>JAKZAO010000001.1:12851139-13556023 GCA_023053555.1 Branchinecta lindahli
TGGTGTTAATATGGGGGTTTGAACTGGGGGGACTTTTGGGCCAGCTCCCCCCTTTCTATACTACTTACGATGGTGATGAGCCCCAACTATTTTGTTCGTCCCTGAAGGTACAGAAACCCAGGCAGGATTTCTAGGCCGTGAATCTAGAACCCACTGTCCGCACTGTCTGTCCGCATTATAAGACCGAGGCGTTGTTTGCCCCGGATTAGTGTTAGGTGATATTCTGATTTATATTTATATCGGTATTTTCACTTTCGATACTGGATACATCGATACCGCTAGGCTATTTCAGGACCACTGTTTGCCCTCATACACGTCTTGTTTCGTTAAATTTAAGAAAGAAAATCTTAGTCAAAGAGCATTTTTTTTTCGCTAAAAATCGAATAACTAAGCATACTGATCAAACTAAGGATATAGAAGCGTAGATACATTCGGATACATACGATAGATAACGACAATACCTGAGTTCAAATCTCATTTCCGATATCGATATTTATGTTCCGATATTTGCTCCTATATGCAGGTATCGAATATCGCCTAACGCAACCCCGGATAGCAAAATGCAAATAGCAGAAAGGACCAGCGCGTTACTTGGTCCGTCAACCTCTGGGTAGGACAAAAGTATTCATGCTAAAACTGGCTAAACCCCGGGTAAATTACGCTATTTCATAAGAGCCTCTTGAAACTCCAATTGAACAGCATATAGCACCGGCACGTGTCTTCTGTACTCGCTCGGTTTTCAGTAAGCTTCGGTAGGGAGTCGACGAGGTTGAAAGTGAACTCAATTCCTCGACTGACCGCGTCTTAACCGTTTTCTTCTAATCCCTTTCTCTTCCCTTAACTTTTTTATATTTTTTTACAAGCTAGATTATGTCGTTTTACGATCTTTGCCTCCACCATAGTCGTATGTTTGAATAGTATATTATTCTGACGCGCGGGAGGACCCAAACCAGTCAGTTGCCTCACGACACGAGATGGTGGAGGCAGAGACCGTAGAATAACATTCAGAATGTGGAATGAAAGATTAAGCGTCTGCCCTTTGCTCAGTATTAAGGTTACTTCTTTATATAGTATTTTCAATGCTTGGTCTTGGGGGTTCGAAATTAAAGGATCGAGACTAGAACTGCAAAAGCAATAGTTTACCCACCAAACTTTATTCTGCTCCCTGGGGTGGGCGTAATCTTCACGCATGCAATTCCTTTGTTCTGAGGGAGCATCCCCAGCAAATTGTCCGCACTCTTGGGCTTCTAAGGGTAGAGACGAAAACTAACTAAATATAAACAGTTGAAGGGGGGTAACCAGTCACGACAAGTCTGAGTACTGGTTACTTACTAGTAGTAGTAGTCGTTAGTTATTATTTTTTTTGGAACGATAAGTTGTTGTGGCATTCCTTAGGCTACGCTGGAGCTGGAAGGATTTGCCTGACTCACCGAATGTCCACTGCCTGGTTTAGAGAGGTGTATTGCAAGAACGTGTTTCTTTACGTTGGTTCGCTGAGTGAACGAGCGGCCGCAGTACTCGCATGAGAACATTCTTCTTCCTCCACATTCATACTTGGCATGTCGAGCCAAGGAATCTCTTCTGCGGTACCTTTTGTCACACTGAGTACAGGGATATACGCACGACCCAAGCTGATCAACTGTAAATCATAAAAAAAAGCGTAAGAACGAAAAAAAAAGGTAAAATAGCAAAACAAAAAGAAATAACGGCTTTGCAACAAGTATGTCCCCATCTTCCGTAAATATGGTATGTGCAGTTTACCGACTTCAAGAAGATAATGTCGGATTACTTTAAAGACGCTAAAATGACTTGCTGTTTCCAGTTCCAAAGTGTCTGCTGCACCCACCTAAGCGCTGAGGAGAAATACGATATTTCAACTTAGCGAGCCTCCGTCACACGTTTACATTTAACTCGAGTGTTTAGGGAAAATCCGTAAGTGCTTGCAGTTAAAAATGCGGATTCTGTTAAGAATTTGTAATTTCCTATATACCGTTTTTTCCTCGCCACCGGGGGATCGTCGGGGGGGGGGGGCTTGGTACCGGGGGAGTTTTCTTTGGGTGCGGGGTCGCCTAGACCCACCCGAGGCTTCGGGCATGTCCGCCTGTAGCTCGATAACCCTTACAGGCTGTAAGCTATTGGTATAAGCAATTTCGTCCAAACTTGGCGTGAGGGTTGTTTACGTCAAAGGACATCAAGTTCGTAGATAATCCATATTCGGCATACATATTCCAGTTTAGCGCTTCCAAGCGGACTAGTTTCTGTAAGTCCCCCCTGTTTCGTTATCAGTCCTTGTCAACAGATAGTAAATCATTGTTCAATTATGTGTTATAAGCTGTGTGGCAATGCACGTGGAGTTCATGACTTATACGCATCCTTGTTCAAACTGGAGTTTCGGGTGCTTACGTACGATAATGTTCCTTTCTTTCCTCAGCTCGCTGGCAAAACCCAACCAAGCGATCTGATTGGCTTTGCATAGAGCCAAATAGGCTCGAGATCTAAGGGCGATTCTGGCAATCTCTTATCCAAGCGATAAGCAAAGCTTTTCGCTTTCCAACAAGCAAAGCGAGAATTCGCCGGTCGCAAGAACAAGCAAAAAGTCGTTGCGCCTTTACAACTTCTCGCTGACTTGCCGAAACCACTTTCCACTCGCGCAAGTGGATTAGCTTTCCAAGTACTCGCGGAAACTAGCGGAGCGCGAGAACAGCTCTGGAAAGCGAGCGGCTTTTAGCCGAAGTCGCAAGAACAGCCGGCGCATAGGCTCGCGGAGCTTTCCAGACCGCCAGAATCACCCTCTATTATCAGTTCTGCAGCATAAACAGCGCGCCCCCAGTATAGGCCTATATAGACGCATTCATAAAGACGGCTCAGATTCTACAATCTCTTTGTCACCTCTGCCAAATAATAAGATAATGGGGGCTTTCAGAAAGAAGTCCGCTTGGAGCGCTGAACTGGAATAAAGTGAAGGCGAGATGTAGTAGGGGTTCACCGATTAGAGCGCGAAAGAAAGATTTTGTTTGGGCTAATTAGACTTCAATTTAAGGGTTAGGATCAGGTTAGGATCCATGCCGAAACCATATTCGAAACTTCTTTCTTTCTGGACTAGTGTTGGCCTGGAATCGGAGAACAAATGTGAATTTGGTAGAAGTGAAAGATTATTCTAAAGTTTACACTAGGGTCTTGGTAGGTCCTCAAAACAGCAGAAAAACGAAGTGAAGACTTGAAAATGGAATATCAACTGGAGTTCGTCTTCCAGACAATCGGGTTTTGCCAGAAAATCGGGTTTTGCATATCCTTTGAACGTGTAATTTATCCCTAACCAAAACCCCTTAACCATACCAATTAGGGAATTTTCTCTGTCTTTAATTTTCGGTTTAGCCCCGATTGTAACCTTACCCGAACGCACGGGTAAAGACATGGCACGAGAGCTACCGAACTTCCTGAAGTATCGACCAAGCAAGAAAACGCAAAAGACACATAGGATTCAACATGCCAGCTTACCCCATTATCTACTCAGTGGGTGGCGGACCCGCACAAATTCGACAAAATGGTCAAAGTCATATCCCGAACTAGCTAATTTACCAAATCAAACCCATGCGAACTGAAATACTCCATGCGGAACACAGGAGAACAAAAGCCCCACGTTAAACGTATCAAGACGAGAAGTGTGCAATGTTAGTTTTACTGCTCAGCAGCGCTTGCATCACGCTCTCTTACTCAAACCTGGCAAAATCGGCAACACTCATTTTGCCCTTTTCCCACTTTTCTTAAATCTGACGAGAAAACCCGACAAAGAGGGCAGAATTTGCATGCCACAAGGAATGAATTTGCAAATGAGGACCAGGCTTTAAGTGTTGCTCTGCCTTTATATTCACTTTCTAATTGCTACCCTAAGCTAAAATGTCAAGGCCTCCACAAACGGCTAATGGCTGCTCGCTTTCGAATCCACGCTAGCTCTGAGTCGGAAGGACTGCAGTACCGCTAGGAAGATAATTAGCAGCATATTACGTCGGACTCCTGCTAATAAATTTATTTCAAGATGCGGCCATTTTAGCCTGCTTGTTAGTGGCTAACCCGAAACGAGACTGAATATCAGACCAAAGTAGTTTACATAAATATTCCTTCAGCCCCAGCTGACTGCGAACCATATTTGACAAGTGCAAAACGTTCATTTTCCAGCTCGAACGGCTTGAGCCTGAAGAGGACCCTTGCCAAGAAAGACCGAAATAGCTCTAATAAAATTAAGCTAGGTATCCGTTTTGCACTGTCAATGTAGCTTACTTCGGCTAGAACTGACATTCAGTATTGGCACGGGGGTGACCCTACAGGAAACAGACTGAGTCAAGCGAACAGTTTTGGCCTTAGTCCACTGGAGCGAATGCACCAGGAAATTCACGCCGCGCCTACGATATTCGCGGCTCTGAGCGCCAAACCCACACCCGGACCTTGTAAAACTGAATATCGTCGCAGTATTTTCATATACCATCCCTTAGCTAGTATGCGTTTGTATGCTACAGTAGTTTTCTCGAGCCAGCAACCAGCTTAACGGAAAATAATCGAGAGTAAAATGAACTCGAATGGAGCCAGTGCTCCAGGAGGTATAATCGAGAGTTTCACTGGGAAAACGAGTTTTGACAGAAGATTCCGATGCAGATGCATACGAAAATAATTGTTTTTTATAGGCTTTAACCTCTGATCTACGTCTTTTTTGTACTTTTTTGGTCCGACCCGCGGTCAACCCCTCCCCCCCCGAAAAATTCCTGGATACGGACCTGTTCCGGTGTAACTCTTAGATACGCCGCCCCACTGCTACTAAGCTTGTACAAATCTATTTCTTGGTTGAGAAAAAAGTAACTAAGATTATAATAGCTGGATAAAAAAGTGACTATTTCAGAAATGTCATCTTCTTGGCTTTAGAACTTCCCCATCGATATTGTTTTTTCTCCGCGATAAGCAAAAGCCTGTTCTGACGGATTCTATGAAAGCCACCTAGACGGCTAGAACAGAAACTGCCTTTTTCGTTTCTCAACTTATCCGTCTCCAACGATTTGTATTATGCTTCCCTATCACCGACGCGTTATAGCCGATCAGGTAGTTGAAACAAGACTTTGCGGGCTAGGAAGTACAGAGCTCGTCTGACCCAAACTGCTGGCTTAGACCAGATCAAGGAATTTCCTGCAGGGTATTCTAGAAATACTACGAAATATCCCAAAATTCACTCACAAAGCAACACACGTAGAACATCCGATGCAGGCGAACGAGCGAGTTAGTAACCACATGTCTTGCTGCTGGGTGGCTGAATCCAAGGCAAGTAAGGTCTCCGGTTCATCAACCAGTATGTTTCACTATATGTTTCGTTATTAAGTCTTAGTGTCACAGGATCTCACTGAGTTTGAACTGAACAGATTTCTTCGCGAGATTTAAGTTTCACAGGCAATCCATCTCTCAGCATTCTACCATCGGTCGGGAAATCTGTAGATACTATGGGTAATGAAAGGTGTTGCATTCTTGGCTAATGCATCACAAAGTAAAATAAGAAAAACAAAATCTGAACATCACCTTCCACCATTTTTATTAAAGAACGATTTGAGTTAAGAACGTTTTCTCAGAGGATACAACCATCACCTCCCAATGTGTTATTGCCAGCAGATGGCATGTGCGAAGTTGATTGAGCGGTTATGCTTGCTGCCAACAAGGGCCCATTATGTCTTGTTCATCGTTATTCACAAGGACCTTCTACCTGCATGATTTTCAGCGACCTGCTTCCCCATCCTCACCCTTTAAAATTTCATGACTTAGGCTACGACAAAAAAAACGGTTCTGCTCACTGAACTCAGGACAAACAGAACACTAATTTGGTAAAACTGAGTTTTTTTGCAGAAACCATCGTATATGATACCACGGTCTTAGGTCGTTTTTGCGGTTACCGTGGTATCTGATACTACAGCCAAACGTCACTTTTGCAGTTACTGAGTGTCTGACCAGTTACCGCGGTATCTTATATTCAGATACCGCGGCCCCGACCGTAGTAACTGACCGTGGTATCTCAAAAAGTCATCCTACTATTATCATCGCCAACGTAAGAGCCTAGGTTTTTGTCAAAGTGGTGGGAAATAAATTTGGCACTTGTGAAGCGAGTTTCTCTTAGGATGACTTCTAAAATCGTAAATCGGCAATCGCCGTTTTTGCAAAGCAATCGCAGTATCGAAACCATGGTAACTGCAAAAACGACAAAAATGCAGATCCAGATACCATGGTATCTGCAAAAACGAAACTAATGAAACAAAATAGAATGGACAATGACTGAATCACATTCTCCAATCTGTTCAAATTTCAGTACTATACGAGACAGTCCACGAACGAGACCCTAATACAAGGGAAGAAGATCGCCGCTATTGAAGTACAGGTGGTAAGGTCCTTGTGCATAACACAATTATTAACAACTTATTATGGGTCTTTGCTGCTATTCAGTTAGCTGTTAGATAGCATCAAATTTCAAGCTACACCACACTGGTCAAGCACAGGCGTAAACACACCCCAGGCAAGGTCACAAAGAGCCAAATGGAGAAGAAGACTGGAGGTCACATCCTCGGCTTTCCAACCCCATCAAGCTTGGATCCCACAGAGTCAGACTTTCGCAGCTCGACCCGAAATTCGCAATCCCAGTCGGAAAATCGGATACCAGTTGAACTCTGTTGTACTTAGTTAACTCAACAGACTATTCGTATCCGAACTCTGCACCGGACTCTGCGGGAACACGGTTTCAGACTGAAAGAAAAACTTACCTTGACTGTCGGAAGGAAATGATGAGGGAGTATCTTCTCCTGAGTGCCACTGCCCTGAAGGAAAGCTGCAGTATTACTTTCTACACAAAATACGGGCAACAGTATGGTGGCTTTTTGGGCTACAAACCGATACTTCGTTGGTCGTTGAGTCTTAAGTAAATATGTTTGACAGATATTTAAAAGCAAGCAATTATGGAGCGAGAGCCCTGTCACGGTTCCTAGTTAGCGCGTATTTAAAGCACCCATGACATTTTTTTTTTCTCAGCTGACTTCTACTCACTCTTTAGACAGAGGTCAGAGAAGGCACAGAGAGAGCTCACGGTCAGTATGACAACTGTGGCGTCCTTCAGTTTCAGATTTTCAAAAATCAAGTCAAGCTATAGATTATTGACACTACTTAAGTTCCGCGACTAGCAGCTGATCGGAACATCGCAGTTCCAATTTCCTGGCTAAAAATTTTATTCGAGAAGTCAGTGACGGCGCGTGCTCCAAAACTGGTGACTTGAATGGTCAGAATTATTTTGCACTTGCTTTCATTTTTCATGTCTGCAATCTGCAACTAAATGAAGTGAAACCGACAAAGTGAGCAAATTTCCCTTCAGAAAACCTAGAATGGTGGGGTTCCAACCGGATGGTTCGATCCTGATCAGGCCCAAATATTTCACTGGTCCACATGTAAGTCGAAAATCCTGTACAATTCCAGATTGTACAGGAATTAAATAGAATTTAGTGACTGAAAATACATAATGGCCGAGTGGAGGTAAGGAATGAATGAACAGTTGAATACAGTTACTAGCATGGATGCTTTAAAGTAAAGTAGTATGCATTTACACTATCTTGACATGCTCTATGATATGGAATGTGTGTGCGAGCAATACAGTGGGCTATTACTGATGCCCAAAATGCCCCCATAAATGGTCCAAAAGAATTTCACCATCTTTAAAAAACAAAAACAATAAAACTTCAGAGTAGGCTTACTATTCAAGATGTGACAATTGTACCATAATATTGGATGTTTATTTGTGTGCCATGGGGGCAGTACTGGGTTAATATATAATAACAAGAGCAGAGTGAATCAAAGTTTTTCTTTTTGAATTAGGGTAAGTTCACTTTCTACAAACCCCCCCAAAACAGTGGACTGTTCAGACAACCTGCTACCTTCCCGTACGGAAAATCTCCACGTCGAATCTAGGTCAAAACGGCCTCGTACATTTGAAACACAAACTAGGCCGTTTTCTCTCTCGTTTTCGCTGCCTATTCGCTCTCGTTTTTCACCTCAAAACGACCTCGTACATTTGAAATACAAACTACCTCGTTTTCTCTCTCGCTGTCCCTGGACAGCGAACGCGACTTCGCGGATGGACCCCGGTTTTCTCTGTCTGTACAACGAGAGCGCTGCGCGAACTCGCCTCCGCGGATGAACCTCATTTGGTAGCGAATCCTTCTCATACATTTTGATTTTTGATAGATAAACGACCCTGTTTTCGAGGTCGAGACTGTTGGTACTAATCGGCCTTGTAGAAACGAAAATTCGTGTCCATTGATTGACCATGACCAGGTAGTGCCGAATCCTCAAAGGTCGATTCCTATTTCCTATCCTATTCCTCCTATCCCATCTTCGTATATTAACGATAGATGCAAATTTAGACTTAATATAGATGACAAAACTATGTTTCCTCAAATTATCGACTTAGGACTAGTAACTCTCAAAATTTGTCGGGTGATGCTTTTGCACCATCGAACAAGGTCTAAACACGCAAGCTGCTTCAGAAATTTTTTGAACTTTACAGTACAGCAATATTTTCAAAACTATAGACGGCAGGGCTTAAATTAAAGCATTTCCGTGGCTCTTACAATTAACACTTTTATTTCCTGACTCGAAACAAGCAATTAGAGACTACTGCGTACATTGGATTTGATTAATATGGTGAACATACAAATCGAACTGGATGGCTCTCATAGCTCACCAAATGCCTATAGGCGAGAAAAAAAAAAAAAAAAAAAGCCTCTGCATCTCGTCAATTACATTGACAGCGGAAACAAAAGTCGAAGTATTATAGGATAAGTTTTTCGCCATCACCTGATGGCAACTTCGCAGTGAAACTATTCACTGCGAAGTTGCCATCAGGTGCCCACGCACTTCACCAAATACGAGGCGGAGATGAAATCTCAATGATCTTTCGCTACCATCTTCGCAGCGAAAACTAAGGTCGAAGGGAAATCTGCCTTCGCCCTTACTAAACACGATAGTGAACGCGAGATCTCACTCTCCTTCGCCTTCATATTCGCAGCGAAAACTAAGGTCGAAGGGAAATCCGCCTTCGCCCTTACTAAACACGATAGCGAACGCGAGATCTCCCTCTCCTTCGCCTTCATATTCGCAGCGAGAACTAAGGTCGAAGGAAAATCCGCCTTCGCCCTTACTAAACACGATAGCGAACGCGAGATCTCCCTCTCCTTCGCCTTCATATTCGCAGCGAAATTTGGGTCGAAGTAGAATTCGCCATCAATATTCGTCCTCGCTATACTTTCGCCCGCATTTCGCTACCAAAAATTACGTTTCGTCCTCGATTCGAGCTGGAAAATGGCATTCGACGTGGAGATTTTCCGTACGGGTTCAAAGTAGTAAAATAAAATGTTGAAGTTTAATAACAGGACACCACAGGAAAAAAGGAAAATTTACAATTCTTATTTTGAACATTCTTGTTCCTGATAAAGTCGTTTTTTTCCCACCAGTCCTGTGTGGACCTTTAATCGCTTGGATCTACAATATTTTGTCACAAAGGCTATTTTGTTTATATTTGTTCAATTTTTTTTTAACTCACCTTGACTATCTTCCCCTTCCTGTGCCCCAACAAGTTCACTCTCACTCCACTCATCCTCTCCACTGAAACTGGCTTCTGATTTTGGCTTTGTCGCAATATTCACTTCTTCTACACCATTTGGTTCTTCGGCTTCAAAATTTTCTGTTTCACTTGCACTGAAGTCAGGTACTTCCACCTTTCTGCGCTTGAAGCTACAGTTAGCACCACTGTTGCCTTGGATCACTGATGCTGGCTGCTCAAAGTTTGTCTTTTTTGTCTCATTTTTTGGAGATTGACTAGAATTGAGGTTGATTTTCTGTAATGGTGGAGGTGGTGCTTTTTTGCGGAGATCATCTGGTTCAGCCAGTCCCTTGATTTTCAAGGATTCAGCAGTCTGAATGAGAGAAGCAAGGTTGTTCTGAGCTATGCTTACTTCACCTTTGTACATATAGTCAACAAGGGCTTGCAGTTCAGAAAATCTCACATCTTTGAGGAAAACCACCATGTCACGTCCAGTGTAAGTTGCCAGAAGGTCCTAGAACACATATGCATTTATACTGGTCTTTCAACCAACTAGAAACAAAACAGAATTACAGAATGAATAAGACACAATTCAGTATTACATAACCGATTTCTAAGTGCTGATATTTCACCACACATTCCCTGAATTACCTCTTGGTTGAAAGAATTAAAAGGGCGATTCTGGCGTTCTGGAAAGCTCTGCGAGCTTATGCGCCGGCTGTTCTTGCGACTTTGGCTAAAAGCCGCTTCGCTTTCCAGAGCTGTGCTGGCGCTCCGTTCGTTTCCGCGAGTACTTGGAAAGAAAATCCACTTCGCGAGTGGAAAGTGGTTTCGGCAAGTCAGCGAGAAGTTGTAAAGGCGCAACGACTTTTTGCTTGTTCTTGTGCTCGGCGGATTCTCATTTGCTTTTCAGAAAGCGAATCCAAGAGATTGCCAGAATCGCCCTAAAGAGTAATAGTAGGCACAGAAATAACTCCAGTAGTGAAGTGCCGTAACATTTAAAGGGTTTGGCCTGACTTTTATGCCAACACAGGCAATCCAACAAAACAATCTTAGGCAAAACTTTTTCTGTTTCACAAACAGGATTTACTATGACTCACTTACATGAAAGAAAGGACTGCATGCTGATAAAACAAGTTTGTGGGCTTTCAGAGTTTGTCCTTCTGCAGCTAACGTAATATCTACTAGAGTCTGGTTGTTTAGAAGTCTGTCCAGCACTGAAACAAGTGTAGACTGGTGGTTGTTCCATTTCAAGCAGAATTCCTGGTCAGGTAGCTCCATTATTTTCTAATGATCTCCTATGAAAGAAACAATATGATCAGACTTCACAGACAACAAAAATTGGTAAACTATTTCAACACATTCCTTTTCTTATACAATCAGAAAGAGGACTATATCCTATTTCTTGCAACAGACCGCTGGGTTCAGGTGGGAAACATTAACTTTCCTGGTTGTTTTTGATGGATTTCATGGGCATCAAGTATGTAAGTCCAGTGTCAGTCTGAGGGATCAACCAGTGTTGACAGGGGGATGTTCAGGGTACATCATTGATGTACCAAAGAAAACTGAGTGTGCCAAAAGGAAAATAGCTGATATTCAACGATAAAAGTAAAAATAGCAAGCTAAAGTTGTGTTTTTTCGGGTGGAGTTTCATTGTAGTTTATTATACTTTTTTTTAGTTACGAAACTACAGTATCTGGAAATAACTAATAAAAAGGTATGACACAAGTATGAAGCAAAACTTTTGGGTTAACGAAAAAAACAAGAGTAAAACTCCACCAAAACTAGGCTAAAATGCTAAATACAACAAAACACTGACAAAACACGACTTAAGATGCACTGGGCATCTTTCAGGTCCATCTTCTTCTCAATCTAATGCCGCACTTTAAAACTTTAAAACGCACTCTAACCAGTCTAACACGCACCAAAGGTAGGGTAGCCACAAAAACACCTAGTGGCAAAAATTGGCAATTTTGTTGTAATGAATGCATAAATTGCTGTGAATTTTCCTTATCAGTTTTACCTATCTAAAACATCTCCAAAAAATATTTTAAAAATACCATTGAAATCAGGACAAAATTGTCTATTTTATAAGGCTAACAGTAAGATGTCCTAGCTATTTAATATTATTTCTTAATATTCCATGTAAATTTAGATGTAAAAAAAAGTAGCTGAACTTGCCTACAAAAATTTGTTGATACTAGGGAGGAAAAGTCAGCAGCCTATAGCAGCAGTAGGTCTATTGGTCTATAACCTTGATGATCATATTCATATTTTCTCATCTAACTCACTTACTGGGGCTCCCCATGCACTCAAAACCAGCTCAAAATCACCCAGTTTCATAGAATTTCATTGAAGCACATAGTTCCAAGCTGGTCACTAGATGGACAAAACCCTAAAGTCAATGGATGAACATAGGCATTTTCTTACGTAAAATACTGTTTTCTAAAGAAGATTTAAGATGCTTAGAGACAAGATAGAGAGGTGATTTTGGCCTCAAATCAAAGCTAAAAGATAGGAGAATCACATTCTGATCTTCAAAAGCTCAGGTTTGATTATTTTTTTTTTAGTGGCTACCCTACCAAAGGTGGCAAAGCCAAAGCGCCAAAGGTCAATGACAGATAAACATTCTGGAATAACAGAAAAAATGCATATGCAATGCAATACTACTGAATGATGCCATTAGTTGGCATTGCCATTATTAGGCATTATTAACTTAACTTAGTCAAGAATCGTGTTCATAGATAGAAGCATACTTCTACACTACTGCCTCTAGGAGTCTAGGAACTGTACACAAAGTAAGATTTGCGTTTAGATTTGCATCCAGAAACAGTTGTCAGTGGTTGTCAGTAGGCTCTTCTAGGCTTTCTTTTGACAAAAGAAAAGAGCTGGATCTTCAAAAAGGAAAAGATACTGTGCTGCATATGGCATAGACTACATGATTAAAAATAAATGCTTGTAGGCATATTAATTCGTACAAAAAAGCCTGAAAGTACATTATCCTGATATTATCTAGGAAGTATAATCTGAAACAAAACAACAACCTCTACATGGGACACAAAGTAGAGTTATATTTGTATGAAATTACTCTGCTTGATCTCTTTCCCTGAAGTCGGCGTTGCCAGCGATAACATTTTGATCTTTCTCTTTTTTCTACCAGTATTGCAGATATATCAGGGGCGTCGCAAGTGCATTTTAGATGGGGGGGTGCAGAGGCAAAATTTTACCGAATATCTCAAAAATGTTACCGAATCCAACAAACTGAGAATTCGAGCTTTAAATTGTGGAACAGAAAGGATTACGTAGGAAGAGGAACATTAAAGGGCAGCATGAAAGACGATAGGCCAACTTTTAGGCGGCGTTTCGGTGAAGCCCACTTGGAGAATATATTGCCGGGCACGATTGCAGTAACAGATTCTATCTGTTATACCGAAGAGAAAATTAAATCGAGCGCCGCAGGCAAAAATTTTCAAAATCCGTTTTTTTTTCCCTTTAGACTAAAATTTAACTGCTTCTCTTACAAATTCTACTTTTTACCGTGCATTAAATACCGAGACTCTAAGAAGTTCCAGAAACCGGATGTAGCGACGTTCCGGCAGCAGCCGCTTCTGTAGTTCAATAATGCCCATGATAAGTTAGCTTTTTCCTGCCAAATTTAAGTATGTCCATCCAGATTCTAGCGTTTAATGTTTCGAAATCCAGTCCTAAAACTGGCTTAACCCAGGTCAAATGACGCGCTCTTCCACAAAATAGAGAAAAGCACGAAATGCGCCGCAGGCGGAATTTTCGAAAAATTTATGATTAGATCTTCTTTTTGGGATCCAAAACGAAAGTAAGGACTACCGATAAAATCAGATGCAAAATGCGAACAGTGCTTCACTGGACCTCTTCCGAGTTTCGAGGTTCGTCATAACTCCCAAATCCTGGCAATTATACCGAGTAAACTACCGAAAATTACCGAAGTTTAGACCGATAGCATGTTCGGAATTCTGTATAACTACCGTATGCCGGCTATTATACCGAATTGTTTTAGTATTGAAAGACTACCGAATAATATTCGTATTCGGTATAATTTCGTCGAAACTAGAACTAAAGTCGGGATTCGTGGTAACTACCGAATCCTGAAAAGTATAGCGATTAAATTACCGAATCCCAATCATGATACCGAATAATTTTGGACCGATAGCTTATTCGGGATTCTGTGTAACTACCGAATCTCCATAGCTATACCGAATAGTCCTGGCATTAAACAATTTCCAAATAATTTCAGTAAATTTTCTCACCGAATTCGTGATAACTACCGAACACTGGCAATTATAACAAATCCCGAGCATTATACCGAATAGATTTGTACCGGTAGCCTATTTTGGATTCTGTATAACTGCCGAATCACCGTAAATGTACCGAATAGTTCTGCTATCGAAAAAATACCGAACAGTTTTAGTAAATTTTGGGCCTCCGGCCCAAAATTTTACCGAATCTCAAAAATTTGGGGGGGTGCTGCACCCCCAGCACCCCCCCCCCCTTGCGACGCCCCTGCAGATATTCCTTGGAAGTTTGGAACCTTGTGCCAGCTGATTGATGTCAACGGTCAAGCCGAAAATCAGCAGCTCTTTCGAAAATCAGTACACCTCCGTTTTGCTGATACGAAAAAAGTCTAAGTTCTCACTCCAGTATCTCAGAGTCAGGTCTGTATTATGTCAGAGCAATGAGTCTTGCGAAAAGTAGGACATTGAAGACATGACAGCCCACCTGACGACTGCCTGACGAATAGACTGTTCAGTAAAGTAAGCGCTGCTCCTTTTCACTTCACCGGTATATCCACCACCACCACCACCCCCTCCAGCCACACGGGGACACGGGGGAACGACGTAGCTGACAAAGCGGCTAAGGAGGCGACATAAGCCTATCAAGTAGACAATCACCCAGCACCTCATCGAGATGATTCCCGCATTCGCTCCCAGAACCTTTTGGCTCTCATGCAAAATTTTTCCCATTCCGAGGAAAATTGACAGTTACAGAGCGCATCACGGGGCGATTCCCGAAAGCCGCGCCGAAAGACCTGCTTTGATTGTTGTCCTGCTTTTGCCATTGGCAAGTGCACCAGCAAAAGGATTTTTCAGTGATACCGGTAGTGCAGTGCTGGCAGTTCTGAGCAAAATTTCTGCGTTGGCTCATGGCTTCACACCGCGTAAACGGCTCAAGGCCGCTCAAGTGCCATGTAGCAATCACATTGTCTGTCGGTCAGGGGCTTCGCAAGGGGGGTGAAGCCCCACCTTTTTGAGATTCGGTAAAATTTTTGGCCGTAGGCCCAAAATTTTATTAAAATTATTATTTTTTTCGATAACAGAACTACTCGGTATAGTTCGGTAGTTACACAAAATCCCGAATAGGCTATCTCTACAAATCTATTCGGTATAATGATCGGGATTGGATATAATTGCCAGGATTCGGTAGTTATCACGAATTCGGTGAACGAAGTTACTGAAATTATCCGGTAATTTTTTGATGCCAGAAAGTATTTGGTATAATTTTGCCGATTCGGTAGTTACACAGAATCCCGAATATGCTCTCGGTCCAAAATTATTCTTTATCATGATTGGGATTCGGTATTTTATTCGGTATATCGGCAGTTACTACGAATCGGCTTTCGGTCCAGTTTCAACGAAATTAGACCGAATCCGAATATTATTTGGCAGTTGTTCGATGCCAAAACTATTCGGTATAACTACCGGGATTCGGTAGTTATACAGAATCCCGAATAGGCTATCGGTCGAAACTTATTCGGTATAATTTCGGAATTCGGTAATTTATTCAATATAATTGCCTGAGGCGTATTCTCGCCGTTCCCCGAGGACTCCTCGGGGAATCGAAGGGAACGGCGAGAATAGAGGGACTCACTCCATGCGGACTCCGCCTACAGAAGACAGCGAGAACACGGGGAATGCTTCTAAAACGGATTTTCTTCTTAAAATAAATATGGAGTTGACAAAATTAGACTGGATCCACTTTATTTTTGGTTTTGTTTATTCTGATTATTTTTAATTAATTTTACATTGCACCAGCACCAACAAAAATTGATTCCCCTCCGAATCTGAAAGGGAGTCCTTTTTGATGATGGTGATGATAATCGGAGCATTCCCCGTCCGTGGGGATTCGCGAGAATACGGGGAGTGAGTCCCCGGGACAAACAAAAACGCGGGGACTCCTCAAGTGGAGTCCTCGAGGAACGGCGAGAATACGCCTCAGGATTCGGTAGTTATACAGAATCCCAAATTTCGGTCCAGTTTCGACGAAATTATACATATTTATTAGCTACAATTGGGACTAACGCAAAATCCCGATACAAAACAGAATCCCGAATAGGCTCTTGGTCCAAAATTAGTCGGTATAATATACTCGGTATAATTGCCAGCAAGCGGTAATTACTTCTAACCCCGAACTTCGGTCCGATTTCGAAGACATTTTACCGAATTCCGAATCGGCTATCAATTCATAATTGTTCGCTAAATTTTCCGAACTTAGATCCTAAAATTGGTGCCCCCCCCCCCCCCCCCCCAATGCTGCAGACAATCTTACTCTCAGTTGTACACAGGCCCGTCATTTCAGCAAAACCTAGGGGGGGGCAAAGAATTTTCAACCTCTAGGACCATCATTTCACTGAAAAATCCGGGGGGGGGGGGGTATTTCCAGCCATGTTTTTGTTTAGTGATAGCCGTGTATCCTTTGCCCAAAGGTAAAATTCGGCACTTTTATTGCAAGTCTAAATTTCTATAAACTAGTACAAAAAGGGTAAGAACAAGACCAAAGGTGTCGATGGGATCCCAAAAATCTACTATATGTTGTTGATAGATCAATACTCTTTACTTGTAATATTTAGAAACAGATCAAAGTTTAAAGTTTCAAGCCCCTCGCGAAGCCCTTCTAGCAACCGATTCTTACTTACCAAGTCCATCTCCCCGTGATAGAAATGGTACCGTATCGTTCTTATCATGAAGTACACTGGCAAAAAATAAAAGGTATATCAACCAGCAAAAGTTGGCAACCCCTCACCTCCAAAGATTCTAGCAACCGATTCTTACTTACGACTCCATGTCCTCGTGATAGACGTGGTACCAAATTGTTCGTACCACATAAAGCACAGAGAACAAATTGTAGGTACACCAAGCAGACAAAACTGCTAACCCCTCATTGCCGAAGATGATTATGGTCTAACAGAATATTATCAGACCATGAGACCATTAGAAGTCCCCTACTTGTCTCACAATTGAGATCGGCCTATTTTTGGTTTCAGTGTGTACCCTAGCCTACTGAAGTTGTCAACTCCTATAAACTTTCCAACTGTTATATAGCCCGCAACCACCTACTCTTGTCCATTGTACCAACCCCTTCGACCTTGATCGCACTAGCTCTCTCTCTCTTACGTTAGCTCTGCGCAGAGCTATACTGATCCCGCGCAGAGCTATACTAATTTGAGAAAAGGGGTAGCGGGGATCGACAAATTTTGTGTCCGGTTTTTGCCGTATTCCGGGTGAACTACTTGTCCGATGAGAAAATAACTTTTATATTCGGATTCAGCATGTCTCCTTACCCCTAAATCGAATATCTCAATAGATTTCAAAAATATTTTTGTTTGCCCCTTTATTTGAAACCCCTCCCCCACCCTCAAATATAGGGCTACAGAGCCCATCTTCGAACTTGACTTCTATCTTGACCCGAAGGATCCTCCCACCAAGTTTCATCAAAATATCTCAATCCCTTCGAGAGTTATCGTGCTAACAGACGGACAGACGGACGGACGGACAACTTTTGCGATGTCATAGGTATCCAGCCACTTACGTTTTGGGATCCCAAAAAGGAATTGCTAACACGAATTTCTTATCTTTCTGTGTTTTTGCGCTTAATAATTTCACAATAATTTCTTCGCAATCAATCCTTCATTCACTGCACTAAACTCAACCAACTCTGTCCAAGTCTGCAACTAACCTTAGCAACGATAAATTTTCCCAGTCAAAACGTCGAAATGAGACACGTTGTTTTGACTCGAAATGGGCTTGAAAGCCAAGGAACGAATCAACGAAATAAAACTGATAGGAGGGGTTCTGAACTCTCGGGTAGTGAGTGAGTCACTGACTGAAAGTAAGAGAAAACACTTAAAGCCAGGGAATTTCTGTAAGCAAAGTAGGAAAGGCAGTACGTTTTGGTCTATGCAGAAAAATAAAGGTTTAAAAAGTGATTTTTTTCGAAAATCAGGGGGGGGCAAATGCCCCCCCCCAGCCCCCCCAATTTACGAGCCTGGTTGCACAGTTTGATCTTTTCAGAATATCAGTCGTATGTTAAGAGCTTGACAAAATGACACAAAGTCGGGTTTTGTACCGAAATCTTGCTGTCAGAAAGCAGAAAGAGGCCGATTTTCGAGATTTTTGCCTGCGGCGCATAGTTTCTGCATTATTTCGTTCTGTGCATTTTTTATTTTATTTTAGAAGAGAAGTAGGTTTTCAAAAATAATTCATGCAGGGCCAGGTTTGGACATAAATCGGGTTTGTCAGCATTGAGAAGAGGTCAAATGAAGCACTGGTCACAGACAAACAGGGGCGTCACTATGGGGGGGGGAGGGGGGGGGGACTCCCCCCCCAAAGGTCCTGAGAAAGTACTTTCGTCGGGCGAAGCCCGGCGAAAGTACACTTGTTTGTCGGCGCGGAGCGCCGGCAAACCCAGAAGAAATAAAATTGTGCATGCTTTTGTCGGGCGTCGGTCGACTCGTCGGCACATCGGGTTCTTTTCATACGCAAGAAATCAAATTTCGCACACATTTGTCGCGCAGAACACAGGAGAAATCGAATTTTGTATCCTTTTGTCGGGCCGTCGGTATGCTCTTCGGCACATCGGGTTATTTTTATATATAAGAAATACAGAAGAAATTCAATTTTGTATGCTTTCGTCGGGCGTCGGTAGACTCGTGGGCACATTGGGTCCTTTTATACGCAAGAAATTGAATTCGACAAACGTTTGTCAGGCGAAAAGCAGAAGAAATTGATTTCTGTATGCTTTTGTCGGTCGTCGGTCGACTCGTCGCAAATCGGATTCTGTTTATCTGTGATAAATCAGTGCCAGTAAACATTTGTCGGGCTCACCCGGGAAGACCCGTATCGTCGCATCCCGAAAGTTTAAGTTTTGTCGGCACATCGGCTGCTATTTACACGTAAGAAATAAAGCCCTTTACAGTCTTGTCGGGCAAAACAAAGAAGAATTCGAGTTCTGAATGCTTTAGTCGGGCGTCGGTATTCTTGTCGGCCCATCGGGATATTTTTATTCGCAGAAATCGAATTCTTCAAACATTTGTCGGGCGCACCCGGAAAGTTCAATTCCCTTCGGAAGATTAGAATCTCATTAGGCTACACGTAATAAATCAAATCCGTAAACTTTTGTCCAATCCTGAAAGTTTATGTCTCGTCGGCAAATCGCGATTTTCTACACACAAGAATCAACTTTGTGCCTACTTTCTTATGGATGGCCAATGGCCACTACTTTTGTGGCGGAAAAATCAGTGATTTCACACAGATTTCACACTTTTAATTGGGATAGCTCATCAGCGTTTCCACGAAATTTCGCCTGCGGCGCGTTTCGTAGTATTTTCTGGCGTTTAAATGGCGTTTTAGGATTGAAATTTTTGAACACATTAAAAGCTACATAGAAACTGTAGAGTATAGGTATAGAATGGCCTTAAATTTTCCGGAAAAAAAGACAGATTAACAAAATTTCGCCTGCGGCGCTTGATTTAACTTGTTCTGGGTTCAGTCGTTGGAAAGCTTCGCTTTTTAGCGAAAGGTGAAAAGAAAAGCCGAATATATAAATTTAAATAGAGGATTTTAAACTAAAGGAATAATCTCAATTAATGCATTACAGTTAGTTTTACACAAAATTTTGCCTGCGGCGCATTTCGTAGTATTATTCGGAAGAACGGTGTCTCATTGTGTTGGCGCTTTAGGATTGAAATTCTTATGGTTTGAAACACCTTAAAAGCTAGAACTTGTAAGCTAAATTTTCCCAGAAAAAAAGGCAGATTTAAAAAACTTCGCCTGCGGCGATTAATTTAACTAGTTCTATAGGTTTAGCCGTTGGAAGCTTCGAAAATTTTTCCAGACAGAAAAAAAAGGCAGATCTAAAACATATCGCCTGCGGCGAATAATTTGACTTGTTCTGCGTACAGTCGTTGCAAGCTTTTCAGTGAAAGCTGCAATGAAAATCCGAATATGTGTATTCAAATCTCGAATTTACATTGAAGGACTAAACTACGCCGTTGCCGCGAAGCGGCAACGGCGTTTTTCGTCGGCACAGTTTTGAGTCCGTCGGCACAAATTGGACGTCCCCCCCCCCCAAAGGTAAAAGGCTAGTGACGCCCCTGCAGACAAAAGGATCCTTTTGTCTGTGACCAGTGCTTCCTTTGACCTCTTCCTGATCTATGATTTCATCAATAACCCTTACTTTTATTTTGGATCCCAAAAGACGCTCTGATCATAACTAGTCTCTATTTTGTGTAATATTCTCTATTTCGTGGAAGAGCGCGTGCTTTAGGTGGGGTTTTAAGCCAGTATAGGCTTGTGATTTGAGAAACATTAAAAGCTAGAATCTGCATGGGCCTTCATCTGTAAAACATTAATCAACATTTTGAGGGCTTATAGGCTGACTTGAGTCAGTCTATAAGTAAGCACGAAGTGGTTAACACATCATCCGAAGCCATACAGAAACAAGGAGAAGCAACTGTGGCAAGTCATAAATTACTACAAAACGGAACTTCGATCGCTGAGTTTTTGGAAAAATTCATTTAATGGGCGTATGAGCGGAAACCAGGTGGAAGCCAGCAGCAGAAATTGCTTGAGTGTATCAAGACTGAGCTCACATGGGGTTTTGTCTCGCCTTTTGTTCTTGAGCGGCAACGCTGACGGTAACTTTTTGGTTATTTGAATTCAAATCCGGCCGATCACGCTGGGATCGCAGAGGCCAAAAGGAATCAAAAGGAATCCAGAGTGGAACCCAATTGCTAGTCATTTGTAGGAAGGAAGGATCACAAGGCCTGTAATTAATTCTCAAAGTCCTTACTGAGCGACAGTAATCAAAGTTGTTTATCTGTTGATAAGTTAGTTATGTTATGGTTTTCAAGCTTCCAATCCATTTTGCATTGTAAAATATGATATTATGATGGCTTATGCTGAATTTAAGATATAACTAACTTGAAACTTTCTATGAAAGTTGTTTTTTTCCATTATTGATTACGCAGTTGAAATGTCTCACTGTTATTATCATTATTAATATTATTATTGATTGGACTC
Organism: Branchinecta lindahli; assembly: GCA_023053555.1. NCBI lineage: Eukaryota > Metazoa > Arthropoda > Branchiopoda > Anostraca > Branchinectidae > Branchinecta > Branchinecta lindahli. The sequence continues at coordinate 12,872,077 of JAKZAO010000001.1, forward strand.
TCTGACTCTGTTAGGTCTCCTCTAAAAAATTGGTATGGGAGGGAGAGAAGAAACAACTTGGCTAGCCGCTCAGAGCAAGCTCAGAGTCTGCTCAGGCTTAGGGTACATTGCTCAGACCTGGTAGAAATTTGTTAGCTCTCCTTTTTTCGATTCTCTTATAGGCATCAATATGATGCAATATGAACCTTGTCATTGTGTCTCCTGCTTTGACCCTTTATATATTGTGAATGAACCCATGTTGTATTAATTTTATTTATTTATTTATTTATTACCCGCTTTTTGGTTATAGCGGAGTACAATATAACAAAGTAAAAGTTACATATTAAAAGACTTGACAAAACAAAATAAATAAACATGGCTACATTCTTCAAATAGACTTTTAAAACACACTTATTACACTTAAAATTTTGACACTTGCACTAAACGCAGGGCTGCCACAAAGTCCCTAAAGTCCCTGGAAGTCCCTAAATCAGTCTTAGGTCCCTTTTGGTCCCTATTGGTTCCTAAATCAGTTCTCACGTCCCTTTGGAGCTTTTCCTGACGAAAATTCTTACGTTTTGTTTGAATATCTTAACTATGCAAGCCACTATGCGAAGTTTGGTATACAATTTTAGTTTGCGGGAAGAACTGTAAACTTAATCCTTAAGACCCCTTCTGCTACAGTGTTACTTGTGATTGAAGGAGACTACTACTAGAAAGGATTGACCTCTGAATTTATCTAGGATTTGTTTTTCTTATTTTGAAGAATAGTCAGTTTGACTCGTCACCTTGTTGCTTTTTCGTTCACTTTTCTCCAATAAGGCTGACTGCAATCGAATAAAGGAAACCAGTAAATAAGTGCACGCTAAAAATGTGCACTTCAAACTATTGACTAAAATTATCCGGTAGATTTGCTGGGATTCAGTAGTCATACAGAACCAAGAATACGCTATCGGTACAAATCAATTCGGTATAATGATCGTGATTCGTTGTTATTGGCAGTATTCTGTGAACAAATTTACTGGAAATGTTACTTAGTTTTTTATGCAAGAGCTAATCGGTAAATCTAATCTATGGAGATTCGGTAGTAGTTACACAGAATCCCGAATAGGCTATCGGTCCAAAATTAGTCGGTATTATGGCTGGGATTCGGTATAATTTTCAGTATCCAGCCTCTATTGTTGCTACAATCTGAAATGTCATTCCTCCGATAGGTGCATGGCTAGCCAGCCTTGAGTTCTAGGGGAGAACCTGACCAAGCCAAATATTTTGTGGAGCTTTACCAAAGCTTGTCCGGTATTTCCTTTGCAGTTAAAACACCTACAGTCCCTTACAGTTGAGCCTTTACCCGAACTCATCTCTGCTACGAAGCTGCAGGATTTTGTGTTCAAAAGAATGCTATGTTATATTTGTCTAAAATGCAGTTTCCGTCGAAAAGCCATGGACAATTTTGAAACTAGCCATTCAGGTTCAAGTTTTTTAAGCCATTAAAAGAGATTTGTCAGTGCCTCTTGAACACCGACATGTGCAAATAATGTTAAAAGCTAACATTGTGGCACGAAGCTGTCAGAATTTGAACTTGATGCTAAGACCTGTCGTTTTGCTTGTATTTTCGCCCTTTAAATTTTCTGTTTAGGGCGATTACAACTAGCTAACAAAAATAGAGAGAAAATGTAAAATTTTTGGGGTGGGTATGGCCATCTCTTGGCTACGCCACTGAGAAGTATTTACGAGTTCAATGCTTAAAAAAATAGCGTTTCAGATCTATTTTGGCTGGTTAAGCCAGTAATTAAACAGATGCATCTTTTAGATCTTGTTTCTTGCATAATCTGATGAAAAACACAGACATCAAACTTTGTGCCATTACCCACTCGCCTCGAATACAGGTTGGTGACTTATTGTCTTCAGTTGTTTAATCACAAAAAGTTATTAAAACTGAGCTGAAACTCTAAGTCGCCTTGCCTCCCTCCTTTCTCCCTTGACGGCCCAGATCTAAGAGCCATAGCCTATTTCGTAAATCAGTTAGCCTACCAATACTTCGAACCGTAACCCTCTGATCCTAGCAAGTAAAGTGCAAAATAATAGGATCCTACTACTGTGTATTTCAGGTTTAGTAGCAGTGACCTTAGGTCCATATTGGTCCCTTTTTTGGTTTAAAAAAGTCCCTAAGTCCCTATTTCCAAGCCTCTAAACCTGTGGCAGCCCTGCTAAACGGTTTCAGGGATAAAAAACTGGCTAATGATATCGTGGGCTGGCAGGGCAGGATGTTGGTGGAGGGTGAGCAGATTGGAACGACAATGAAGAAGTGTGTTAATGCTATCCTGAACATTATATTTGACAGTGCGAAACGGATAAGTCAGCTGAAATTTATTGGAGCTATATTTCGGCCCTTCTTGGCAAGGGTCCTCTTCAGGCTCAAAGCCGCTCAAGATGGAAAAAACGAAACTTGTGATAACAGTTATATGATTATTAATGAACATTATACCGTGAAACTAATTTACGATTACGGAATGATTTTGGGAGATACATCAAAAATTTACAATACTTAAAAAAACAACTTCTCAGATTACTTACATCTTTTTTCCTCAATATATGGTAAATTCCTGAACAATAGTGAACATATGGGGCGCAAAACGCACTATATAATCTACTGAGCGCCTTATGTGAATATTTACCTCTGTTTGGGACCAGCCGCCCATAACCAAACCGAATGGAATTTCGAAACATTTTTTACAATAGAAGAGCAAATTCTGGCTCTATTGTGGTCATATTCAGTAATCGGACAAACCAGCATTTGGGTAGCAGTGGGAATAAACCACCTTGCTTGAATGTGAATACTGGTATGATTATACCAAGGGTTCTTTTTCACTTTTTCACGGTATTGTTGTAGTGTTGAGGTAAATGTAGGTCCCCAGAAACTTGGAAACCTAGATCCTTTGGGTCATTCATTTTGGGATCCTACTGTCGTTGAAAGTGTAGCAAGCTTTATAGTGAGAAGGTTCCAGTTGAAGATAATTGCTTTTTACAACATTGACTTCCATCGGCCACACCCAGGCTACACCTGCATCCAGAGTTCAATTTATGAAGGTCATTTTGGAATATCTGTGAATCCTGGGAAGTCCTGATGACCCTGTAGGTCTTGGTGTCATCTGCATACAATGTAATATCAGAATCCATGTCTGACTCTTAATGTAGATATTAAAATTGCCCACGCATGCGTAAATGTGAATATTATAAAAAAAAAGCATGTCATTGAATGTGATATAACTAAAAAGAGCCAAAAGGAAGGTTCAAATATTTCACCATATAATGACTAATTCTGACACAAATCACAAACAAAAATAAAACTTAAGTAGGCTAATGATAGAATTCACACTTATTTTGGCTCAAAACTAATCTCTACTATTGAAACAGGAAAATAAAATCTGCCTTTTTCTTTCTGCCTTTTTCGAGAGGGACAAAAGAAAAATGGAATCAGCTCATATGTTCTAGGATGAATTTTTTTTTATGAAAACAGAATTCCACTTTGTACTAAATTTCTGTTCAGTCCACCATTAAATTCTGAAAGAGAACCTTTTTATGCTGTCCTAATTCATATTGATGCATAACAGTCCTGAAGTATCAATAAGGTGCAAGCTGGGACTTCACAACGGGGGAGTGAAACTCCCAGCATTAAATGACAAACAGATACAGGACAGGCTTCTTCTTCTGAGAGCTAAAGCTGTTTAGCTAGTGAAACAGCTCTCTATGTAATTTGGAATCTGACTTTCCAGTGAATAATAGTGCCCTAGAGTTTGGCTCATCTTGGTTAGTTTTGAAGTCACCTTACACATCAACTCAGGGTTGTAGGTACCCCATAATCTGGTTAGCGTCCCTGAGGCCTTTGAATTCACGGAAATTTGTTCGTTTATTTTCTTGTGTCTGCTTGCAGTCAAGTCGAGGTCTCGAGGATAGAAAGAAGTCATCAATCAGTCTCCGTTTATGTGCCAACCATCAGTTTATGCAATGTCTTAGAGAATCAGGGGCGTCGCAAGGGGGGGGGGGGTGCAGGGTTTGCCGCATCCCCCCACCTTTTTGAGATTCAGCAAAATTTTGGGCCAGAGGCAAATTTTTTTACTAAAATTGTTCGGTATTTTTTCAATCAGAATCAGAATTTCCATGTCCGCGATCCTTTCCGTCATTTAGATAGTATTGAGCTCCGTGCTAAGCGTAAATCAGCATTGCGTAAGTCGCGCCTTGTGCCTCTTTTTTGTGAATAGTGCTTTAAGTGAATTCTAGTGTCTTACTTTTTCTTTTTTCTTGTATACTCCACTTCTTCCTTTGTGTTTTTATAGTGGGTTTGTAAATAATAAAAAAAAAAAAAAAAAAAAAAATTGCAGAATTATTCAGTATATTTACGGGGATTCGGTAGTTATACAGAATCCCAAGTAGGCTATCGGTACAAATCTATTCAGTATAATCACGAATTCGGTGAGATAATTTACTGAAATTATTTGGTAATTTTTTCGATGCCAGAACTATTCGGTATATTTATGGAGATTCGGTAGTTACACAGAACCCTGAATAAGCTGTCGGTCCAAAATTATTCGGTATCATGTCATGATTGGGATTCGGTAGTTACCACGAAGTTACCACTTTTGTTCCAGTTTCGCCGAAATTATACCGAAGATAAATATTATTCGGTAGTCTTTCGATACCAAAACAGTTCGGTATAATAACCGGGATACGGGAGTTGTACAGAATCCCCAACATGCTATCGGTCTAAACTTTTCAGTATAATTACTGGGATTCGGTAATTATTCGGTATAATTGCCAGGATTCGGGAGTTACCACGAACCTCGAAACTCGGAAGAGGTCGAGTGAAGCACTGGTCGCAGACAAAAGAACTCGTCTATGATTTCATCGATAGTCCTTACTTTTATCTTCGATCCCAAAAAGAAGATCTAATCATAAATGTTTCGAAAATTCCGCCTGCGTCGCTTTTCATAATATTCTCTATTTTGTGGAAGGGCGCGTCATTTGACGGGGTTTCAAGCCCGTTTTAGGATTGGGATTTCAAAACATTAAAAGCCAGAATCTGGATGGAAATACTTAAATTTGGCAGGAAAATGTTAACTTAAAAAAATCTCGCCTGCGGTGCTATTGACTAGACTACAGTAGCTACTGCTGCCGGAACGTCGAAACTTCTTAGAGTCCCAATATTTAATCCACTGTAAATGATAGAATTTCTAAGAGAAGCAGTTAAATTTTAGCATAGAGAAAACAAAATTTGGCCTGCGGTGCTCGATTTCATTTTCTCTTCGTTGTAATAGATAGAAGCTTTTACTGCAATCGTGCCCGCCAATATATTCTTCAAGTGGGCTTCGCCAGAACGCCGCCTAATAGTTGGCTTATCGTCGTTCATGCTGCCCTTTAATGTTAATCTTCCTACGTAATCCTTTCATGTTGCATAATTTGAAGCTGGAATTCTCAGTTTCTAGGATTCGGTAAAATTTTTTGAGAGATCCTGTAAAATTTTGGCTCTGCACCCCCCCCCCCACCGAAAATGCGCTTGCGACGCCCCTGTAGACAATCATCCACTGTATTAATTTTTAGTTTGAGAATAGTTTTGAGCAACATTCAGCAATGAAAAATATGTTTATTGCATTTTGGACTTCAGGAGTGTTTTGGAAAACTGTGTTATGTTAATTTAAGTTGTTTTCAGGCATCGTTGGGGCCCATTAGCTGGTCAGCTAGTGAAGTGCACAACGGACATAGTAGGCTACTGGAGATTTGCAAAAGTCAATAATGGAAAACTTCGAGTTTGTGATACCGCTGAATAAGGATGACTTACTAAAACCTGGTCCAGGCAACCAGTATTATGTAACGGATCTGTTAAACCCCAAAGAAATTGCAGTTGAGCTGAAAGGTAAGGTTTGATATCCACTATCTAGTAACTTGCCAGGCAGGTCATACTCTTGACTGTTGTGCAGAATGGTAGAGAAACTACTTATGTTCTTTGTGTCGTCCATTAATCTGCGTAATTGATTGCATCAGTATACGACCAAATCGTTTTAGTATCTTAGCTGCTTAGCTAAAAAGGCCATGGGCTGGGGCCTGAGAGTCGAGAATGAGCTGAAAGCACACAGTAATGTACTGTAAATAAGATACTGCTTTCAGTTAGAATACACAGAATTTGTGGAAGTTTTTCTCACTGCTTTATTTCCAGATTGTTTCATTGTCTTTAAGCAACATGAAGATACATTCATACTTTCGAAGTTTGGTGTCTTCTTTAGTGTACTCAAGGATTTTCATCAGCTGGAAGATAGAGTAAAAGAGCAAGCCTGGGAACTTATACTGAAAGGTGAGTTTTGGTTTACATTTCTTCTATTTTACTCACCCCAATCAGAAGATGATCGAGTGTAATGAGACTAGATGAGAAGTATAACCGAGAATGATCAGTTTACAGTGTCATGGGATAAAGTGTATTACAGACGAATGCAGGCGGTGTAACAAAAGGCTTTCTTTCTGTCCTCGCTCTCAATCACAAGCGTTCTGAGATCACTTTGGCCTGCTGTACATAAAGGCAAGTCCATGGATCGAAAGCAGTGTTGGTTTTTCACAGGTAGTACACTCCCTAATCCATCCTTCCCACCCGAATCTGAACATTTAACTACTTGGTGCGAATGACGCCATTCGACATTGAAAAAGAGGAATGTTCATTTCAGATATTAAAATTAAGAAAATCTTCTCAAATAGTTAGCCTATATGTTGCCTACAACTCTTTCCGCATTGCCTAACTAGCTATCTTTCCACACGAGTGCCTCCTCCATGTACTCCTCCTCGCATGTAACCGGGAAAGATATTGTAATAGCTTCATTCCGAAATTTGTGGATTTTTACAATAATGTTTTTTTTAGTTATTTTGTTAGAATTTTAATTTCGGGTGTTGACTTCAATGGTTTACCTTTTATTTTGAGTAAGAATTCGATTTTAACAATTGTTGTATATATTACCTGACGAAGGTCAAATAATTTGGTTGGATAACCACGAAATTTTGTACCTGAGTTATACAATAAAAAAAAAAAAAAAGGTAGACCTGTGGATCTGCAGTGGCCTGCTCGTCTGCCACTTGTTAAACTCAAGTATTGCAGCAAGTTGGCACCGCGGAATCAGCTCTGCTCAGCTCAGTTTATTGAGGCCGGTTGATCAAACTTTTCTTCAAATATAAGATATAAGTTACATAATCTTGAACAGTTGCTTTATCCTCAGTAGGATTGTCTCAGACACCAACTAGAAAGCAATATGCAAACCAAGACTTAAAATAGTTGCGCTTCTGCAGGTACCATGGTATCTGATACCACGGTAACTGGATCTGCATTTTGTTCTTTTGCAGTTACCGTGATATCTGATACTACGGTTGCTTTGAGAAAAAATGCTAACTTTGCGCTTTTGGAACTTTCCCCCCCAAAAATACAGATATCCACTCACATCGCAAGTGCCAAATTTCTTTCCCACCACTTTGACAACAACCTAGGCATTTGTGTTAGTGATGATGAAAGTGGGATAACTTTTTCAGATACCACGGTCAGTTACTACCGTCGGGACCGTAAAATCGAATGTAAAGTGAACCTCACTGCTCTCTTGTCGTGTGAAATGGAGTCTAGGCCGATGCTGATCACCCTTCTTTTTTTCTAGCTATGTCTGCACTTGTCAAGTCTTTGTCGAATCGGCTGGAAATTAACGACGAGGAGAACCGATCGGACTCGACCTTGAACAGCCTGAAAATGCTGACGTACATCTTTTGTCAGCTACTTGAAGCTTTCGAGAATGAGGCGACACAACACAGTATCAACGGCACTGCCAAGAAGAAGGGAAAAACAAAAAAGTCGGACACGAGCTTTGACATTGATACCAATCGTGACAAAGCAATGAATCTCATATATCAGTTGGTTCAGCTCCCAATTAATAGAATGTGGTCACCGCCAGTAGTTGACTCAGAGTTTGTCAACCTCCTTTCCAACTGTTGCTATAAGGCCCTAGAAAATCCGACTGTGAGCCGTGCCACTTTTAAGTCATCTAGAGAAAGCATATTCCAGATTCTTGGTACTTTGGTGAAACGTTACAACCACGGATTAAGCTGCACAGTGCGGATTATGCAAATGTTGCAGCATTTTGAGCATATTGTTTCGAGCCTTGCTGGAGGGGTGGCTATCATGGTGACCGCTTTTGGCTGTAACATGATTATCAGCGATGTCATCCGTGAGATCAACCGAGTTGATCCTCGTGACCTCAGCAGAGACTTGTCGAGTACGAGGAACTATGCTAATTTCTTGGTAGAGCTTGCAGAAAAAGCGCCAGGGAATTTTATTAGTGTCATCAGTTTGCTGTCAGTTCATCTGGATTCGGATGTAAGTAGCCCTGTCGAAGTTTGAGAGTGAGAATGAATGTATTACTGTTATGGATACGACCACTCTGCTCTAAACCCACTGTTGGAATGCACAATTTGATAGTACCTTATACATGACTTAAGGTACTTGCACACTGATTTCGTTTTCGAAGTCGGATGCGAATACTTCAGATGTCCAAAACACGCCAGTGATCCTCAGGAAGAACGAGAAAACGTCTCACTAACGACTCAAATTCTACACTGAAATCCTGTGTCAACCAATCACGGCGATCGTTGGGTATAGCTGTGGTGCCGCTTCCGGCTCTTCCGCTAGGTAGCCGGCGATTTTGCATCGGCAAGGAGAGTTAGTCATCAAGAGTATTTCCTCCTTCGCTCCGAAATTTTGACGCATCGCATTAGGTTTCCCCATAGGGAAGCGATTTTTGCATGCGTATTTTGCATGCGAAATCTTAACAGACGGGGTTCACTTAGCTTGCACGTAGCAGGTCATCACGTGCACGTAGGTATCGATGTATAAGACCAGTCTACTGCAAAATTATGTATCGTGTGCTGAATGCCCGTAGTAGGAAAAGCATAAACCATGATGTAAGACCTTGGATATGTCTGCTTCGTTGCGTGAATACTGGAAGATGACAACGGCATTTAGACCTAGCTGGAAGGACTCCTGTTCCGTACGTCCGACATAATTTTTATCGCAGTTCTAGTGTGAGCGTGTTCCACTCTACTTACCGTAGTTTCTACGCATGACGTCACGAATCTTGGCTTCTTGGCGTCAAGGCTGGAACGCATTTTTCTATTTTCTTCAAAATGTAGTGCCTCGGCTGATCGAGCCTATTACGTCACAGAGATCGTAGTTACCAAGCTAACTACGCTCCCGAGCGTGGTAAGCAAATAGTTACTATTAATTACTATTTTGAGAAGGTTGGAACGGTTAGCGTTGTAACTTTTCACGAGGTTGGAACGAAAGAGTGACTGATAGTTATTATTGTTAGGAGGGTGGAACACGCTCTGTATATCTTCTACTCGGAGGGGTTCGGGGGGATAGGTAATGAGTCCTCTTGACGTGGATAGGTTAACCTTATTTCTGAGCTTGAGCCACAAATGCCTTGTCCGTTTTTGTTGTAGCTGAGGCACAGTCCCGTGAACAGTTTGTCCCACTTCCCAGCAATGGATTGCTAACAGTTAAAATTACTCCCTTTTTAGAACTACAGCCTGCGTCAGGCTGTGCTGTCCATCTTCGGTGAAATCGTGATTCAGGTTCTCAGTGGCGAGGACCTCGACAAGAGAGGCAAAACCCAGCGCGACCAGCTTCTCGACCAGTTGACTAACCACGTCCATGATGTCAATGCTCACGTCCGAAGTCGAACGCTGCAGATCTGGGACAAGTTGGGATCCAAAGGAGCTATTCCGTTGAACAAGCAACACAAGGTTCTGGATCTTGCGATAGGGAGGCTTCAAGACAGGAGCAGCATTGTCAGAAAGAATGCTGTTGGCTTGGTCACGAGTTTACTTCAGGCGAATCCGTTTGCTGCGAAGGTAAGTGTACTTGTTTAGTTAACGTAGCCTACTGAATATCAGTATTGATAAACGATTTTGATGCTGACAGCATTTTAGCATGAGAATAATGTAGTTGTAAACGTCGAACTTATCATATAATAAGCGTCAAATTCAGTTTAACGCTGAACCGATTCCTGGAGCTGCAGTTTTAGTAAATTTTCGCAGAAATGCTAAGCATTACCCCAGATTAGTATAATTGACTCCTTTGACGCTTCCAAAAATGTTTCCCCCGATGATGTTCTACTGTTACTAACCGTTGTTACTGTTAATGTTACTATACTACTCAGGTTCAACACTTTGAGATCCTAGAGTCTGGAAGTGTCTTTCGGAGTCAGACCCCCCCCCCCCCCCCCCCCCAACTCCCGGTTCATGGGCAATTAGGTGGCTGAAGTTCATGACTTGACAAGGGGAAATGAAAGTTCGTACGCTCACAAAGCATGGCATTTAGAAGCACCTTTTAGAGATATCTTCTTCCCACCCTCCCGGCCCATGGGCAACTGGGCCCATAGCCCAGTAACCAGTAATTTCTTAACTTGACGACGGTTTGTGTTAGGACGACGAAAAACTATGTGCTGATTTGAATGTAGCTTGTGTACGGAATATTAAGGATCGATATGGTCACACCTCCTCCCCTCTACTTGGTTAATGAGCAACCACAACTCCACAAGCTCCCGAAACCCGATGAGGGTAAATTCGGATATTGAGTCCATAATTTGAGTACATTCTGAGCGCCTATCCTCCCACCACAATGTTGAACAGGCGTACTCTGATATGTATTTGTACCACGTTACCTCCTAATCGTTACCCTCCGTTTTGTATGAATTTAATTCATTTCAGTTGTATAGTATAGTTGATGGAAATAAACTAGTTTTATTCAAGAGACGTATCATACTCGGAAGCTTTAAAGGTCGCTGTGGAGAAGTTCAGAAGGTCAGCTTAATTAGTCTCACATGTGTTCTTCCGTGTAATAACGGGGTTTGAAGTTATAGCGGGGGTTGGCACTTTTATGGCTTTATTCATAGGTTGTTAATGTTTTGGCAATAAGATGATAACACGTACGGAAATTTTCCGCATGGAATCGACCCGTGCAGAGTGAAACAGATTTCGACCCGAGTTAAGGTTAGTTTCTTCTGCCCGAGGCCGAACATCAGGTCGAAATCGGCCCAGCAAACTAACCTGAAAAATCGGGTCGAAATCTTTTTCACTTTGTCCGGGTCGATTTCATGCGGGAAATTTTCCGTACGGGAAGCAAATGAAGCGACAGTTAGGCCGTTGATGACCGAGACTATATGGCAGTCGTTCGATATCTGAACTTAGTTCATTATTTCACATTCCACGTTCCACGTTTGCGCATTTTTTTTTTGTTAGCTCACTACCGCTGAGCTTGAGAACAAGTATGAAACTGAGCTGAATAAGCTTCAGCAGATGGCTCCAGAACTGAACTCACAGTCTATGCAAGCTAGGAGGAACAAGCAGATGAAAAAGCATCGCGTCACCGAAGAAGAGATGTGGAATGCAATGCTGCCAGAGATTGAGAAAGGTGAGTCTGTGCCAAAGAAACGCATTGGCTTCGCGTAGTATATGTGTGTGAAGTAGGTTTTGCTGAATTAGACCTTCTCAGCTCCGCAGACTCCTTCGTGAAGCCTGTGATTGTTTTCTGATTAAAGGGAAATCCCTGGAAACTACCTTTCGGGACTCGTTCTGCGAAGTCACTTTGCATGTTTGAAATTTTGTACTTCGAAATCCCTCTCGCTTAGGACGTGTAAAACGAGGAAATCATCCAATGAACCGACAATTTGTATCTATCATGACAAAGGGGCCTCCTTTGGATGCCCCCAGTGGACCAGTCATTCAGTAAGATCCCGATCCCGGTCGCATTGGTCAGGAAGAAACTTGGAGAGCTGAACCCAATTAAATATTCGAGACCCGGCAGACTCCAGTCAAGACTTCTTAAGGAATGTTCTCTCAAATAACTGCACCAGTCACAACGACCTTTTCACAAAAACTTGAGAGTAGGCTGCTCCACGTGCGACAGTCGGAAAAAAAAAGAAAAATTAGTCGTCAGCCCCGTCTTCGACGCTGCCGTCTGATTACCAGTGGTTGGATGGGCATGACTTAAAAAGTTTAATGGTTGATGCTTCACCAAGGATGTCGGAAGATGGGGTACTTCTAGAATAGAAGTATGTATTGTTTTCACGGTCTCGTGATCAGTGACTCTATTTAGAGATAAAGAGCTCAGGCTACAACTTCTGCGGCAAAAAGGTTTTGAATACCATTTTTTTTTGTTGACGGACTAGTTAGAGATTAATGGTCTTTGACGCATTGTAGGCCATTCTGACAACTATCACCGTCACCTTTTTCCATCAGCATAGCTCTGTGATTGTGTTCCCAGTGACCAGTGCAAGCGCGTAAGAGCCTTTTTTGACACAAGTTTGGGCGGACATGGCTGAATTCAATGATTCCAAATAATCATTAATTTTTCATATTAATAGGCTAGACCGCAACGTATTGAGCTCTTTGTTTTCTTTCAAGAGAGGGCGAAATGCTTGACATGCAGCAGGCTATGGCTGTAGAAGGAGCTTAGGGCTTCCGAGGTAAATACTACAACGCACATGAGCTCTTACACTCCCTTTATGACGTATATTCTAACCCGATTCTACCTTCCAGCTTTCGAAGAGTGGTCGTCCAGTCAGAACGCCTCTCAAGATGAGCTTGTTGCTTCTTGGGCGGAGGAGTGCCTTGAGTGGGAGACCAAGGAGGATGCGCATCAATGCCTGCGTAAATCTCTTTATGAGGCGAAAGTTAGGAAAGCAACCTTCCTCGCCAAGCAGATGACGAGCGTCTTTCCGCAACAAGAGGAAGACAAAGATGACGGGTACGGCGTTTTATCTCATTAATTTACCTTACTTTAGGTATAGGGCACGTAAGCTGTCAGAAGGTGTCGCCGATGTGGATGGTTCAGTAATGTCTACACTGTAAAAAGTTTATCCGCTACTTTATCCTGCTACTGGGATTAATCTTATTTCTACTGGGATAAGATTAATCCGAATTAGAGGTAACCTTATCTCAGTAAAGACAAGATTAATCCCAGTAATTACAGTGTAGTTGACTACTGGCAAGATGTGTCGTTCAGTGAAGGACAATCAGCTGATATACTGGTCTACCTTCCTTTCGTGAAAACTTTAGCTTTTTCATGAAATTTTACTTATATTTGAATTATGAATTTTACGTTTGCAAATGTTGGGAGACGTGTCCTGTCTGCCTAACTTTTTGTCTAATGTACACGTCATGAGCTCGTGTCGAGTGTCGAGGGTGGTCTATGAATTTGGTGTGCCGGAAAATAACGCTAGCGAGTTGACGTTATTGTGAGATCACACAGACCCCAAGCTTGAATCTTGATACAGTGGAAAACAAACCTACCCCCCCCCCCCCTTAATTTTAAGAAAGGGTATTTTAGGAACTTGATCTCCTTGCGCTAGGGGGCCGAGAAGTAAATTTACTTTCTTCCACTTGACCGTCACTCGCGCAACTCTTACATGCTGAAAGGTCACTGACTCACTAAGACAGTAATAAAAATGCACGCTTTTCCTGCAGATCCAGTCCGGAAGTTCAGCCCTCCACCGCCTTACAAATCATGGAGATTATGAAGGAAATCTTCATTTCTTCTCCTGTCGATGAAACAGTTGAAGAAGAAGACGAGAAAGACGTCGAGGAAGAAGTCGAAGAAGATTCGGATGATGAAAGTGAAGAGAACACTCAGTCCTCTCACTATGGTGAGGATGTGATGAAGCAGAAAGTATTAGTTAAATACTTGAAGGTAAGTTTACCTTTAATTCCATCAAATCAAATCAAATCATTTAATGTAAACAAGATACAGTCTCTCATAGGCATAGCCCAAATATGGTATCTTTTAGTCAAATAGTTAAAATATAAAAAATAAAAAAATAAAAAGTTAAAATAAAAAAAAATAAAATAAAAAATCCAGTAGGCCTACTTTTCCCTTAGGAAGGAGTTTCGCCTGAGATTCTTGTTGGCCAATAGACACCAACTTTCACTGAGTTTGGGAACCTACTACTGGAAGAACCATCCATGCGTACGAACAGAGAAACGACCCACAAACAAAACAAGGAGAAGAGGTTTGCCGAATTTTGACGACAAAAAATGGAATGGAACGAAAAAGTGTTTAACGGTGCATTTAAAAAAAAAGTTTACGACGAGACATAAACATTCGGTCTTCGTCGGAATTTTACGGAATTTGATTTATTACGTGTAATAAAATCCCGATCTTCCGACGGGAGAAACTTTCCGGGTGCGCTCGACAAAAGTTTGCGGAATTTGATTTCTTACGTAATAAGCCGACGAAACTTAAACTTTCGGGATGAGCCCGATAAACGTTTACAGTATTAGATTTCTTACGAGTAAAAAGAACCCGATGTGCCGATGAGGATACCGACGCCCGACAAAACCATACAGCATTTGATTTCTTCTGTTTCGCCCGACAAGACTGTACAGAACATGATTTCTTACATGTAAAAATAATTTGATGTGCCGACGACACTGAAACTTGGTGCGCCCGACGAATGTTCGCAGAACCCGATTTGCCGACGAGTCGACCATCGCCCGACAAAAGCAAACAAAATTTAATTTCTTCCGTATGAAAAGAGGAGACACCGGAGGCCCGGCAAAAGCATACAAAATTCCGTTTCTTCTGTGTTTTGCCCGACAAATGTTTGCAGAATTTGATGTCTTGCGTGTAAAAAGAACCCGATGTGCCGACGAGTGGACCGACGCCCGATAAAAGCATACAAAATTTTATTTCTTCTGCGTTTGCCGGCGCTCCAGACCGACAAACTAGTGGATTTTCGTCCTGCTTCGCCCGACGAAAGTACTTTCTCAGGACCTCTGGGGGGGGAGTTCCCCCTCTCCCCCATAGTGACACCCCTGCCTCTGGGTATGGCAGTGTGAGCTCACGCTTACAAGAGGCAAAATGTGAAACTGACCTTGAATCCAGCAATACCCCTAAGATTCGCTGAGATATTTGGTCATGTCTTGCGCAACTCTTTAGGACGGAGTGGCTAGCATCCTTCCCCACCCTCTCAACCCACGGCCTGATCAGCCACCGGCTTCAACCATTTGTGAATAGGCCACCCACCCTTCTGATATCCTCTTTGATTTTTATTTTTTTTAGGACTGCATCTATTTCATCAAATCACTGCTTCGGGCTATTCCCGTACTCTCCCAGCTCCTAGGCTCAAAACAAGCTTCTGATGTCATGGAAACGATTGAGTTCTTTGTCATCGCCCACGAGTTCGGCCTCGTGGAAGCACTGACCGGGATCCGACGAATGCTTGTACTTATATTCAGTCGCGAGCAGACGGTGAAAGATGCTGTTGTTGCTGCCTACAAACGGTTGTACATCGACTCAAAGCTGGCTAATTCTAGGTGAGTAAAACCGACAACCTGCAATAAAGTGCTAAGCAAACATGCGAGATCTACCGATAATGGTGAGCGAGTGCCGACCCGAGTCAACTCCTACTCACTTGCTCATGCGTGAAGCTGCCGTAGTCTCGAGCACAGTATTGGCTTCCAGGATTTGCATTGTCGCTAAATTTTCTCGGTCAGTATTATTAGTTTGGCAAGATCAGGGACCAGGAATAGATAATAGACCACTCGAGCAGGCCCGGACGTAAGAGACCCAGGGCAGCTAGCAGAGTCGGGACTTCTTTTTGGTAATCTTGATTGCTCATCAGGGTTCAAAGGAACATGTCGGAGTACAAAAAAAGAAGAAAATCGAAAAAAGACAAAAAACAAATGACAGATTGACCAATGAAATTTGGTTAATCAGTTTAGCAAAAACAAACATTACTTTTTTGCATTTATTTAACCTACTTTGACAAGCAAGAAATAGACAAGAAGACTTAGAAATTAAATAGAACAGCACCAACTATACTGTTTTAGACGTAATTGTCGCATTTACCACCTTGGCCCCTGGCCGAGATTTGGGCAAGTGGCCCATAGGAAGCTACCTAGTTTTCCCAAGCAGAAGTTCGCCGCTGCACTGAAGCATATTCAGTTCCCATGAGTATAATGATTTCCACGTTCTCATCTGTTTTTATCGAGAAGCAAGTTGTGCAGCTCCATCTGATGTCGATCGTGCTAAGCATAGGGCTTTCAGAAATATTTCATGGTCGAATCTGATAACTGTCCCGGAGAAAACCCATGCAAAGTGACACGCCAAAATCGCGGGCTTGGGAAGTTATTATCAGTTACTGGCAGGATGAACTGTTGCTGAGGTTGGAGGTAGCGTAAAGTTGTTGAAATCCATGTTTAGAACTCGTAGGTTAGGCTACTAAGGTGTTAAAAAGACGAGGGGTGCCAACTGTCGGGTACAATGCCGCAATGCATAACGGGGAGTCGGGCACGCTGTGCCCCATTCTTTTGAGTTGGCAACCCCTCGAAAAAAGATAACGACATAGAGAATGTTCATGATGTTTCTTTACAATTCATTTTGTTCGGTTGCATGAACGTCTAAAGGAAATGCAGCTCTAGCTAGTGTTTCAAATTAAATATTTCGTTTCTTCGGTTTTTATGGCACTTGCAGCTTCGCTCAAGTGCCATATACCGATCACTTTTCGGTCTGTCGGTCTGTCGGTCTGTCGGTCGGTCGGTCGGTCGGTCTGTCAGGCCACTCATCTCGAGTTACGGTACTTCCAGATGAGCTAGGACGATGAAACTTGGCAGGCATATCAGGGACCCGACCAAACTAATTTGGAAATAGTCACTTCCCCGATCTGACCACCGTGGGGGGAGTGGAGGGATGGGGAATCCGGAATATTGACGTATTTATAACTTTTGAACGGGGAATCAGATCTTAATGAAACTTGATGTTTGGAAAGACCTTGTGTCTCAGATGTCACATTTCAAGTCCGGAATGGATCCGGTGACTTTGGGGGGAGTTGGAGGGGGGAGTCGGAAATCTTGTGACATATTCAGAGTGGACGGATCGGGATGAAACCTGGTGGGAAGAACAAGCACAAGCCCTAGATACATAGTTGACAAGACCGGACCGGATCCGAGCACTGTGGGGGGAGTTGGAGGGAGGGTTCCGGAATTCCGGTGATCACGACTTAAGATACTTACACATGTGTTGGGACGATGGAACTTGGCAGGCATATCAGGGACCCGACCAAACTAATTTGGAAATAGTCACTTCCCCGATCCGACCACCGTGGGGGGAGTGGAGGGATGGGGAGTCCGGATATTGACGTATTTATAACTTTTGAACGGGGAATCGGATCTTAATGAAACTTGATATTTGGAAAGATCCCGTGTCTCAGATGTCACATTTCAAGTCCGGAATGGATCCGGTGACTTTGGGGGGAGTTGGAGGGGGGAGTCGGAAATCATGTGACATATTCAGAGTGGACGGATCGGGATGAAACTTGGTGGGAAGAACAAGCACAAGCCCTAGATACATAGTTGACAAGACCGGACCAGATCCGAGCACTGTGGGGGGAGTTGGAGGGAGGGTTCCGGAATTCCGGTGATCCCGACTTAAGATACTTACACATGTGTTGGGACGATGGAACTTGGCAGGCATATTAGGGACCCGACCAAACTAACTTGGAAATAGTCATTTCCTCGATCCAACCACCGGGGGGGGATGGAAGGAGGGGGAATCCGGAATGTTGACGTATTTATAACTTTTGAACGGGGAACCGGATCTTAATGAAACTTGATATTTGGAAAGATCTCGTGTCTCAGACGTCACACTTCAAGTCCGGGATGGATCCGGTGACTTTGGGGGGAGTTGGGGGGGGAATTGTTTGACATGTTCAGAGTGGACGGATCGGGATGAAACTATGGGGGAAGAATAAGCACAAGCCCTAAATACATAATGGACAAGACCGGACCGGATCCGAGTACTGTGGGGGAGTTGGAGGGAGGGTTCCGGAATTCCGGTGATCCTGACAAGACGCTTAGACATGTGCTAGGACGATGAAACTTGGCAGGCATATCAGGGACTTAACAATTTTCACTTAAGAACAGTCGGATTTTGCTTACAAAATGATCACAGCAAACACACGCATTGGCGAATTCCTACTTTCATCATTTTACCAAGCCTTGCAAGTGCCATATGAGCTTACAGCTCTTGTCTTCACGAGGTCCCGCAAAATGGTCCCTGGATTGCTTTCGAAGCTCCGACATTGGAGTCTTAACTTCCAAATTTAATTCAGATTCACTTCTGATTTATTTATCACGGTAAAAGTCCCTTGTATAACATTCCATCTTTACGATTATTATAGTGTTTCTTCCCCAGTATTCTTGGACACGTTCATCCCTTACAGTCATTTTCAAGTCTAGAAGAAAACAACTATCTTCGTAAAAAAAAACACTCAGTTTTGTCTTTTTGCCCGAGCTTACCAGGGAGGGCCAGAATCAATTTCATTTTAAATTTCTGTTTTCCTTTGTTTTGTTTTTCAGTTCATTAAATTCCGGTCAAATTTCAGGTAAAAGCTTTTACGTTGGATTAAGGTGAAACAGATTTCTCAACTGCCGTAACTGAAAAGTCATACTTCCGCTTTGATATCAAGTCCGTCCCGCATAAAGTGAGTTTTCAAAAGTTTTAAAGAGTTTTAAAAGTGAGTTTTCCGCGCCCGAACCATCACTGTCAAATCAATATGAAAGGGAGCTTGAGATTTGCTTGGGCGAATCAAGTGATGAGATTAGTCTTATTGTTACTCGATCTGCGGTCGCTGAGTGCATTTCTAAGCTACAAAAGAAGACTTCGCGTGGTGTTGATGGCCTCTGTGCAAAGCATCTCGAGTGTGGGTCTCCTCTCCTGATTGAGCATCTGACTTTGCTCTTTCAGATGATATTCTGTTGTGGTATAGTTCCTGATTTGTTTAGTACTGGAGTAATAACGCCGGTATTAAAAAAGGGAAAGCCCTCCGACCAGTGCACTTCTTTTAGGCCAATTACGGTGTCACCGGTATTGTGCAAAGTTTTTGAGTTATTAATTATTGATGAGATATCTGATAAATGTTCTACACCGGATAACCAATTTGGCTTCAAGAAAGGAGTAGGCCGCGACCATGCTCATCATTTGATTGCCAATTTACTTCTACATGCTCACGAAAATAATGAGGTATTATATTTTGCTGGGTTAGACGTATCTAGAGCCTTCGATTCGGGTATACACTCGCATATTTTATTGACTGCTTATAAGCGTGGAGTAAATACCTCCGTCGTCAAAGCGATGCGCGATATGTATAAAAAGCTAAATGGCAGAGTAAAGGTCACCATCTCACCTGGTACAGTGGAACTTACCGCTCCAATTCCAGTAAAAAAAGGTATTAGACAGGGTGCTGTTACTTCTCCGCCCCTGTTTAATAATACTGTTACCGAGCCGCAAGAGAAAGTTCTAACTACATGTATATTTAAAGGTATTGATGTTTCGCTAGCTAATTATGCGGACGACATCCTCGATATCAGTAGAACAGCGTCCGGAATTGAGGAAAATTTTCGAATCCTCGATAGCGAGTATAAATGTATTGGTCTTCGATTCAACGAGAGCAAGACTGAGTTCCTGGTGTTCAATCGCCGCTCACATTGCCCGACAAATGTTCAGTTGGGTGAACACCTGATTCAAGCACAAGATACACTGACGTATCTCGGTGTACCGATTGGGTCAAATCTTCGCGCCACGCGTCAACTCCTGAAAGAATTTTTTGCTAGTAAATCTAGGAAAGCGTACGGTTTACTGGTTGCACTAAAGTTCAAATTTAACCGTTGTATCCTAGCAAGCGTGTATAATGCATTTGTTGTACCGCATCTGCTCGCCCTTGCACCATTTTGGTCTCTTTTTACTGCTTCGGATATTAAGGACATCCGGAAGTGTTTTTACAAGTATGCGAAATATTTGCTACGGCTGCCTCTATGGACTAGCAACAGCTCCCTATCCTCGCGGTACGGAGTTGCCAGTCCAGCGTCTGCGGTGCAGAAAAGAAACGAGAGATATCGGAAGCAGCTTACTGGTGTAAGCACCTTCGAAATGGTCCTTCGATAACCGTATGTCTGTCCGTGTATGAGATTGCCCCTATTTGTTTCTTTTTTCGTTCTGTTTTGTTTGTATTGTCAGAAGTTATTCGTCTCTTTTCCTTTTCCTTTTCTTTCTTTATTACTCCATCAGCGTTGTATTTTTACATTTATGATGGGCAATAAATCTATACATACATACATACATACATATATGATACCGCATGCGTTTATTCTCAAATACGAACTTCCGCTGATTCGACTTTCTCGGTTTCCAAAGCAAAAGTGAAATGACCAAAAGTGCGCCCGATGGGGGACTTGAACCCCCGACCTTAGGATTAAAAGTCCCACGCTCTACCGACTGAGCTAACCGGGCTTGAAGAAAACTAGCGAAGTTCTTATATATTATTTTACAGAGCGTCAGCAGTTCAAGTAATCAAGAACCTTACCACTCTTGTGAATGGCGCCTCAGTTGGAGAGCTGACCTCGTTGGAAGAATTGGTTTCGGAGTTTGTGAAGACCGGGGGCCTGAACAAAGAATGCATTCAGGTAAGTAGTCTGGTGAAATTTCTATTTTCTATCTAGAATGTTTAAAAAAAAAGCTCGGAAAAAAGACGATCCGATTCGGCTTCTGAGGAAAACTCCGCGGACTTCGAGTTATGCTTCTCTGGAACACTAACTGCGAGTTGCGGGAGTATATGGGGTTGGGAAATAAGATTTGGAAGTCAATGTCGACGTCAATGTAAATTGTTCGCGCGAAATTTGGGGTATCTTGGAATGCCCTGCACTTACCCAGAGGACGGAACCCCGCAAAAGGGCCTCGAAAAGGGCTCCAAAACATCGTGTGGGAGAGGACTTGCAGTTAAGGTCATGTTCGATTTGCAATCGGCTCATCCCGAAACTCGTATCGTGCAGCACAATCACCTTGTACCGAATTATTATCGAGATAATTATTTGGAGTACAAAGAGCGAGACAGAGAGCTTCTTCTTCTAGGTCTTCGTGACTTTCAAACAGTTCAGCCCAAGCTGACTGTGAATTATATACAAAATTTTAAAGATTTTCGGTAAGATTTTCAGATTGTTGATTCAAGATTGCAGGTTCGTTTCTGCCAGCTGCAGCCTGACAAGGACCCTTGCTAAGAAGGGCCGAAATTTCGCTGAAGAAAATCATATCTGATTTATCCATTTTGCTTAATTTTTTCTATGACTTTTGACCTCTTTCATACCCTGTCTAAACTCGAGAATATTAGCGCATTTTTTTCTAGCACTATATATGCTCTTTCAGTTATCGGCAAATAAGGGCATGGTTAATATAAATAAGGGCATGGTTATGCCCATGCAATCACATCTCATGAACATGGGGGAGGGCTTGAATGACGTCAGCATGGTTTTTCTGCGGTATAGTTCCGTAAGAAAATCACTTCTTGGGTGAAAGCCGCAGGCTGCTAAAGCCAAAAGGTCTCCCAAAAAACGGAAGACGACAATTGTTTCATTGGTGCCCAAAAAACGGAAGACGACAATTGTTTCATTGGTGCGTTTTCAATCAAGAATAGGCCACGGTCCCAATAAACGAAAGTAAAAAGTCAGCCTGGAAAGGGATGTTTACCTTAAAGCTTATTTATAGGTGCTGTGGGAGCGATTTACCATGAAAATTCAAGACACAACAGAAATCGAGTCGAAGGCCTCGTTGGTTCTGCTAGGAATGGTGGCAAAGTAAGTAGTATATCCTTGATAAGGTGTTTTAGTTACATCACTGCTGGATCAGCTGTAGACGCCCCGCGCTTGCATATGTCCTATTGTTTCTTTAGTTCAAGTTTCATCCCAATTGCTACATCCGTTTGTCCCTGCACGTGTCACAAGATTCCCCCCAATTTCCCCGACCGTGGACACATAAACAAGATATCTGCTCCTAAGGCCCATCAGGTTTCACTCAGTTCGGGTCACCCGTCCGCAACGTACGAATGTCAAAAAATCGCGGATTCCCCCTTCCTTCACTCCCCCACGGATGGTCGGATCCGGGGAAGACAGGTTTCCTAGGACTTTTAGTCGGGTCCTTTATATGCGTGCCAAGTTTCATCGTCCTAGAGGCGTTTTCCCGCGGCATAATTGTGGAAACACAGTTGTGTGACAGACAGTCGAGCCGCAAGTCGAAACTCGCGAAACGCCGTTTATCTGTTGTTGTTTTTTTGTGACAACTTCAAAGGTCTGAAAATAAAAATAAAATCCAGATAAAATCGTTAGGACAGGACCAGGACCATTCTGTGCAAAAACGATCCTCAGTTTTACCGAGCCACGAACACTTTGTGGGATCGCGGAAAGAAGCCTTGGATTATGTCGAAGCGTCCGAACATGCACAAGTTGGACAGACCGACAGAGGTACAGACATTACTATCGCTGTATGGCACACGAGCCGAAGTCTGCAAGTGCAATAAAAATGCATAGCACGGAAAATAAAAAGAAAGGGAGAAAGAAAAAGCAAAGAAAGAAATAAGATCACGATTAAAAAAACATGCCAAATAAATGATTGTGGGGTCGATAAAGTAGATAAGCAACGTAACTGTGTATTAAATAAATTGTTACTACTATCGTAATTGATGTTGTAAAGATCCGACCGGGAGTAGCTTTCTTTAGAGCCTTCTTTGTCGCTTGGATCTCTCAACTGGCGGTTAAAGGACTCTTTTTCCACCCGTCGATAAATGTCTGGGCATTTCAGTTGGTGGCCCAAGCAGTGCGTTATTTTGCTAGCCGTTATAGTAGTCAATTTCATATGCAAATATTGTTTTATAATTTATTTTAAAAAATCATATTTTCGCAGGGAAATCTGAATACCATGACAGAGTTCCAGCTTGCGCTGCCTAGGCCTGGCCGTCTTAATTTCTTTCGTTAGTATCCTAAGCTGTTTTTGTCGCAGCATGGGTATTCTTTGGTACTTGCGGATGGCATCCGGGGCGTTGTCTGTTGGGGTTGCGCATCCTTGTGTTAAATGTTATAAGTTTGTAAATATAGTTTAAATACGTTTTCAATATTCCGCAATCTTAGTTTAGTTCTTTTCTTTTTGTCTCAGTACATCTGTATTTTCAGGCCATCAAATTACTTACTTATATATTTCAGCGCTGAGCGACAAACCATCAACAGCAACATCAACGTTTTAATAAGCATTGGATTGGGCGAGCGTGGGAGACAAGACTTCCGGATAGTGCACGACACGTGCGTCGCTCTCACCAAGCTAGTGCCGCCGAAGCAGCGCTCTGATTCCACCAAACCACCTTTAAGGTTAGCAAAGACTCAGTTTTTCATCTGCTCGAAAAAACAAGGTTCCAAAACCGCATTTTCAGAATATGGGAATGCGTAAACCGGCTGTTTTAACCAAAGACCGTAACAGTAGGAAAGAAAAGAATTCACGTCGTAGAAAATAGAGCTGCCCGCTATAGCGTTCGGATTTGCCCAACTTTAAACTATGAAAGTAAACAAGCAAAAATGTAAACAAACCGAGGGGATTTGCTGTTGTTGTTGTTGTGGATACGGGCCATATACAAAAAAGAGATCAAGAACAAATATCTTAAAGTTTAACTGAAAAGCCAACTTATTTTTGTGTCATTTAGTCGAAGACACTGAATTATTTGGATTGTGCAAAGGGATTTTTTTATTTTCCACTATCTGCTCTAGTTATGACGTTCAGAATATCTGCGGCCGTCCCCACAGCATAAATTCTACTATGACGCGCTAAATTTTTATCTCAACACAAACGCGGCTTTTCAGTGGGCAGTGGTGATATTGGTAAAGATTGTTTAGTGCCTGAACCAAAAAAAAAGTCATAAATCTTTCTTGCAAAGCATACAACAAAAATACAAGCGCATAGAGGATACGGAAATTCCACTATTTGAAAATCGATTATTCGTGAATAGCGGAACAATCAAGTAACGCCTTTTCAGCGGGTCTTCAAGCCAATTTAAGTGAATAAGTGATGGGTAACTAGATTGTCCTATCCCAGTCCTTTTCGGTTAAACTTTGAAATCATAAACTTCTCCTTCTTTCCAAAGTTTTATCAATGTACGCTCCCACTCGAGCAATCACGGTTGGGTCTATACAGTACGCCCGACGACAGGCTGTCCCGCGAGTCTGGAGAGAGGTTAATCTGGTTTCCGCTGTTCCAGGTTTGAAAGTGACCACGAGCTCTTCACCTCCTTGAAGAACATCCTGATAGAGGGAATAACTCGGCTTGACGATAACCACTACATTCCCATGTCGGCTCAGGCTATATCCGTTATATATCAGGTACCTTTACATAACTACCACTTCCGCCGGTTATGGAGTATAGATTATAGCCTACCTTAAAAATTGCTTAAAGTAAACTCCTTACCACTCTTACAAGACGTGGACTGCTAGATCCTATACGAACTTAATCTTTTGTTTCAGACAAACCCTCCTTTGTTGTATGTCACTAACAGTGTGAAACAAAATTAAGGCATTAAACTTCCCTATCCTAGGTAATAACTAATTTTGAGCAAGGAAGAAAATAAAAAAAGTTATAACAAATGTACTGTTGCTTGATGGTTCGATGATTCATTATGTTCGTGGAAACAATTTCAGCATCTCTTGAGTTGCTGTCCAATGCGATCCGAAAGACTGAAAGGCAATAAGTAAAGGGGATTAGAAACAATAACCTGAAGAATGTGAGTGCGTTTTGTTTGACACATTGGTACAGACGCAGGTGTTATGAAAAAGAATGTTAAGTTGTTGTAAAGCACAAACAGGGTATTACGAGTCGAGGCCGTCTGCAAGCGAGGTTACCCACTCAGAATATTTACAGTACAAAAGTAGGGTCTCACACTTTTCTTATATTTGACGGCGCTAAACGCATTCTTTCCCACTATTCCTGATCATGGATAAGCCGCTGAACTTTTTTCTAGTGATATTTTGGCCCCTCTTGGTAAGGGTCCTTTTCAGACTCCAGCTAGAATGACGAACTGCCAACCGCAGATGATGCGATCTGCAATAATCGCAGGTCGCCCCCCTCCTTGCTACAATGACTGGCGATAAGTATCACGGAACCCAATCTGTGTTACCGTTGTTAACTTTGTTACCACGAGGCAAACCGCGCGGGTGTGCCAAAATGATGGGAGGCTTTGACGCCATCTCATGTGATATCTTTCTAGCTCGCAGACTCTCCTGATACTATCTGCGGTGACATCTTGCGATCTGTTTGCAAAAACTTCAGCGAAATTTACACAACTACCGAAGACGGATCCGTTAGCCTACCGTCAAAATCCTTGAGTCGTTTGTTAGCTTTGTTCGGCCACATCGCTTTGCGACAGATGACCCATCTCGATGTGAATGTCTTTGGTGAACTTAAACGTCGTGCTCTGATCAAAGAAGAAGAAGAAGCAAACCAAAGGGGAAAGAAGTCGGCGAAAGACAAGAGAGCCTCAAGGGTGTCTACTGCCTTCAACACTACCACTAAGAAAGACTCTGAGGTAAGTTTTGACAAGAGGAGAAGGGCATTACTCAATAACAAAGCTACGTAAAACCACAACCCATTACACTCACGTTAAGATATAAATTCAGACGACCTGATTTGACCCTAAGGTCTGCTGACTCTGTGGTTACCATTCAAGCGCCTTAAAACAGCTTTATTCTTGACTTCTCCCTTTCGTAATGTAGGATAAACTTCTTTATGCTGTCGACTGGTACTTCAGGCATGTTACTTTCAGAGCAAAATAACACTAGGGAGTAGCGCCAAGACCTATGCTTTCCGTGCTTTGCAAACGGGCTATACTCATAGCGCAGTCAACTACGCTTGCAACATTTAAGGCAAGACAAACTTGCGGGTTTAGAAATTTCTAGCAAGTCAAAGATGCAGTCTTCTCACATCAAGAAAGCAGTGGAGGTTTTATCTTTTTTTTGCTGTGTGTATAATATGAAGTTATTGGAGCCAGCGCTGGTGCACGACTTATTGAGTTTCAGTAGGGACGTTCAGTAGCGCTAGTAGTGCTAGTATCGCTGCTGTTCGAGTGTGTGTCACTTTTCCGAAGTCTTGGCGCTACTTCCTAGCGTTAATTTGCTCTGGTTACTTTCAACCGGTTGTGAAGCTGTTCAGTTAAAGACCATTTGATTGGGTATTTGGGCAGAGTTTAGCCAAATTGATCCAAAGGAAATGCGGTTTTGCGAAAAAAAAATTTAAACTCGATTTGTTAAATACTTTTTTCCAAATACTTTAAATATTTTTTATTTGTTTCGTGCGCATTGTAAGGGATTTGAAAACCAGGGCAAAACGGGGAAAAATCTGCTCTCCATCGGCCCTTAAGAAGAAAGTGAAGTCAGGCCAGGTGTTCCGTCGTGTGATTAAAATGAACGACAACGATATTCTTGATCATGTTTATAGGAGGAAGAAGACGATATCATGGGTGCCGTTGCTGATGACGCCGAAGGCGAGTTTATCCGTGCTGTCTGCGAGAGCGAGCTCCTCAATGGCGACACACTGCTTTCGAAAGGGATGACTCTCCTTGGCCACGTCTGCCTAAACCCGGGCAAATATGCAGACGTCGATCTGCGCGCTTCTGCAAGCCTCAGCCTTGCCAAGTGCATGCTCGTCTCCTCGAAGTTCTGCGACGCCAATCTTCAGCTTTTATTCACCATCCTTGAGCGAAGCAAAGAACCCGTTATTCGGGGAAACATAGTGATCGCCCTTGGTGATATGAGCTTCCGGTACCCGAACTTGGTGGAGCCTTGGACTCCCCGGATCTACGCGCGGCTAAGGGACGAATCGAACTACGTGCGGAGAACGACACTTACTGTTCTGACCCATTTGATTTTGAACGACATGGTGAAAGTTAAAGGACAGATTTCGGATATGGCCTTGTGCGTTATTGATGATGATTCAAAAATTTCTGGATTGAGTAAACTGTTCTTTACGGAGCTTGCACAGAAAGGTAATGCTCTCTACAATGTTATGCCGGATATTATCTCTCGTCTGTCGGATCCAGATGCAAAAGTGGAAGAAGAAAGTTTCCAGACGATATTGAGGTTTATTATTGGACTGATCCAGAAAGAGCGTCAAAGCGATTCGTTGGTTGAGAAGTTGATGCACAGGCTTGGTGCCTCGCGGATGGAGCGGCAGTGGCGCGACCTCGCCTACTGTATCAGTCTACTGCCGTCTACCGATCGAAGCCTCAGAAAGATTCAGGTAATATTTGCCATTGCAGCATTACTTTCTCCTCGCCCACAGACTCGGAAAAAGATAGACCAGCCAATCCTCTATTATGATAGGTTTAACTTCGGTGAAAGCCACTGTTACCTGAAAAAATCACCCTAAATTGCTGTTCACGCGACGAAGTCTGCAAATCTGTAGACGCCGAGTAACTGGCTTGTCTGTTGGCTGTGCCACAGAGCTGAGTGCTGCAAGCTTATTTTTTGTTGCCGGTCCTTGACGGAGGAATCTTCCTGTAATTTTCACACCTCTATTGAGATTGACGCTTTTCTTGGAGGCATCGATAACTTCCGACGGCGAATAGACGTCCTCAGTGAAATCCAAAGCCCGACAACGTCCATTTTAAATGGAAGTTGAATGTCTCGTTTGGCCGATTTCCTGCAATCTCGTGTCAGTGAGCGATGTTTCTGTGGCAAAGCGCAAAACGGTTGTGACATATTGAAGAAAGGTCCAGCATCGAAGTTTGAAGTGATTCACGGGAACAACCAAATCGCGTATAAGTAGAATCGCTTTCAGGCTGAACCAGAAGTTTCCTGGCAGCCGACTACCCAGGCGGGCACAATACCAGGGATGTCGTATATGAGCAATGTTTGATTGCTGTATCCCTGTTAACTTGGTCTGCCTTTTAGGAAAATTTCCAGTTCTTGGTGGACAAGCTGCATGAAGATAGTGTCTTCGAATATTTCACTCAAATGCTGCAGAACTCAAAGAAACTTGCAAAGCCCGAAGTTAAGGTGAGCATTTGAGTCAGAGTCGTGAATCTTATCTGAAGGTTATTTCATTTGTGTGATGTTAGCCCTCCTCCATATTTACCCTTTGATGTGTGCCCTGCTTGGCGAAAATGTACGTCGCCGTTACTCCGTCAGGTTCGTTTGAATTTGTCAAGAAAGATACGGTATCTTATTGCAGCTGGAGACAACTTTGACCGTTATCTAACATCTCGTCCACTCTTATTGTAAATCTTGCGTTTATTCACCTGGATGGTGTAGTGCAGACAGGACGAATCTCGGACGACTACTAACCAATATCCTTCGGATTTGTCTTGTACAGTTGATGAGGAAAGTGAGACAAGCTTATGATATAGACCTCCCACCAGTGGATAAATACATAATCTGGATCTTAGCCTAATATTGTTGACGCGTGCAGTTTTGCGAGATTGGGCTTTCAGTAATTAATCGATCAGTCTGATAAATTTAATTCTAAGTAGCAGAAAGCTAGAAGAGGTCAATGAAATATTTACGAAATACATAAAAACGAAAACATAAACTAATACACTTTACCAGAAGATATGACCTGAAATAAATGTTGGAATGAAACTGTGTCAAACTAGGGTTGACGAATGGCAGGATACGGCAAAGACTGATTGCCAGTGTTCCTCCCGGACTAACGCACGGACGACGGGAGGGGAGGTGGAACAGATGGCTGATGGCATTAGGCAGACGGCATTAGGACTTTTGTTTATAGGTGTAGAAAGCTAGTTATTGCAACGGTGGAATACATTAGCCTGCTCATAAAAACAAATGTGAGCCCTTTTGGCGCAAAAAAGAATTTGGTAACGCTGGCTCGAGGAATAACATTGAAAATCCACTTGCAGATGCTAGTAGAAGAGCTGGAGAAACGTATGGAAGAAGTTCGAGAAAAGGGCACTGCTGACTGCCAGACGGCGTCCAAAGCATCGATGGCAAAGCAGAAAGCTGCGAAAGAAGTAGCGAAGAAGAAATCAAAGAAACAAGGTACTGTTCAATTTCGTAGTCTGGACCTTTCTTTTTATTTCAGTTTTGTACGAACTGTTCCACTGCTGGTTGGATTAGTCGAATACAGTCCAATCTTGTTAATGCATCATCCTGGCTGAGCGGGACAAAATTTATAAATTGAAATATTAGAATGAATGAAAGCCTTTCACAGAAGGAAAAAGTACAAAGGTTATCCATTTACAATATAAATACCAACATTTTCTGATCTGGCACAAAATCTTTTCTTTCAACGCTATAGCGTGTTAGGAATTTATAAACAAGTACTTTAAAGCCCAGATGGCAGAATGTATTATTCTTGTTTTACTTTACCGTGGCTTTTAAACTCTTTAAAGTGCAACATGAAGTCGAAAAAAAAAAATCTTAGCAGTATAGCCTAAACTTGAGTTCGGTTCTGTTCAGGCTTTAGTAAATTAAGTTGTAGCTTTGTCGCGGTCAAATCGATCACTTCTCGACACGTACAAATGTCAATTAAGGCGTATTCTGGCCGTTCCCCAAGGACTCCACTTGAGGAGTCCCCGCGTTTTTGTTTGTCCCGGGGACCCTCCCCGTATTCTCGCGAGTCCCCACGGACGGGGAAATGCTCCGATTATCATCACCATCATCAAAAAGACTCCTTTGCAGATTCGGAGGGGAATCAGTTTTTGCTGGTGTTGGTGAAATGTAAGATTAATTACAAATAATCAGGATAAACAAAACCAAAAATAAAGTGGATCCT
This sequence comes from Branchinecta lindahli, assembly GCA_023053555.1. Lineage (NCBI taxonomy): Eukaryota > Metazoa > Arthropoda > Branchiopoda > Anostraca > Branchinectidae > Branchinecta > Branchinecta lindahli. Next base: position 12,901,715 of record JAKZAO010000001.1, read on the forward strand.
TATAAATTTCGTCAACTGCATTTTTTTTTTCGAACAAAATCCATTTTAGAAACATTCCCCGTATTCTCGTTTTTTTTTCCGTTCGCGGAGTCCGCGTGGAGTGACTCCCCCTATTCTCGCCGTTCCCTTCGATTCACCGAGGAGTTATCGGGGAACGGCGAGAATACGCCTTTAGTTTCAGCATGAACGACACTTGATTCTGTGGTGGATGGCGACTTGTTTGGAAATTTCTCGCGAGGCATAGCTTGCAAGGAAAATCTGTGCGTGTGTGAAAACTAGGATGCTAGTTGCCTACAAAACTAGCAGGAAAGTGGTATTCGTCGGTTATGGCTTAAAGGACTCGTCTTACCTAAATTGCTGCTTTGCTCTACGTCCCCAGCAGTTACATCGATTCTCATTTTTGAGGTTTAGAACTTCCTATGTGACTTTTAATCCAACCCTTCGGCACTACGGTGATTTTTTTCGTCAACTTCCTATGTTACTTTTAATCCAACCTTGCGGCACTACGGTGACTTTTTTTCATTTTTACGTGTTTGGCTCTTTTCGGCGCGGATCCGCTTATTGCTTCCAAAGATCTGATTGGTCAGAAATATCGGCTATCCAAGAGGGCCGAGTGAGGCTGAAAACGACTGTGACGGGTTTTTGAATCTTTGATAAACCAAGCAGAGTGTAATATTCAATAGAAACTGTATCTACTGTGACTTGTGCTTTAAGGATCCGGATTTGTTGTTGCAGTTGTCGGTGTGCACCCTGGTTAGAATTACAGTTTCTGGCAAAGATAAGTGGAATCGAAAACAAATAATCTGACAGAACCTCCGTCTCCCTATGTCTGTAATATGACTATGCGGAGTCGAATATTTCCCCATATAGTGTCCGCTACGAACGAGCGGAGGCTAGTAGCTTCGCGCCACATCACGTTTCGTTACCTCTACAAATAGCTAAATCGCTGTGAAGCCCCGGGAGGAAAAGTAGAAATCAAAGCTGATTGGTTCTATGGACGCGCTCCACAGCGGGTCAGCGCGCGGAGCACGCCTCCTGCACTATTTTTTCTGCGATGAGCAACGGCGAAGACGGAAGATGAGTAAACGGGTATCAACATCAGTTCAAAGCTAGAGTAAATACCTCTAGGTCCGATCAGTTTCGTCGGGGTATTCATAGCCACTGCATGGGACTAAAGACAGAAGCTCTATCTCATTATTTGTTCTTGGTGGAATCCCCCCCCCCCTAAATGCGAATGGCTTTATACTGAATTGTTTACTTAATTGCAGCCAGACGCAAGGTTGCAAGTGATTCGGAAGAAAGTCAAGCATCTGATGACAGTGACGGACCGGATCTGCATCCTGCTCACAGAAACCATCCAGGTAAGTTAATTGTTTGTCAGAACGCTGACTGGCGAATGCTATGCATCGTTTTGACTTCTAAGGAAAATGCAGCATTACATATGAGAGGGCGATCATAGAGGACTAGAGACCGATGAAATTATCCGTCTTGCTCGTGGCCGAGGAGAGTGGTTTAAAGTACATTGAGCAATAGCTATGCTTTATTTTTCGTAAAATGCTTCCACCTTAAAAATTTCCGACTTTCCCTAGATGGGGCTTCGAAAATAATCAGTTTTCTTGTTATCGATTGTTATGTCTCTTCGGCGTTTCGAAAATTTACAAGGAATTCTCAGTTAATATTATCAATAGAATTAGCTGTGAATAATACAGATAATTTGTAGTGTGTAATGACAGCGATTGGATAAGAAAATAAACTATGCTTGTATCAGTCAAAGCTAGTAAATTTAGGATGGCAGAAACGCCGTAACGATACACTGGCGAAATAAATTGTCTAAGAATTGGCTGATTTCTGATGTAATCTTGTATTCAAGTGGGTGGTAAGATGACATCATGATAGTTTGATACGAATTTACTTTAAATTGTTATTTCGTGTTGTTTTATCAAATAGCAAACTTGACTAAGGGTTTTCAAGTAAAGTTCGCAAAACAGAAAAACTCCAAACAAAAAAGCATTTATTTTTTTTAATCCGGACAAGTACGGGTTCGATCGGTGTGGTTGATTGCTAAATGCTATCTTAGTCTGTACGTCTTCACGGTTACGTGAGCTACCAAATTGGTAGCTCAAGAGAAATTGGTAGTACTAATTTCTGACTGTGTTCCTTGTTTTAGCGAATATGAAGCCTCCTCCTCCTTCGAAGTCCCGTGAAGTTCGCACGCGCGGCCGGATATCCTTTGCTGAACAAAGCGACAGTGACGAGGACTTCGAAACGCGACCGACGAAAGGACCAAAGGAAAGTCGTCAAAATGGTAAGTGGCCAATTTGCGTTGACGTGTTTGTTTACGAGCGATTCAGCGGACCTTAAAAAATGGCTACCGTAGAGGTATGCTTATTTGAACAGTTTCTTAAATCTGAACAGCGCACTTTGGGCTAAATGGAAGAATGAAGATTCAAAATACCTATTCTGGTGTTCTCAGGGGCCCGTGATTAGCTATTTTGCCAATTAGTAGTTGACCTTTGTCGCAGCAAGTGCACGAAAGTGGCATAGTTCGTAGTCAACAAACGTTCAAATAAACATACGGGACCGAAATATTGCTATGTCCGTTTAGCCCCATCGAAAAAGCAAGTCTCTCTGAGCGTATCTTGCGATGCAAGTGCGGGGGGGAGGGCTGCTGCCGTGTCGCTCGTTGTTCTAACGATAGTATTTTCCAGGAACCTCGAACGGTGGAAGTTTGAGCCCTTCACCTCCTTCGAAAAAGAAAGCCCCTCCACGTTCCGCGAGGAAGCGCTGAACTTCACCGTCGATTTTTTGTTTGTCCTTTTTTACTTGGAATTTATGTGAAAACTAGTACTTTTACTCTTTGCACATTCTTGATAAATCTCTCTGTCAGGTTTTAGTCGGTATAAAGATACTAGGACTTGTACAGCTAACCACAAACCCCTGGTCTCTGGGTATATCTAGCGTTTTGCCTAGCCTTTACCTAACGGTGGATACCCTCTGCCAGACGCTGAATAGCTGTTGGTACTCTAACCCTGACCTACCGCTACGCCACAATGGATGAATTCTGATTGGTTGATTTCTGAGCTTCTCTCAGATCATCAATATTTACTGGGTCCGAGTATCCAGCATTTGGCATAGCCTATCCAGCGTTAGATACGCTAGATACACCCGGCGTTTGGCATATGGTATCTAAAAATCAGGTGTTTTTGGTTGACTGGACTTATATAATCTGTTGTGTTCACTACCGGGGAATTGGTACGGTCAGAATTGGATTAGTCTGGAAATTTCAGAATGAATAAAATCCTCAGATAAAATTTACAAACTGTTTTAGATATATAAAGAGCTTGATGGATCAAAATAGTTGATGATATTCGAATAGATTGGTGTTCCGGTCGCTATCTGGCCCCCAATCTAGGTGATTTGAGTTGGGGAAGAACAACGTGTTTATGGATATGGCGAAGACAGAAAATCTACAAGACCTGATTGTCGGGACGAATAAGTCCAGTATAGGCTCACCTTTGGGATTCCATCGAACCTTTGGTTTGTATCTTCTTCATCGGATTTGACTGGCGTCCCTGCCCAGCTGGTCGCATCCAAAAAGAAACCGCGCAGAACAAGACTCGAATTTCTTCGCGACGGATGTTTCCACTTCTCTATTTCACATGAGTATATCATTATATTGTGCGAAGAAGAAGACGAAAATACCGAAGGTTCTTCCAGTTTTATTTATAGATTGCACCAGGAGACCCAGGAGTACAGGACAAAGGTGAGTGGAGTGACTGGACTGGCTGGCTGTTGATCCGACCCTCTTTTGTTGTGATTGCATTCTGACTTTGGCCTTTAGAGAAGAGGTTTTTCTTCTTTGTACAGGAGAGAGAGGTATCAGGCCGACCAATCTCAAAATTAGCCTCAGTCCAGAAATGTTAAACATTAGCCTAATTAACAACTATTTTTTCTACATCCCTGACTAGGTCCTAGACAGGTCTGAGGCAGTCTACTAGTACACTAGCCCCTTTTCAGGCATGGTGCTCAACAAACGTCTAGCACCATGCCTGGGTGCTGGGCTCAAGCTGGGCTGGACGTTCAACTGTTCAAGCACTATACTGTCTGTACCTTGGTTTTCGTGTGTGGTGCATGGATTTCAGTACGCACTGCATGCATGAAAAACACAGTTTCTGTCATCACAATTGTGCACCAGCTGGTGGCTGGGACCAGGCTGCGACAGGGCTGAAATTACCACCATGAATTAGAGAATTCAAAGACAATCCTATCATATTTTTCATAACAAAATGACAAAAACAAAAGGATGCGACTGATGATGGAGATGAAAAATCTGACAGCACCCTATCTATTTTCCATGTAGTCTGCCCCAGGCAGGCCCCAGGAGCCAATATTCTGGTTGGCTGCTAGGTAGAAAAAGCTGAGGCACAGGACTCTAAACATGAAAAACCCTTGACTATGTAGAAAAGGAAATGAGGTTTTCCATCTCCATCATTAGTCGCGTCCTTTTGTTTTTGTTATGAAAAAAATGATAGGATTGTCTTTGATTTCTCTAATTCATGGTAGTAATTTCAGCCCTGTCCGAGCCGGTTCTCAGTTGTGATGACAGAAACTGTGTTTTTCATGCATGCACTGTATACTGAAATCCATGCACCTTACATGAAATCCATGGTACAGTGCTTGAATGTCTAGCACCCAGGCATGGTGCTAGACGTTTGAGCACCATGCCTGAAAAGAGGCTAGTGTACTAGACTAGTCTGAGGTCATTAGAATCTATGTTCTTGACAGTTCGTGAAAGTTAGGACCTTTGCTTTTTGTGACTTGACAGTTAAGGTAATGTTAATGTAATGCTATCCAGGCAGACTTCACTTTAACAACTCAAGAACCTATTGTAATTTTGACAGGCTAAAATCTGAAAGATCCAAGTGAGTCAGATACAAATCTCATGGAAAGCAGGTAGTCGAATTGCTGCCACCATGCATCATATCTCCGACCTAGCGGGGCTATGAAACCTGGTTTAAACGACTGCTGGCTTTTACAGGGATGGGTTTGTGACAGAAGCTGGGCAGTGCCAAAATTAACATTTTTTTTTAAACGTCTTGGATTGTCTTTGATTGAAATGAGTGCCCCGAACCTCGGCGAGGCCAAAATAAACGACTGATACGACTCTGCAGAAGGCAGGGGGGGGGGTTGAATCCTGGTTGAATCATCCCCGCTTTGGGCCACCCCTGGTGGGATGCACAATAATCTTTGATAACTTGCCTATATGCTCCACAAGCTTGGCCTTTGCTAGGAACAAACACCTGGTAACCAACACAATTTGCCAAAAGTTACTGATAATCAACAAAAGTTGAGTAACAGAATGGAAAGAAAGAAAAGCTACTACAGAGAACAGAAAAAGGCACAAACAAATACGAATATATTAAGCAACCAGTGTAATTAAATGGTAACCAGTAATTTAAGTCCTTGATAAGAAGTAGTTAATATTTACTGAAAGTTGATAGTAGCTTATATTTTCTCCACTAAAGTGACTCTGTGTCATTGGTAAGGTAATGAAGACATTCAACCGGAAAAGGAAAAGGGGGCAGGTTTACTGTTTGGGGGTGGTAACTGGTTAACCTAGGGTAATCCAAGCAATCAAGTTATTGTATGGTAAATCGTGCTGCAGAGCATGTGTGTGTGTGTGTGTGTTTGGGGGATGGGAATGGCTGTATCAAAGGAGTGTGGTAACTTTTCTAAACAGTTAAAGGTTTCTGTGCAAAATTAATTATGTAATCTTCATATAGCTGAGGTCTAGCCATTTCAGATTTCAAAGAAAGCTAAGGGATGCTTGAAGACTTACCCTGGCACGTCATGGAGAAGATATATGGCTATTTGGATTTACAAGACTTAGCCAATCTCAGAGAAACATCACCAAAGATAGAACATGAAATAATGATATACTATACAAGGATGAGGAAGCTAAAAGTCAGCAAATCTCGTTTGCGAAAATACGAAAAATATGCGGAAGAAGTTAGAATGGTCTTGAGCAAGTGTCAGCTATTGAGAGTTTTAAAATTACCCAGATGCACATTTATCAATAACAGCCTTGTTGTCCAGGTGCTTTCAAGAAACCCTCAGATAGAAGCTTTGGATTTGACTGACTGTTCAGGTCTTAGTCCTGCAGCCTTACAGCCTATAATGGGAAAGCTTCCCCTGCTGAAGAACTTGAGCTTAGCCCATTGCACCTGGGTTACCCCTGGAATACTAGAATGCATAGCTTTGAAGCCAAGAATGTTTGAAACTCTAGATCTGTCACACTGTATACAGCTGACAGATCAAGCCTTATCTATGGTTTTTCCAGCATGCTACCATTTGCGTGAAGTTAACCTGTCCCACATACCCTCGATGACGAACAAAACGCTTCATTCTCTTGTGACACATTGCCCGAGTTTGAAGAAGCTGAGATGCCGTGGGTGTGTGAATTTGAGTGATCAGTGTAAGCTTCAGATTGAAGTGCTAGGGAAAGAAAGGGGTTTTCTCTGTGTTTTTTAGGAAAACCTGTCAAATAAGGATTTTCTAAAGCTTGGTTGTTTTGCAGATGGCAACCTCTGCAGTTAAAACGGAGGGAGAAGTGGAACTCTCCCCTTTAAGATCTCTGGATGACTTTTTGCTTGAAAGTGCAAGGTTTCAAGTGCCAAATGTGAAAGACATGGAGAAGTGGGGGAACCGCATGGTGCAGAATTTGCTGTATTATCAGACCAACTACTTCCTTCTTGGAATTCTGATTTTTGTGATTGTTGGGTAAGTCAGGTTCACCTTTTTGGGATCCCAGAACCTTTGTGACGGGATATCGACGACTTCGTAAAGTTTGCCCGTCTGACTGTCTGTTAGCACGATATCTCTCGAAGGGGTTGAGATATTTTGTTAAAACTTGGTGCGATGATCCTTTTGGTCAAACTACAGGTCAAATATTAGAGATCCGATGGTGTGATTAGATATTCGATATAGTTTAGGGATAAAAATGTATGCTGAATCCACGTTTGAAGTTTGTTTTTGCGCCGGGCAAGAAGTTCGTAGGGAATCCGGCCCATACCAGAACATTTTTTCAAGGAAAATTTGTGTCTGAATTCTGTAAGAGTGTCGAAATAGGGGTAAGAAAACACGCTGGATCAGGACACTTTACTTGGTTTTTCGTCTAGACTGACACTTGGCTGGAATCTGGCAAAATCCGGAATTTTCGTAGTTCTTATAGAGCGTGTTCCACCCCTCTACCAATAGTAACTATTAGTTACTATTTCCGTTCCAGCCTCACGAAAAGCTACTACGCTGACCGTTCCAACCTTCTCAAAATAGTAACTAATAGTAACTATTTGCTTACCACGCTCGGGAGCGTAGTAACTACGCATCTCTGCAACGTGATTGGTCCGATCACCCCGCGGCCTGATATTTGACCGAAAAAATAAAAAAGTGTTCCAGCCTAGCGTAGTAACTACGGTAAATACCGTAATAACTACGGTAAGTAGGGTGGAACACGCTCATAATAGCTTGATCGAGCGGTTTAGTGTGTCGAAGGCTGACAAGTTGAATCGATCTATATGCTTTGTTTCGCTGCTTGTTGGATACTACCGACGAAATTTAGCTAAGACAGGAAATTCGAGAGGCATCGTGTAATGTCGATCTTCCTGCTTCGTTTTCCTCCGGAGTCGCTAGCTCTTTATCCAATAGAGTTTCCACGGTAATTTGGGCTAGACCGGAAATTAAAGACAGAAAGGAATTACAAATGGATTTGGTTAAGTTGTTGATTAGGGATAAACAGCATGACTACTGGATCTGTGAAAGGCTGGAAATCTCTAAGACCCGTTAGTCTGGATGAAGAAGACCGATAAATATTCACGTTTGGGATCCCATCGAAACCTTTGGTCTTATTTTCCTAAGAAGAGTAGACACTTGAGAAAGGGGTGTGGATATGTTTCGATGCTAGAACTGTTTTTCAAGTGAAATAACTGGCAGATCATATTCTGGGTACATTTGAACTCCTATGTCGTTAGGAGGAGCTAGTTAGCGTGTATGCTAGTTCATGACGTGACTTCTCGGTTGGGAATCGCCGAAAGGAAAAAAATCACTCTCTTCTGTCTTACGCCAACCCAGTTTTGGGCAGTTTTCGAATACTCATGCGTCAGTGAGGGAATACTGGGAGTGGGGCTTGACCGTACTCTCCTAAAGACTAACTCTTCATGCCGGTGAAAATCGCCTTGTGCCCAGCTAAGAGCCAGAAACGTTAAGACAGCAAACGCTGTTGATTGCTTTACACATGATTTGAATAAATTTTGAGGGTTCGTTTGCGTGTTTCTTGTTCTTTCCGAGGTTCACTGGCGTGTTTTTGACTTGGTCATATCAGGGTCATGTGGAGTATTTTCTTTTTTATGGCACTTGCCCTTCGGCCAAGTGCCATATGTAATGTAATGTACGTAAAAGCCCAAAGGGCCATGGTACAAAAATGGTTTACAAAGCAACTTCTAACTACATATTAAACACACTGAATACAAGACAAAGACAACTAACTACATAACTAAAACACTTTAAGTGAATATATAGCGATCGCAATTTCTGTCCGTCCGTCGGTCGGTCGGTCGGTCCTGGTTTTGCTAGTTCGGGCACTTCCACATAAGCTAGGATGATGAAACTTGGCAGGCATATCAGGGACCCCAAATGATTAAGTTGGAAATAGTCACATTCCCGATCCGACCATCGTGGGGGGAGGGAGGGGAGCCGGAATCCGGAATTTAGTGGCATGCATAACTTTCGAACGGGTGATCAGATCTTAATGAAACTTGATATTTGCAAAGACGTCATGCTTCAGATGTCCCGTATCAAGTCCGGACCGAATCCGATGTATGTGGGGGGGAGTCGGAGGGGGGAACCGGAAATCATGTTAAACGCTTAGAGTGGAGCGATCGGGATGAAACTTGGTGGGAGGAACAAGCACAACCCCTGGATACATCATTGACAGAACCGGACCGGATTCGTGCACTGTGGGGGGAGTTGGAGTGGGGTTCCGGAATTCCGGTGATACGGAGTTAAGTTACTTTCAGGTGCGCTAGGACAGTGAAACTCGGCAGGTAAATCAGGGACGCGACCAGATTAACCTGGAAATAGTCAGCTTCCCGATCCGACCATCGTGGGGGGTGGAGGGAGGGGAATCCGGAATCTTGAGGTTTGTATAACTTCCGAACGGGTGATCGGATCATAATGAAACTTGCTATGTAGAAAGACAACATGTCTCGGATGTCCCATTTCAAGTACGGACCGGATCCGATGAAGCTGGGGGGGGGGTCGGAGGGGATCAATCCGGAAACCTTCTGACATGCTTGGAGTGGAGCGATCGGAATGAAACTTGGTGGGAAGAACAAGCACAAGCCCTATGTAGATCAGTGACAGAACCGGACCGGATTCGGGCATTGTGGGGGAGTTAGAGGGGGGGTCCGGAATTCTGGTGATCGCAAGTTAAGGTACTTCCAGACATGCTAGGACGATGAAACTTGGCTTGAAAATTAAAGACTTGACATGATTGGCTTAGAAATAGTTAGTTCCCAGATCCGGCCGTTCCTTAAAGTACTAATGCTAACCTTAAAGTACAAAAATTACTTTTAAGCAAAATATACATTTTCATGATCCCTATGAGCCCATGATCATTTTTGCCTCAAGAGTTTTGCTTACAACTAAATTCCTTAAAGTACAAACAATACTTTTGAGCAAAATATACATTTTCGTGCTCCTGATGATCATCTTTTTTGCTTCAAGAGTTTTGATTACAGATGATTTTCTATAACTTGGAAATAATCACTTGCCCGATCTGACCATCGTGGGGGGAGGGAGGGGAGCCGGAATCCGGAATTTAGTGACATGCATAATTTTCGAACGGGTGATCGGATCTTAATGAAGCTTGATATTTAGAAAGACCTCATGTCTCAGATGTCCCGATTCGAGTCCGGACCGAATCCGATGAATGTGGGGGGAGGGGTCGGAGGGGGGAACCGGAAATCATGTGACACGCTTACAGTGGAGCGATCGGGATGAAACTTGGTGGGAGGAACAAAAAGAATCCCTAGGTTCATCATTGACAGAACCGGACTGGATTCGTGCACTACGGGGGGAGTTGGAGTGGGGTTCCGGAATTCCGGTGTTACGGAGTTAAGTTACTTCCAGATGTTCTAGGACGATGAAACTTGGCAGGTGTATAATGGACTCGGCCAAATTAACTTGGAAATAATCACTTGCCCGATCCGACCATAGTGGGGGGAGGGAGGGGAGCCGGAATCCGGAATTTTATTGACATTCATGATTTTCGAACGGGTGATTGAATCTTATTAAAACAATTCGATTCAATTCAATTCATTTATTTATATCCGCCAAAGCTCGCGAGTAGAAGAATTGGTATTTGGTATTTGTTTTAAATTGGTATTTGGAAAGACCTCATGTCTCAGATATACCATTTCGAGTCGAGACCGGATCCGATGAATGTGGGGGGGGGGTCGGAGGGAGGAACCGAAAATCATGTGACACGGTTAGAATGGAGCGATCGGAACCTCCCGAGTGTCACCGTCGAAAAGGAAGTGCTTGAGAATTTCGCTGATTTTTCCATAAGATGTCAAAATATTTAAAACAAATTGTTCAAATATATTATACAACAGCAAATATAACTAATTGACAATTTCTTTTGAACGTAACTGTAGTACCAAACAACCCATCACACTGACAAAGCTACTATCCATTCACATCCTACTACGATAACTTGAATACAAGCTAAAAAGCTTGCAAGTGCCATATGAGCTTGCAGCTCTTGTCTTAAAAATAAGGGCAAAAGAAGCTTCAAATTTTGCTTTACTGGAAAGATTTGGCAGGCAAACATTTCGATTTTGTGTTTCGTGTCATCTTGAGCTTTTACCACTTTTTATGGCACTTGCAGCTTCGCTCAAGTGCCATATACCGATCACTTTTCCGTCTGTCGGTCGGTCGGTCGGTCCGGTGATCGCGAGTTAGGGTACTTGCAGATGTGCTAGGACGATGAAACTTGGCAGGCATATTAGGGACCCGACCAAACTAATTTGGAAATAGTCACTTCCCCGATCCGACCACCGTGGGGGGATTGTAGGGAGGGGGAATCCGGAATATTGACGTATTTATAACTTTTGAACGGGAAATCGGATCTTAGTGAAACTTGATATTTGGAAAGACCTCGTGTCTCAGACGTCACACACCAAGTCCGGAATGGATCTGGTGACTTTGGGGGGAGTTGGAGGGGGGGAACCGGAAATTGTGTGACATGGTCGGAGTAGACGGATCGGGATGAAGCTTGGTGGGAAGAAAAGCACACGCCCTAGATACATAGTTGACAAGACCGAACCGGATCCGAGCACTGTGGGGGGAGTTGGAGGGAGGGTTCCGAAATTCCGGTGATCCCGACTCAAGATTATTACACATGTGCTAGGACGATGAAACTTGGCAGGCGTATTAAGCACCCGACCAAACTAACTTGGAAATAGTCACTTCACCGATCTGACCACCGTGGGGGAGTGGAGGGAGGGGGAATCCGGAATATTGACGTATTTATAACTTTTGAACGGGTAATCGGATCTTAATGAAAATTGATATTTGGAAAGACCTCGTGTCTCAGATGTCACACTTCAAGTCCGGAATGGATCCGGTGACTTTGGAGGGAGTTGGAGGGGGGAACCGGAAATTGTGTGACATGTTCAGAGTGGACGGATCGCGATGGAACTTGGTGGGAAGAACAAGCACAAGCCCTAGATCCATAGTTGACAAGACCGGACCGGATCCGAGTACTGCGAGGGGAGTTGGAGGGAGGGTTCCGGAATCCGGTGATCCCGACTTAAGATGCTTACACATGTGCTAGGACGATGAAACTTGGCAGGCATATCAGGGACTTTACAATTTTAACTTAAGAACAGTCGTTTCTCCGATTTGACCACTGTGGAAGGAGTGGAGGGAGGGGGAATCCGGAATCTTGAGGTTGTCCAACTTTTGAACGGGTGATCGGATCTTAATGAAACTTGATATTCGGAAAGAACTCATGTCTCAGATGTCCCATTCCAAGTGCGGACATGATCCGATCAATGTGGGGGAGTCGGAGGGGATTTTGTGACACGCTTAGAATACAGCGACTGGGATGACACTTGGTGGGAAGAACAAGCGTAAGCCCTAGATACATCAGGGATAGAATCGGACCGGATTCGGTCACTCTAGGGGGGGGGCTGGAGGGGGGTCCAGAATTCCGGTGATCGAAATTTAAGGTACTTCAAGATGTGCTAGGACGATGAAACTTGGATTGAACATTAGAGACTTAACAAGCTTACAAATAGTCAGTTCCCCTTTTCGACCATCTTAACCGCGAAGTCCAAACAATAATTTTGAGCAAAACCTACATTATCATGATACCCATGAGCCCATGATCATTTTTGCCTCAAGGGTTTTGCTTAGAAATGAATTTCTAGCAACCTTAAAGTGCGCATGATCACAGCCAAGTGCAAAAAATTTACTTTTTTTTTTCCAAACAATATATATTCTTGTGATTTTGTCATCTCAAGGATTTTGCTTACAAATGATTATAACAAACCCACGAATTGGCGAATTCCTACTTTCATACTTTTACCAAGCCTTTCAAGTGCCATATGAGCTTACAGCTCTTGTTTTTCAGTATCATCCATCCAGTAAGAATGGCGATCGGAGTAGTAACTGTTGGACTAGGAGTGTATGGTTTCGGATACGCCACCAATGCACAACCGCAGATAGCCACGTTCAAGCAGTCACATCCTCTGATTTGTATGGCTGCTCTACTTGTATCTTTCTACTTCCTGTTCAAGCTACTTGGCTCGTTGCTCGTTTTCCTTCTTGGAATCCTTTTACCTGTCGCAGGTGAGCATGAATTTGTTATTGGGTTCTCTGCGCGCGTAGACCCGTGACAAGGATGCAACTACATTATTATCCACTTTTTTCATGTCACATTTAACACTTTCAAGTTTAACCGAAAAGGGATGTAATACGAGAATCTATTTACCCCCCTCCCCCTTAAAGAGGCCTGAAAACCCGATTTCAAATAGTGGAATTTCCTGTCTGGTTTGTGATACCTCATTGCGCTTGTATCTGAGTTGTACGAAAAACGGAAACGATCTACGAAAAATCAGTGTTCACGCAGCAGTGTTGCCACCCGACCAATATTAAGTTTACTAAATTCCGGAGATTTTATTACCAGATTCTAATAAAATTTACCACAAGAAGTTCGTAGGGAATCCGGCCAAAACCAAAACATTTTTTCGAGTAAAATTTGTGTCTGAATTCTGTCAGAGTGTCGAAATAGGGGTAAGAAAACACGCTGGATCAGGACACTTAACTTGGTTTTCCTTCCAGACTGAGACTCGGCTGGAGTCAGTTAAATAATACAACAAGAGCTGGAAGCTCATATGGCACTTGCAAGGCTGGGTCAGAGGATGAAAGTACGAATTCGTAAATTCGTGGGTTTATTGTGATCATTCGTAAGCAAAACCCTTGAGATAAGAATGACCATGGGTCCTTGGAAATCACGAGAATGTATCGTTGGTAATGCATTTGGCTGTGCGCACTTTCAGGGCGCTAGAAATTTATCTGTAACCAAAATTCTTGAAGCAAAAATGATGATGAGCTCATCGGGAGCACGAAAATGTTTACTTCACTCAAAAGTACTGTTTGTACTTTAAGGAATTCAGTTATAAGCAAAACCCTTGAGGTAAAAATGATCATGGGCTCATAGGAATCACGAAAATGTATATTTTGCTTAAAAGTTTTTTTTTTGCACTTTGCGGTGAGGATTAGTACTTTAAGGGATGGTCGGATCTGGGATCTGACAGTTTCTAAGCCAATCTTGTCAAGTGTCTAATTTCCAAGCCAGGTTTCGTCGTCCTAGCACATCTGGAAGTACCTTGATTCGCGATCACCGGAATTCCGACCCCCCTACAACTGCCCCCCACAGTGCCCAAACCCGGTCCGGTTCTGTCACCGATGTATCTAGGGCTTCTGCTTGTTCTTCCAAGTTTCACCCCAATCGCTCCACTCTCGAATCAGAATGTCTAAAAATTTCCGGTTCTCCCCTCCATACCCCCCCCCCCCCAACATTCAGTGGATTACATCCGGACTTTAAATAGGACATTTGAGACATGAGGTGAACTGAAGGCATGTAAACATCTTTCGGCAAACCGACCAATCAGGGAATACAGACTGACACTGGACTGAGATACTTAGCGACTTGCCTGGCAGATAGAACTAAGTCTAATACTCTTGATGACTATCTCTCCTTGCCGATGCAAATTATCCGGCCTCTCCGGGTACCTAGCGGAAGAAAGGCAGAAGTGGTATCACAGCTGCTCCCTGGGCTGCTCCCAAAGATCGCCGTGATTGTTTGACACAGGATTTGAGTCGTCGAGTTTGAGTCGTTACTGAGACGTTTACTCCTTCTTCCTGAGGATCACTGGCGTGTTTTGGACTTAGTCATATAGCAGGGTTCGTGCGGCTCTGGAAATCAGGGAAAAGTCAGGGAATTTTTTTTTGGTCAGGGAAATCAGGGAAAAGTCAGGGAAAATCGTGGAAAGTCGCAGAAGGTCAGGGAAATTAATGAAAAGGGTCAGTCTGTACTTATGCATCGAGCTTTTTATCTTCTCCTGAAGAGAGTCCTTTGTTATAAAAAGTTATAAAATCTCTGTATCTTAGCAAGAAAGATACATATTTTCGAAATTTTCGCCTGCGGCGCATAGTTTAGCATTGTTTGCTTAAAGTTTCAAAAATTTGATAAACCGAAATTAAAGCTAGAATTGCCTGTAAAATTTCTGACAGGTTCAGTAAAAATTTTTACTTACTAAATACCTAGTTTTAAGAGGAGCATACTTATTTTGAGAGTGCACCGAGTGGAAGCACTGAGTGACGGCTCCCTAAACGCAATGTTGCTCTAGAATTTAAAGAGGCCAAACGAAGGAAGGGTATAGTCGAGCAGGAAGGCCGCGAGCATTTGCAAAGGCTTGAAAATGAGGTGAAAAGCTTGCAGGCTCGACTGAATTTGTTATCCTAAGATCATCTTCCCGTATTGTAGCTTTGCTTTTAAGCTCAGTCTGTCAGTCTGTTATTTGAAGTCTTTCTTGCCAACTTACGTATTTGAAGTCGTTGCTGTCAGTGACGTTACAATAAAATTGTCGTTTGTGTTTAAGACATAAGTTGCGTTTTTGATCCGAATTCTCCTCGCGATTCAGTTTTTTTTTTTTTTTCAGTAAATGAGTTAATTTTTTCACTGAGGTAATCGAAAGGTGTTGGAAAACTGCTGGAAAAGATCAGGGAAAATCACCAAAAAAGGTCAGGGAAGTCAGGGAAAAACTTGGAAGAGCAAGCGCACGAACCCTGTATAGAATATTTCCAGCCTCTTATGGTGACAGTGCAGATTGGACTGTACAAACAGGATAGAAGTGCTGAATCTAACGCATTCTAACGCATGATTCAGACGATACTGGTAGGCTGTAGTTGATAATCAGGTGAGACTTCAGCTGGAAGCAAGATGCAAATTTGTGACCCACTTTCCGAGAATCGAGAATGAGTGCCTTCCCCAGCTTATATATGCATTACAGCTTATAGTATAGGTCACAGTTGTCGCGATGATTTTAGAATGTAGGTCTTCAGGCTACAGTATCGGTGCTGACATAAGTCGGGGTTTGCATTCTAGCTTGGTTGCTTGCAGAGTTGCAGCTAAATACGGAGGTTCTCTCTTAAAAGAAGTCACCGTTTTTTGCTGGTCCTGAATCTTGGTGTCCATTTTTTATGTTTGATTCATACAGCTTGAATTTCTTTCATTTCAGTTGTTTTCGTTCATGCGTCCCTACGTTTGAGGAACATCAAAAATAAGATTGTCAACAAAATGGAGATGATGGGACTGAAGAAGACACCGATGGGAGTCATTCTAGAAACTTTCGGGATTGAATACACGCCCTTTCAGTAAGACAGACCCACATTCGTTCGTTTGGGTTTGGGCCAAAAGAATCATTGCGATATTTAAGTTGTAGACTGTTGAAAAAAGATCCAAGAGGTGTTTGTAATTAAGCGAAGAGTAAATGACATTAGTGCCATAAGCTGTGGTAATCTCCGGATTGAAGTTGGTCGACTTCCTCCTTTTTTAGGCGTACCCTTGCTTTGTCTGTGATAAACTGCATGTCAAGTTTGTTCTTCTGAAATAAATAATAGTGGAGTCAGTCTTTCCTGGTAGAGGTCTCCTAGTCCTTGTCTCTGGCGATATGATATTACTAAACTGCAACCGCATTCCACACCGCGGGTTCCCATTCGTGTAGCCTAGTGGGAGTGAGCGCTAAGAACCCGGCAAAGTGTCTCAGATCCTGTATGAGTCGTCCGGTATAGTGTAGCCCTATATTATATTCTTGGTGTTCCCAGCGGCTCTTAACTGCTACGAAAAAGCTAAAGCCGGAAAAGTAGAATTTTATTTACTCACCTATCATGATTGTATTAACTTTGCTTTGAAATGGAAAACAGTTTCTAAGTAAACATCTCGCTTTTATGTTAACGCAAGCTAAGTAGGCTAAACATCTCGTTTTTCTGTAAACGAAAAAATTTTTGCGAAATTTTCTGATAAAATGAATTGACTTTTTCAAAGTGAGTACATTTTAGTTTTGTATCTGTTTTGTATATAGAATTTGATGTTTTTTGCCCATTCGTAAGCTACATGTGTGCTAGCGAACACCTCTTGACCTTTACTTGGACAAAGTAATGCGACGGACTATGAATGCTAATGAGACGGGAAAATTGGTTTTTTCTGAATACGTCCCTTTTTTGTTTATAAGTAAATGGTACTCCACTAATATAAAGTAGTTTGACCGCGAAACTATCCGTTGCCGATCTGGATATCCTCTTAAAATCGGTTACGATAAAATGCGTGGGCCCGCAGTATACTGACGAACTATTGAATTTGGCATGAATTCCGAATTGCAGTCTCCAGTTTCGTTTATGATCTGTATACAGCACGACATTGACGGAATATCTTTCATCGACCTGCGCCATGTCACAAGGTGATGCCGTTAGAAATACCTACGATGTCTTAGTCGTCGTTATGCGTTGCTGTCCCTGAGGCTACAAAGGTTGAATAATAATATGGTTTTTGGGGTCCCAAAACGTTGGTGACCAATCCTGCGCGAAATACGCCTAAGGCGAAAATTCTGGAAAACACTTCAAAGTACATTTATTCTGAATTTACATCAAACAATATACATAATATTATAGAGGCGAAAGCCTAATTATTGCAATTATATTATTATTATTAATAGTAGGCTAGTTTTCACGTCAAGACGTGCTTGTTCCTGAAGTACTGCAATCATTAGAAGTGAAAGTTATGTAATGAATTTGACAAGTGACAACCAGCTGAAGCTACCGTTAAATCGGTAAAAAATAAGAGCATAAATAAATGCCCCTTAAATTACCGAACTCAGTAACTGGGGTGAACCAAATAATGAAATCGTACTACCTAAAAACTAACCAAAAAATGTAAGGAACAGATCGGGAGTGGTAGAACAACCGAATTTCGGAATGGAAGAAAACTCTCGTTAGAACCACCAAAAACAACCGAATGTGACAAGTCTGGTAATAGATACGGACTAAAGGCGTATTCTCGCCGTTCCCCGAGGACTCGTTGGGGAATCGAAGGGAACGGCGAGATTAGAGGGAGTCACTCCACGCGGACTCCGCGTACAGAAAACAGCGAGAACACGGGGAATGCTTCCAAAACGGATTTTGTTCGAAAAGAAAATATGAAGTTGACGAAATTAGTCTGGATCCACTTTATTTTTGGTTTTGTTTATTCTGACTGTTTTCAATTAATTTTACATTGCACCAAAACCAGCAAAAACTGATTCCCCTCCGAATCTGAAAGGGAGTTCTTTTCGATGATGGTGGTGATAATCGGAGCATTCCCCGTCCGTAAAGACTCGCGAGAATACGGGGAGTCCCCGGGACAAACAAAAGTGGAGTCCCTGTGGAACGACGAGAATACTCCTTAAACAAAATTAATATTCGGTTCTCTCAGGTGAAACCGATCGAATTCGGTAACGAATCAGAACCAAATGAATCTGATTATTCATCAAATTATGAAATGGACTGACCGAATGCGACAGAACAGACACGGACTTGAGAATGGTCCGGTGAATTACCGAATTCGGTAAAGTCGGGTCTTCACCTTCCGGAATCTGGGTTCCCAGATTTTCCGAGATTTTTTTTTTAATTTCTTCTGCGATACTTAAAAATTCCGGAAATCTGGAAGTTCAAAAGCCCCTTTTTTCCGGATTATTTTGACGTACTTTCGGACCGGTTCATATTCCAGATGCAATTTATAGAAGAAGTCAAAGAATAATCTGGAAGCCCAGATTCCGGAAGTTCCGGGAGGTGAAGACTGGACTTAACGAATGAGACCAAATAAACACGTTAAATCACTGAATTTACAAGAGACGGACCGAATGCGGTGAAAATCAATGCGGACTGAACAAAAGTTGGATGAATTACCAAATTCGATAAAGAATGGGAACCAATAACATGTTAAATCACCCAATATGGAAACATGGAGACAGGAGATTTATGAACGTGCATCACGTCTTCGCCACGATGCCCGTTTTGACCGAATTTTCGCCTTCGGCGAAAATTTTACCGAATGCCCAAAACGCGGGGAGTAGTCCCCGAAGCCGCGCCGCCGAAAATAACTCAGCGGGCCGCCGCCGAAAACATTCCGGCGCACCGCCGTGGGGGTCGGCGGCGGCGGCCCGCCGATGAATAACTGCCGCCGAATTATTTTTTTGGTCATATAGCCTCTTTTATAGTTTATGCGTCATCTGATTACTTTTGATTTCAGTGCTTTTTGTCTTTTTTTATGGCACTTGCAGCTCCGCTCAAGTGCCATATACCAATCACTTTTCGGTCTGTCGGTCGGTCTGTCTGTCAGGCCACTGTTCTCGAGTTAGGGTACTTCCAGACGTGCTAGGACGATGAAACTTTGCAGGTACATCAGGGACCCGACCAAACTAACTTGAAAATAGTCATTTGCCCGATCCGACCATCGTGGGGGGAGGGGGAGACGGCGGAATCCGGGATTTAGGGGCATGTACAACTTTTGAACAGGTGATCGGATCTTATAAATGAAACTTGATATCTGGAAATACGTCATGTCTCAGGTGTCCCACTTCAAGTCCGGACCGAATCCGATGAATGGGGGGGGCTGGTAGGGGGGGAGTCTGAGGTGGGAATGGGAAATCTTGTGTCACGCTTAGAGTGGAGCGATCTGTATTAAACTTCGTGGGATGAACAAGCACAAGCCCTAGGTACATCATTGAAAGAACTAGACGTCCACTATGGGGGGAGTTGGAGGGGGGTTCCGGAATTCTAGTGATCCGGAGTTAAGTTACTTCCAGGTGGCCTTATTCGCAGGCGAATTAGGGACCCGACCAGATTAACCTGGAAATAGTCAACTTCCCCATCCGAACACCATGGGGGGATGGAGGGAGGGAGAATCCGGAATCTCCTCATTTTTTTTTTTTTTTTTTTTTTTTTTTTTTTTTTTTTTTTTTTTCCCGTAGCATCTTTTCTAATTTAACTTATTTTTATATTATTTAAACAAAAACAAGAGAAAATAATGTTTCGTACTTTTTGTGGCTACTCCTCCATCCCTCAGTGACGTTAATTTTGATCTATTTTTACCCACTTTTAAACTATTTACGTCACTTAACTTTTTAGAATAAAAACCCAAATTACGTTTACTATTCTTGCCCCCTAATCCTTTTTTTTTTAAATATTATTTCTTGTTTTTATGTCCTTTAAACCTTCACAATGACACATAGGCTACAATTTTTTTTTCTCAACCAAACTGTATCTAAAAAAAAAAAATAAAAAAAAATAAAACGAAAAGTATATCTTTCCGACAAATTATAACTACAAAACCATTCTATCCAAAACCATCCCCGCAACATTCAAACCAACCTCTATATTATAATCATAAAATATATTTCTAGCATCAAAGTTTACTAACTACTCAACCACAACCAATAATATCTACGGTTTTTTTTTTTTTTTTTCTTTAAGAAAAATCTACTCCAAAAACTTCTTAAAATTTCTTCACATGCTTTAAAAACAAAAACTAATTTACTGGAAAGATTGGGAAAAAAAAAAAACAAAAAAAAACGAAATACCCACGACTGCAAGGGGCTCTTCCCATCCTTAAAACAATATAACAATATCACTTAAAAATAATCAACTATAAAATATACAATTTACAATTCGTAACACATAAATACATAAATTACATCATACAAAAAATTAGACGACAACTTATTAACTCACATTCACTGGGCCTTGCGTTGTTGGGAATTTCAAAAATTACAAAAACCAAAATCTTTCCAGTAAATAAAAAAAACCCTTACAAAAACATACCACAAGAATATTTACCTACTTCTTCAACACCAATCAACGTCGTTTGTCTACACTAATTTCCATTTTATTTACAACATAAAAGCTAAATAATTAAATAAATCATACTTTTCCATCTCCCTTCCATTTTCCAATTCACATTATCCTCATAACTATATTTCTACTCGTCTCCTCTCACCTTAATTTGTTTAAATCTCTCCCACTCTGTCCTAACCATCATCATTACTTTCCCTTGGCTGTCCTCTTTACCTTTTCCTTTCCAACTATAATAACAAAATGTTCCTATTAAAAAAACTGTCGTCCTATTCTCAGGTGTTATCTTACCTTTAACAATATTCTTATAAAAAATTTCTGTGTCGATCTTCCATTCTTCGCTATATCCGTTTATCTTTCTTAAAAGAATCTCCAACTCTCCCACTGTTTTTTCCTTTGCTTTGCACTCTATCACAAAATGTCTTATCGTTTCAATTTCGCCGCAAAGTGTGCATTTCCCTTGCGTCGGTGTAGGACATATTCTATGCTTTCTTTCTTCAGTGGGGAGAATGTTATGGATCTGATATAGCATGTGTTCTTTGACTGTAGGCTTCAGCATAGATGAGTGTAGTAACCGTGCTGTAATAGCAAGCTCTTCGCTTGTGGTTTGGCCGTCAGTTACGATTTTCATCTCTGATAAATCCAGGGTTTCTTTAAAATATCTTTTTAGTTCTTCCTTTGCTATGGTTTTTGTTTGGAAATTGATGAACCCCTTTTCTTCCATTTCTTTCATCTTTGCAAAACCTTTCTTAAGTTGCTGAGGACAAATCCTTGAATCGAGTCTCCATGACATTAGCACTGACCTTTCTCTGTCCATGGCTCCTTCTGCTAGCGCTCTTACAAACATCTCTTCAGCTTTGGATTCAAGGTGTGTCACTTGTAGACCGCCTTCTTCTTTGCGTAGGTACGAGTCACTCATCTTAAGTTTTGGTGGGTACTTACCTTGCCATAGAAAACCATATAATATCTTTTCAATTTTCTTCTTTGTTGTTTTCGACATTTGTGATATGTTACAGAAATACCATACAAGCGGAAGACAGTATTGGTTTATGTACTGAGCTTTTTGGAAAACTGTCAGTTTCCGATTTTGTCCATACTGTACTGATGCAATCAGATTTGCTGTGACTTTCTGCCAGTTTTGCGCTTCCGTCTTCTGCCATGTTTTCGAAAACCATACACCAAGTATCCTAATTTCTTGTGTTATTCGTAGTCCATGTAACCCTGATGCTTCAAAATTGTGTTCGTCCTCTGTTAGAAGCAGAACTTCACATTTGTCCTTGTTCATGTTCAACTTGAAAATTTTGCAGTATTTTTCAGCACCTAGAATGGCATTCTGATGGTCACTATCGTCTATGGTGAAGGTGCTTAAGTCATCAACAAAACCTTTAACTTTTAACGTTTCGTCTATCAGTTGAATTCCCTTCAGTTCTTTTTCAAGATATTTTAGGAGAGGATCGAAATATAACTCGAAGAGCAATAGACTTAGGGGGCATCCTTGCCGTAGTCCCGTAGCAGCTGTGAATGTTTCAGAGATAGCTCCCGAAATTTCTATGACCAGAATCGGATTCGTGTACAAAATCTTTATCCACTCTGTGAATTTATGGTCAAAACCGTAGAAATTCATGACTATGAACAGCAGGGCCCTCCTGATTCTGTCAAAAGCTTTACTTACGTCGAAAGCTGATAACCTCATTTGAAGGCCCTTTTTCCCTTTCTTCTTTTGTAGATATAGAAGTAGATCACGTATGCAGTTAAGTATGTCCGATGTTTTTCTTTTGTCGACTCCTCCTCTCTGGTTTCTGCTAAGAATAGTTGGCAGTACTTCCTTTAGTCGGTTTGATAGCACTTTAGAGAGAAGCCTGTAGTCGCATTGAGTTAGCGTTACGGGCCTCCAGTTATTTAAGTTTTCTAGGTCCCCCTTTTTGGGAATGAGTTTTATTACTCCTGTCATGTTGATCTCACCTTTCTGTTGGAGCACCGCGTTAAATAATGTACTCAGGACCACTGCAAAACCAGGTTTGAAAAGGGGGTCTTTAAATAGCTCATAAGGGATTCCGTCGAGTCCTGGTGACTTCCCATTGTGGGTCTGGTTTATTGCATTTAATACTTCTTCGGGTTGGATGTCTGTACATAACTTCTTATTTTGCTCCTGAGTCACTTTGTCTATGCGAATATTCGATAGGAAATCTTCGAGTTCTGCTACGTCTTCTACTGTTTCCTCCTGTTCTTTCTGTAAAACCTCTTGAAAAAATGTTCGTGCTTCCCGCAGTATCTCTTCTTTCCCTGTAATGTACTTTCCTGACTTTGTTCTAATTCGTGATATGCTGGTTGCTTTCGTTTTCTTCTTTTCTTTGCAAATAATTGTCGTTGTTAATTGTTCGTTTTGTATTAGTTGGTCAAGCTTTGTTCTAACCTTAATTCCGTTTGCAATTTTTTCATTTATTTGCTTAATCTCATTCTGTACTTCAAAAAACTCTTCATTTACTTCTTCGCCGTCGTTTATCTCGTGTTTCAGTGCGTAAAGCACCTTGTGAAGGTGATCTAGATGCTTTTTCTCCATCCCATACAGATCTTTCGATATCGTTTTTGCGTTTTCCGTTATTTTCCTTTTTGCTGTTATTTCCCAGAACGATGCTATATCTTCGTTCGGCAATAATTTCATCTCTTCCACAAGATCTGTTATAACTCTGCGCATTTCTTCATTCTTTAGGACATTTGTATTCATTTTCCAAATATTTTTTTTCGTTTTTCCTTTTTCTATTTGTTCTCCTTCTTTAAGGCTAAGAACAACTGCGAAGTGATCAGATAGTGGTGTGTACACATGTTGAATTTCAGTCACCATCGACATCGGTTCTTTTGCTGCATAGATTCTGTCAAGTCGCGAACCTCCTCCCTTACCTTTCCAGTTTATCCTTGTGTAATCTGTCGTTCCCTTTCTTTTCTCCCATACATCATGTAGATCAAAACCCTTCACTAGTCTTTGTAATGCTTTCGAAGATATGTCGCTCGTTAAATTGGCGTCTTTTTTGTTTATGACGCAATTAAAATCCCCCATCAAAATAAGCTGTGTCTTTTGAATCTCCTCATAATGAAACTTGATATCTAGAAAGACCACATGTCTCGGATGACCCTTTTCAAGTCCGGACCAGATCCAATGAATGTGGGGAGGTCGGAGGGGGAAACCGGAAATCTTCTGACACGCTTGGAGTGGAGCGATCGGATTGGAACTTGGTTGGAAGAACAAGCACAAGCCCTATGTACATCAGTGACAGAACCGGACCGGACTTGGGCACTGTGGGGGAGTTGGAGGGGGGTCCGGAATTCCGGTGATCGCAAGTTCAGGTACTTCCAGACGGGCTAGGACGATGAAACTTGGCTTGAACATTAGAGACTTGACATGATTGGCTTAGAAATAGTCAGTTCCCTGATCGGGCCATCGTGGGGTGGAGTGGAGGGAGGGAGAATCCTGAGTCTTGGGTATGTATAAAACTTTCGAACGGGTGATCGGATCTTAATGAAACTTGATTTTTGGAAAGACCTCGTGTCTCAAATGTCCTGTTTAAAGTCCGGATGTAATCCGATGAAAATTAGAGGTACCACAAATTACACGGAATTTCCACTATTTGAAAATCGATTATTCCTGAATAGCGGAACAACCAAGTAACGCATTTTCAGCGGGTCTTCAAGCCAGTTTAAGTGAATAAGTGATGGGTTACTAGATTGTCCTATCCCAGTCCTTTTCGGTTAAACTTTAAGGTACAAACAATACTTTTGAGGAAAGTATACATTTTCGTGCTCCCGATGAGCTTATCATCATTGTTGCTTGAAGAGTTTTGATTACAGATGAATTTCTAGCGGCCTTAAAGTGTGCACAGCCAAATGCATTACCAAACGATACATTCTCGTGATTTCCAAGGGCCCATGATCATTCTTGTCTCAAGGGTTTTACTTACAAATGATCACAACAAACCCACGAATTGACGAAGTCCTACTTTCATCTTCCGTCCCAGCCTTGCAAGTGCCATATGAGCTTCCAGCTCTTGTTAAACTAACTTTAAACTATAGCCTGTGTACATGATTTGATGCTTGTTGAGGTCGGTGTCGAATCTGGATTCGAATCCTCAGCAAGAAATGATGGATTTGGATTCGGATTTGTACCTTGCCCTGGATTCGGATTCGAATCCTTTCATGATCGGATTCGCCCATCTCCATTGCATATACTTATGTATTATCCTAATTTTGTCTGATTGGCCATCCGTTTCACTTGTAATTTCGTGAATAGTTGCGTTTTTTGCCTTTTCTCCGTAGGTCGGTTAACCGACCTATTTGCCACTATTGACCGTTTTTTCGTCTCGCCGGTCGGTTCGACTGAGCTCTAAAAAACGGCTTATAAGAAAACATGGCGTCATCCCGTCGCCGGCGCCTATCTCTCCAATGAGAATTTTGAATTTCGCGCCGTGCCAAGAGCGTAGGTCGGTTGGATGGACCTCCCGCCTCAGTCCACAGGTCGGTTAACCGACTGGTGGATGGAGCCAAAAAAACGGCTTATAAGAACTCAGGTCGGTTAACCGAAGGAAAGAAAACGGCTTATAGTGGGAAATCTTGTAGGTCGGTTAACTGGATGAAGGCAAAAAACGCAACTAATGTCCTGAAATAATGGAGCTAAGGAAATAAATATTTCGAATAGTATTGGCAAAGTTGGCATTTTTTTTTAAAGATACGCTTTAAATTTTTCTGGGTCAGTGTGTTTATAATTGTTATCTAGTTTGCCATGTTATTTAGCGCGCAAACTTGTCTTGACTGCTCCTTGGCAACATTGTGGTCGTCTACCGCTTGCTGAGTTAAGGGCGATTCTGACGATCTAGAAACCTCCGCTAGATCTGGAATGTGACGTGGAAAGGCGAATATTGTAGGTTTAAGACCGTTTAAACACTCGGACAAGATATTACATAACTAGTTAATCATTAAATCTCAGGGGTTGTAAATAGTGTGAAAAACGCTAAGAATTTCTGTAAAAACAGCAGCAAAAATTCTTAAGAAAATTGAAAAAGTTACTGAAAAATTGCTTAAAAATAGCGAAAATGCCGAAAAATCGGCGGCGCGCCGCCGGTAACATTTCGGCGGCGGGCCGCCAATTTTTTTTTCGGTCTTTTGGGAGGTCGAATGACCTCTGAGACCGAGCGGGCTTTCTTTGCAGACTCTGACAAATTGTCGCCAAGAAGCAAACCCGTACAGATAGCAAGGTACCGCCGACACAAATTCTCTCCGCCGCCGCCGAATTTCGATTCGGCGCGGCTTCGGGGACTATAAGCGGGGAGGCGCTGCACCCCTCTTCGAAAATTCTGCCCCAGCTCGGGACGCTCCTGCCGGTGCATTCATATACAGAAAAAGAAGTGTTTAATACCGTATACAGTATTTATGGCAGATTTACGGTACCACAAAATAAAAATCTTTCTGACGTCTCTGGCCAGATTAGGGACTTTCGAATGCTTATTAGGGACTTTTCGAATTGTTCGTCGCAATTGATCTTAAAATTTGAAACTGAATTAAAGCATGCTCTCCCCCTCACAGTCTCTATCCCTATTCCGTTTTATGTTTTGTAGTCCTGTTCATGGCATGGGGGTGTGTTCGGAATAAATAAAGGTAAGTACAGATTTTACTGTTTCCTAGCATTTTAACATACACTTAGTAACCTGGCCCAGACCTGGCCTACGGCGACGACACGACCCCCGCTTCTCCGAAGAAACCGTCAACAAATATTGGATGTACTGTTATCGGAACGGAAGAAAAAATGCGATGGCTGGGAACATCAGTTGGTCAGAGTCTAATGGAGTCTAAGAAGGATTTGCGAGTAGGCAATTAAATCAACTGCAAATGGTATCAGTTTTGGCTACAGCAAAATTGTGCCGAACTGTTCGCAGTATAACAGGCAAGGACTCGGGAAGCTATACACTACCTTTTGTGCACCATATGTGAACTTTCTGGCTGGACTACATGGCATACTCAGAAAAAAAGACCTACGTCGCACATTCCAAGTATTTCAAATATCTCTGTTTCCTTCTATATTTACCCCATCGCATGCGGAATCGATATTTGATCCGCCGCTTGTTGATTCAAGACCCACTAATCACATTGGAAAATCTGTCCTTGAAATCATCTCCCCCGATCGGCGGTTTACCTGTTCACCACCCAATTAGCTTAGTTCTTATTTGTGATTAAATTTCTCTGACACTTTGTGTAATTTTGTGTGTGTTTTTTGTTTAGTGTTTTCTTATGTTTTCTTTTTACTGTATACTGCACTTATGCCCCAGGGCAGTGCATAATAAATTCATTCATTCATTCAGATAAGAATTATAGATAGTTCCATTTTTGCAGATACCATGGACGGCATCTAATATAGCCTACGGTCTAAAGTCATTTTTGCAGTTATTGTGGTGTTTGATACCACAGTCAAAAGGCATTTTTGAAGTTATCCTGGTATCTGATATTCAGATATCACAGTCCGACCATGGTAACTGATCATGATATCTAAAGAAATTGTCTAACTTTCATCAGTTTTTGTCCTGTTGTTGGGAAAGAAGTTTGGCACTTAGTGATATGACTGGATATCAGTTTTTCTTTTGGAATGACTTCAAAAAGCGCAATTTTGGCATTTGTCGTTTTTGCAGAGCAACCGTATATCAGAGACCACTGTAACTGCAAAATCGACTAATTGCAGACCCAGTTATCATGGTAACAGATACCGTGGTATCTGTAAAAATGCAACTTATGTCCTCAAACCACCTGAAACACTGGAAGATTCCAAACCAAAGTAAAAGAAAAGACTAAAACCCAGGTAGCTTTCACAGCAAAAGTTAATTCCTGTCCTGTGTCCCAAAATGTATTATTGAAATTTTATTTTTCTTTGATAGATTGTGTTCAAATCAGGCCATCCTGCAGTCCAGCTGCAGTAATCTCTCAGCAGATTTCTTTATCTCTTATCTTGATTGTTCATATCAACGCTGGAAAAAGTTGATTTTCAAAATTCAAGCAAACCATAAAAATGGAACATTATTCAAATTAATTTGTGGCACAAGATGTTTGATACCAAGTTTTTTTTATATCCATTTCACTTTTTTGTAATCAAGAAACAAAACTGAGGTATGCAAAATAGAGAGATTAGCTGCATTTCCTGCCAATTTTCTGTCATCCAGTTAGGACTGACCTACTGACTACTATAAGCCATTTTTTGGGATCCTGTCCGGTAGGCCCAGCAATACAAAAACAGATTATTTGGCATTCTCCAGAAATACCTTGCCCCCCCCCCCAAACATTTGGGCTAGTAACACCTCTGGCTACTAGCTATGTCTACTTGTACACATAGTCCGATAAGATTCTGCATGCGAAATTCGCGTCATTATTGGAAACCTGCATGCAATGCATCACAATTTGGAGTGAAAGAGGAGGTTATCCGACTGCGAAAATCAGACTGTGTATGCCCGTACTCTGAGATACAAAAATGAGATAGTCTGGGGATTGTTTTGCGCATGTTCTCACATTTTTTACATGCCCAAAAGATTGCCAGTAAGTGATGTGTTTCTTCGAACAGTGTTTTTGTAGGTTTTGCTTGAAAGACTCTTGGCATTTCACAACGTCAGCTCTGTCTGTGGTTTATTCTGCTGGACTATATTAGCCTAAGACGAAAAAGGCCACCGATTGTATAACGGTAGGCTGAGCTAGAAATGTGTACTCTACCAAAATGCAAGTCTAGTGAGTAGTGATTGACAATAAAAATTAATAAGCACAGTTGCTAGTACTGGTCCTTTAAAGCAGTTAAACTATGACAAAGAGCTACCAGATGATTTTGTAAGCAGTAGGGTGAACTCGGGAAAGTCCGACCACGGGGTAAGTCCAGCCATTTCACCTCTCGCCTGTGTTTTTTGGGATTTATTGTGGCTGACTAGCCTCTTTTCATCCTTAAGGGTAGCGCTTGGGAACAGTGTCGTAGATTACCACCATTGTATTTACCTCGTGGAGTTACAACAGGTTGAAAATTCGAGGACGGGCATTTTTACGGTTCCAGGGTAGGGGACTCCACTAAAGTCAGTTTTTCTCGGAGATGCTATGAGTTGTAGCTTTTTTGGAAGTGTACTTAGAAGTACTTAGTAGTACTTACCGTGACTAAGGGAAAATCAATGGTTCTTACATGTAGTGGCTTCTGTTGATGATATAGTCTGATTTTAGAGATGCATTCATAGTGGTCGCAGCATGCTCTACAAGATGTCAGGCTCCAATTATTTTTATCTTCAAAAATAAAAAAGGTAGATGGGGTGGCCCTACTTACCCCAAATTTGGGGTAAATCCGGCCATCCTGAGGTGTCGTAGTTAGAAGGAACACGGAACTCAACTGAGTGAAGTTATCACGAAACCAAGATATGCAAAATATCCGCAAGAATATCAACTAGCCTAGAGATACTTCCATCCGAGTCCGACATTCAACAGCAAATCTTTCATAACGCTTTTGAAGAAAAAAGCGTAGTAAATGGCCGGACTTTCCCGAGTTCACCCTAATCAATAAAAAAAAAAATCTGAATCATTTGTTCTGTTTCTTTGCTTCTAGGATAGTTGAGTCTTTAAAGCTTAACTGAAAAGCCAACTCATCTTTGTATCATTTAACTGAATACACTGCATCATTTGGATTGTGTTAAGGGATCTTTTCTATTTTTTACTACTTGCTCTACAATGACGTTCAGAATATCTACGGTCGTCCTCACAACGCAAATTTTTACTATGACGCAGAAAAATCGAATCTCAATACATACGCGGCTTTTCACTGGCCAGTGATCAGCTTACGGAAGGTAGCTCACTGCGTGAACACTTATTTTTCGTAAATCGTTTTCGTCGAGCATACAACTCAGATACAAGAGCGTAGAGCATACAGATTAGACAAGGAAATTCCTCTATTTGAAAATCGATTATTCGTGAATAGCGGAGCAACGAAGTAACGCATTTTCACCCGGTTTTCAAGCTTCTTTAAGTGAATAAGTGATGGGTAACTATATTACCCTATCTGAGCCCTTTTCAGTTAAACTTTAAAAGAACGAAATGCAGTTTCATGTTCGCTCGGAGTCAAACGATTTTCATGGACATGAGCCTCATGGGGGTTAGGTGGGCGGACAACTTCCCTATAAAATACGGTCGCGAGATCAAAGGTACTGTTTTGTCATTATTAACCTTTTGGTCGTCTTTTATCATGGACCATCTATCAAAATGTTTCGGTTGGTATGAATGGTTGGTGTTTGGTTTTATTCTGTGTTTTTGGTCAACAGAGCTTGCGGCCTGGCACCCGTGTCACACTTTCAAGACTAACATCCTATAAGGAAGAGACTATGCTGACTGCCTGGTTAAATAGTTGAGTCAGTCAGCTTGGGCTGAAGAATTTGCCGGTTTAAAATATATTCCAGTATGCCTTACATCAACATCGTCATTGGCAAAACAACAACCAAACTAAAATATCTCGAAGCTGCATCTCAATCTCATTGTACCTATTCTTTGCAGTTTAAAGGCTACCAGTTAATTCTGATGACATCGTATTGATCTCTCGTATGAGGGAAACAAAAGCCTGCCTAACATTGAAAATCCACCGAACAAATATTTGGTTGGTTCTTAGCTCTAAATGCTCAACTAAAATAAGATTAATAAATTTCAAAATCACACCTTTAGATAGCTGCGTTTTTAACAAGTTGAAGTTTGAACTGGGTGCAAGAGTAAAAAAACAGATTCTACAACCATGAAATGTCTCTGAATCAACTCCTTTTAGTTTCACAATCTTGAGCTCATTTGTTGTCCTTCGACTAGATAAGCTTGGGCAAACTGATATGGACATTGCTGATTAGAAGGCTAATATTCATTGGTGAGACAGAATTTGTGTAAGTCACATGCGATTGTTTCTGCGAAGATTTTGGATAGACTGGGTTTTGCTGTAAGAGTGGTAAGCTTGGTCTGCCACAAATCCTTGATTTTTTTCATTGGTTATGCCAGACGTTGGATATACCCAAGGCCGCAAGGGCTGGAATAGCCTATGCCAAACGCTGGTTAGCCTATACCAAGTGCTGGGTGTCGCACCCAATAAAACATTGATGGTTTTAGTGAAATTAAAAAAATAATCATTTATCACTTTTCTGTCCGTCGGTCCGGTGGTCGCGAGTTAGCGTACTTCCAGATGGGCTAGGACGATGAAACTTGTCAGGCATATTAGGGGCCGGACCAGTTGACTTAGAAATCGTCCGGATCCGGACATCCGGGGAGTGGAGGGTGGGGGAATCTGGAATCTTGTGGCATGCACAGTTTTCGAACCAGCTAACCGATGCGAGTGAAACTTTGTAGTTTGTAGTTGGCCCAGATGTTCCTTTTCATGTTCGAACTGACACCTGCAACCGTGAGGGGAGTTGGAGGGGGGTACCGGAGATTTTGCGTGTGGCATGCGAGGCACAGTACTTGCAGATGGGCTAAGACGATGAGACTTGTCAGGTTTGTTAGGAACCTGACTAGATTGACTTAAATAGGTAGTACTATCATTTCGTGGATCTGAACGTCAAAGGGGAGTTTAGGGAGGGAGGTTTCGAAGTCTTATGGCACGTAATTCTCGAACGAGTTATCTGATCTGGATGAAACTTGATGATTGACAAGAGCGCATATCCGATTTTTTCCCATTTCATAGTCCGGACTGTGTCCTGAAACTGTAGGAGGTTGTAGGGGGTACCGGAAAGCTTCTGGCCCGCTAAGAATGTAGGGATCGGGACATGACTTGGTGGGCAAGACAAGCATAAGCCGTAGTTGTACCACTTATAGATCCGGACCAAATCCAGGCACCGTGCGGGAGATAGAGGGGGAATCAGCCAGAGATAAGAAGAGCCATCCGAACTTGAGAGCGCTAACTTTAGCTGATATACATGCTAAGTATGCGTGCAAGTGCCATAGGAGCTTTAAGCTCTTACGTAGTGGATTAGGATTCCCAGCCTCTGGCATGGTCGAAGGTTAACCGCTGCTTGGCATAGGCTAATACTCCGGGTATTACCCAGCGTTTGGCATACCCCATCCAAATTCAGGAATTCTTGGTGGACTTGGTAAGCTTGCCTTTCGTGGCACGTTTGATTGCCTGGTTTCTCTGAGAAGGTCGATGGAAGCCACATTGCCAGGTCTATTGCATCGAAGTCCATCCCCTGTATCGTCTTCACAGTATCTACCGTATCTGTTCGCTCGACGTCAAGTTGGCTACCTGTCCGGAGTTGATTCAGGTTTCCAGTATGGGTGGAAACACAAGCACATGGGCGCGGTATTTGAGTGATTACTTGTTCAGCGCGGTTAGCATTCTCTCGTTGCAGCCTTGGCGAAGGTCATTTAAGCTGAAAACTCGATTTTTTGACTCGCCTGCGGGGTAAAAATGGTTCTAATCAACTTTTTGATAAAGGATTGGATATGATCTTGTGTCCAGATAGGGTTTTCAAAGATATTTATGTCTTATTGGATGGAGGTTTGCCATTGTTTGCGCAAAATTTGAATTGAAACTTCGGAGGAAACCCCCGTCCATTCTTTGTATAAAGAAATAAAAAATTAAACAAGGAATTTCGGTAAGGGGCCACTGCCTGTCGCTCTCCCCCCCCCCCCCAATATGCCCTACTGATATCAGGGCTGAATATTACTGTCTGCCTGCCTTAATGGCTAGTTTGAAACCGTTATTATTGTGCATATTGTTTCAGTGTCGTATTTTATTAATTGTCGTATTATTAAGTGAATATTGTTTCAGTCTCGTGTCTTCATATATTCGAGTTGTATTTTTGTTTCCGTTTGCTTTGCCTTGGTTTTGTCTTATCTGTGCTCAAGTAATGGTTATATTGTAGCACCGGTAGCTGATTTCTGCTTATTGCTTCGCTTCTTATTGACGGCTTTGATGAGTGAATTCATTTCCTCGGAAAGCCCCAGGGGCCATGGCGGGAAAAAAACAAAATATAATAAAAACAACACTCGCAAATTATAAGTATAATATCCTAAACAGAAAAAACACTATTGGCTATCTACGGTCCTTACCCACAAGAAGATTCCGATGCTCTATAGCCTACTGAACCGACGAAGTTTACCACATTTTTTTCCCGTATTTCTAACCAAATCCTGCTCTTCCATCGTCTCTCGCCCAAATCTATCTCTTCTCGAACCTTGGAACTCCCAGCAAAGAACATACTTCCCTTGTAAACCGCACATAGAGCAAAGTTAAGGACCAGAACGCAACTTACCTGGTAGAGAATCCGCACGCATCTTACCATCGATTTCAGTACCTCTGGCTTAAAGTTTAACCGAAAAGGACTGGGATAGGACAATCTAGTTACCCATCACTTATTCACTTAAATTGGCTTGAAGACCCGCTGAAAATGCGTTACTTGGTTGTTCCGCTATTCAGGAATAATCGATTTTCAAATAGTGGAATTTCCATGTGATTTGTCGTACCTCTAATTTGTTGCATGCCTTACAAGAAAGATTTATGATTTGTTTTGTTGTTCAGGCACTAAGCAGTCTTCACCAATAACGCCACTGCCCACTGAAAAGCCTTGTTTGTGTTTAGATAAAAAATTTCCCGCGTCATAGTAGAATTTTCGCTGTGGGGTCGGCCGCAGATATTCTGAACGCCATAACTAGAGCAGATAGTGGAAAACAAAAAAATCCCTTTGCAGAACCCAAATAATTCAGTGTATTCAACTAAATGACACAAAAATAAGTTGGCTTTTCAGTTAAACTTTAAGCCCCCCCCCCTCATGCCACTTTAGCCAAGACGTAGGCTAACAATTGAAAGCAGCTGAATTCCGTACCCCGCATTTCCGGGTTTTGTTTCCTAGTCTATTAGCTTATCCTTTACCATCTTAGGTATGTCACCTAATCGGTATGATGGCCCTCCCCCTTCATTCCATAGGCTACCCTTTCTATTTCTATTTTTTTCTATTTGTTGCCCTAGATAGCCTATACAAATTCGTGTTTAATATCCACAACCTCTCCGTTATTATACTACTCTTTGACCATCCCTTACTTTTTCTCCTTTCCTGAATACCGCCATAACAGGCTTACTCACTTTCAGGCTCAACTGCTTATTTGTAAGGTGTACCTGCTTCCTAACTTCCTGTCGAACAAAAACTGTAATTTTCCCGAAGAATCCGCATACATCGTCGAACAAAAAAGGCAAAAATGTGACAAACAACTAAACTCAGTACCTGGCCACCGGGCTCCACCAAATCATTGTCAAATAATCAGTTCAAATAAGTGACGGTTTGCATTATCATTTCTTGAATATTTTCCGTCAGTTAACTTAATTGTCTACTTTGAACTGAAAGAAACGTAATTTCTTATCTACCCTCTACAGACAGTGATTTTGGTCCAAAGTTTATAAGTCGCCTCTCTTCGTTCTGACAACAAACTATAACTTATTTATTCTTGCTATAACCTGAAGTTTCATGTAGTGCAGGGTGAAATCGGAGAAAATTTCTGGAGATCGACATTTTGTTTGAATTTTAGAGTAAACTGAATTATCCTTTATCTCACTATACTATGGTTCAGCTTTGGTGCACGATCATACATCATCTCAAGATCAAACCAAACATAAATTCGGAGGGCTCTCCGCAAGTTATATCCTAATAAGCTTTTAATTTTACCGTCCAAAATTTTTCGTATTTGATCGCGCTAAACAGATTTGTTATAGCGATATTCCGGCCCTTCTAGGTACCTCTTCAGGCAACATTTTTCATGAACCAATTAATGATGATTAGGCCTACACATTTTTTTTCTTAAGTCTGACTAAACTAGCAAATTTTTATTCTGTTGTTTTGGGGCCTCTTAAAAGAAGTGGGACCCATAGGCGGGTGCCTGCTTATCCCAGCACTGGTAAATCGTTACACACCTCTTGTACCAGCAAAAATTCCTGCGCTTGGGAGTTCATTTGGGCGATTGGCTTTTTGGCGCTCGCCGTCGTCGAACGTGAAGTGAAACCCTTGCGGTTATTTGGCATTCCTTCCTTACCTGGCAGTTTGTTTGTTGGCTTGTCCTGGTTAACAAGTGTACAGCTACTGTCGAAAACAGAAGAATGGGATAAATATCGCTTGTGCAAAATGTGATTGCTGTATATCCGGAGCGAGGCGAGGCTTTATCTCATTGCATCTTGCCGTACACAGAATTCCGCGACTGTTAATTAGGCGGAACAAGCTTAATAGAGATAGTGTAAAGTTTACACCGTGATTAGTGGCGAATAGTGTCTGTGTTTCGTAGAACGTGATTGGATACCTAGGAAATTCTACTTTAATTGTAAGCAAACCCTTACTTTTGAAATTCCTTAGTAACCAGTCGGGTGATTGTGTGAAATGTCGTCGAAACTTGTACAAACAAAGTCGTTGAAACTTGTGTTATGGAGTTACTTTATTTGGGCTTCTCGAGAATATGGATCTGGAATCTTTTGTCCTTTTTTTGGGTCCACTTTCCGACATGTCTTAGGGTCAGGGAAAACTACGGTTCTTGATTTGAAATCAATTTCTCGGCGACAAACCCTACCGAAGATTAGAAGGAATTGTTTTCACGTACTTTTGCCGACTTCTGACGTAGCATCTGATCGGAAATCTGACCAGGCCCGTATCCAGGAATTTATTTCGGGGTGGTTGTCCAGGGGTCGGACCAACGAATACAAAAAAAAAAAAAATAGATCAGAGGGTAAAGCCTATAAAAAACGATCTGACCTTCGCATTCAGGGAGTGCCTGGATCAGTGCCGTATCCATGGGGGTGAGGGGGTCCAACCCCCTCACCCCCACGTAACCATACACAAATTATCGTTTTTCTAATCTTTAACCACTGATCTATGTCTTTTTTGTCCTTTTTGACCAGCGGGCAACCCCCCGAAATAAACTCCTGGATACGGAGCTGGTCTGGATGAAGCAGTCCAAAAAAAAACGACGATAGTTCAGGCGAGAGTTTAGGGAGTCGTAAAGTGTTCCGAAATTTGCACGATCCTGCCACGACTCAAATTGATGTCATCTTATTTTCTGTGTTTGTCGAGTTCTCGATCGACTTTGACCATATGGGGATATTTGGTTTCCTTTGGATTTGACGCCAGACCTGTAATCGAATCCCCTCACACACGAAGTCTTTGCGAGGGGCATTAGAAAAGTTTTCATGCCGGGTGATGAGTTTGGAGATACCAGAGCCACTGGGAGCAGAACTTTTGGCTTGATTGCATTTGGTTGTTTGAAGCCGGGGTCGCAGTTTCGGTCATGTGTTGAGATGATTCAGATGATTAAGCTGGCTAATGCTCAGTCTTGTTGGCATCAGGGAGAAATTTTAAGGTGTATTTGGTAGCAGAAGTTGACTGGAATATTGGTATAGGTGAGTTGAGTTCAGGTACACTAAAAGGATAGAAAAAATGTAGCCTACTTCCGATCGGTGCCTGGTTTATACCTATCTAAGAATGGTCATAGTTAAATTTATTGATCGTTATTTGTCGCTGCTCTCGCCGGCTTTCAGGTTTCCGTTTTCGCCGTTTTTCATAACTCGTGGACCGTGAAAGATGTCAAGTTGAAATTTTATTTGGTGACATTGTTGTTTGGATGTGCCCCCCCCCCGCTCATCCCCTCCTTGTTCAAGGGCAACTGGATCCAAATTGCCTTTCGACTTGAGTTCGTAACTTGACAACGGTTAGAACTAGTGCGATGGGACATTTGTGGGAATTGTGGGATACCCACAGTCATAGGGTTTAGAAGGGCCGTCTCACCTGACCAAGATTCGAAGGTTTGAGGTTGAATGGGGTTAGTTAATTTTTCTCAGATTTCGTCAGTCGTATTAGAGATCCTCGTTTGTCTTGATCTTTAATCTTTAAAACATGTACGGAATGGTGATTGTTTAATTTTTATATTTTCCTTAAATCGCACCTGTTCGCGAAAAGTATTTCTGTGACGATACCTTGCTTCTCCATTACGGGGAATGGGGTGCTCCCTAATATTTTTTTAAGAACTGGCCAGCAGAAAACTTTGGCAACGAAAGCCATTCCTATGATACGCTGCCATGTCGAGGTTTTTTTGTGAAGCCGCATCGAGAAGTTATTTTTCCTAAATAGGAGGGATTCTTTACTATTAATAGTTAGCTATAGCTTATAGCCCTATGTTCACGATAGACCCCCACGAAGGGATTGAATTCCTAACCGAGTTGATTGATGACGGATTGTTTCGATTTACATTGTTTACATGAATCTGGGAAACCAACAGGCCTTAACTTGGATGACTGGCTTGATTGTGAGGTCGATGTGTGTTGTATCGCGTGTCGGTTTCAGTTGGTTATACCAATGTTCGTCGTCCGTGCTTTGCTCAGTTGGCTGAGCATTATTTCGCATTTTGTCGATAAATGCAATGGGCCATCTTCAAGTTTAGCTTGAGGGGTTGCCGACTGTCGATTTCGGTGTACAGCAAGTGCACGGTGCCGGCACTGGCTGATACTAGCTGGTGTCAGCACGTGTTAGAACCTCGGTGCACAGCAGGTGCCGGAGAGTCGGTAACCCCTCGGTTTAACTGACATGAAAGGTTGAGGGTAGGAAATGAGAGGAAACATATGTAGCCTAGGCTATATTTGCTGGTATGGTAAATATTGTTTTCCTTTGTTTTTATTTCGTTTCGTCGTTGTGACCGGCGGGCAGTTTGTTTGGCAAGTATATGATATAAACAGCACTAAACCATGAACCCCTGAAGCAGTAGGCTTCCTTCTATCTGACCGCGGCAGTCGCTACAAAATTTAGCGTTCAATAGTTTCAACGGTGGGTTCACGCAGAGATTCGGGCGCGAAACTTCATTTTCGTCGTGGCTTTATAGCAGCTATAAAATCTCAGCAAGGTTCACACACTGCAAAAGGTGGCAAATAGGCCAAGTCAGAATCTTGTAATGATAGACTACTATATCTCTTGAGAAGAATCATTATTCCAGCACTGAAAATCACGAGGAAAATCATAGATATTATGCAGATCTACAGTTTCTTTAGTGTTTTTGTCACTTTTAATGAATGAAAAAGTTGCTGGTATCCCGATGAGGGAAGTTAAACAGAATCACCGTATTTGAAGCCCTCTTTCACATGACGAATGTGTACGCTGGGCAAAACCGGAAGTCTAGATCTGTGGAAGCGCGGTTTTGTCTTGTGGACTTTGGCTTTTATTAACTCGTTGTGTTACATTATCGGGAATATGTGGTTTGGCCTTAGCGAAAACCGTGATTTCTCCTGTCATGGTTGTGGAAGTCAGATTCTTTAATAAGCCGTTAAGTTCAGCCATTGTCGCTTAATCATGCAAGTGCATAGATTCGGCAGGTTGGAACATGACTGCACATTTTCTCCATCATTTGCTTTGTTGATCCTGATTGAAGTTCAAACGAATACGGACTCCTGATCGAATCGATTACTTCATGAAATTTGGGCCAAAACTTGGCTTCTGAATCGAAATGAGGCTGAGTTGTAAAACTCGAAATGGAAAAAAATTGTTAAATTTTGTCAGAATTTTGGAAAATCAGAATCAAAGCTTGGCTTCTGCTTGGAAACATCTGTTATATATTATTTAGGTTACATTAACAAAAGTTGCTGTTTGTTGGTGTTTGCCTTTTCATTAAAAAATCTGCATGGGCATTTTCATTTTTTTTCTTTTTTATCGTAAAACGTTTGGAGAAGTGGAAATGGGAAACAATGATTATACTTTCGTTAAAATTTGTGGCAATAGGAGTACGAACTGGGCTTCTTGCCGGAAAACGGCATTTTATGGATTTTAGAGCATTTCTAGCGAGACCTCGAGCGAGACTTCATAACTCTGATGGATTGTATCGAATGGAAGAACATTTTCATAAGCTATAATAAAGCTTAGTCTGAGTGTTTAAACTAAAGCCTT
Source organism: Branchinecta lindahli (assembly GCA_023053555.1). Classification (NCBI taxonomy): domain Eukaryota; kingdom Metazoa; phylum Arthropoda; class Branchiopoda; order Anostraca; family Branchinectidae; genus Branchinecta; species Branchinecta lindahli. Next base: position 12,940,141 of record JAKZAO010000001.1, read on the forward strand.
CTGATGCTTTAATATGTCTAAACACTCTTTGTCCATCTCAGCATATAAGTTCTCTTACTTCTGTCACGATTTTAAACGACTTCCGTATTTATCATAATTTTTAGAATCGAAGCTAATCTTATATTTTCCTTCCAGGTCCACAAGGAGAATAATGTTGGATGAATCTTTGTGTCGTTTAATTAGTGATTTGTGAGAAAAAACAGTGAAAATGTCCAGTGGTAAGGACGATTTGAAAGACTTCGAGCAGGGGCGTATTCGCGTCCTGCAACAGGAGCGCCTTAAGATTCAAAAGAAGACGTTCACGAAATGGGTCAACTCTTTTCTGGAAAAGGTAAGACTTACTTTCTTTCTCAATAGCCTAGTACCCTATGATTTTTTGCTTATAGTAGCTTATGTATGGTAGTTGTACGAAAAAGTTGCATGTATTGATATGTAGTAGTAAGGAATACTTTCATTTAAAGGGCCTGGGACCGGGCTAATCTTAAGACGTAATATCCAGTAGCATCCATTCGTGCTATAGCCTAGTAGAGTAGCATCCAGTTATGCTGTAGGAGCGTGAGCGTGTAGTGGCAACAGTTAGTACTGTATGCTACTATGCTGACTTACAACACAAAGACTAATTCTCGAGAAGGACGAGATAACTTCAGCTTCAGGGCCGAAAGAGTAGAGGATTTGTAGAGGCGAACGCGTTTTTGTTGCAATTATATTATTATTATTATTATTAAGCCAAGCTCCCTCCGGAGGTGTGGGGTTCGCTGCCAGATGAGGTAAAGGTTGTGTCGACCGTATCAGCAATTCAGCATTCAGGTTACGTTTTTTTTGTTTTGTTCACCCGAGATGTCAAACATTTTTTTTCATCGTCTGGTGGAAGATCGTCCATCGTAAGGAGTATGGTTGTTTATTATAATATTAAAAAACAAATTGAGATTTTAGTGTTAGCTCTCGATGAACTTAGGTTTCTCTCTTTTTATTTTATTTGGTTGGTTGTGTTGTGATGTGGAGGTTGGCCATATTCGCGAGAACACTTGGTATCTGGGCCGTGTGTCGAATGTACCAATAAAAAGAACTTGAACTTGAAACCTATATTTTTATCTTTTAGGTTGGTCCTCACATGCACGTTGACAACCTCTTCACGGATTTGGCCGATGGCAGAAAGCTTTTGAAGCTTTTGGAGATAATTAGCGGAGAGAAGCTGGGACGACCCAACAATGGCCGGATGAGAGTCCATTTCGTTGAAAATGTGAACAAAAGCTTGGCTTTTCTGCACACAAAGGTAAACTTTGGACATTGACGAAGTCGGATTGACCACTCAATCGAAATTTTAGTTTCCTGGTTGGTTACTCGTGAGTGGGGAATGGGTAAGGACTGGGGAAGTTACTATTTCCATGAAAAACCTTTTGCGCTATTGAATACGAAACTTTTTGTCTCGGCTAGAATATGAATAGTAGTAATTTGTTCGCTCACACTTTCACGGTAATAAAACTAAAATTGGTGAGTAATGTCAATCAACTGATACGCTACCTGCCGAGAGGTTCCCTCGTCTATCTCAAATGTACTCGAATGGGGCCAGTGCTCTAGGAGGTATAGCTATTTTGGTAACGACTGTGTTTGACCGCTGCTGATTGGAATTTTGGAACCTTCGTAGAGCCTGCTCGCTGTTGCCTTTTCCTTACATTGTCATATGGGGGGGGGGGGGAGGAAGAAACTCCTTATAGATGGGTTGCGAAATAAGTTTATTTCGAATCATAGGCTAGGTTAAGTCTCCGTTTCTCTAATGTAGGCCTATCGATTTTGTTCGTGCTTAGAAGAAGATAGTATAGTATTTTTAAGCCTTTGTGGATAATATGGCGAGTGTGGTTTTGAATTCCTCTTAGAGGCACTATAAAAGAAAGAAAACAAAATGAAATTTTGGCGTCGGTCCGCCCAAGTGGCGGTATCTGACCTTTTTTGCGGCGACAGTGGCGGTGGCTTTGCGCCGCGTCCGGCCTCTCGATGGGGCCTAATAAGGAGTAGCCTGTAAATTGGCTATTAGGGCTTAACCGAGAGGCCGTATCCAGGAGGGTGGGGTAGGGGGTTTGACCCCCGTAATAAGTTCTTGGATACGGTCCTGCGTACCTACTCGCCATCATGCTTGGCTGTCGGCCATGCTGCTATAATTCCAACTTTCCGTGTTTTTCTGCTCTTTCGCGGCATTTACCCAATCGTCCTGTTTTCCAAAGAAAGATTCCATAACAAGGATTTATGGTCCGAAAGTCGCCGGCGGCTAAAGATATTTGTCGACTGTGTCAGAAAATTTTCCATATGATTAGAAAACTAAAAGAGCGCGAAAATATAGATAAGGGACTGTCACTGGTTACGTGGATAGCTTGAGGTAATTATACCACCATTATTTAGATGTGGAATGCATTTCAACGGTTCTGCAGTCCTCCGAACATTCTTCAAAGCAAGCTTGGCTGTCCTATTTCATTCCCTCGACTCCGGGTGGTTCACGCAGCCAAACAAGCCGACACCGCGTTTCCGGGTGGAATTTTGAATTTGGGGAATCCGTAAAACCTCCCCTTGCAGTTCGATGATAAGAATACCCGTGCCAAAACGCGGCATCTGTTAGAGATCTCCGAATTTTCCACATTCATCTCTTCTCCCCGATGTCAGTTTGGGTTTTAGGTTGCACGAGCCTGAATTTTATTGCTTCCTTCCTTGTCAGTCACCCTTGAGGGGTTTCTTCCTTCGGCGAGTCTCGCGAATACGAGGGAATAATGCCGCCAGTTCGGTCGTGTGTCTAACCCCAAATCTTTTACAACTATGCTCTCAGAATAGATCTGTTTGCGCCAACTCTATGTTTTTAGCTTCGTTATTGTTCTTCTTTTTCCGCTGACTTCTTTTTTTTGTTTTTCTTTTTTTCCGACACGCCTGTAATTCGGAATCGGGAGCGATGGTTTGGTTTGGTTTGACTGGAATATACGGAGCGAAGCTGTTTGGTTAGTTTAAGGCTTGTCAAGTTAATTTTAATTTGTTGTAGGCTGGTAGGCAAGTGCGTTTACAAGTACAGTGATGAGTAGCCTAAGTTGTATAGATGAGCCGACAGTGGCCAACTATAGTTACTCTTGAGTAGAGCTTCTGCTGGTGTTTAGATTATATGACATTTTATATTAGAGAAAAAGACATGCAAAGCTAGAACTATTTCACTACCAGCCGGTGCCCGGGTAAATTGCCGAGGAAAGTTGAAGACGGTTAAAAATGATTTAGGCTCGGGTTTAATGCGATTCTCGGAGCCAGTATTTCCTGCTTTGGTTTATTTGCGTTAATTAAAACACTTCCCTCTGGAAACGAATCCCTTTCTACGCGAGACGTGGGGACGTCGAACTATCGAGTGTACGATTTATTGGAGGGGAGAAGCGCGAGCCGACGCAGTCTCAAAAATCTTGCTATAATAAATAGGCGTCACATAACGATGCGTGAAGTTTGTTAGACTTGAACTGAAAAATGCTCATTGGTAGGAAGGAACCTTAGGCTTTTGCTACCTCTTGAATAAGTGGCGAGTCTTGAAGTAGGGTGGTTCCCAAAATGCCAACGATTTTCTTGCCCGCTCTCACAATGCCCACGACCACGATCCCTATAGTACGCCACTTCAGTTCCCTCCTATAATCGCCCTTTTAATCCAATCGTAGGCATTCTGGGTCGTTGGCATTTTGAGACGTGGACATTTTGACCCGTGGGAATTTTGAATCGTGGGCATTGTATCCAGGAATTTATTTCGGGAGGGGGGGGGGGTTGCCCACGGGTCGGACCAAAAAGTACAAAAAAACATAAGTCAGAGGTTGAAATCTACAGAAAAACGATTACTTTTGTGGGTTTCGGGGGGGGGGGTCGAACCCCCTAACCCCCCTGGATACGGCCCTGGTATATATAGTGGGCATTTTGAGTCATGGGCACTATGGTCGTTGGCATTTTAAGTGTTAGCCTTAAAGAATGCTTCGGGGATAGTGCCTAAACACCATCACCACCTGTCTCGCCTTGGACCCCTCATTCGCTTAAATTTACGCCAAGGATTTGTTATACCTGCGGGACTTGCATGACGACATTACTTTTGCAAGTTGAGTACAGTAGAGGCGTGCTTCTTTGAACTTTAGTTAACTTTGAAAAGCGCAGTTTCAAAGACCCATAACACTCGTTTAGGTGTTCTTAGGAGCCCATCATTAGCTACTCTGGCTGACTAGTAGTTGACTCTAGTCACATCATTTTGGTGAAAATGGTACTGTTCAAAGAAGCACACCCTCGAGCATACCTCAACTGTACCCGCTCAGAGTTCGTTAAGTCGTTCGCAATTAATTCGCAGAGTTGGTAAAGTTGTTCCGTAAGCCTGCAGTTTTTCGTACAGCCTTTTACGGAACTAGACAAAAAGTTCTACTTTGTTTCGATTTTTTGACCCAGATTTGTGCTTGGTTCCTTGTCTCTGCCTGATTTCTGCAGAGAAAAAACAGATTTTGTTCAGAGACAATAACCTCGCTAGCAGGTCCGTATCCAGGAATTTATTTCGCGGGGGGGGGGGGTGGCCCGCGGCTCGGACCAGAAAATACAAAAAAGACATTGATCAGTGCTTAAAGCCTATAAAAAACGATTATTTTGGTGGGTTTGGGAGGGGGGATCGAACCCCCTAACCGCCCTTGGATACGGCCCTGCGATCGCTAGTATGTCCTAATATATAGTATTTGTTTATTAAAGGAACAGAAAACTTGACTCAAACTTGACTCGGAGAGCTAGCTAACATATCAAGATTCAAGAATGTACCCTGAGTCGATATTGAGAGTAAGAAAAATTCTCGTTACGACCAGTGCAGTTTGCGGGCAGTTTCCGAGAATTCGACTTTTGAGCAAAAGGTTTGCAAAAGCAAAAGGTTTCTGTGCCGCGACTAGGAATCGAACCCCGGCCGTCTTGTCGGGAGGTCGTTTCTCTGTGGTCTACATGTAAAAAGGCGAACTTTTACAGTACATACGTGCATAATTACAGTGCATAAGGGGCAAGGGCCTGCCAGCTAGCTTTGGGAACACTAAGTAGGGGGTTCGAGACGGTTCGAGATAACAAAGAATGGGGGGCCTGCCGACAATAAGACCCTGTATATTTATCTAAGCACCCCAGGCGTTTCGATGGCCGAAAGTTGTGTAGTCAAGTTTACTGTTCCTTTAAAATAATTCGTTACAGGTCCGTCTTGAAAGTATCGGCGCTGAAGATATCGTAGACGGCAACGAGAGGCTCATTCTTGGCCTCATATGGACTATCATTCTTCGTTTCCAGATCCAAGAAATTGAAATTGATGTGGTAAGTCAGTTTAACGACTGTCATGATTTGGTCGTCGTGGCAACCTCTGACGTCGGTTGCAACCCAAAAGGGAAGCATTGAATATAAATTGCTCTTTGCGAAGTTGTTTTTGCATTATTGGCATGCCCATGGGCGTTAGGATTTTATCACCTGCAGGAACGGGGTCTTTAATCAGGCCCGGACCTAGACCTGGGGCAGCTAACGGGGTCGGGGCCCCTTTTCGCTAATTTAGCAAAAAACAAACTTTATTTTGAATTTGTATTTATTTAACATAAATACTCCTTGAGCCCAAGCCTGACTAGAAAATGTATATTAAACACTGGCTAAAAACGATTGCAGGTTGGTTTCTTCCAGTCCAGCAACAGCCTGACGAGGTCCCTTGCCAAGAAGGGCCGAAATGTCGCTGATGAACACCGTAGCTGACTTTCCGACGTTTTTTGACGTACTTTGGCATTCGAAAATATATATAAGCTTCCGATAAACCAACTGAAGTAATACTTATCCCATATTTGATGGCGCTAAACAAACATCTTAGATTTTTTTTTGCGATGTTTCGGCCCTTTTTGGTTAGTTTTTTGCTACAGACTTTAATAGATTACGTTCACAGGTTCGTTCTCCTAGCTTGATCTTGAAGAAAACTCTCGTCTTTACCGTCGCAGAAAGACCCAGTTCCCGTAGGTGATAAAATCCTAACAATCCTTTAGCTTGGGCTGAAGCAATACTTTAATAATTCTAACGTTTAGGTTCCCCTCTTGTGATTTGAAATAATCACAACTTGATTTAAAGCGTGTCGGTGGTAAACGCGGACTTCCCGGATGAAAAATTTCACAGTTTGTAACATAACCGATTTTTTTTTTTGGCTTTAATCGTCCATTGTGCCACAGGCGTCCCCTCGACCATTACGAAAAACGGACAGTTTCGTTTATGATAAGGATTCGACGTCGCTGCTTAGTTTGAATTCCTTGTATTCGTTCGTAGTTAGACAGATATCCGAAGACATAGCAGGAACAAAAAAAAAACTAGCCGTTATTTTTTGTAGGACGAAGACAACGAGAGCAGCGAAAAGAAGAGCGCCAAGGATGCTCTGCTACTGTGGTGTCAGCGGAAGACTAATGGATACCCATATGTCAATATTAACGATTTTACAGGCAAGTCCATTTATATCTGTCTCTGTTTACCGTTTAGCAGACGTGTATGGAAAAACAAATGCTAGAACAGCAAAAGCAAGGCATTTGTAGGCGAAGACACTAATGGAGTGCCTTCCAAAAAAAAAGTCCGGCCTGTCTGTATCCGATTAGATGCGTCACACCCAGCCTTTAGAGGGCTCTGTTTGGGTGACTAGCGATAAGAAATAAATGGTTTCCTTTTATTATTCCAGTGCGATTTGTAATTGGTTAGCTTAGCTTATCTCTAGTTTCGGTTTGCTTGAGGTTTAATATCCTGATTGATTGTATAAATTTTTGACGCGGTTTGAAAAATATCCTGTTTAGATTTTGTCTCAGAATGTGAAAAAAATCTCTCAATCTCCGCTGATAGACGAAAGTGGGTTTAACTAATATGATTTGCTGGGATTTGAGAGACCATCTTCTGTAAATCTTACCTATCCCAAAGTTATAAATAATATATTAGGGGCTCTTGGTTTCCAAGAATTTCCAAAGAAAAAGATGTTTTCACTGGAAACAGGCAATGTGCGATTATTGATTTCAGTAACCTGCAGTGGGAACTTGGGAAGTTCGTTATTTTGATTTGTTTCAAATTACAGCCTTGGGAAGTAGTCGTGAACGAGAATGATATAAGTAAAGATATCTGTTTTCGCGTTAATTGCAGCACTTAACTTTTTTTCGGAAAGAAGCCTTTTCTACTCGTGACGTTTAGACTGAGAGTCCCAGTTTGACAAGACTGTGCGATTTATCGTGAGGGGAGAGACGCGAGCAGACGACAGTCTCATCTTGGTCATATCAAAGTCTTGGTATAATAAATAGGCGTCACATACCGATGTGTGAAGATCGTTAAACTTGAACTGAAAATACTCATGGGCAGGAACTCCAGGTGTAATAAGCCTTTGGCTACATCCTAGATTACTGGCTAGTCTGATGCGTCCTTGTTCGCAACTCAGTACTGACGTCGTGCTTTTTTTCGTACCATTTTTCGTTCTGGTGCCTTCAATGCCCTTATTTTTGGTCCGGATTGAGTGGTGACGTTTTGACAAACATGATTGAAATAAAATTAAAGAACATCTCGCACTATTTACTGTTTATGTTCCAATATTCTAAAATAGTTTAATACTTTAAAACTCGGGTCAGCTTTAAAAAAAATACCCACGATTTTCTGTCTTAAAGGACACCTGAACAATGAAACCATACTTGAACACACCATGGAGAATGCATTTACAGACATGGCCACGGAGCGCATTCTTCTCCTGAGCGTGACGTTTTCAAAATAGGGATGCTCGTTTCTGGAGGTTTGCACATGCAGACTCCAAGACAAAAAGCGCAATTCATTCAAATCTTGTACAGCGCTGGCCGGATCGTATTGGAATTTCTTCTAGATATACGTTTGGGCTTAACTGGAATATTCCAGAAGAAGGGTTGATTGGAGACATTTGTTCATTTCTAAAATTGTTCGGTACAGAAATAAGGACAGATGCAAAATGGAGCAAAAATCATAGCATGGAAACACTATTTCGTATTTGGATTGGGTTTTCGCAGTCGATGTTAACGGAAGTCATACAGATAGGGATGATACTTGGTACTCTTCATTCAAGTGTCCTTTAAGCATTCTAGGCCAAAACCTAGAAAATTTAGATAACCAGTATTTCTGCCGAAGGAGCTTCTCGTAAACAGTCGTCGGTGCATGATACGCAAAATAGCGAAATACGGCAAGTGTGGGAATCAGTGAGGTGTCGTTGGGAATTGACGGAGCGATTACGGAGTTGGGTTGCATTGGCAGTATAGGTACGACGGGTCTTTTTGGGTTTTATTTTCCTGTTTCCGTGCAACATGAGTAAGAATCCCTTCTGAAAATTCAAAGAATAAAATGCATTTGAGCAAAAATTACTGACAAATAAAATGATCTTAGTGAAACAGGACTGAGAGTGGCGCCACAACTTCAGTAACTAAAACGAGGCTTGATGTGAAACAGATGAGTTCTCATCCAACTCCTCGCTTCCGTTACGGTATGGTGGATGAAGACGACATCCACGGTGATAGGGCTTCAGTGGGATCTGTAAGTTAACTGTTGTGGGAGTTAATTTTCACTCAAGCATGAAGTTTTGCGGGTATTCAGCGGAGCGTGATCAAGCTTTGCGGTGTACCTTCGTGCAGAAGCAGGTTGACTATTTTTGAAGACAGTCCGACAACCCATTCAGAAAAAGATCTGCAGCGTCTATTGTCTTCAAGTGTCATGACAGTCAGGTTTGCTTTGTATATTGAATCAGCGGTTGTGCTTTATGAGGTGGTTACAAAGAAAATGACGAGTAGTACGTCTGTCCAATAACGTAGCGCCTTGCCTTCTAGTATCATAGGCACCACCAACGCTGATTACTATGTTTGATAGGGCTGAACTGAAGTGTCAGCTCTAACAACATTTCAGGCCTTCCTGGAAAGGGTCCCTTTCAGGTCCAAGCTAAAGACGAACCTGCAGTCTCATCCGACTTTTCCGATTAACGTCATCAAAAAATAGAAATAATAGGCTAACAATAATAATTTATTAGAAAAGCCAAATACGGCCATGCAACAGACGCCTAATGATGTGCAGTAAACTTGGGCTGAAGAAATGCCTATAATTATAATTACTCTCTGCATTCAAACCATTAACGTCTGGACCATTTTTACTGGTCGATGTTTGATTGCGGGGACCCCCGCTGCTTATACTTTTCGGAGATTTTTGTCGAGCAAGACCGCGCTAATTCGGCGACTGATACAGTGACTCTGAAAACCGAGTATCAGTTGTTCGGTGGAAAAAAAGCTGTATGGTTAATAATGTCGTCCCTGCCCGACTATTTCATGACTAAAGCTCCTTTTGTCGTTAAATTTCTATTCTGGGACTCGGACTCCTTCTTTTACGTCTATAACTCGTCGTCTCTTTTACGAAAATTATTTGCATCTCTGAAACGCTTAGAAACAGTAATTGATGCTCAAAAAGGAAAAGGCTTACCACGCCTTTTCTCGGATTCCCGTAACGTCGTTGCCTGGAAACACCGCAGCAGGCAGTTGAGGCAGTCGTCTGCAAGTCCTGTCTATCCTCGGCAGGAATGCCGAAATTTTTGTTCCGATTCTTTGGAAAGGAATGCCGGAATGTTTGGATCGCGCTACGGATCAACGTCACAGTCAGTTTTCCTGTAAAAATTCTGTGAATTGACTATGCTGTCACGCGAGAACGACTGTGACAGTCAATGAAGAAACAAGAAGAATGGGGACAAAGTAGAAGGAAAAGGGATAGTTTCGGCCCTCAGTTGTTTAAGTTTCAATGTGCGACAAAGACTGACGGCAACCTAGTAAGAGGGTGAGAGAAAACAGGTTAGGAAGTATACGAGGGCCGTATCCAGGGGGGAGGGTTAGGGGGTTCGAGCGCCCCCCCCCCCCCCCGAAACATACAAAAATAATCGTTGTTTATAGCTGATCTATGTATTTTTTGTACTTTTTGGTCCGACCCGCGGGCAACCCCCCCCCCCGAAATAAATTCTTGGATACGGGCGTGAAAGATATAAATCAGTTTCATGTGCTTTTTTTTTTTTTTTAGCGCTACAGCCTAAACCTGAACGCTTTCTTTATTTTGCGTAATAGATTCTGGAAGGAATAACCACTTTCAACTGCCCTCCGGATTTGTTTTTATGAGTAACCGTCTTGGCAGTGACGGTAGAATTTACTAGCCTTCCTGGACCTGTCGACTGCATAGTTTAATTTGCAATGGTATCTTGATTTGTTCCAAAAAGTTGATGGCAGGTACATATGGATCCCGCCTTGCTTTAAGTTTATGATGACCGTCGTAGATGGTCTCTTGACTCACCACCTTGCATAGTTATTGCGATACTAGTGACTTAGCTCCGAGTCTGACAAGCAATTTATTATTTGCTTTAGACCCATTTTGAGAATGGTGCAGTGGTTAGCCGGCTGTTAAGAGTTGTTTTTTAGAACTACTTTTATGACTCGAGTGGGCCATGAGTTCATTTCGTCGCTGAGGGTCTTTGTATGTCGGCCGAACCATTGGTGAGGTCCTGTGGGACTAGCCGCAGCAGACTCGGAAATAGGAACTGGCAGCCTACAACTACAAAATACAACTAATTTAGCGATGTAGTACCCGTTATACTACTACGTAGAGAAAAAAAAGCGGTGAAAGTGTCCCCCCCCAAAGTGATACCCGTTATACTACGTAGATAAATTATGGGAAAAAAGCTGCGAAGTGTCCCCCCCCCCTAGCTATGCGTGTTACTCTCGGCCGAAATCCGCAAAACAAAAGGATAAAATTTATTTACACGAAGAGCCAAAGACCATGGCAAAGACATTAAACGTAAACACAAACAAACAAAAATATTACGTCCTTTAAGCACCTATCCCTGTGGGCTAGGGCTTGTCGCCTGGGATACGCGCGACTTAACATGAAGGGAAATACAGTTGTTCAGTGCTGCAAATAGTATATTTTTGTAGGCCTACAGTTTATTAACGGAAAATAATTAGCAACATTTACTGAATAATAAAGCTACCTCTTGAGAAATGACTGCTTCTTAACATGAAACATAAGAGATCATCTTTTTCACGACTTACACCGCACCATCCTCTTACCCCTCTTTTTGTATTTTTCTTTCTATAGAAAATTATTACTTTTTCCCCCATTTTGTTTTCTTTTACTCCACTTACTTTCTATTATGTACGTTAAACTGTGACTGTTAACTGGTTCCCACACGAAAATTTGCTAGCTTTTGCGAATAATATGCATCTTGCGGGAAGACAAGAGGAACGTTCAGCATTGTATGCAGTCGTGTAAATAGTAGCTCCTTGATTACTTGGGTACAGGGCCGTATCCAGGAATTTATTTCGGGGGGGGGGGTTTGCTAGCATAATTTATTTCGGGGGGGGTTTTGTCCACGCGTCGGACCAAAAAGTACAAAAAATACATAGATCAGAGGTTAAAACCTGCAAAAAACTATTACTTTTGTGGGTTTCGGGGGGGAGTTCGAACCCCCTAACCCCCCCCTGGATACGGCCTTGCTTGGGTAGCACCCAATCTGTATCTTATCTGTTTTGCAGAAACCGAGAGCGATACAACCTCTGATCGTCCGCTAATGATTATTTTCCTTGCAGGCTCTTGGAGAGACGGAATGGGATTCAACGCCCTCATCCACTCTCACAGACCTGACCTGATTGACTTCTCATCCTTGAACCCGAAAGAATCGCAGAGGAATCTGGAATATGCCTTTGATGTGGCTCAGAGGGAGCTAGGGATTGCGAAACTGTTGGACGCTGAGGACATAGATACGTTGAAACCTGATGAAAAGTCTGTCATGACTTACGTTGCGTCTTATTATCACACCTTTGCCAGGATGAAAACGGAAATGAAAGGAGGGAAAAGGATTGCAAAGGTAAGAAATTAAGTAATCAGACCAAATGCAGCTGTCTTTCTCTTCTGATGCCTGTTTGAAACCAGAGACGTCATTTGGAGGGTGGGGGGGGGGGGGCAGTTGCCCCCTGGCTTTCACAGAAAGATCAAAACTGCCCACGAAAAATTGTGAAATTTGTAAGAAATTCGATGGAATTGTGGCAGGCTGTTGCGTAAAGCGGATCTTAAGTAGGTTTCTCACCAAAATTTGACCTTTTTAAGCTGGCCTAATCCGGAACGACGCCGTCCCACCCCCCGCTAGGTTTTCTCAAAATGCCGCCGCGGTTTGAAACTGGATATGATGGCGTTCTGTGGCCCTGAATTGATCAGCTAGTCTTGGAACTTGCCCGGGAAATCCCGCCGATTGGCGAAACCGACCTTACTATGTGAACCTTAGTTCCAAATTTCGCAATCGCGTATGAAAAATCACCGTTACATACCAGTTGCCGGTCTTTACTAATTCCATTTAGTCATCCGAATATTCACATCCGACTCTGTGGTAACTAAGCTTAAGCGAAATTTAGAAAATCTCACAATCGGCCAGTCCCGATCTAGCAAATATTCAAGTTAAGCAGTGTTGGCCACAAAAGGCCACTGTTTTACTTAATTGCGCTATGTTCACTGCTCAGTCCGCTCAGCTTTACGGAAGCTAACGGACCACATCATCTCACGAATCTCGGTCTTCCTAATAGGGCATTGAGTTTAATTGCCAGGACTAGTCCCATCTCCTTCCACGGCTGTGGGTTCCACCTGTGAGCTCCTACCCGATCAAGTCTTCGGCTGATCTCTGGGAAGTTTCTTTTTCCAGTTGGAAAGTGGCATGGGTTACCTTTGTCGCTAGGTTGGCAAGGTCTCTAAGACCCATTTGACTATGTCAGAAGTTCGAAAGTGAGTCTCGCTTTTGTAGGATCGCGGGATTTCCTCGTAGGTTATGCTCGCCTTCTCCTGGAGTTTTTCTGTATCACTACATCCTGACAGGAAATGTTTCCTTAATCTCTCAGGATTTTGTTCTGAAAGTCGAGGCAAGAAAAATAAAATTGACTTAGCGTTAACTTGTGGATTTCTCGCTGTTGCCTGTTTATTTAGTCGTCCGACTGAAAGATTTTGATGAGTCACTTCCATTCGTTTGTTTGTTGCACTTCGGTTGTTTATTTTCTGGTTCATGGGCTCATAAAGACCGACCGACGCTAATCTGTGTGTAAATCTTCGCCTTGGCTGCCGAGAATTTGTGATGTTTAGAAGGTTGTCCAGAACACCGAAGAAGAACTATGACTCGCTGTCGAAGAAACCCATCTCTCAAGCAATTGAAGTACAACCAGCTTGTAAAAAAGACGTTTTCAGCCTGCTAAGAGCAGCTGAACCCGACGATGAAACCCAAAATGTATCCATGCACAAGGAAAAGGCCAGGATTGGAGGGATGTCGAACGGCTGCATCGGGAAGAAGAAGACGTCAAACTCGAGCAACGAGAACCGGGCGGGAAATCTTTGAATGGCAGTCTTATCACTAGGCGGCCTTTCGAAAATCAATGTGGACTGAACTAAAGTTGGATGAATTACCAAATTCGATAAAGAATGGGAACCAATAAACACGTTAAATCACCCAATTTGAAAATGTGGCGACCAAAGGTTTATAAAACGTCTTGCCAAAGTTGCGAAACAGTCGTTGATACATAGGTGACTTTAAAAGTCGACGTCAAATTCGGGTTCTCTGTGAACATCGTGACTAGAATTGCATCAAGTTCCCGAGTCTTCAGTGTGCAATCCGACACAACACTTGCAGCCGCTCCAGCTGTCCGTAATTACCATGATCGGTAAATCTTGATCGGATTTTATTGTCTCAGTTTTGCTTACTTGCGCATCTTTGATTCATTCTGTTCATCACCATGAGTTGCGAGCAACGAGCAACTTGTTCAGCGAATTTAGTTAGTAATGATATATGTGCTTCTTCTATACTTGCGCCGTTTTCGCTAACCTCTCTGGTTGTATTTTACTACTTTTACTGTACTGTACTACCCCAAATCGAAGGGTTCGAGTACAAATAACCAGTTATAGAGACGTGGAGGTTCTCCGGTCGAGAAACGAGTTTAATCTGGTTCATTTCATTCACAGCATATTTTTTATATGCACTGGTTCATTTCATTCACAGCATATTTTTTATGTGCACTCTAAACTCATTAGAAAATTTGCTGTCTAATTTCCGACCGGACTCGGTGTGAACCCAGCTTAATGCTTCAGGCTACTAGTTCGTTTCACCGATGAAATGGGAGCCACGAACTAATTTGATTAACAAATATGCCTGGCGGGCTAACTCATGGCCACCACAATGTATTGAGCAATACGTTAGGTTTTGCCTTGGCGGTAGTTACAAATTTTCGCGAATTGGCACAGTCATGAGCGGCATTTCCTTTTTCGTGGATCTAATCGTCGGCTCTGTACGTCGATCCACGCCCAGCCGTGCGGTAATGAGTGGTTTACTTTTATCAATCGCCATCTGCTTCTATGTTTCTCGTGTGAAGAGGGGATAATGAACTTCAGCATTATCCCAGACGTGATCGGACTTCAGCCTTGCGTCTGTAGAACAACTGTTAGTTTAAGGGGAGGGAGTCCCCCAGTGTTGTCGGCCAGTCGGTAAAAAATAGCCGAGTCGGCTCGACAGTCGATTTTTTTCCTTGGAAACAGTCGATTTTTCTTTAAAACAGTCGGTTTAAAAAAAATGGTCGATTTTCTTTTAAAAATAGTCGTTTTTTCTGAGAATCAGTCAATTTTTGGTCAAAACAGTAGTTTTTCCCTTAAAAAAAGGCGTTTTTGTCTGCAAAAAAACAGTCGGTAAAAATGACCAGCCATTGCAGTCGGTAAATACATTCAAATACTAGTAACTCCTCTGGAGAGACCCTGGTGATTCGGAGCGACAGAGCTTGGAAGTCTAGCATTCCTATCGTAGAAACTGGGCACTGCAGCTTCGGGTTTAAGTTAAGCTTCTCTGAATTCGCGTCGGTGGGTAATGGGAATGTTTCTCATCTGAAGTTGATCTTCGACCCGAAAAAATGTCGTTGTCTGGTGTGACAGAGCCAGACAGTACCCGATAATCTTGTGACATGCAGTCATTCATTTCGTGAAATATCCAATTGTTATATGCAATAAATGGCATTAATAAATCTGCTACGGTCATGGACAGGCCACCTTCTAGATAGGCCACGATACCTGGCGAGAAGGAGAAAGAAACATATTATTTTAACCAGACCAGTGCTTTCTGGGGGGATTCCAAACAGTACGGATTAATTTTGGCGGTAGGGCAATGATCTGGACCTGAAGTCGGGGTTTGTGGTACACGGTCAGCAGATTATTTGAAACGCAGCTAGAACATTTTGTTTAACTGGGTACCAAATTTCTGACAGTCGTCGGCCTTTACTGATTCATCATAGTTTGTCTATCGTTGCTGTGGTCCCTGATCAGTTTCCCTAGAAACTTCTGCCAAATTTCGGATCCAGTCAAATCAGTCGTTCATTGGAAAACCAACTTCGTAGCTGTCTTTTGTAGAAGATGCTAATAATAATAATAAAGTAAGTAATGAAATAATAGTAATAAAATAAGATATATTATACTCCCGTAGGGAAAAAAGGTACCCGGATTCCCGTAAAGGTGTCCGGAATTTTGGAACAGCATTCCGGGCACGGAAAACGTAACGGAAATCCCGGCTGGGGGGTTTATTTCCCGGAATTCCGCGTTAAACTGCGGAATTCCAGGAAACAAGACTCCCTAGGCGGGAATTCCGTTGCGTTTTCCGTGCCCGGAATGTTGTTCCAAAATTCCGGACACCTTTACGGGAATCCGGGTACCTTTTTTCCCTACGGGCTAGCTATTCACTTCGTTGAAAATCTGTGTATAAAATGGCACAAACGAGTTCATGAACCGTAAGGTTCGTCCTCTGACAGAGGACTTTGTCTTGATAGATTGTCCAGCATCCACCCTAGGCGAAAACACACTATACTCGGGTTTACTTCCGGCCGGGGGGGGGGGATTTACTTTCTGATCTTGTCCGTTAGGCATTTCTTCTGCTCCTAGGTGTCCATTTCCCGCAGAACTATGTATACGAGACGAAAACTAACAGCTTATTATGGCTTAGCGCGTTGTTTACCGCTGTTCCGACCACCAAACCAGTTTTGTTCCGAATTCCGGCAGTTCCTTTTCAGCCGGTGTGAAAACTAACTCACTTTCCTATATATTCGGTTACCACCAGATTCCGTTTGAACTGATAACCCGAGCCGGACAGATGCACCATGTACCGTCCCAATATGTAGCTTAACTCCTACTACGTCCAGGGAAATTTGAAGTTATAAAATTTTCTGATCCCGGTCGAACTCTCCATCGGAGGCATGGTCGCCAAAGTTTGTCTTTGTTTGTCTAAGTTTATCTTTTCGAGCTTCTCCAAGTTTGTTCAAAAAGTGGTTTGTGGGAGGATTGGAGACCTTAAAGAGGTAAATTTCAGCGACATCTATGAGAAGTCACATCATCTTTTCAGGTTGTCGGTCAAATGATGGAGGCAGACAGTTTGATTGACCGTTATGAGATGATGACCACAACGCTGCTCGAGTGGATCAAGCGGAAAGTTATGGAGCTGGACAATCACCTGTTCCCCAACTCCTTGGAAGGAATCCAGACGAAAATGACTGAATTCAAGAATTATAGGACGATGGAGAAGCCACCCAAGTGAGTACTGGATCATTATACCGAGTGTGCAATAGCGATCTTGCGAAGCCGTTGGCAGACTTTCAATACAGACAGAAATCTACTCTTCGGCTTAAACTTTTGCTTCCAAATATCGTAGCTCATTACCATCGGTCTCGTTTTAGCGAGAAAGTTTACGCATCTCGAATCGTACCAGATGCTGCAGAGCTGGTAATAAGCGTTTATCAACAGATTTGCAAGGGTCTTCCGCTGGTTATCTTTAATAGAGGCATTCATTCCCAACTTATCTACAGTCACATTTACCCACTGCGCTGCTGGCACATTCATCAAGGTTCAGACCCCTTATAGGCAGATAACAGAGTCGGGGCCTCCTTTTTGATAATTTAGCAAAAAAACAAATTTTACTTCTATTTTTTAATGTATTTAACGTATTTTGACTTTAGACAAGCAAACTTAAAAATGAAATAGACAAGTACTCTGTTTTTTCTACATTAAAAATTTTACACATACCACTTCTGAAGCCTCTTCCGAAGTTAGGCCCCTGGTACCTTCAAGAGAATGCCACTGGTGCGCGGGAGGGCACCGGTTTTGGTCAGTTTTCAACGTCGATTTCCGCTTTTTTTTTCCATTTCCATATTGTTTCCAGTAAGATGAAATTAATGTATACAGTAGAGAAACCGTAAAACCGTATACTTTTTGTTGTAGCTGCGCGTCATCTAGCGGAAACAGTGGAAGCTTAGACGTCTTGTTAGCAGTTGGCCCTTGAGAATAGCTATGAAGCATATCATGGGCCGTTGATGATACCAAGAACTATAAAACTATGCTAGATTGAAAAGTTAGCATAAACTCCAATCCAACAAGCAGCGTTGCAGAGCTCTCTGATTGTATCCAGGAGACAGCAGCGAGGGTCCTTCTGAGAGAATACAACATTACATGAAGAGGTTCTCATTAAGCTAGACGTTTCCTCAATTAATTGACCGAAGAAATACACTTTCGAAAAAAATTGTAGGGAAAGATGGAGTCTTATCCCCAGATAGACTTTTTGTTCCCTCGTTCTCTTTCGTCGTCCGTTCTTCGTTTTGTACCACCATTTGTTTCAGGCGAATCGGGGCGTTCTTCGTAAAAAAAAATCTGTTGATTTTGTGCGTATTAATTTTATTTTAATTAATTTGTTTCGTGTATTAATGAATTTGTCGTTCCATGTTTAATCTCAGTTCTAGATATTTCGTTATGACTATCTGCAAGCTATTTGGCAAAATTAAATTTTTTGATTGATTGAAATCCCATGGAGAATGACGAATCTGCCATGCGAAATGACCGTTTGTGCCTTGTTTTACTGTGATTTTCCCATAACACTCATGTGTTTAAACAATATGTAGGAGCGTTGAAGCTACAACTTGGACTGATTGTTTAAGCTAATAACGTATAGGCAACAAAAAACTACAGGACATAATCATTTTTTCGTGCATTATAATTAAGAAGCGGTGGCAACTCCTGTCGCTGATGTAGAATTACATTTATAGTAGAATTGGTCACAAAGCAAAAGGAATTTCAACAATAACTGATCAGGATACAGATATTCAAATTCAAAGGGTAACTTCACTCCGGTATCTGGGTATAATTATTGATGAAAATCTATCGTATAAAGAACATCGTAATAGATCACGGGTTAAAGTTGCCCAAGGAGTTGGTATAATGAGGAGGTTCCAGCATTTTTTCCCGTATGAAATTCTCCGCCTGATTTATTTTGCTTTGATACATTCCCATCTTACGTATTGTCCCCTTATATATTTGGCAACATTCAAACATCATGTGAAACCGATACAGACTCTTCAAAACCGTGCTCTTCGAATTCTACAAAAATATTTACCGTCCCCTTTTTCTTGTCCTAATAAAACGCAAACCGAAACTCTATATTTGTTAACTAATATTTTGCCTGTTTCAGAATTATTCACTCTTCATTCTTTTTTATTTAAGATAAAATATGACCGGTCGGAACTGCCTTCGTATTTTCGTTCGAGTAATTTTTTCCCTGACCAACCTGACCATGATTATGAAACCCGTCACAAATGGAAGATTCAGCACCGTAAATTATTTACTGAGAGATCGCGGTCCTCACCATATTTTTCGATCACGGGATCATGGCGTCTTTATCTACAATATATTGACTGCAGCAAATCTCGTCCAAGTATTAAGAAACAACTTCATTCTATACTTATTAATAAATTCAAGAACCAATGATAAATTCAAATTTAAAGTAAATCGTTAAGTATTAAATTTTTTGGGTGGATTCCTCATAAGTTGCCGGCCATTGATTACCCTTGCTTGCGCATCGTTGTTTTTTTTTATTGTGGGTTTTCGGGTTGATCTTTGCTGAGTGTCGGTGTGTTTCAGTGGCGGGTTCCCGTCTATTGGCGAGTCATGGAATTTATTTATTTATATGATTATATGTTAAATAGATTTGTTCTTTTATTGTACCGGGTTTTGGTCAATCGACCTTGTGTCTCCGGCTTAACCCTATGTATGATAATTTTGTAAAGAAGCGTAATTAAACCTTGAACCTTGAAAAAAAAACAAGAGCTGAAAGCTCATATGGCACTTGCAAGGCTGGGTCAGAGGATGGAAGTGGGATTTTGTCAGTTCTATGACTTATGTCTTCGGTAATAGAAGTGACAAATCTTTTGTGATGTGAAAAGAAAATGATGTCAAGTTGTAATGCTCCAGCAAAGTTTCATTGTCCTAGCTCATCTGGAAGTACCTTAACTCACGATCACCGAAATTCCGGACCCCCCCCCCCCCCAGTTCATCGGATCAGGTCAGGACTTGAAATGGGGCATCTGAGACATGAGGTCTTTCAAGATATCAAGTTTCATTAAGATCCGATAACCCGTTCGAAAGTTATGCAAGCCACTAATTTCCGGATTCCGGCGTCCCCCTCTCCCCCCACGATGGTCGGATCGGGCAAGTGACTGTTTCCAAGTTAATCTGGTCGGGTCCCTGATACGCCTGCTAAGTTTTATCGTCCTAGCCTACCTGGAAGTACATTAACTGCGGATTGCCGGAATTCCGGAACCCCCCTCCAACTCCCCCCACAGTGTCCGAATCCGGTCCAGTTCTGTCACTGATGTACCTAGAGCTTGTGCTAGTTCTTCCCACCAAGTTTCATCCCGATCACTCCACTCTGAGAGTGTCACACGATTTCCGGTTCCCCCCTCCGATCCCCCCCCAGATTCATCAGATCCGGTCCGAACTTGAAATGGGACATCTGAGACACTAGGTCTTTCCAGATATCAAGTTTCATTAAGATCCGATCACCCGTTCGAAAGTTATGCATGCCCCTATTTTCCGGATTCCGCCGCCTCCCCCTCCCCCCACGATGGTCGGATCGGGCAAGTGACTATTTCCAAGTTAGTTTGGTCGGGTCCCTAATACGCCTGCCAAGTTTCATCGTCCTAGCTCATCTGGAAGTACCGTAACTCGAGATGAGTGGCCTGACAGACCGACCGACCGACCGACCGACCGACAGACCGACATACCGAAAAGTGATCGGTATATGGCACTTGAGCGAAGCTGCAAGTGCCATAAAAAAAAACCTTGAACCTTGAGACATGACTCCGGGACGGTGGTATGGATAGGGAAAAAAATCAGTTCAAATCCGTTCAGTAATTCTAATCCGGTAAGAAACCGTATCGTAACACCCTATATAAAAAAGTAAATAATTACGATAAATACAAAACGTCAGCCACATGCTTCTGGCTCATACATTTTTACCTATACAGGCAGGGGTAGCCGAAGCTTATAGGTAAGCAGAAACAGTCTGTTTTTAATTGAACTTTTTCTTCCCCAGGTATCAAGAGATGAGTGAAATCGAAGCCACGTATTTCAACATCAACCTGCGTCTCAGCCTGATGCGCCAACCTCCCTATCAGCCCCCCGATGGACTCCAGCTCTATG
The DNA here is from genome assembly GCA_023053555.1 of Branchinecta lindahli. Taxonomy (NCBI): domain Eukaryota; kingdom Metazoa; phylum Arthropoda; class Branchiopoda; order Anostraca; family Branchinectidae; genus Branchinecta; species Branchinecta lindahli. The sequence continues at coordinate 12,960,691 of JAKZAO010000001.1, forward strand.
AACTTGAAAGAGCTTGGAATTTCCTTGGAAAATCAGAATATAAACGTGAAATCGCTCTGAAAAATGAGCTACTGAGACAGGAACGACTAGAAACCCTGGCTCAGAAGTTTGACCGCAAGGGGTCCCTTCGTGAAGGTTATGTGAAAGAAATGATTGCAGTGCTCAAAGATCCCAGATATGGCTCCAACCTGAATCAGGTTGAGGCGACAGTTAAGAAACATGAAGCCATCAGTGCGGATATCCTTGCTCGGGTAAGTGTTTAAGAATGTCTTAGCACTTTATTGCACATCATGACTTACGCAGATTAATTTGACTTTACATCTCCTCTCTCAGGCTCCCTAGTATAAACTCCTCGTAACAAGGGATCGGTCGTCTGTGCGGCGCATGTGTTCACGGCGCACGTGAAATTAAGTGTCTGAAGGTCCGCAGTTCTCCAGTGACAGGGAGTTTTGCAGAGGAAGGGCCAATGAATAGGGGTCCAGTCCATAGGCATACTAATTTATACTCTCTCGAGATAGGTTCTGCACGTGATTGGTCATGTCCGGTCAGAACTTCTGACCGGACATGACCAATCACGTGTTCCGAAAACCATCCCTTGACCTCGCCTGGTGACGATTGCACGACAGTTCCAGGATTGAAGGATTAATTTATCACATTTGTACAGAATGAACATAGATGGATGGCCTAAGCCGAAGACACAAGTTCGAATGATAGTACTGGTATAATAATAGAACAACCTAGTTGACATTTAACTAATTACGTAAGTATATAAGAATTATTTCATGACTCACCAGTGTCACCAGTTGACGGGCACCTGTCCCACAGACCCACCGATACTTGTTGATGATTTTGTGGGGACACAAGTACTAAAAAACAAAAACTGTGCGATAATGCCATTTCTTTTGATCTCATGGGCAGTCAAAAGACAAAAATGATCAGTATATCTAAATGAAATCAACCTGGACCGGCGTGCTAATTTTTCACTAATTTCAATCCACACGGTGAAGCGAACAGTAGAGCTGGAGCAGAGCTGAAGCCTGGGCGAAAAGACCTTTCTTTTTAAACGTTTTCCATGACATAATTATGGGCCACACGCTTCTAAGTGTTTTTCGCGTGTGCCGCCCAGCCGAGCCACAAGTTGAAACTCGCGGAAACTCCGTTTTGTTTATTTTTTGGGCGGATAAATTCAGATGTCTGAAAATATAAATCAAAATCATGTAAAAATCTCAGTAAATAGGACTCCGCTTTCGACCTTACCATTCTGTGCAAAAAGGATCTTCGGTTTTATGTCTACATACTTGAGAAAGTTTTGAATTTTATTGTTTTGACGTTATTTTGCTGCTAAATTTGAATTTCCCGCCAAAATTGAGCCACAAATTCGACAATCACCTCGGCAGTTGTTTGTCGAATTTGAGCCACAAAGCGAGCAACGAAAATCTTGTTGGTCGCGGAAACACTTGTGGGCCGTACAAAAGGCCGCGGAAACGCTCGTTTCGAGCCACAATCGACCCACAACCTGTTTGTGGGAGCACGGAAAAACGTCTTTAGGCGAAACATGCTTTGATCGCCAAGCTATTTAAATCTCGGGCAGGCGACGTGAAATTCGCTTTCTGTCACAACTGTAGGCTTTTTTCTTATCGCTACTAATTTATTAGTTCTCGAACTCTTTCTCGCATAACCGGGTGGTCAGGAAATGTTGTATGATACTAGTCGTGACAGTAGGTTTTATCCTCTCATCGTCTGAGCTAAGGATTTCTCCGAATGCCTCAGTTTAGCTGACGTCGTGTTAGCGTGCAAATTTGTCTTAGTCTGTAATAGCCCGCACGCAAGAAATATTGAGTCCTTGATTCCTTGTGGAGAACCATTGATGCGAACGGAATATCAAACAAAGAATTGCGCTTTTGAATATTAATCAGCTGACCAGACCTGTGCACTAGATTATTATCCGGGTACAGTGCGAACTTTTCCAGAACGTTGGCACTGTTGACTACGGAGTGTAAGTAGTCGCGTTTTTTGTCACCTATCTACCAAGGCCGGGTTCATTTTCGGCAGATTTTCAGTTTTTGCACCAAGCGCCTACTCCTCACTGTTCTTTCGGCCGTTTTTTGACCAAGCCTTTTATCCTTTCTGCCCAGGCCTGCGAAGAAATGGGATTGGCGATTCCGAGGTGAGTTGACCAATCTGCTCAGGAGAACTGCACCAGACTCCTTTCAACCCAAAACGGTCAAATTAGCAGAAAGGACAGATGACTTGGGAGAGAGACCTGTGATCTCTTTTGGCAAAAAAACGCGACTAGTATCTCACACCTTTGAGATTTCCGGGGTTATTGATGCTAAGCTAGGAAAAGCTGGGAAACTGACCTCAAACATTCTCGGCAATGGCTTACATTTGTAGTTGGTAAAAAATTCGAGCGTTGAGGGATAAGCACATAGAGGTAGCACAAATCCAAAAGTTCATTCGATGAGATTGATTACCTGTGGATAACGGACAAACGAAGTCACGCATTTTTGTCGGGTTTTTAGGTCTATTTAAGCGACTAAGTGATGGGTAGCTAGACTGTCGGATCTCAACCCTATTGGCCATATTCCCGTTCAGGGCTTCCAAGCGGACTAGTTTCTGTTAATCCCCCTATACCTCACCGTCAGCACTTGGATCAGATATGGTAAAAGAGATCCACAGGTTAGTGAGTGGAAAACCTGTCATCTGTGTCCCAGGCAATGGAGGTTTTGCATATGTCTCAGCAGCAGAGAGTGACCCATTACCCTATGGATCCGACTTTTTACTATGTCTACACAAGGGTTGGTTATGAGGCAATGGGGGACTAATAGAAAGTAGAAACTAGTCCACTTGGAGCGCTGAACTGTAATAAGGCCAATTCGGCGGAACTTTACGCTGGGATACCTGTCTTAGAGTAAGCAATGGCTATTACTTAATCGGCCGTTCTTGAAGTACGAGGTGTGAAAGCACAGCATTATATTTATTTTATTTTAATCGTTTGGGGTACTGTGCGTTATGCCTTGAGGCATGCCCGACAGTAGGGTACCGTTGTTTTGAAAGGGGGCAAGTGCAGCACCTGACCTTCCGTGAAAAAAAGTAAGCGTCTTCCCACATAGTTTCTTTGTGTGTTGGCGAGAATTGTGACTGGTCTAGTTGCGTGTTACTGGATGTCAGAAATGGGTGAATCCGAATCCGGATTCGGATTCGAATCCTGGATTCGTCCTTTTGGCCGGATTCGAATCTTCTGTTTGTCAGGCTGGATTCGGATTCGGACTCGGATTCCAACCCCCGATCTTACGAATCCGCTAAAAATTTTAGTCTACATCTCTCCATTTCACGTTTCCAATTTTTTACATAGCGGGCTTAGACAATTCGTCTTTTTGATCGCCACTATCAACCATCCTCAGTAACCTATCACGTCTTGTGATTACCTTAGATATCAGTGTCGCCTCTGATTTTAAAACTATAACCTATGCACAGGATTTTATTTTTGTTAAGATCGGATTCGAATCCTCAGCATGAAATGGTGGATTCGGAATCGGATTCGTACCTAGCCGTTGATTCCGATCGGATTCGAATCCTTTCATGATCGGATTCGCCCATCTCTGCTAGATGTAAGAGCAGCTACAGAGATAAAAGTACGGTATAGAGTGATTCTCATGACCCGGGAAAAGTCATGCTGCTCTTCCCAAGTAAATGTGAGAATGAATTTGCAGTTTGACCAGCAAACAATCAATTTGGTATTCAAATGCGAAGTACGGTAGCTGATTTGTCGAAAGATATTTTCCAGTGTTATCTGTTGGTAAACAAAGGGAAATGTGGGAAGAGACACTATGCAAGCTGTCATTGCGGGTGGTATTGTTCTGTATTTGTATTATGCTCTGGCGTCGCGCCGGATTGCAAAATCAGCGCGTCAGACATTTTCAGTTGCATTTCGACTTAATCGAGCGGACTAACATATTAATTCTATTCAGTTCATTTCTAATTTATGATTATCAAAACACATTCAACTAAATCCTAAAAAAATCCACATTCACTCTTAACAAGCCTCATGTCCTGTGCAGAATTTTGTTCACCTTTCGTTAAGAACCTTCTCTCTTCAAATCATTTACCCACTCCCTCCCTGAGTTCACCGCCCCCCGCTCAGTGCCTCCCGGGGGCCAACCGCCACACTATTCACTTCCCAACAAATGCCCTTTTAATTTACTCTTAAAAATGGATGCGTTTTCAGCCTCCTTAAAGCTGACCGGAAGCTCTTTCCAAACCGTTACTGCACTATTTCCAATCACAAATCCTGCTCTAGTAATAGTGCGGTATCGGTTTAGTTGCTTGGATGACTTAGTTTCAGTTCATGTCGGTTCATATATCCCATTAGTCGTTCCGCTCTGGCCTACTGATTGCATAATGCGTAAAACCTAGAAATTTGCTTCTGCAAAGTATGCAAGAAGGCCGGAGTAACCGTAGCACACGTCAACCATTTGTAGCGTGCTTCTGATTTCCAGTGAGGTACCGGGAGTCCGGATCTGGCACCAGTTTCTGGTCTCAGCCTTTGCCGCAGGGCAAGCGGCATGTATAGGTTTGAATACAGTCCGTTTGCATCTTTATCTTCCTCAGGTCGGCTCTGTTTATAAGCCCCCCGCCCCTATCACAAGTGAAATGAATAAAACAAACCTCGTGGAGCAAATGGGCTGTCGTCTCGTAGTTTAAACTTCTTCTCTTGCCGAATCTGTGATCTGTCTGACTGCTTTCACTCAGTATCGGGGGATTGTTTCGCTCGCCACCCTGGTATACACACTGACAGAGGTTTGAAAACAATCAGTACAATGATGGGTGCGTGAAATGCCGTAAGATTTCTGTCATTTTCTCTTAAACTGTAATTTGTAAAATCGAAAATAACACTTGAATCCGTTTACTTTGTTAAGTTTCATGAAAATATGACATTTAGGGATCTTTTACCTTATCCTGACTATCAGTAACTATCATAAGAAACAATGTTGTCTTCCTAAGTGCTCTCAGTAGGCTATGCCGCCGCTATTGGGTTAAAAAAAATAATTCTGTTTGAAAAGTAGCCTTCTTACAGTGCTCCCGAGCTTCGTAGTATTATAGTAACTACCACAAGCGTTGTTTACATGAGCGTATGGCTTATTGCTAGCTCTCATGTCTTCCATGTATCATCTGAACGGTCGGTTGTGAAATTTGAACGTCCCCATTGGCTGCCAACTTGCGGCTTACAAATTGCATGGCAGTTGCTAGGCAGCATCACAGCAGAGTAAGGGGCTACAGATATAGAGCAGTATACATTTACAACTGATGCACGAATTATTGTTTCTCTGTAAAATCTTTAGTAAAGTTCATCGTTTTTTTGCAGAAAGAGAGGTTCCATGACCTCGCAGCCATGGCGGACGAGCTCGACCAAGAGAATTACCACGACGCTAAAAGAATCAAGACTAAACACAAGGGAATCATGATAGGATGGGAAGAACTTCTTTCCATGTTAGAAAAGCACAGGCTAGCCCTCGGCACTGCTTTCACCCTTGTCAGCATACTCAGAGAAGTTGAATCCCTCTCACAGGCAGTTTTAGAACTTGAGGTAAGTGTTCTAATAGCACTGTAGCTTTTTCATTACTATTATTGCTATCATTATTCTGTAGCCTACAGTAGAGGTATGCTTATTTTACCGTCGCCAAACAGTGAGCGGTGACCGAAGTAAACACTAAAACCCATACCAGGCAACTTCCTGCAAAATACTTGCCGAAAATGCTAACTTATCATGTGTCAGCCTCATTTTGGAATATTTGCTCTTAATTTCCCTCTGATTCTTCTTTCAAATTTTGGTGCGTAATTTCACCCTATAGATGGCGTTTAAACAAAATCAGCATGACTCAGTCAAAGAAGAAGCATTTCCCGAACCGACCATCTGGGGGGGGGTGGAGGGCGGGGGAATCCGGAAAATTGAGTAGTAACTTTTGAACGGGTGATCGGATTGGAATGAAACTTAATAACTGAATAGATGATATATCTCTGATGTCTCATTTGAACTCCGGACCGGATTCGACAGCTATGGGGGAGTTGGGCGGGGGGAGGGACTGGAAATCTCGAGAAACGGTTAGAATAGATAGAAACTTGCTGGGAAGAACAAGCATCTACTCTAGATAAATCGTTTACACAATTGGACTGGATCCTGACACTTGGGGGTGGAGGGCCCGATGAAAAATTCTTTGACTCGGTAGTAGTATGGTAGTTGTACGAAAAAGTTACATGGAATTATATGTAGTAGTATGGAATAGTTTGATTAGCGATATGTAGTAGTATGGAATACTTTGATAAACATGCCTCCGACTGGGCTAATCTTATGTAGTAGTATCAAATAGCATCCAGTTTGCTAGTAGTGGCATGTAGTAGCAACGTTGCTACTACATGCTACTTTTTCGTACTACTCCATACGACTAGTTCTCGGATATTTTTAATCGGGGGGGTTTCCCGGAATTCCGATGGTAGCGGTTTTGGGGATTTTCACGACGAAACTTGGCTGGCATATCAAGGACCCGATCAAACTGACTCGGAAATAAAAATTTCCTCGATCCGATAATCGTGGGGGGAGTGTAGGGATGGGAAATCCGGAATATTGAGTCATGCGTAAATTTGGAACGGATGATCGGATTCGAGTGAAGTTTAATAATTGAACCTAGGGCTTGCGGTGATCTTTTTCATGTCCGGACCGGATCCGACAGCTATTGGGGGGGGGGGGGGGGGAGGGGGGGGAATACGTGACCCGCGTAGACTGACCCGCTTAGACCGAGATGGAACTTTGTAGGAATAACAAAAAGATGTTCTGGATACATCATTTACAAAACCGGATTGGCTCCGGGCACTGTGGGGGGAGCTGGAGGGGGGGGGGTCCGGAATTCCGGTGGTCGCGACTAAAGGTACTTCCAGATGTGCTAGGACGATGAAACTCGGCTGGAGTATTAGAGATTCGACAAGATTGGCTTAGAAATAGCCACTTTCCAAATCACTTTCCCTAAAGTACCAATCTTGACCGCTCCCTTTAATTGCGAATCTTAACCGAAAAGTGAAAAATATACTCTTGACCAAACGGTATATATTAATGATCCCCAAGGGCCTGTTATCGTTTTTGCCTCTCGTTTTTGCCTATCGTTTTTGCTTATAGATAAATTTCTAGCGCTTACAGCCAAGTTCAGAAATACAATACTTTTTATCAAACGATACATTCTCGTGATATCCAGGTCCATGATCATACTTATCTCAAGGGTTTTGCTTACAAATGATCAGAACAAACCCACGAAAAGGCAAATTCTGTATTTCATCTTCTGAACCAGCTTTAAAAGTGCCATATGAGCTTCTAGCTCTTGTTTCACACTAAATTGATAATATTCTTATAATTAATAGACACGGAGAGCAGAAGACGAGTAATAGACATGATTTAATTATGTCTAGTATCTAATTGGAATTTTACGTAGCATTAGTTTGATGGAAAGACAAATATTCGCTTTTTAGACCGTGATGAAGACTTTGCAATAAAGAGGATGTCTGATAGATAATAATTAGAAACAAAGGTAACTTCATATGATGTGCTATGGAAACAATATTTGTTGCTGCATTTTTATTCTTTAGTTCTTTGGGCCTTTTTCCCTCTCAGTTCAATTGTAATGATGGTGGGAAAAATCGTGAGCTGATTTGAGATATTCAAGTGAAATCTTCTACTTTTGTGCGAGGACTTTGCCAGAAGTTTTTGTTCGCTGTAATCTTGTGAAATCTTAATAACCGAATTCATAGTTGAATTCTTATCGCTCTAGAAATACCGTGATTTCGTACCGAGATTAAACATGATGACGACCAAATTTAGAAGTAAGGCATTCCAGATTAAATTGGCTAATTAAAGGCTCTCGTTCCGCAAAAATGACGAGACAAGAAGAGAAATACAAAGGTTTTTCACTTATAGTTCAAATCTCGCCATTTCCCGATCTTAGGGCACATAATCCATTACATTCAAGATAAGACAATAGAATACAGATAGCCTACACAAAAAAAGGGAACTTCCTGTATGTAAATGTCGAATATACCATGCGCCGCCGTGTGTGTATGATTGATATGACATCATAAGATATTGGTTGCGCTACAGAGCCCTCTGGCTCTGCCAGTAAGATTTGAAGAAAACAGACACAATAACTCTAACCACCTGATCGTCTGCGCCGAAAACCCTTAAAGTCAAGCCGCGGCGGATACATTTTCTGTTCCAGTACGTGACTCCTTATAAACTCAGCTGGTTTCCCCAGAGACTACAAACCCGTCTTGGGTGTTTTTAGCCTCGCACAGCTCCCTCGGTTTTGATGAGAAACACGGGTAAACTTTCAAAACCTTTATTGCTGACCAATCAGCTAAGTGTAAGCGACAGGCGGGAGCATGATTTCGGTCTATAAAAATTCAAGAACCAGTCTAATGACCATAAGCGTGAACAGTTAAACATTACACAAGGACGTTCGAATTATTTTAGAAGTGGTGAACTGAAAGACAAAAATGCTCCTCAGCCGGGATTTGAACCTAGTACCCCTCTGCTTACAAGGCTAACCGTTTGAGCTACCGACCACTACAACAGTGATCTCGGCCGAAGGCATATCCATCTAATCAGTTCACATCCCCAAGTCACGGAAATTATATTACCGTTCGAATTTCTCGTAATTGGAAGTAACGGAACAATTAGGAACGTACAGTTAGCCGGTAACAAAGGTGCGATAGGTCCCTTAAAAGAAAACAGAATTTCGCATTTTCACCATTATTTCCATTTTTATCAACTCTGTGGAAATACAGTCCAATAGATGTCTAGGAACCAGTTTGCGCCGGTTGGGTAATGTTATCCCATGGGTAAATGTTACATTTTTCTTTGTGGCCGCCGGGAAATAATTCTCCCCGGTCAGAAAACCGACCCGACCAGACCTCTTAATAAGGAATTTAATTCCAGCGAAGAAGAACACTAAACAGGCAGTCGGCAAACAAGTTTCTTGAAATTGCAAAAAAATTATTTTACTATAAATGTTGTCCATGAGGAACAGATGTACTCAGACCCACCAGGCGCGGAAGACCTAAGTCTAAGTAAGTCAATACAATACAGATTTGGGCCTACTGTTTCGCTGCGCCACCCGGTAACACTGCTTAATTTTTTTTTTTCAGAACAACTTCAAATCTGAAGATGTTGGACGGCATCTCATGGCGGTCGAGGACCTTCTGCAGAAGCACAACATCCTCGAGTCGGAAATTATTTCCGTCGGTGAGTCCATCAAGAAACTTAACAAAATGGCTCAATTGCACCTCAAGACCCCTCAGCTGAGCGCACTAGCAGAAAAGGAAGCCAAACTGCTGGAGACCAAACTGGAGGCATTGAATGATACTTATGACAAGTAAGTTTAAGGTGGAGGACTTCAATGTTCATATTATGTTTGTTCTATGATCTGTTTTGTTCATTTATTTCCCTCAAAGCTGACGAATTACATAATATAATTAAAAACAAAACTATACCTAAATCAACTCGTTCATTCAATTACACTATAAATACTACTTGAAAGGTACTACTGTCGGAAAGGTATGCGATTTTGGGATTACAGTTCGTTATCTGGCAGGAAGTTGGATTATTTCTTGGCCCCGCGTAGGAAAAGGTAGGGGGAGGGCCATCCGACGCTTCCCGTCTCTTTCCTAGTTTTTGTTTGGTACCCGTCATACAGTTGACTAAACTGAAAATTAAAGGCAAAGAGTTTCAACCCGTAAGCAGGGTTCTCGTAGATCCTGTTGTAACCTGCCCCCCCTTTTTACTATAGACCAAGCTTTGTGAGCGATAATACTCACATACTGTGTATCTCGTACGCGCCCTCACTACTTTCTGAAAAGAAAACTCGTCGATGCGACTGGATAGCCTATGTGAGGTAGATTTTTCCCCTTTCGCTGCCCGCGCGGCCGGGAGTGCGATACGTAGGTGTGGGCATTTTGAGAAATCTAGTTCCCACTTCCCAGTCGAATATGCTATCCTACACTTGAGCACTGTTCAGATCAGTGTAATATTTAGGATGTGATTGTGAATTTTGGGGATAGGGACTCCATGGGAACAAAGGTTCACAGGGGAGCGCCGTCGTGGTTGGATTTGCAGTCTTGTAAGACTGCAGTGAGCTACGCACCCACTATATATTTTATTTGTGACCCGCCAAATACACAAGGTTATAGCGGAGCAGTAAAAGAACAACGAAAAACAACACAAGATAAATAACAGTATAACACACAAAATTTTCCTGAAATATTCATGAAAAACATCATGTACTCGATGACTAGGATGACGAGATGAAAATGTGAAAAGATGAGATGCGAGAAATGCTACAGTCTTTGGTCAGTACAGCAGCCAAGGATTCTTGACTTGCCGAAAATCACGGATTATCACTTAGCTCTGGGAGTTAATCGTAATTGCGCTGCTAATCAGCTATGGGCGCTGATTTCCCAGTGTTCGATCATTAGCTTAGAAATTAGTGGTATAGACAAATGAGCAAGCGTGACTTTGTGGTTATGTGGAAGTCGCCAGTACCAGCACGCTGGAATCCAAACGGAAGTCTGGTTTTTGTGACCTTCGCCCACCTAGTCAAATATTACTTGCAGCACGAACGGGGAGACGTGGTTACTGCCTCAATGTTAGCGATACGCTAGGTGGTTATAATTAGGCGTGGCCAACTAAATATACCGAAATGATGGTTTTGTTGCATCGTAAATTCTGGAAAAAACACGCGTAAATGAGACTTCGTGAAAATACTCATGATACTAGTACTTGTTTAAAAAGTGTTAGGGAGATGGACTAGTATCGAACTGTCGAAAAAGGACTCGAAGAGCGCCTTTCAAAAATCTTGTTCAAGATCGAAGCAGGTTATATCGTGGCAGTATAACTGTGAAAATGTTTTTGCACATCATAACTTGGAGGTGGAAAGGGTCCTGTATTATAACCGTTATTTAATTCCCACGTGTCGCTTGCTACTGTAGTTGTACCTGCACAACGAACCAGGAAAGGCTTGTGGAAATGATTGAACTGTTAGCTTTACGACAGTAGTATATATCAGGCGGGAGAGGTGGGACGGTAGGAGGTTTATCCTTGAAATTCCGCCTCCCCCGAAACGATGTGCAATACATGCTATTGACGTACAGTAGTTCTAAAAATTTCACTAAGACAAGTTAAAGATCTTGTCCCCTGAACACTTCCTCAGAAATACTGAAATACTGAGAGGTGTCTATTTATGGCATCGGTATATCCAAGCGCATCTTAGGTTTGGTATAACGAGTCCAGGAATCCAATTCTGTTCTGTCCTATTCCGATCAAACCGCGTCGCCAGCAGAGCAAAATCACACTAGAGAGTCGCGTCAAGACTTGAAAAAACACACTCGAATAGCAGCGACACTAGCGATAGAGAACGTCCCTACTGAAACTTAATCAGTCGTGCACCAGCGCTGGCTCCGATAACTTTATATTCTGAACACAGCAAAAAAAAAAAAAGAGATACGACCTCCCCTATTACCTCGATGTTTGCAGACCGCATCTTAGCTTTAGTAGATATCTAATCCCGCAAATTTTTCTCGCTTTAAATGCCGCAACCGTAGTCGGTGGCGCTACGAGTGCGAAGCAAGCAAAGCATAGGCCTCGGCGCTACTCCCTAGTGTTATCTTGCTCTGGTCGTCATCAAGATTGTTTGATGGACCAGCTTAGACTTCTCAAGCTCCATTTGCTAAGATGTGCGTGAAATTTTGAAAGTTCAAGTGGGAGCTGACTGAGAATTTATACATAAAAATAACTAAAAACAGATAGGTTAGCTGGGCTATTCTTCAGCGATATTTCGGCGCTTCTTGGCAAAGCTCCTGTTAAGGCTGTAGCTGAAAGAAACAAACCTGCTATAAATGAATGAAGCCTCTAGCAACTCTTACCATTCTGTTTGGGGGAATTACTTCTTAGAAATTGCTGTAGGCGAACAATACCCTAGCCGACATATCCGGTTTGAGTAATTTTTCTGTATGAATGAATGAATGATTTATTTGCATATTAAAGCCCTAGGGCGATTATGCAACAAAACGATACTAACTCACTATTAAAATCACTTTACATACACTATTTACACAACTTTTCCATCAGAAGAAATCTCTCCAGTTTTTGAAAGCTAACTTGGGAAACTTCACAACATTTCTTATTTCTTAAAAAAAAATACCCATCATTTTCGTAATCTATTTCGTATTCATTCTCCCTACCCCAAATGTCTCCTCCCTTGTTCACTCCACTCTCTGCATTCAGACAAAAGGTGGCATACATATGTTCACCAGAATAACTGTTTTCAATCAACTGCGATGTAACCTTTCCTAGTTTCTAGAACCTATCTGTAACTTCTGTCATTTCTCTGATTGAGACGGATTGGATTTACTTTTCAGGCTGAAAAAGATGAGCAAACATCGCCGAGCTCTACTAGAAGATGCTCGAGTCGCTTTCCAGTTTTTCCAGGACCACGAAGAGGAGGAGGCTTGGGTCGATGAGAAGAAGAGTATCTGCCAATCAGGGATCACTGCCAATAGTCTTCCTGCGTTGTTGCGGAATCAACAAAAGCATAAGGTCAGTTTTGTGAATGCCTTGCCTGTCAGTTGGAGGATAAAATGCGTTTTATAAATCGTTCTCCATTTCTGGGTTTCTTCGTAGATCTTGTCAGTAAAACAAAAAGGCTGTTTGCGCGCCTGCGAAGTCTGCAAAAGCGCAAGGTCAGTTTTGTGGGTTTCGGATCATGATCGTAGAAGTACATATTATTCTTTCTAAGTCGTTATCCCTTATTGTCGGAGATATTCGAGACTAAAATTTACTCGGTGAACGCTTAGTTCCAAATTTTTCTCGTACTTTTTAAATCTCGCGTAAGGCAACGGAATAGAATAGAATAGTAATTTATCATGCACAAGTTTGTCAATGTCACAGTTACGGTTCCTGAGAACTACTGAAAGCGGATTGTTACAAGTCGACACAAAGCCGATAAAAACAAACAAGCAAAAAAAACACAAGTTTTCTGACTGAGATAAATTTGGTTGAAAGCGAATGGAACGCAGACTTTCCGCTCGAGTATAATAATAATAATAATACAAAGCAAGAGAAAAGACTTTCGCCTCTAAATAACTCTAAGAAATTTTGAGTAGTCGAACTGATCGGAGTTAAAAATCCCATCAACAATGCACTTGAAACTATGATCGATTCAGCATTAACCGCATCTTCGGTAAGGCTGTTCCAAGGATCTACGATTCTGTTACCAAAACCCCACTTAAAAACGTCCTTGTGGAATCTTGATTTTAATATAGAATTTCCAAGCGGTGGAAAAATGGTAGGCCTGAACCACGTGTTTATTCGTAAACTAACATTAGCCTTTGATGCCTATCGCCAATGAAAACCCACACGTTCTTCACTGTTTATGTTCGTAGATTAGCCTAATGTCAGCGTTGATGATAATAGACCTTCGGAATCTGTCTGACCTTCTCTTATAATCACCCGCTTAGTCTACTAACACGATAGGGATTCCATATCGACTTCAACGTCCCGTCGTCTGGGATATGTGAGAATTTTCAGCATTTTCGTCAGCATCCATGCCGAAAAATTGAGGATGTTGGTGAAAGGGATTGACGTCCTCGAGGAGGAGTCATACGTGTGTCCGCAGCTTTAGTATTAGTCTAAAACTAGCATGATGCTTGCATGTACTAACCCCCCGTTCGGGTTATTCGAGTTTCCACGCAGCCTGGTTCTCACTGCCTAGACCTGTCCGGATCTGACGAGAAAAGAGAAAGACTTGTCTAGAAAAAAATGTGACAAATTCCTACAACATCTGGGCAGTAAGGACTAGTCTTAAAGCGGTTTGACGCGGTTGGCAGGCGATTGCTAAAACGGAATAATGTTTCACAAGCAAGTGGGCAGCCACTAACTCTTACTGCCAGAGTTGGTTCCAGCACAAGTTGGCACAAGCCATATCGCTGAGGCGGCTTGCCCTCATGCCGGTGGCTATTCGAGTATCACGCCGGTTTGTGAATTCGTGATTGTTCACAGACTAGCCGGAAGACGGCTGCCAACCCGTGAAAGCGCCTGTAGCATGTAAGGAAACTGATTTGTTTAGTTGCACTAACTTTTTCTGTTATTTACATCCCGATTGGCTGTCCGCTCTAACACCGATTCTTTGGTTGCAGACTCGCTTCCAGGTGAGTTTCCGTTGAGTGGTTGCTTATAGTTCGTACCCAGCTGGATGTTTGATGCTAGATGTGTGATGTTGTTCTAGCTTCTCGTGTTTATGCTGCCATATCGATTATAACGCTTGTTTATTCAGCCAAAAGGCCATACAAGTTTTAAACGTTTCACTTTACAAATAAACCAGTAAGCTACACCTCTATCAACCACTATGCTAGACTTTCACTCCTAAGACTAAATCCTCTAGTCACATATTTGCTTATATCTACGATACACTTGGGGTTCGTAGATTTCAGGATACGGGGAAGCGATACCAACCCTCCCCCAAAAATGTTTACTCTCAAATGCGAAAGCGCTTGGCACTCTAAGAGGAAGTGGTTCAAATCTTCCTCCTGCACCTTGCAAAGAGGGCAAAGGTAATTCTCTCCCGTGCCAGCTTTCCTCCTATTGAAAAGTTTCTTTTTACTAAGGATCGGCAGGCTGTTAGATCGGAGCTGGAACCAAATTTTTAAAGTAGCAGGATCCAGACCGAGCTTAAAATAATACTCAAAACCAAACACATCTTTTATTTCAGCATACAACTTAAGAGTTTCTGAAGTTTTCTGTGTTATCAATTTCATGTGAACTTCCGTACAAGCAAATGATAGTGGCGTGTTCGTTCTCTGCGAATTTTCGCTTTTACATATGGGATTTTAAAGAAAAGAAAAAAGTTGCTGCTGTCACTGTCCGTTCAGAAACATCTTAATAGTCGACAGTGCAAGTCCAAGTCAGAGCAAACTTTAAAGGCCTGCGAAATTCGATTCGAAAGGCGATCAAAAATGCCCTTAATGGTGAGATATGTCAGTGAAAGCAAATATTGTACATGTAAGTATTGAGTTAAATCGTAAATTCTACGGCATAGCTGTCACGCTTATGGTTTTCCATACTGGCCATCTAAGGTGAATCGTTTCCTTTCCCCCAGCTGTATTTAACGGAAGGTGGTGGCGGGGAGAGAATGGAGGATGCAAGGATGCTGTGGGTTGGTCGTTGACTAGCTTCTACCAGTGCTAATTAGTTATAGTACCGTTCGCTGAGGAGTTTCCGAAGCGGGTCATCGATGGAGCCATGAACTGGTAGACATTCTGGAAGCATGATGGCCTTCACTAAAACACGACCGAGTTTTCCTGGACTTGATAGACTAGCCATTTGATTCAGCGGAAACCTGGTGAGTTAAGAAGGGATCCTTTTGCATTCTAATCAGTGTTTTATATAGGCGTTACAAGATGAAATGAAAGCCCGGTGGCCCAAAGCGGAACGACTGTGCGAGCACGGAAGAGAGCTTGTGGCAGCTAAGCACCCAGAACACGAAGATATTCAAATGCGGATCAATTCCATCGAACTGAGTTGGAAGCATCTGAGGGAACTGGCAGAGAAAAAGAAGGCATCTTTGGAAGACGCGTCTGAAGCCTGCCAGGTATATTATATTTTTTATTTATTACTTTTGAGGCGACAGAGGAGTAGAAAAAGTTGCATTAAAAAAAAATAATAAACATGATAAACACAGAAAATTTTAGACAGTTTTCTAATATTTAATTTGCTGTGCACAAGGTCGAGCACACCACAAGGAAGGAAAGAAAAGTGAGCAGATGTAAGCCTGCGAGGCATTTAAGGCGGGCGTAGGGGTAGGTGTCGCTACTCTGTTTTTCGGCTGAGTCTTCTGCCGCTAGTTTTAAAGGGAAATTCCTCTTGCCTATAAGATATGAAAAGGGAACAGATCGTGTTATTCACGTAATTTTTTTCATAACTGAGCAACGATGGTGTGTATAACCCCTAGATTTTAAGATGGCCATTCGAGGAAATGAGAAAAGTGGTGACTATGACCTTGAACGGCCAACCTTTTAGACTCAAAGTTTTGCCCTAAAATGTCTTGCCTGGAGTGGAAATCGAAAAAAAGCCTAGCTTATTACTTGGTCTCGGCCGCTAGATTTGGGATTGCCGGCTGTTGATGATTGTTCTGTGTGTATGGGGGGGGGGGGTCCTGATTCCGCTTCGAGAGTATGTGGAATCTTTAGCTGTATAATTATCTAATATTACGTGACACAGATTGCGCATGTCGACGATTATGGTCAAGACCTGAACATCTGAAACAAAAATATATATCCAAATTCTATCCTTCAGGGACTGCGCGGCGCATTTTACAAGTTCGAGCTCTGTGGGCAAGTCTGCATGTCTGTTCTTGTTTGTCTAGGTGTTCATAAATCGGAAATAGTAACTGCATGAAACAACGGCATCTTAGACGCAGTCAAATTGTGTGAGTTTCATGCGTGCGGTTTTGCGCCTCTGTCCCCACGGACTAATGAACCTGCCTTTAATCATATTCTGGTGTTGTTCTGTTCAAGCAGTGAAGCGTATAACCGCGGTGTAATTCGCAAATTTGCGTCACCTGTTGGCGTTTAGGCCTTAGGCTGTGCTGAAAATTATTTTGTCTGTTTTAATTTCAGAAAGACCAGCGGGGATTTTTTACGAATTATTCGTTTTAATTTAGCTTCTTAGCGGCCACACTGTCAGAGTTTTCATAACAGATAACACAAGAATGCGTGGTTTCAACAGACAACACTTAAAATGCTATGCATAACAACCATTGCTATGGGAAGAGCCGAAAAACCGCCGAAAAAGCATCGGCCGACTTTTCCGATATCATGACGTCAAGCAAAAAGTCAGTAGATGCTTCTTCGGCGGTTTTGGGGCTCTTCGTGGCAATGCTTGTTATGCGTAACATTTAATGCATAACGTTTTTGAATCACAACAGATTACATCCCAAGCGTTGTATGTTGAAAACACGCATCCTTGTGTTATTTGTTATGAAACTTCTGACAGTGCAGGGGCGCTATTGGGGGGGGGGGGGAGTCCTCCTTGGTTCTATTTTTGGTCGCTAGATGGGTTGCAAAAGGCAAAATGCAAATTACTGACTTTACTTTAAGGTAAACTGGAAACTACTTTAAACCAAAAAGAGTAGGTAAATTTTGAGTCTGTGTAATAAACCTGGGATTGGGGTGCAGAATTGATCTTTGAGTCTCCCCCTAAGGTTAACTGAAACGGTGCCACTGTTTGCGGCCAGCATTATGCTAGGATTGTAGCTTCTTAAAATTATTAATGTGTTGATGTCGTGTTGGGATCGTGGGGTCAGTTACCCAGATACTGTATTATCTGTGTACTTAAAAAAAATCACCTTTAGATCGACGACAAACTAAAGATCGAAACACTCGAGAGCTGAGAAGAATCAAGAAAAACAATCAGAACAACCGGTTTAAAGATATGGTCTAATCGGCAGAAGCATGGAAGGTATATACGTATGTGTCCACAAAGCCTGTCATCCTTCTTTTCTGTCTCTTCCCAGTTCTCTCTTCTAACCTTTTTTCTTGTTCCAGTTTTTCGCAGATGTCAACGAAGCAGAGTCGTGGCTTAAGGAGAAGCTCCCGCTCGTGCGATCTGTGGACTGCGGTACAGATCAGACCTCAGCTCAAGCCTTATTGGCCCGTCATAAGGATCTTAGTGGACAAATCAGAGCATATGAGGCTGAAGTTAAGGCGCTCGTCGCACAGGCGGAAAAGCTGTCGAAGATGAATATCGACGGTCATTCGGTAGGTTCAGTTATTCGTCACGATGAAGCAGCAGATTGTTTTCTTACTGCTACAAAAATAACCTGGTCAGTTTAAGAAAAGCAATGGAGAAAGTTACAAGGTCTAGGCACATCCATCAGTATTTGGACAGCCTAAAAGCCAGGCTTCACTTCTCAGATATCTGGGGAGCCAACCCTTCCGGATTTTCGTGATAACGATGATAGCTAATTTTGCTCTTCTTCAGCATTGTCTAGATGTCCCGTCAAATATCTTTTTCCTACCAATCACATTGTCCATCACTATTCCCTTTTCTCTTACACCATTCGTTTTAATATTATTTCTCAAATGTGTTGCCTGTATGATACATTCCGGATTCTGGAATCCGGGGTGTCCAACACCCCGACCTCCTGCTCCGGCAGACAGTCTATCTTATTTGCATTGTGTATTACTTACTTCTACCGGGAACTGATAAGCTCGTGACACATCTTCTGCTGACTTATGAATATCCACGGATATGCATCGCGGCTATGCGAGTCATGTGTTGTATGCACTACATCGATCGTCTTTGTACGAATCATCGGGTAGAAGAATTGTCTGGCGTATGAGTCGTCGGATTTTCGGAACTCTGTATCAACTGGCACGCGTGTTTTCTGTTTGTGAACCGTCTAGTCTGCGAAGAAGAGACTCTGAAGGGAGGGGAGGGGACTGAATACGAATAGACATGGTAAAAGTGCTGCTTTAGTCCATTACGGGGAAGGGAGGGTCGACTGACTCGGAGCCGGGCCACCAACAATAGGCTGAAATGCAATACGGCAAATTATCATGAGCATCAACTCTTGCAGTTCTCGGATAAGCCAGAGCAAGTTGTCGCTACTCCTCTGGAAGAAGAGGAAATTGTTGAGACAATCCAGTACGTTGACGAAGAGTACTTCGTCGAAGAACCATTCGAAAAGACAGAACTAAAAACAGTCACTGAAGATCGTCTGGCTCCTCAGGTTAAAGCTCTGTATGCCTTCAATGGCGATGGAATCGAATGCCTGAAAGGGGAGGTAAGTGGACATGGACTATTGTTTTAGTTACGCCGGGTTGAATCTCGTCAGTCGGATCAGGATTCCTTAAAACCGAATCATTCCGTTTTAAAAGTGGTCTGGGCATATCTATTCTTGTATCGGTATTTCTTTTTTATTTCTCGTTAGTAGACACGCGGGTTTCTCTCATACGACGCAGATACCAGCCTCATTCAGAACAGACAGTTTTATTTGCTACAGATCTAAACATTCAGATGGTTAAAATGCACTGCAAAACCAAAATCAGAAAAAAAAGAACGTACAGGTTAGCGAAAATAGGGGATATTGCGCGAGAACCAGGTTTTGTCCATAGTCTGTGCTTCGAGTTGTATCTCTGTATGAGGGACTGGGGACCTACAGTAGTAGATGGTTTGGAGGCATGGCGCGGAAGTCTTATACCCTGACTCGTTGTTGAGCGACCGTTCGGACATAACGGCAAATAAACTCTCGACTCGTCTTTTTCGCCAAGCCTGCGACTTCTGTGCCATTGTGCGATAGCAGTTGAAGAGCGTAAGCCCCAGTAGATGAAAAGATTTTTGCGTTCACCTCTTTATTAAACTTAGAGGCCGTAGACCTTTTTTTTGACCTTATGATTTTGTTTCCGAAATGTAATAGGAATCGTAACACTTTACAGGTGATGCTTCTTCTTAACAAAAGCAATGACGATTGGTGGCTGGTGCGCCGACGAAATTTGCAGGAAGGCTACGTACCCGCCAATTATCTGAGGGAAATTGAGCCAGACGTGATCAAGGTTCAGGTCAGAAAACCAATCACGGTCACAGAAATGCGAAAAGTGAAGAAAGTTCGCAAAGTTCCTAAGCCAGTACCTGTTAAGAAAACTAAAGTCCAGAAGCTGACAAGTGAGTACCGGGGTTCATTGTTGTATCATTTTCGATTCCGCACAACAACCGTAGAATAATTCTTGCACGGGGACACGCGGAGCCGCGGTCACTATACTTATGTACGCGGTCACTATACTATATACGCGGTCACTATACTATACTCCGTATACGCGGTCACTATATGCATGAGAAAGGACCACCCTGTTCACCCCGTGGCTACAATGTCAGAAGTTTTATAAATGATGACAAAAGGATGTGCGGTTCAATAGATAATACTTCGGATGTTAGCTGTTATGCTTTCAAGTTATATAACAGATAATACAAGGATGCGCGGTTTCAACTAACGTAATACAGATATCGGCTGTTCATCTGCTGACTTTTTTGTTTATCATCATGATAGCGGAAAAGTCGGCAGATACTTTTTCGGTTCTTCCTGGCAATGCTTGTTATACATAACGTTCACTGCATAACATTTGCAAAATCATAAAAGATAACATCCCAAGTGTTATGCGTGAAACTGCGCATCCTTGTGTTATCTGTTGAAACTTCTGACAGTGTACAGGTACCCGATACATATCCGGCCCAAAAGATCTCTTCAGACATGCCCCCTAAATCGGGCGTTGTTCGTCCTTAGCTAGCGTTCTTCCCATTGCCGGTTAGATGGCTTCCGTTGTTGGTGCTCTGTGGGCTGAATATTATTGAACAGAGTTCTTTCTGATAGTCCTTGTCCGTCCTCGAGCGGGGCCTCGCGCTCAACCGAGAGACGTCGTACACATACGGCTGCTCGAGCCATCGACTCCTCTGGCCATCGCTGGCCCAAAACCGCGTCCGGTGGGGCAGCTAGCTAGGCCACGCCCAATTACCTTTACGCTAAAGATATTCCCCGGCAAGATCTTTAAGTAAAAAGTAGTCAAGCGACCCAAGGCAATCGTGTGCTTTGATTTTTCAACGGAATATTTTGACTGGCAGGCTTCAGTTAGTTTTGTAGCATGCTATTCGGGGCTATGCAGTCTGCAATGTTCCATACTAGCCATAAACCAAGTCTTGTGTTTATTTTAATTTAGTCGCCCGCAGCGGTTCCATCACCGACGTCTCTGACGAAAAAGAAGGAATCGAAGGCCGAAAACGAAAGATCGTTGAGCTGTACCAGGACCTCAACGACATGTCAGAGGTAAACAGCTTCTTGATGGCGTACAATTATACTTCTCTATCAGTCACAATACCTAGATCGGACAGTCTCAGAAATCGACATTATACGTTTTTGCATGGACAGGGGTCATACCTGCCATTGGTACCCATTTTTCCCCAGAAGACATATTTCCGACAGTACAGTTTTGAGGCAGGAATACTTCCGATCTTGGTCTTATTACTAGTAGCACTTATAGTTTTGATGGTAGATAAGTGACTATATCTTGTTAGTGTGGCACAGAGCCTCTCCAATTTCTGTACGTGCATTCGTATTACCTGCGCCATCATGTCCATATTGGATTTAAAAAAAAAGGGAGGGGGTCGCAAGTCGAGTGTTGATCGAGTGGTTGTTCGCAAGGGAGACGCCCAAACGCTGTAGCGGCAAAGAGCGACACTTTGTCGTTACGGCGGAGGTCCAAAATACTCCCCGAGATACGATCTTTTCGTGCCGGTGGTCTGCAGTTCGATATTTTTGTCTGAGACATGCTCTGGCAGTTTGCGTGTCCAAAATAATTCGCCAGTTGATTTGCTGACAACGTTATTAAGGAGTAAGCAAAATGGCTTTCTTGTGACCGTTCCTACGTGGGACTGAAGCTCGTTAATCAACTTGTCATTTTTTGTCGTTGGTTTTCGGATTCGGAAATGTGAGTCATTTCTCAAGTAAATCGGCTGTCATTTTTTGTTTGCATCTGGATGAAGCTTCTGTTTCGGAAATCAGTCAACAGCTTCAAGTGTGGTTGGTAAGATTCTCCACTCTGCTGCGTACGACAGTTCCCAACTTCTTTATGGTTATAGTGGAGGCGAAAGCTCTCTTGAGTTGCAATATATTATTGTTGTTAAATGTTACGTCGGATGTGCTGTTGGATAGCTTTGTTTTTGTTTTAGAAAAGGAAAAGTCTCTTAGAAGATTCGATTCGATTATTTGCGTTCAACAGCCACTTCGACGATTTCTCTTACTGGGCGAAGGAGAAAGAGAAACAGCTGAAAGAAAGCACGGAGCAAGATAGTATTGATGTGGCCAAGAGGAAGTTTGAGAACATCGTCACTGATATCTCCGCTAACAGAACTCGCTTGGAGAAAATTGATGCTCTGGTAAGAACCTGTCCAAGATGATTCGTTTTACATACTCAGTTCTTTTCCCTCGATCCGCATAAATGTTAGATATCGGGTATTTATTATGTTTACCTACTGCGTATTTTGTACCGAGACTCGGCGCTTTTTTTTTAAACTGTCAGGCAAAACGTACTTTCAGTATGCTAAGTTCTTACTTCATCTCTCTCAAAGAATTAACTCTCATATTACTTTGAAGATATGGATTTAATGACCCATAGACAACTAGATGTTTACTCTTCAGTTATTAATTTCATTCGACCAGTGTTTCAGTTATTAATTTCATTCGACCAGTGAAAACAACCCGTTTTCACCTGATAGTGTTCTTGGAATGCCTATTGCGGGTGACGATGATTGTGTTAGAAATCTGGTAACTGATCACCCTCGCCCAAGCAAGTACATTTCTCTTGGATGTTCATTTTCAAATGAATGGGCGAATACTTCTGATAATGGAATGATCTTTGGGTTATGGAATTGCCAAGGTTTGCGAACTGCTTATTCGTCTTTATGTGATATTATATCGTCAGTAACTTGCGTACCTTCAGTAATTGGTTTGTGTGAGACTTTCGTATCTAACAAGTCGCTGCCTTGGGATTTTTCTTTTCCAGGCTATAAATGTGAACGTCGCGAACGATCTTTCATGGATAAAGGCGGCCTTGCTTTGCTAATAAAAGATGATATTTCGTATTGGGTGAGAGAGGATCTTTCCCTGTGGCTTGAGGGTCGACTTGAAACTATGTTTATCGAAATAAAGAATACTCGTGGAAAAAACTTGATCCTTGGTTTAGTGTATAAAGCCCCTTCTTATAATGATAAAGAATTTCTTCAGGAATTGGATGACGTACTGGAACGGGTGAACGATGAAAAGAAAAGTAAAATAATAATGGGGGATTTCAACGTTAATCTTTTAAATAAAAAGGATAGTTACGATTTTGTAAACCTAATGATTTCTTCGGATAATTATCCATTAGTCACTGTTCCAACTCGAATAACAAATAAATCAGCGACGCTAATTGACAATATTTTCTGTGACAGTGAATTTTTTGAAAGGTCTTTCGCTGATGTGGTTGTTACGGATTGATCTGATCATTTTTTCCTGTTATCTAAAATAAGACTAAACAATAAAGAACGATTTAAGCTTGACACGAGGCAATCTTATCGGTTAATGAATGAAACAAATTTAAATAAGTTTAGTAAAATTTTAGACGAGCAAGATTTTTCTCTAATAATAAATGAAGATTGCCCAAGTAAAGCATATGATCTGTTTTCAGAAATTGTAACAAAAGCATTGGATTTGGCTTGCCCCCTTCAGAATCATAAAAAAGGGAACAGGAATTTCCCAAGGAAACCCTGGATGACGCCTGGACTTGTAATTTCAGTAAAAAATAAAAATAAACTTTTTCGTGTGTATATAAATGAACCTTGGCTGAGAACCATGCACGTTATAAAACGTATCGAAATCAATTAAATTCAATACGAAGAAGAGCTCGTATTAAATATTATGAGGATCAGTTTGCCTCCTGTAATGGGAATATGAAGAAAGTATGGAAGAATATAAATGATCTTCTTGGTAAACGGCCATCTTGTAATGAAATTAAAACATTAATTTCTCCTGACGGAAGACTTGATGATCCCAAGAAAATCGCTGATTACCTTTGTGATTATTTTTCTTCAGAAGGTAAAAGATTGTGTGAGGAAGCGCGTCGAAAAGTAAACCCAGTCCCGCTGGCGATAAACAGACCACTTGTTTCAGAACTGCATTTTACTGCGTGTTCATCTGAGGAAATTAATAAAATCATTAATAATATGAAATCGAACAAGTTTAAAAATTGTAAAGGCAGCTAAACAATCCCTAATTCCTATACTTGTCCATTTAATAAATTTTATCTATTAAGACAGGAATTTTCCCTGAAGCTTTGAAGCTGGCGCGGGTAATTCCTCTACATAAATCGGGAAAAAAAGATGAAGCAAGCAACAAAAGACCAATATCTATCCTTCCTTTTTTTTCTAAAATTTATGAGAAAATAGTGCACGGTTAACTTTCGAAACACATTGAAGATAATAAAATTCTGTTGGACACTCAATTTGGGTTCCGTAAAGGTCTGTCGACGGATTTAGCTATTATTAAACTAGTAGATTGGATTAACGAAGCTTTTGAAAATGGTTTGATTCCAGCTGCAATATTTTTGGACTTGAAAAAAGCATTTGATACTGTTGACCACCATGAACTACTAAATTCTCTACAGTCTATTGGAATAGGGGGTAAAGCACTAGACTGGCTTCGGTCATATTTATCTGGAAGGAAACAAGTAGTTATGAACGGTAATACTACGTCAGATCAATGTGCAATTCATTGTGGAGTGCCACAGGGTTCAATCTTGGGTCCACTACTTTTTATTATTTTTGTTGACACGGTTAAATATTTCCTATCCGAAGCTGGTATTATATTATTTGCTGATGACACACTTCTTTTTTTGTCTGCCCCTTCTGTACCTGATCTATATGAAAAGCTAAAAATAGCACTAGCCGAATTTACCAATTTCACTAATTCTCACCTACTAACCCTGAATTTTCTAAAAACAAATTATATGGTATTCTCGAGAACTTCATCCCAAACAAGCCCCAATCAAGTTATGGTGGGTACTTCAGTGATCAAAAGAATACAATCCGTTAAATATCTTGGTTTTCTACTAGATGAGAATTTGTCATGGAAAGAGCACGCTGATGTTCTGTCGTCCAAACTTTCTCGGTCTCTTGGAGTGATAAGGAGAGTTAAAAACACTGCATCACCAAAAATTCTACGAATGATATACTATGCCATTTTTCATCCTTACTTGATTTATGGATGCTCCGTGTGGGCTCGCAATTTTGTATCTTGTTATCAGAAAGTTCAAAATCTACAGAATAGTGCGGTCCGGGCAATCACGTCACATGACCCCCATAAGAATCAAAGTGAGCGTTTTAGTTCTAATAAAATAATGGATGTCTCCACAATTAGAGACTACCAAGTTGCAGTTTTTACTTATAAGTATTTTAATGATCATTTGAATTCATCTTTTCAAAATTTGTTTTCGCAAAATCGGGATTTCCACGAGTATTCTACTCGGAATGCCCGGCAGTTGGCGAGTGCCCCGCGTAAAACAACTAGAGCTTCTTTCATAATTAAACACTTTGCTCCGGGAGTGTGGAATTCAATACCTGATGAGGTAAGGGTTGCGTCTACCCTTTCAGCTTTCAAGTCACAGGCCAAGTCCTTTTTCTTGTCAAAAACATAATTTCCTTCCTTTATTTATTTTTTTTTCCTTTTTTTTTGGGGGGGGGGGAGGCAAGGGCGCTTTGTTGACGAAAGATCGTCCGTCAACGGATTTTCTTGACAGTTTGTCATGTCTTTATTCTTCTTTCTATCATTCTTTTTGTAGACTTGTTTGGTTCGTTTCCCTTAAGATTATATGAATAAAGAATAAGCCCCGCCCATTGCCAGGCCTTATGTTAGGCCTTATGGTGGGGTCATAATGAGTTAATGGTGCGTATTATTTTTATAAATAAAACTGAACTGAACTGAACTGAATGTTACAGCAAGCTTAATATCTTTAGACTAACTTGGGTAACAAGTTATGTAGCCGCCTTATTGGAATAGATCACAAATGGTATCCAGTACTTACTGAATATTAGTCTGTCGATAGTGTCTGTGATAATCTAGTTTTTTTTTTTCGAGACCCTCTGTCTTTACGCCGCGCCTATCTCAATAGCCGTTAGCTCGAAACCAGCTTCGCGAGCAGGTAACGAACCTAAATGCCCTAGAAGGCTTTAGAAGGCATAGAAAGTTCTAAAGTTCGAGGGACGCGTCATAGAAAATGGCATTTTCGGACGTTGTCTTTATTATGTTTTGTAGATTAGCTTCATACTCGGATTTTTCTAGGCCGAAGAATTGCTCAGTCATGGAACCAGTCAAGCCGCTAATGTGAAAGCCAAACAGAAGGAGGCACATAAAACTTGGGAAAGTCTCGATAAGCTTCGTCAGGTCAAAGAGAAGAACCTAGAAGGAGCTTCCAGGTATGAAAGTGTTTCCTTTTTTATGGTTCTTCCGCCCGTTTCTGCAGTGTGGCCTCGAGCCCGCTCTGCGCTAAATTGGCATATATTGGCTCATATAGTTCAATGTTCAATGGGTTTATTAACAAATAACAACATAAATCGCACATAATCTAAACATGCGTCCATTCCTGGACGCCGAGAACCACAAGCCTATAATAGTAGCCTAGAAGCTACCGGTAAACGATGTGATTTACAGTCGAACTGGGCGGATGGCTTTTTTGAGAATTTGAAAATTATCAGTAATATGCTGCAAAAGTGAAAGCTAGACTTGAGTGCAATATGAAAGGTGAAAATAGAACAGTGCAAAGTAAATCACGATAAATCGCTAAAAAACATTTTTTCTCGTCAAAAGTACGCTTGATAGAAAAGACTGACGAGGAAATCTGTACCCTCAGTATTGTTCTTTGAACCTCGGGAGCGAGTGCAGGGATTGTTCCTCTGCAGATGAAGCACAAGCTTATAGTTTCCATTGGAGTCGATTTTTCACTTTATTCGACAAGAACATTGCGTCTTGTCGTGAAAGCGTCACCAACGTTCCTTCGGGCTCAGTGGAGGCTTAGCTTAAGTGACTATTTTCTTGCAGCGTTGAATTGTTCTATCGTAACTGTGATGAAGCGAAACAATGGATGGACGAAAAGCTGGAAAATTTACAACGGGATGAGTTTGAAGGGGATCTTAAAACAGTACAAGCTCTGCAGCGGCGCCATGAACAACTGGAAAGGGAGTTACATCCAGTGGAGGACAAAGTCCGTAAGGTAACACGGGTTTTTAATTTTTGTGGTCTGATTCCGCTGTGTGTGGGGAGGGGGCTGGGAGGGTTGTAACTTTGCCCAGGCAAAAGAACAGTGCTACAAGGCTACGAAGTCAGTTCGTTTTTCCAACTTGACCGGCTTTGAGCCTGAAGAAGACCCTTGCCAAGAAGGGCCGAAATATAGCTCAAATAAAATTCAGCTGACGTATCCGTTTTGCACTGTCAAATACAGTAAAAGGTCTCGGAAGGAGACCTGGTCATGTCCCCAAGAGTGAGCCAATTAGGGTACAGTAGGAAAATCAAAAAATCTGTCCATTTAGCGTAGGATAAAAGGAAGGGGGATCTTCAGAAGCTGGGGACTGGGGTTGGATCTACCACAGTTTTGGGGCTCATCATCCGAAGTAGAGTGTGTTCCAGTTTCGGTAGTATGTCACAATAGACAAAAAGGAACGACGTGATGCAACGCAGTAAACATAACTTATCTGTGGTCTATTTTTCACGATTAAAGTCCCTTTTATAAATTTCGTTGTAACCGACATTTTTTTTGCCGTAGAAATACTTACGGGACACCAAAGCAAATCTCAGCGCTCAAAGCTAAGTATTGTATCCATGTGTCTCCCCTAGGTCAAAAACCTTGCCCAGTCTGTAAAAGATGACTACCCAAACGAAGCAAAGCTAGTTGCTGCGAAAGAAAAAGAAGTCAGCGAAATGTGGGAAGAGGTGAAAAATAAATCGAAAGATAAAAGGAGGCGAATTGAAGGAGCTGTTGGAGCTCAGATCTTCTTCAGAGAAAGTAACAATCTGGTAAGATTTTTTTTTCGTTTTTTACCGTTAAATATAACTACATCCATGGTGGTCTCAACTTTTTGTTTGGTATTTAATAACTTATGTTTCCGTCATCTCCTTTCTGATCTTTTTTCCAGTAATTTAGTTAGTCGCATTACAGGTACGGTCAACTGTCCCAATAGGTCTGTCGTGTCATTGGAGCTGGTCGGTTCCCAGGCAAACGTTCTTTTACAGGTTGGGAACAAGGACATAATTCTAGGCCGGAGTATGGCTAATTCTAGCTCCATAGTATGGAGAAAGACCATTAGAAAAAGTAAAGAAGCTTATTCGTGTTCTGTTAGGGGATGTTAGGCAATAAAACAGGCATATTGAGTGACGAAACACGTACATAGAATAGAATTTATTTTTTCAAAAGCAGCTGTCACAGCGTTACCAGTTTGATAAAGTTCATAAAAATTAAGTAAAATAACACTCTAAATAATTTTGTCACAAAAATAAACACTATATGAAGTACTAACTTATCGGTTATTGTACAACTCAACAAATGCTGGAACAAAACTCACTCTGTATCTTCCATTTAGAGGGGCCATAGGTGCTAGTTTGGGGATTTCTCTCGCTGGGGTCTAATAAGTGTAGGGGAATAGGGGGGAGGGGGAATATTACGTAGTCAGGGAATAGAGAGGGTTTTAGTACCGAAATCGATGCTAAGGTGGGTACGTCTCTCTTCCAGGGTAGCCAGCTTGAACCTTTTTAGTAGGTAACTGTAAGGCACTTTGCCCTCCCCGTTAATAATCATGAGGGCCCTTTTTTGAATGTTCTCGATACGGTATGTGTGCTCTGAAGAGAGCCCGAAGTAACTCCGAGTAGTTAATTTTTTTAACGGAGATTTCTGGGGAAATGTGGTCAAGAAAAGCTGGGGTATAAGATTTCACAACAACAAAAACCAAAATAATTAAAATTCACTAAACCTAAACATCATGGAGCTCCATGGGTGGTTACAATTTTGCTTCATTCTGTTGATGGATCTCAGGACAGCCGCAGACGGATCAGCTGTACGGGACTTTTCAATGAGATGGCTGTTTCTTGTCCAGGGGGGAGGCGCAGCAAATGTTTGGAAAACCGGAAGAAAATGGACCGAATTTGACAAAGATTTTCGTCAGTGAAGATGGTCCAGAAAGGGGAAAGATACAGAACGTGGGGAAGAGCAGTGGCATTGTGGGAGTACGCAAGAATCCTTGGGTTAAATCGCAACTTTCGGAAAGGATACGGGGTGCGCTCCCCACTGATGGCTATCAGTAATTATCGAGTGGTTTTAATTGAATCTCCGATCGGCAGTGTACGTCAGATTGGATTTGCTCTGGACTTGGCATCCGATAAGGTCGATGACCTTAAATGTTGGTCTGAAGAGAGATTCTTGAAAATCAGACTTTGTATAGTGACTGAAAAAAAACACACAAGTGAGCGGAGAAAAAGAAGTAATGGGCATAGTTACTGGCACGGATCCCCCAAGCAATTTAAATTTCACGCGATCCCTCTAACACACTGTGTCCATGTTCCATGAATGAGTCGAAATGGAAGCTGTTTTTGAATTTGCAGAAGAACTGGTCCGATGGAGTGCTGGAGACAATTTCCGTTATACCAAATGCGAAGGACGTTGAAACCGCCGAGGCAGCTCTGAAAGATCACGAAGAAATTGCCGTTGACATCAAATCCCATCAGGATGAGTAAGTCATTTTCATGAGCTGTCAGTCCGCGTGTCTTAAATTCTGTAATATTTGTTAGTGAGTATATATTTTTCTAATTTACTTTAATTCGCACTTATGAGTGAATTAAGAATTAAGATTAAGTTGAATTATGACCATTATTGAAGATTCTTCTTGTTCCAAGAGATTTGTCTGGAATGACACGTATCCATTTTGCGAAATGTCGTTTTCTTAGTAGGCCTAGCCTATATAAAACGGCGGCATGAATCCGAAGAAATGCATTCTTCACCTTTCTCAAGATCCAAGCTTACTGTGGAGACATTTCTGTACCGGACGAGCCTTTTGTTTTGTAGTCATTGCCGAAAATGGGTAACCATTTTAGGGTGCTATTTACTATTTACTACATGAATTCCAAGAAAAAAGTTTTTAGTTTTCGAATCGTAAACCGGGTAGGATTTTTCTTTGTCTTTTTGGGATCCCAAAACATGAGTGGACTATGACATCGCAAAAGTGTCCGTCTGTCAGTTTGTCCGTCAGTCTGTGAGCACGATAACTTTCGAAGGGAATGTGATAGTTTGATGAAACTTGGTGTGAGGATCCTTTGGGTCAAGGGAAAGGTCGATTTCTTAGATGGGCTCTGTAGCCCCACATTTAGGGGTGGGGGAGGGGGTCCAAATTAAGTGACAAACATTAAAGGGTCAGAAGACATGCTGAACACGATTATGAAAACCATTTTCTCGCTGGACAAGTGGTTCGCCAGGATTCCGGCCAAAACCGGGAAGTTGTTAAGAGTAAAAGTTTTATTCGAAGCTGATTACATCTTCGATTTAGAGGTAAGAAGGCACGCTGAACATTTATGCGAAAATAATTTTCTACCCAGACAAGTAGTTCGCCCAGAATCCGGCCCAAACCGGAAAATTTGTAAAAAAAAAATTATTTTTAGTTGATTAGATGTCCGGTTTAGGGATAAGAAGAAATGCTGAATCTGTATATGACAATCCTTTTTTAGCCGGACATATAGTTCGTCTGGAATCCGGCTGAAACCGGAAAATTTCTTATAAGTTAAATTTTTATTTGAAGTTGATTAGATGTTAGATATAGGGGTAAGGAGCTACTCTGAATTCGTTTTTGAGTTTTATTTTTTCGCCGGACAAGTAGTTCCGGAATTTCGCCGAAGCCGCAAAACTGGTAAAAGTAAGGCAGGATCGTTTCGGTCGGTTTCGTCAAAATAGATATGACTTATAGGGGTAAACACACATGCTGAATCCATATCTAAACTTGGTTTTCTCAGATATTAGCTATTTGGCCTTAATCTGTTTCTAATTTTAAGAGTAAAAATGTTCAAGGATTCTGGCGAAGACTGAATCTGGCGAAGACAAAACCTAATTGTCTGGCTCAAATATTTGATTTTTGGGATCCCATCGGAACCTTTGGTCTTTTTTTCTACTAAATAAAGTTCATATTGAATTTACCTGTTAGATTCAAAGAACTTATTGGCCTTGGAGAAAGCATCAGACAAATCACTCCCAAACAGGAAAGTGACCGTGTAGCTGAGCGGCTAATGCACTTAAAGAATACCCAAGCTAAACTAAGCACTGACTGGAAGGAGAAAGATGTGCTTCTTAAGCAGACGTTGGACCTCCAGATGTTTAACAAAGAAGCTGATCAGATTGACGCAGCAACATCTTCGCACGAAGCTCTACTAGTGTTCTCCGAACTTGGGGTAGGTTTTTAAAGGCTCCCGCCGGAGTGTTATCTTTTTGTTTTATTTTTCTTTACAAGTAATCATTCGTCCATTCATTTTTATAGATTAAGAGCGACTACTGTAGCCTCTGCGGGTCTATGCGAGGACTCTTTCGACGAAACCCCCTCCCCCCGGACATAGCCCCCCGCCCCGGTGACCCCCCGGGTACCCCCCCCCCCCCGATACTTAGGAAATTAGAAAATCTTATTAGAAACTACAGTTTTGACCGCGAGCGGTTAAGGGGGAACGCTAGTCTAAACTCGTTAAGAGCAGGTATACGCTTTTCCCGTGTTAAAAGAAAATTTATGTTTCAAATTTGTGAGACCAGCACTACGATGGCGGCAAAATTCCAAGATACCCAATTTGTAGTACTTTTTAAGGGCTACAAAAATAATGGAGCAGTTTTTAAATCCGACAAGCCTTTCGTCAGGTAGGTTAGAAATAAGAACAAGAGCTGTAAGCTCATATGGCACTTGCATGGGTTGAGATGTATTATTTGATTAAAAGTAATTTTCGACTGCGCGGTTCAGATGCGCACTTTAAGGAAGCTAGAGAAAAAGTATTTTGTCGTAGAACTTGGCTGTAATGATGCGCACTTTAAAGGCACTAGAAATTCATCTGTAATAAGGAAGACCCTTGAGGCAAAAACGATATCAGGCTCTTAGGGATCATTGATATATACGTATGATCAAAAGTATTTTTTTTCCGCTAATGCGGGTAAAATGCGCACTTTAAGGGTGCTAGAATTTTTTTTTTTTTGCAAAACCCTTGTGGCACAAATGATCATAGGTTGAGATGTATCGTTTGATAAAAAGTACTTTTCGACCTTGCGGTTAAGATGCACACTTTAAGGGAGCTAGAACTTCATTTGTAAGCAAAACCCTTGAGGCAAAAATGATCATGGACTCATGCGGATCATGGAAATGCATATTTTGCTTAAAAGCATTTTTCTTAATTTGCGGTCATGATTGGTACTTTAGGGAATGGTCGGATTTGAAAAGTGGCGATTTCTAAGCCAATCTTGTCGAATTTCTAATATTCCAGCCAAATTTCATCGTCCTAGCAAATCTGGAAGTACCTTAACTCGCGATCACCGGAATTCCGGACCCGCCCCTCAAACTCCCCCCACAGTCGCCGGAGCCAATCCGGTTCGGTTTTGGACTTGTTTGTTATTCCCACAAAGTTCCATCCCGATCTCTCCAGTCCAATCCGGTTACGTATTCCCCCCCCCCCAATTGTTGTCGGATCCGGTCCGGACATGAAAAAGATCACCACAGGCCCTCTGTTCATTTATTAAATTTCACTCGAATCCTATCACCCGTTCCAAAGTTACGCATGGCTAAATATTCCGGATTCCCCCTCCCTCCGATCCCCCCACGACTATCGGATCGAGTGAATTTTTATTTACAAGTTAGTTTGATCGGGTCCCTGATACCTGATACGCCTCCCAAGTTTCGTCGTGAAAATCCCAAAAACTGTCATCACCAGAATTCCGGGAAACTCCCCTCCGCCTCCCCCCCCCAAGTGTCCGGGTCCAGTCCAAACGTGTAAACGATTTATATGGAGCAGATTCTTGTTCTTCCCAGCAAGTTTTACTCCAATCCCTCCACTATAACCGTCTCTCGAGATTTCCGGTCTTCCCCCCCCCAACTCCCCATAGCTGTCGAATCCGGTTCGGACTTCAAATGGAAGATCAGAGATATGTCATTCATTCAGGTATTAAGTTTCGTCCCAATCCGATCACCCGTTCGAAAGTTACACAACACTCAATTTTCCATATTCCCCCGCACTGAATCACATATACAAACCCCTTTGACCCTCGAATGCACTAGCTCTTTCCGATGTTAACAGAGTGATCCGATGCAAAGAGTGACGTCACGCCGTGCGCAGACCTACTAGTGAGAAGAAAGGGGTAGGGGTTTTACAAAAACTACTAAATTCTCAGGATTCCGAGGCCCACCACTCCCCCCCAGATGGTCGGATCGTGAAACTGATTATTTCCAGGTTAGTTATATCGGGTCCCTGATATGCCTGCCAAGTTTCATCGTCCTAGGACATCTGGAAGTACCCTAACTCGAAAACAGTGGACCGCCCGACCGACCGACCGACCGACCGACCGACCGACCGACCGACCGACCGACCGAAAAGCGATCGGTATATGGCACTTGAGCGGAGCTGCAAGTGCCATAAAAAGGTTGGCATTTCCGCCACGAGTTTGTGAACTACTTGGGTGGATTCAATCGGGGCAAATTTGAAACCTGCCGGTAGCTAACATGGTGAGGTATAAAATAAATGGAAGGGATTTTTTAATTTTCCTTTTCTGTAGTTACAGTCCCTTCTTTTGTCAAACGTCACATTTTCCCGATACATTTTTCGTAGCATGGGTTGTTATCACAGGTATGATCGAGACCGCTAAACCCGTGGGGAAAACAGAGGCTCTCAACAGGAGGTGAAGAGGGAGATTAATGACATTCGTCTGACTTTTCAATGTGTTTGATCAAATTTGTTGCATGACGAAATTCAAACAGGAGAGGAAATACCAGAAAGAAGGAAGAGACTCAAGATGGTTGAATGGATTATCATTCAGAGTAATTACGGAGTTAGCTTAGCTGTGGCCAGACCGGAATGCAATTCCATCAGTTATATTCATATAATAGGCAGTATATTCGTATAATCCCTCCACTCCCAGACGGATGATCGAATCGGGGAAAGAAGGTTTTGGTGTGCATTAGTTTCAGGCCCTTTATACGCATGCCAAGTTTCATCGTCCTAGCTGCCTAAACGCACTTCCAGAAAAATGCCCCCCCCCCTCCCGTCCAGTATTCCTCACGGTCACGTGTACAGCATACGCCTTTGGGTTGTCGGCGAAACTTCTCCAGTGCAAAACGTCGTCACGACAAAACGCGAAACTTCTCCAGTGCAAAACGTCGTCACGACAAAACGTCCCCAAGGCGAAATGTCCCCGGCTACAATAGACCAGTAACCAAAATGTGATAATATTTTTGGGTGGGATTTCATGGTTTACCTCAGACCCGGCATTCTTTCAAAGCGGATCAATTCAAGACCACAACATATAAAATTAAGGAATAAAAGATTGAAATCGCCTAGGTATATTTTCCCGAGCAGTACGCAGGGCTAACACTCAAAATGCCCACGATCATAATGCCCACGACTCAAAATGCCCACTAAAAATGCCAACAACTCAAAATGCCCACGACTCAAAATGCCCACGACTCATAATGCCTACGACTCAAAATGCCCTTGGTTCAGAATGCCCACGATTGGATTACTTGAGGTGTTCAGAACGTAGTAAACTTGAATTAGGGGTGAGTGAGCAACGGGAAGAGTATAATAGATGGAGTATCAGAATGACGATGATCGTATGTTGAACTGGTATAATCTCAATTATAATATAATTCTGGTAAAATACTTACAAGAAACATGTGTAGGCTATTGGCTCGTGAATGGCTAACACTCAAAATGCCCACTATCATAATGCCCACGACTCAAAATGCCCACTAAAAATGCCAACAACTCAAAATGCCCACGATTCATAATGCCGACGACTCAAAATGCCCACCACTCATAATGCCCACGGTTCAGAATGCCCACGATTGGATTATTTGAGGTGTACAGAACGTAGTAAACTTGAATTAGGGGTGAGTGAGCAACGGGAAGTGAGTGAGCAATCAGAATGACGATGATCGCATGTTGAACTGGTATAATCTCTCATAGTATAGTTCTGGTAAAATACTTACAAGAAACATGTGTAGGCTATTGGCTCGTGGTCCGCAAAAGCGCTGTGCTTTCTTGAGGAAGCCTCTGCCTGATAAGAAACCCCCTTGGAACTTTTATTTAAGAGCTTTAACTTGCTATTAGCCTCCCCTGTGACCATTTTGAACTGTTGGCATTTGGAAACTGTCAGCATTTTTAAGCCGCCAGCATTTCGGACGATTTCCGATTTCGGGTGTTCCACATCAGAATTGTGGGCATTTTGAGTCGTGGGCATTTTGAGTCGTGGGCATTTTAATCGTGGGCATTTTGATCGTGGGCATTTTGAACCGTGGGCATTTTGATCGTGGGCATTGTGAGAGTGGGCAAAAAGATCGTGGTGATTTTGGGAACCACCCTCGTGATTAGTTGCCACAAAAGCGCTGTGCTTTCTTCAGGAAGCCTCTGCCTGATAAGGAACCCCTTTGGAACTTTTCTTTAAGAGCTTTAACTTGCTGGTCTTTTTGGATCGTTCTTCAAGAAACAATAAAATAATTCCTTTCAAAACCTTTTCCGTGATTAATCTTACCCCTTGTTATCTCGTAGTCCGCATTCCCAGAATGATGTTGCCTCCCCTATGGACAGTTTCAGCCGTCGGCATTTTGAACCAAGACAATATTAGCCTCCCCTGTTACCATTTTGAACTGTTCGCATTTGGAAACTGTCGGCATTTTTAAGCCGCCATCATTTCGGACGATTTCGATTTCGGGTGTTCCACATCAGAATTGTGGGCATTTTGAGTCGTGGGCATTTTCAGTCGTGGGCATTTTGAGCCGTGGGCATTTTAATCGTGGGCATTTTGATCGTGGGCATTCTGAGCGTGGGCATTGTGAGAGTGGGCAAAAAGATCGTGGTGATTTTGGGAACCACCCGTACGCAGTTCACTAAACAAGATCTAGAACTCCCATTGTTGTTTTTATCCACCGTAACGACACTACGCTGATTTTTGGTAAGCCCTGCCTTTAGTAGGTGATAACTGCGTCTGGCCACGGTGGATGTGATCTGGAGAAGGGGCCCCGAAAACGAGAAGGGACCAAATTGGTTGACGGATTGCGACGAAAATTTTACTCGTTTTATGCTTGTTCAACTTTTCTGAAAACTGCCGTCAGCAATACTTCCAAAAACTTTTTTTGAGTTAATAAAGTTGGTTTAGCGACGAGACGGCTTTGGCAATCCGGTGGTAATCTGGGGTGGACCGGAAATGTAGGACACAAACGATTACCGGGAGGACCTCGTACAGGATAAATAAATGATGTCTACGGAATCTGGCTAAGGCCGCAAATTTTCAAGGCCGATTCTCTAACAAATCCAATGCCTATTAGCGTTCGGGATCCCATAGCAACTTTTAGCCTTGTTAAAAATGACACGCTGTCTCACATGTTCGTTTGTTATACAAGCGCTCTGACTCGACGAGTGAGCATGCTAATTAGCAAGCTTGCCTTCAGGCACTTATAGGATGCAAAAAAACAGCAACCTAAACATGATGCAAATATGATGTGGGGTCAGTGTCACAACCCAATTCCCTCTAATGACCTCTGAGACTTAGATAGGCATCGCACAGAAGGAGTCCTTTGACTTTGACCTGTTCACCGACCAAAGCCCTCTCTGAATCGGTCATAACGAGTTTAGACTTGCGTTCCCCCTTAAGTGTAAACGCGTGTTGGCGGCTCGCTGGCCGCTCGCCTCTTTGTATACTTTTTATTGAAAAAATTTATCTCCAAAATTTTATCAGCACGTCTAAACATAGGCTATCCGAGGGGGCGGGGAGTTAGCCGGAACCCAGCCTCGGCACTGGCCAAGCTTATGCGTGGCTTCGTTCTGGTAGCTTATGTTTAAAACAAGATGGCTGTTATTTTGCTGTCATGTTTCTATTCATATTTTTTCTTAGAACTCCCTTGACGAAGTTGAAGCGCTTATCAAGCGTCATGACGACTTTGAAAGTGTCCTCACAGCCCAGGATGAGAAAATCAAGAGCTTCTCCGACAAAGCTTCTAAGCTGGTGAAAGCTGGACATTTCGAGAGCGACTAGTAAGTAACCTATATAATAGCATTCGGGATTAACCGTCACCATGAACACGTTGAAGCCTGAAAAATCACGATTCCGCAAGGATTCAGTTCAGTTCACTTTATTTTTCCAAAATTCTTCGTTAAAGAAAAATAGCATAGGAAGTGTCAACAGAAATACACTGACATGCAAGTACATAGCATTCATTTACATAATATTTCAGACAGCTTGAATACATTTATTGTTTCCTAAAACTGAATCGAAAAAAAAAATACTAACAAAATTTACTTGTGTTACTGTGTTAATTGGTTCAAGGACAATTCAGTTTAATTTTTTGTGCAGGTGAACAGTCTAAGAACTGGCTTGGGGGCGTACCCGTTCACAATTGTCGAAAAATGCTCAGTACTTCTGTGCTGTATCCTCAGTAGCATGTTTCTGCAATGCTCCATGGTTTGCTATTGGCACCATCTTCTTCCCGTCTTGTATATTCCTCAGCTTCCCCTTTTTGAAGAGTGGCTACCACAAAAAGTAGACGGGGCTCTGCGCGCATGTCCGGAATTTCCATGGTAGTATATTGACACTATCTTCTTCCCGTCTTGTATGTATTGTTTCCTAAAACTGAATTGAAAAAAAATACTAACACAAACATTACATATATTTTACTTGTGTTACTGGGTTTATTGTTTCAAGGACAATTCATTTTTTTTTTTGTGCAGGTGAATAGTCTAAGAACCGGCTTGGGGCCGTACCCGTTCACAACACCATCTTCTTCCCGTCTTGTATATTCCTCAGCTTCCCCTTGATGAAGCGTGGCTACCATAAAAAGTAGACGGGGCTCTGCGCATAGACAAACAACTTGTGCTGGGTCTGTTTTCTTATCTTCTTCTCTTCGTAGCGTGAAGGCTAGACAGCACGAAGTTGTCGACCGCCGCCAGAAAGTGAAGGAAAATGCAGCAAGTCGACGCCAGAAATTGAAATCAGCTCAGGACTATCAAGAGTTTGCAACTGCCGCCGATGATCTGGGGAAGTGGATCCAGGAAAAGAAGAAGTCTGCCCAGGATGAGTCGTATCGAGACTTGAGCAACCTGGAGAGGAAACTGCAGAAGCATGAGGCTTTCGAACGAGAGTTAAGGGCAAATGAAGGGAGATTGAAAACAATCAATAAGGTATGGATGTTTTCTTGTTGACCTAGCGTCTCGCCCTGCCACTTCCAACCCCCCAACCCTCTCATTCATTTTCTGCCGTGAGCCTCTACTAAACAAGAAATAAAGTTTCTTTAGGATCCGAAACCGAGTTGAACATTCTTGATCTAGTCAGTGGCGGTTTTGCCGTGAAAAGGAGAATGAGTTGACCGCTTACAGGATCGCTGTGCGTAAACGGCAGGAGCTGATACCCTGTGACCATAGCCAACGGCTGTTTCAGGCCGGAATTCGGTTGAGTTATGAGTCTGGTGTCGGAGGAAGCGGAAGGAAAGATTACCTTCTCTCTCCTGTGTCTACGAATCTAATATCTTGACGAAGGAACGTTTTGCTCTAACAAGCTCGGATCAATAGACGGATTCATGTCCAACGGTTGACTTGATTGGGAAACTAAGCAAAAATGTAAAATATGTCTTCTTACACTCTGATCGACACTTGTATTAGCTTCGTGACGAAGGTTTTGGGTTTTTCTGTGGATTCTTTTCGTATCCTTTTACACATTATGTCAAGACCTAAAATTCTTAGTCGGCTCTTAAACTCCCGGTTTGACCGGATTCCGCCAAAATATCCCTCGGATTCGAAGAGTAATAGCATGTCCATGTTCGGTATTTTGTTTTACCCTTCGTCCCGCTGATCACATTAATTGGTCAATTAGATTCGTTCCTGAAGTTTCGGTTGACGGTTGTAGAAATTTAAGATTAAGCATTTTCTTTCATCCTTTTAAGCAACCTTCCAGTCACTTTGAGCGGTGAATTTGGTCGATCCGCAGCATTTTGAAGCCTCGCACAGTTGAGGTATGATCTTGACCAACATTCCTGAGCTGATCGAGGAGCCTATAAAGCAACTTCTTCAGCACTTGCTTTCCTGATCTTCAGAATATTTTTCAGGGAGGCTAGTTATACCGTACATCGGTGTTTG
Source organism: Branchinecta lindahli (assembly GCA_023053555.1). NCBI lineage: Eukaryota > Metazoa > Arthropoda > Branchiopoda > Anostraca > Branchinectidae > Branchinecta > Branchinecta lindahli. The sequence continues at coordinate 12,999,693 of JAKZAO010000001.1, forward strand.
GATATTGTTCTTTTTATTTGATAAATCTTTCTTTGCAGAACGGCCAAGGTCTTATTGCCAAGGAGAACTACAGGTCCGCCGACATTAAGACCACACTGGATCACCTTAACGAATCTTGGGAAAGTATGGTTCTGGCCTCTGTTGAGAAGGGCAAAAAGTTACGCCAGGCCTCTGCTCAGCATTCGTACAACAGGTATGTAGCCTAGCCTATACATTTTCTGTAAATTATGTCAACATGGAATCGATTACCTTTTCCGCCAATGGTGAGACTCCCCGCATCAACTACACTTCATCAATCCCTTTGCGTGTATTTTTTTTTGTAAGAAGACAACAAATCTTGCAGTACCTTCAACCCACCCCCCGGCAGGCTACAGCAAAGGGGTTATGACCTTAATCTGAGTTCTATTTTCGTTCCTTAACAGTACCTTCAGTTCAGTTCATTTCAGTTTGATTTACTTGTTTTTCTTTTATTTACTTTTCGCCATTGCTTTTAGGTATCTTGAAGGGAAAGCTGCCTTTTTTGTGATTCAGACAAGCATATAGAAGAACAAGAACCCGCGGTTGTATTTCTTTAGGAAGATTATCATGCAGAAAGAGTCGAGTGGGAATAAGCAACGGATTTTCCTTTAGGGATCTCGAAACAGCGCGATCTCGCGTAGTGGAGATCGAGGAGTCCCTAACCAACCAAGAGCTTGGGAAAGACGTTCGGAGTAGCAAAGACTTGCTGAAGAGACATCAACAACTTGAGAACGATTTGAAACAGTGGGACGTCAAAGCCAACGACATGATCGCCCTTGGTGACGAGATGGCGAACGAGGGTCATTTTGACGCAGCCAATATAAAAAAAGAGGGCAGTGCTCTGCAAGCTAGGTAAGTGCTCCCAGCCGATTATCTGACTATTCCGTTGTCGTTTTTCCCTTGTCACCTTTTTTCTCAGTTGTGTATCAGTGTTTGTCTTGTGTATCAGTTGCGTATCAGGCAAGGGGACAACTCCCATCTAATTTTTTTGTGTCCCTTTCTTATTGGTAGATTTGGCTGTACTTGACTTGAGCTTCTTCCGGGAGACAGCTTTTGGTATCCATGGGATCGATGCTGCACTCGAGCAGCTGGGCGCGCTTAACGTCTCTCCATCTCTTGCAACTAGATTTAATTTGGGGGGCTCGATCAAAGTCATCTACAAATGTTATTTTTAGTCGTTAGTGGATCCTAAGGCTGATAGCATATGTACCTTTAGTGGGTTATGTAGTCGCTTGAACGGGGGGTTACAGAAAACTACTTAATAGTGCGTTATCCTAACTGCTATATTCTCCTGGGATAATTTGATGGTCCGCTTCAAAATTGTCATCCACTACTAATGCGTCATATTATTCAGGATTCAAGCCCTTGAAGACCCAGTCAAAAGGCGTAGAGCAGCTCTTGAAGAATCCCAGCGATTCCACGAGTTCCTCTTCTTCATTGATGCTGAAATGCAGTGGATCCGAGAACATGAACCGGCTGCCAAGTCGGACGCTTTGGGACATGATCTTTACCAAGCTCAAATGTTAGATAAGAAGCACAAGAAGCTTGAGAGCGAAATCGCAGGTCATCAGGGAGTCATTGAATCCACCCTTGAAAACGGTCAGAAGTTGATCAGAGAAAAGAATCTGGAAAAAGCAGAGGTTTGTTAATTCAGTTCTCGGTTTCGCGGAAAGGAAGGGGTTGTAGTTTAGTGTGGTGCCAGTGTAAAGGAGGAGCAACAGTCTGGTAATCTAGTAGATTTCTTATGACGCTAGGGATAGAGTAACGACTCTTGCGATTCCTTGAAAGAGGCGACATCCTTATTAAATATTTTGTTTATTTCTTTGAACTCAACGCATACTGGATGGAACAAAATATTACACTGTGGTAGATTATATTACACTGTGGTAGATTTGCTAGCCGTCTTATGTATTCACTGTCTGTCATGTCTTGTGTTTCGTTATTTCCCTTTCCCTTTAGAATAATCAGATGCAAGTACCTAGATTTTCAAGAACATGGTCGAGTTGCCGGGCCTCGCAATGCGACACCTGGTTTTCCTCCAGGAACTGGATACGAAAGTTCTCATTTGTCTTTAGCATTCGGATCCGAAAATAGTTAGGTCCTGTTCAGCCCGGTAATGATAAGTAATTTCATATACGTTGTAGGAGGGACCCATAAATTTCCTTTTCCTTTATGGGTCCCTGGTTGTAGGGATATTTGTCTTTCATTCCCACGGTAATCATATTTTTCTATAGTTTCGGTGGAGTTTCACTCTTGTTTTCTTACTTCTTCCAAAAGTTTTGCTTCGTATTGGCATCGTACCTTTTTATTTGTCCATTCCAGATACTGTAGTTTTATTACTAAAACAAAGCACGTCGAACTGCAGTGAAACTACATCGAAACTACACCAGAAAAAAGCAACTTATGGTTCTTTAATTTGAATTAAGCTCCCAAGAATTCAATCCAATTTATTTTCAAAGATTCCCTCACGGACGAAGCCGAACATTGATTTTTTTCGTCATGTATATTCTCGTCACATAACTTAACAATTAATAACAAGTTCAATTAATAACTAAAATTCATTTGGTCATTGTACATGTGTCCAATATTGTGTACAATATTGCCAGTCGTCTCCCATCTGAGGTGACGATTTCGCTCAGTATTCGAACTTGGATTTAATAAAGATGTGTTAGTTTTATTAGCCTTGATTTCTTCCAAATGCTCTCATCCGAGTGTCACACCAGACTTTGCGGGAACCCAGAAGTGATGCCACTAGCTTTTTTGTAACAGCATGATTACGAGTCTGGTGCTTGTACTTTCGGCATATACTCGTATTTTATTCAGTGTTGTTTCCAGATCGAGAAGAAGTGCAAGGACCTGAAGACTGCCTGGGAAGATCTCAAGTCAGCCACCGTGAAGCGACGGAAAGACTTGGACCTTTCTTTGAGAGCTCAGCAATTTTTCTCAGGAGCAGCCGACATCGAGTCCTGGCTTGCTGAAAGGCAAGAGTTGCTTTCATCCAAGGACCTGGGGAAGGATGCGGAATCAGCAATCAAGCTCCTCACAAAACACAAGGTGAGTTTGGTATTATTGCTTCTAGCCAACCGAGGTGAAGATGAGGGCTGTTTCTGGCAGATGTTGTCCGTCCGAGGTTGTTTCGATACATTACAGATCAATGAATCAATAATTTTGTTAACCCATGTAATAAATGGCACAAGGCGTGCCCATATGGAATATTTGAAAATAGTAAAACAATTAATTCTAAGAAGAAGAAAGAAAAAGATCAGACTAAACTAAATAAACAGTATGCAATATCCCTGGATTTTAGCTGCGTCTGTACAACAGCGACGAAGCTAAGCATCTAAAGAGCTAACAGGAAATAGAAACACAACTAAGGTCACATGGTGCGGATGGCTGAGGTAGGCTTCCCAACGACGCTTGGTGCTGGAAACCTTCTGGCGTGCGTGCAAAGAATAGGCAGCGCTCCGCACATGGCAGAAACCTCGAGAAGGAAGCCAAGTTAGGTCGGACCACGATGACTGAGCAGTGGAATGCTGCCCAAGATAGAGTCAAGTGGAGGTCAGAAGCTGTCGCCTTATGCGCCACCAGTCGCGGGAAGACCCAAGTCTAAGTTTAAGTAACTGAAGTCATTATATTTTAAGGATAAGCCAAACTGCTTTTCTCAAAATCTTTTGAGTCCTGAGATTAGCCCATCAAGACTAGGTAGTTTGGCTGGGAAAGAGTTCATATTAAGAAATAAACAAATTTGTGTGTGTGTGGACAAATATTTCTTCATGAAACAAACAGGGCTTCGCTAGGAGACCTACACAGTTCTGCTAAGCGTCTCCTATTCTGCTTCGTCATGGCGTTGATTTCCTACTACAGCAGTGATTTTTGGCAAATTAATACAAGTTAGGATTACGTCGATGATAATCTCCTTCGATTCAGGAATAACTGGCTTCTTTTCCCTTATAGGCAATCGAACTGGAGCTCGACACCTACTCGGGTCTAATCACCGAGCTATGTTCCCATGCCCAACAAATGGTTGGGCAGAAGCACCCAGACTCGAAGGCTATTGAGCAGAGACAAGACACCTTACAGCAGACGATGAAGAATGTTCAAAAACTGGCTAGTCAAAGGCGTCAGCGACTTGTTGAATCTATGAACAGGCATGATTACCTCAGAGAAGCTGATTCAATGAAGGTCTGGATCTTGGAGCAGATGGTCACGGCGACGTCTGAGGACTTTGGCCAAGACTACGAGCACTTATTGGTAAGTTCAGCATACTTTGGTAAGGAGTGAGTCATGTTTGAGGGTCTAGAGAATCAGGCTTACTTGTTGTTCGTTTTCTTAAGCTGTGTTCCGCCAGGACACTGCCAGATTTAACGGGCGAAAATAGTTGCCGACCTTGGCGACGATGGAACAAGCTTGCTCGTCGGTGACCGGATTTCGCAGAAGGGAACATGGTATTAATAATAGCAAAGACAAAACACTATGAAACATTTAATCCCCCCAGCCCTGCAACTCCAGTTTAGCATCGGCCTTTTTGGAGAATGCATGTCGACTTAAAGTAAGGAACAGAAAACTTGACTCAAACTTGACTCGGGGAGCTAGCCAACATATCAAGAATGTACCCCGAGTCGATATTGAGAGTAAGAAAAATTCTCGTTACGATTGCCATTGCAGTTTCCGGGCAGTTTCCGAGAATTCGAGAAAAGCAAAATGTTTGTGTGCCGCGACTAGGAACCGAACCCCGGCCGTCTTGTCGGGGAGGTAGTTACTCTGTAGTCTACATGTAAAAAGGCGAACTTTTACAGTACATGAGTGCATAATTACAGTGCATAAGGGGCAAGGGCCTGCCAGCTAGCTTTGAACACTAAGGAGGGAGTTCGAGACGGTTCGAGATGACAAAGAAGGGGGGGCCTGTCGACAATAAGATGCTGTATATTTATCCAAGCCCTCCGGGCGATTCGATGGCCGAAAGCTGCGTAGTCAAGTTTACTGTTCCTTTAAAGTAATCATTGAACTAGGTGTTGGATAGATAGATAGGAAGTTTATTTTTTATTTTACAAAAGACTTTCGTGGCCAAAACCAAATTTGCGATTAATGTCAACAAAACTATTAACAATATCTGTGTTAATACACTCTGAATACACTTAATAACCGATCGTGTTTTGTTAAAAGTCTTACGAACTCTGGAATCAAACTTTTAGTGTATCTGACGTGTTTTGGAAGTGCAGGACAAAGTTTGGTACTCTAGAACTTGCCGTTCGTTCTTGCCGATTTCTGACGTTTTGGAAGAAGGGAGAGGATTTGGGAGCAGAGAGGGTACTTGTATCATTGCTTAACCGACGTTGGAGATTAGCTCCATTCTGCGCTATTGCCTGTTGCAATGTTTTAGGTTAGAATGTTTTACAGGGTAGTGGGGTGAAAGTTTTGGTTCACTGCGAATAATAAGAAGATCCCGATTCTGTATTATTTCCAAATGGTTTCTTTGTTTCTAAAATGCCAAACAGGCGCTGGATATACCAGGGTGGATCTATTGAAATAAGTAAAAGCGTGCGTCATAAGTTGCGTCACGGCACATAAGAACAGTGGCGGAGCATCGTATTTCTCCCTTATCTTTTCCACCAGCGGAACTGTATCTTAAAGGAACTGAAAACTTGACTCAAACTTGACTTGGGGAGCTAGCTAACATATCAAGAATGTACCCTGAGTCGATATTGAGAGTAAGAAAAATTCTCGTTACGACCATTGCAGTTTCCGGGCAGTTTCTGAGAATTCGACTTTTGAGTTAGTAGAAAAAAAGCAAAAGGTTTGTGTGCCGCGAATATAGGAATCGAACCTAGGCCGTCTTGTCGGGGAGGTCGTTTGTCTGTAGTCTACACGTAAAAAGGCGAACTTTTACAGTACATAAAGTGCATAATTACAGTGCATAAGGGGCAAGGGCCTGCCAGCTAGCTTTGGGAACACTAAGGAGGGGTTCGAGACGGTTCGAGATAACAAAGAAGGGGGGGGGGGGGCAGTCGACAATAAGACCCTGTATATTTATGTAAGCCCCCCCCCCCCGGGCGATTCGATGGCCGAAAGTTGCGTATAGTCAAGTTTACTGTTCCTTTAAATTACCTTACCTGAAATTGCACTTGCAAGCAATAAGGATGTTGTATGCCGATGAGTACCTTCTCCATACCTTCTTCGCCATGGCTTCGTCCAGGGTTGTCAAAAAAACAATACGAGCGAAAATGTAGGACCCTTGTAAATATATTGTTGATCAAGTAAATAGACCTCAGGTTTTGGTTTGCGACATTGAGTAGTAGGCTACTAATGGAAAAGTGAACAGCCCCTCTTTCTTTTAGCTGCTGCAGAACAAGTTCGATGAGTTTAAGCTTAGAATAGAATCAGGCTCTGAACGCTTCCGGCAATGCGACGAGCTTGCCAAGAAATTAATCGCCAGCGAAAACCCGTACAGCAACGATTTTGAGAGAAGTCAGGAAGAGCTTGGGTAAGTTTATTCATCTTTCGCAAACCTGACCGCAACTGACTTTATGAAAGGTCTATCGTCGCTCGTGATTGGATTCTATTTTTACCTAGAACGAGTAAAAGGAAAACAGCTGTCGTCTTGCATCACACTGAAGCCATGCGCCAAAACAAATGCAAACACAATGCATACCAGAGCTTGCACTATAAGATTAAGCGTATTCGGTCTTCCATACCCGCTTAGGGATTGCGGACATTTTCTAGCTATAAAGGTGAAATCCTTTTAGTCTTGTACGTATTATTATTATTAAGCTACAGACAAGTGAGGCAAGTCTTGACCACTTATTTTGTTTTTAGTTCGACGGCTGAGCAGCTTTGTAAATTTGCTGATGGTTCGCGGCTCTTATAACCTCTTACTGTTTCCCAGTCTAATCCCTAATGTTGCATGACTGAACTCTAACACCCCCTTTATCTCCTAAAGCTCTCCCTCGAAAAGCCCCTCAAAGGCTCGTGACCCTGTCCGTCAGGTTTCACAGTTGCATGCCATTATCTGGTAAGGTTTGGTCTCTTTCCGCTGTTGGTGCTGTCTCTTTTCAGTCCTGCTATCACTGTTGGTTTTGCTTATGTCACCGTTATTTTTTGTTCCGTTATTTATTGTCGCCTGTTTTCTTGTACTTATTTCAACGTGCCTTTGGTTCTTTAAGTCTTAGGTTCTTGAATGTTACGTGTTTTTGCATTCCGTCAATAGGATGTGTGACACGACGGAATTTTGCAGTCTTAGAACCACAAAGAAGACGAGCATATGACATTGTCTGCTTGACCGTCCGTCAGTTCGTCTGGATGCGTGATAACTTTGTAACGAGTTGACTTATTTTAATGAAACTTCGTGATCGAATTCTTTGGGTATGTTTATAATAATAATAATATATATAATTGCAACAAAAAGGCTTTCGCCTCTACAAATTTCTCTAGACACTTCGTACACTAAACTGAATTTCGGCCAGGTGACGATCTAAACCAGATTTGAAATGATTAATGTTTTCGGCCATTACGAGACTTTCAGGGAGATGATTCCAGTATTCAACAACTCTGTTTTTAAAGCTCCATTTTCCAATGTCCTTTCGAAACTTCTCAACTCGCAGTTTTAAGCTGTGTCCTCTGAGACCGTTGCGGTTGAAGGAGAGGATATCATCGGGCCTTATGTTGTCATAGTAATTATGACAAATCTTGAAAGTTTCAATCAAATCACCTCTGAGAAATCTGTAAGTCAGACTGGGTAAACGTAATTTTTCGAGCCGACTTTCGTAAGATAGATGGCGAATGGCTTTATGGGGGAGGGAATTGCAGCGAGACATGAAAGAGATCTGTTTGAGTCTACTAGAATGTCTGTAAGGGGTGAAAAGAAATGGTATTTTGACGTATGTGCTTCGTTTTGTATTAGATAGTTCGACTGGAATCCAGCGAAAAGGGGAATTCTGGTGTACCCAGAATCTTCTAGTCAAGATGATCGAAGTTTCGATGGAGGGGCAAGAAGACATTCAGAGTCGGATTTCCCATGAGGTCAACCTAGGCCATTTCCTTGGTCGCAGCAGCCTGGGGGGGGGGGGGTATAAACAGAAGAAGTCACAATCAAATATTTGCAAATTTTTCAGTATTATTTTGAACATGTCACATACAGTGCTGTTAATGGTGGATTTCATCCACACCCCATTGCGATTTTGCGGATTGCGGTCCGCCAACTGTTGGATCGTGTTTCCACATGATGCGCGATAGGAAGTCGAAATTTCTTTCTTGACGAGGAGTGGGCGCAGAATTAAGTGCTTGGGGCTAGGGAGTAGAAATGTGTAAATCCGGGCCTGATAAAAGGTATGGGAGCGTCGAGCAGAGTGTGAGAAACTTTGCTTCGTTTTCACATCTGACCAAGTTCGGCCGGAATCCGACGAAGACCGAAACCTGGTAGACCTGCAGATTTGTTGATGGAGTTGTTAGATTTGTAGATGTCGGGACCCAAACCCAAAAACTTTTCTTCTGCTTTTCCCAGTGAATCGATAGTCAACTGGAGTCAGGCAAGCCTGCCGCGGTGTCTAAGTATCAGCGATTGGCACCTACATCCTTCTAACCAACTGAGTGTGTGGTCAATTTCGTTTTCTTTTTCCCGTGAAAACCTGTATTAGCTGGATCAAGAAATCTAACGGATCCTAGCAATAACTTTAGCCTTGGTCCTTTTGCTTTATTTTGGTGTATTACCGTTAGACATGAAAATGGTCTTTCGGTTTATATAACCGCAGGCTAAGCTATCGGGCTCCCCAAAAGTGGCATATATTGGCAGAGTAGAATGTGCCAAAATTCTCCCCCTCACATCTCCGGCGTCGTATTAACCAGAGATAACCTCGCTTTGATTCTAACGTTAATATTTGTAGCCAAATGTGGGATCGTCTGATTGAATCCGTTGACATCCGGGAGCAGCGCCTCCATGCAGCCGGTGAGATCCATCGATTTAACCGCGATGTCGCTGATGCGCTGGCTCGGATTCTGGAAAAGAACACAGCCATTCCGGATGATCTCGGAAGAGACTTGAATTCAGCATTAACTCTGTGGAGGAAGCACGAAAATTTTGAAAATGACCTTGTAGCATTGGAAGCCCAACTTCAGGTAACGATTTTCTCTTCAGTAGTAAATAACTAAGACTAGGACAAAGACTAGCTGGATCCATAAGACATTGTTTTCGTCATTGGCAAAGGCGTCTATGAGAGAGGGTTTGTTGAACAAAATAAACATAAAGACTTCATTATTGCATGGCCTGCCCAAGGGGGTGGCCGAAGCAAAACCGTAGACGCTAGGACCCAACCAGAATGGTACAGAGAACAGAAACTGCAGAATCGGTTAAACTTTGAGTAACAGTGAGGCAGACTCTTCGTATCTCCTGCTGATATTGCCCGCTTTTAAAGGATACCGAATAAAGGGCATGTGGTATTTCGGTTTATATTTTGTTCTTCACTCATTTTCGGGATTTGAGTGCGTCCGGATGGTGGGCAAATGACGACGCTTGTCCAGTATTTTTTATTTACGCAGTGTCACCTTTATATCTTTGCTGTCAATGGTCATCATTATTCTTTCATAACTGCAGTTAAGTTATTCATTATTTTGCTTGTTCATTTGTTTATTCATTATTTTCGAATGCTCTTGGCTTTGTAGTGGTTAATTATTATATCTTCCAGGTCCTCATCGACGACGCAGCTCGCCTGCAGGTTGCTTATCCCGGCAGCAATGCTGACCATATCAAGAAACAGCAGACTTTGGTTGTTCAGAACTGGGAAGCCCTTCAAGATAAAGTGTCGAATCGACGGGACGTTCTTCAGGCCAGTATCGATCTCCAGAGATTCTTGTCTCAGGTGAGCTCCCTTTGAACTCCTGCAGCGCTCTTATGCTACCTTTTCATGTTGCGGCCATAGCTGTGCTTCATAAATTCAAGATCTTTCAATTCATAAATTTTGACACAGATCTTTGAATATCATAAGCTTTTCTGTCGTTTGATCCGTGGATGAATTACAGACTTTATGAGCTACACTTTCTTGCAAAGAGACCCTGGCTTCTGAACGTCAGAACTGGCGCAGCTATTGACTATGAAGGACGAAATAACCCTCTGGAGGAGAACAGCCTTCTTTTCGGTATCCAGGCTGAAGCACGTGTCAACCAATAAATACGATTGCCGTCACCGCCGCTCGACGTATCATTTTGACGTTTATAGAACGTCTTCACCCACAAAGCCATCATGTTTCAAAGGGTGCCTGTGGGCTGTGGCACAGTAACGGAATGGGTTGAAAGTTTGCTTCACGCATGCAGCCAGACACATTCTTCTTTTCGTCTTTTCTGAGATTTCTGTGCATTGGATAAATTGATTGGCGTCTTTGTACCGTTTCAGGTTCGGGATTTGATGAACTGGTCGAAGGAACTATTTAATCAGATGTCAGCCGTGGAAAAGGTCAGCGATGCCGCTGCTGCCCAAGCCCTGACTGCTGAGCATAAGAGCCTGTTCGACGAAATTCGTGCCAGGGAAGATACCTTTGCAGCCGCCACCGGTAACGGTGACAACATGATCAAAGAAAGTCATTATGCTTCTGAGAAAATAAAGGAGCGGCTTGAGGACTTGTTGAGCGAGCGAAATCGACTCCACAGCGCCTGGAAGCAAAAGAAAGTGTATTTAGACCAGCAGCTTGACCTTCAGTTCTTCTTGCGAGATGCCAAGCAAATCGACACAGTTGCAGCTAGACAGGAGGTAAAGATTTGTCTGTTTAAATGATTGTGAGGGGATAGTGCTGATCGCCCTTTCCTTAGGGCTTTTGGGGCAGAACTCCATCTTGCGTTTTTCTTATAGCGTGAATCGAATTGTTGAAAAACATATATATTCTGCCTTTTGCTTACTTTTGTGTTGGCGTAAACTGAGCCTGATCATCTTCCTATCTCTCGATGTGGTCATATTCGCCACTGGGCTTACACAGATCATACCAGGCGGCAGAGGCGTTACTAGCCAAAATGTTTGGGGGGGAGACAAGGTATTTACCGACTGGCTGGTCATTTTTACCGACTGGTTTTGCAGATAAAAACGACTGTGTTGACGAAAAATCGGCTAATTTTAAGAAAAATCGACTATTTTTACAAAAAACCGACTGTTTTTAAGAAAAATCGACCGTTTCCAAGAAAAAAATCGACTATTTTTAAGAAAAATAGCGGCGCTTCGCGCCGACTCGGCTATTTTTTACCGACTGGCCGACAACATTGGGGGGGGGGCGTCCCCCCCTCCCCCCTAGTAGTGACGGCCCTGCCAGGCGGTAAGATTTGCTCCCTTTTCTCTTTCAGGTTTTGATCGTACAGAAACAAATATTTGTCAAAATCTCAGAACATTAAATTTTGAGAACTTAAAATGGAAAACATCGTCGGAAAGCAGAGAAAGAAGCTTGTTGAAGAGGCTAATAGACCTGCTTAACAATTTAGTGTGAAGCCGCCATAACGTCTTTATTCTTAGGCATTTATGACCAGCAGTGATTACGGCACTACGGAAGAAGACATCAGCGCCACGCTAAAGAAACATGAAGCTCTCGAGAAGCTGATCGCGGCTCAGGATGAGAAGCTGTCCGTGTTCTTGGAACATGGCGAAAAGCTCGTGTCCCAAAATCACTACGAGTCAAAGCTGATATCACAGACAATGCGTGAGGCAACTCAGAAACGAGTCAAAGTTAGGGAACTTGGTGTGCAAAGACGGCGAAAGCTTCAGGATGCATTGCTGTATGCACAGTTCGTTCAGCATGTGACAGAGGTATGACTTCATTTTAAAGGATCCCTCTTTATTATTGTGCTTTTTTGTAAGATAAGCTAAGATTGGATTTGCGTTAAGAGCCAAAGGCCATGGCAAATACGTAGAAAATGAACTGTTTGTATTATCCCTAGCTCCCTTATTGAATTACAAGCTTCTGAAATCCCCGGCTGTCGCAATCGTTTAGTTTTCTACTTGCGACCTGCAAACTTCGCCAAAAGCTTAAAGGTCCACTGACAGCTCTTTAACACATAAGGATCTTAAAAGGTTGAAAGCGTTGTTTCCCATTCTGGAAGACATGGTAGACCATCGAGTCCATCTTATGTTCTGTACTGTTTCTATTTCGCTTGGTTTTCCCATTTTTTAACCGCGGCGCGTTCAGTTTTTAAATATTTTGCGTCCAGTTGCCGCGGCGGAGAGCCAGAAGGTTGGATAGAGTCGACAAGCGCTAATAAGAAAATAGCTGATTTCACGTGGAAAGTAATGGTATTTTCGAAATACGACATTTCTGAGCGATTTCAACGTGAAAAGACCATTTCTAATGGTCAGTGTCGTTTTAAAGTCCTCGTCTAATCTTCTGGCTGTCTAAGAGGGGAAGCGGGGTAGATGTTTGTAATTGACTATTACCCTAGTTTGCCATCAAGGCTGTACGTTGGGTGCTTGTCGAGTATTCGATACCTCGTTAGGTTTTGGTTCTTGTTTAACTAGGGAAGTGGGAGAGTCCAAGATCCAACCTTATAGTAAAACGGATGGGGTCTACTTTCCAGTTATTTTATTCTTTAAATCTGAAGAGAATGAATTCTCAGCCTCTTACATTCTCGCCTCTGATAAACAACAAGAGCTGGAAGCTCATATGGCACTTGCAAGGCTGGGTCAGAGGATGAAAGTAGGAATTTGTCAATTTGTGGGTTTGTTGTGGTCATTTGTAATCAAAACTCTTGAAGTAAAATACATGATGAACTCATCGGGAGCACGAAAATGTATATTTTACTCAAAAGTATTGTTTGTACTTTAAGGAAATCACTTCTGAGCAAAACCCTTAAGGCAAAAATGATCATGGGCTCATAGGGATCACGAAAATGTGTATTTTGCTAAAAAGTATTTTTTTTTGTACGTTGTGGTTGCGATTAGTACTTTAAGGGATGGTCGGATCTGAGAACTGACAGTTTCTAAGCCAATCTTCTCAAGTGTCTGATTTCCAAGCCAAGTTTCATCGTCCTAGTACATCTGGAAGTACCTTGATTCGCGATCACCGGAATTCCGGACCCCTCTCCAACTCCCCCCACAGTGCCCGAACCCGGTCCGGTTCTGTCACTGATGTATCTAGAGCTTCTGCTTGTTCTTCCAACCAAGTTTCTTCCCAATAGCTCCACTCTAAGCGTGTCACAAGATTTCCGGTTCTCCCCTCCACCTCCCCCCCAACATTCATCGGATTACATCCGGACTTCAAACAGGACACTTGAGACATTAGGTCTTTCCAAATATCAAGTTTCATTAAGATCCTATCACCCGTTCAAAAGTTATACATACCTCAAGATTCAGGATTCTCCCTCCCTCCACTCCCCCCACGATGGTCGGATCAGGGAACTGACTATTTCTAAGCCAATCATATCAAATCTCTAATTTTCAAGCACAGTTTTATCGTCCTAGTACGTCTGGAAGTACCTTAACTTGCGATCATCGCAATTCCGGACCCCCCTCCCTCTAACTCCCCGACAGTGCCCGAATCTTGTCCGGTTCTGTCACTTACGTACATAGGGCTTGTGCTTGTTCTTTCCACCAAGTTTCATTCCGATCGCTCCACTCCAAGCGTGTCGCAAGTTTTCCGGCTCCCCCCTCCGACCCCCCCACCTTCATCGGATCTCGTCCGGACTTGAAACTGGGCATCCGAGACATGTGATCTTTCTACGTATCAAGTTTCATTATGATCCGATCACCCGTTCGGAAGTTATACATACCTCAAGATTCCGGATTCCCCCTCCCGTCAGTCCCCCACGATGGTCGGATCGGGAAGTTGACTATTTTCAGGTTAATCTGGTCGAGTCCCTGATTTGCCTGCCAAATTTCATTGTCCTAGCACACCTGGAAGTAACTTAACTCCGTATCACCGGAATTCCGGACCCCCCCTCCAACTCCCCCCACAGTGCACGAATCGGGTCCGGGTCTGTCAATGACGTACCTAGGGTATGTGCTTGTTCCTCCCACCAAGTTTAATCCCGATCGCTCCAGTCTAAGCGTGTCGCATGATTTCCGGTTCCCCCCTCCGACTCCCCCACACATTAATCGGATTCGATCCGGACCTGAATCGGGACATCTGAGAAATGACGTCTTTCCAAATATCAAGTTTCATTAAGATCCGATCATCCGTTTGAAAGTTATGCATGCCCCTAAATTCCGGATTCCGGCTCCCCTCCCTCCCCCCATGATGGTCGGATCGGGGAAGTGACTATTTCTAAATTAGTTTGGTCGGGTCCCTGATATGCCTGCCAAGTTTCATCGTCCTAGCACATCTGGAAGTACCCTAACTCGCGATCACCGGACTGACCGACCGACCGACCGACGGAAAAGTGATCGGTATATGGCACTTGGCCGGAAGGCAAGTGCCATAAAAATGGGTGTAGGAGGGCTTCGGAGACTCTTTTCTTTAGATTTAAAAGTGGGTCTGTTATATTAAATAACTAATTGAGGATCTGAATCGCTCAAACAACGAAAGTTGTCGCTTTCTTCGCCGGAGATGCTAACGGTTTGAGGCTGTGCCGAGGGATTGCTCACTCCCAAAATGGTTGTACAGTGGTGCCCGGTGCCCAGGTGTGCCCAGCCGGTGCTCACTCCCAAAATGGTTGTACAGTGGTGCCCGGTGCCCATGGAGGGTGTACAGTGGTGCCCAGCGAGTGAGCAACCCCTCGGGCTGTGCGGAATCCAGTTTGCCTTCTTGGATTGTTGTGAGCTTGATGACTTTTTTTCTTTCTGGTGACATCATACATGGTTACCACATAATCATATAATAATAATAACGTTTATTTCCTGAATAGCTCATATAATTACTCGCTAGCATCGGATCGTCACACAATTATTAACACGGCTAAAACTTAATAATCACTTCTCAATAATTGCATTCAAATATTTATATGTATGTACAATTAATAACGAATATATCACATTTCAGAGCTGAAATACTTCACGAAATATGGTACAAATGACGAAAGATACCGGTCAGTAGAGTGGATATCGGGGCGAACAAGTCTGGTACAATTACGGGTTGCAGCGCGAAGCCTTGTTTCGGGTCGAGTCGGGTTTGGGGATTAAGGGATTAAAAGTTTTATTTAGAAGAAAGAAAAAAAAAACGACTGTAGTTTTATTTTGGAGCAGCATCTGAAATATATCGCCTCATACGTGGTTATCACACCATCTGCCACTCGGACGGATCAGAGTCATATTAAAAAAAGAAAAAGAAAGAACAAAAATCAGCCCTAGTTCTATTTCGGAGCAGCATCTGCAAAAGCTGTCTAGACAGCTCTGCTGTCTTTCTAGCCCATGTTTGTTGTAGTGAACAGCTTGTTATGTTTCAGGCAAACGTCTGGATTGATGAAAGGCAGATAAGGCTTGAATCAGAGCTGTCGAAGGGGGAGGTTACCTCCCTGGACGAAAAAATCAAGCGCCTTCAGTGGCACCAGGCATTCCATGCTGAGATCGCGGCACATCAGAAAACAGTCGATGGAATTAGAGAAAAAGGTAAGGCTATACAGTGGTCATGGCTTTCTTTATTAATGGGTCCAGTTGACTGCATTTCGAATGCCGGTGCTATTATTTTTTTTTTTTCAGAATATTTATGATTTCTCTCGAATTTCTTCGTGCCCAGCAGTATTTTTGAACAACATTGATTGATTAAATACAGCTATAGCTATCCAAGAGTAGGATTTAGTTCCTTGCGAAAGTATTGAAATCAATTCCTTGTTACTCCAATAACCAAGTTCTTATTATCTGAGACAGTATATTTTAGCGGAAAATGTAATGAAGTGTTTTTGGGATCCCAAAACGTTAGTGACGGATACCTATGACATCGCAAAAGTTGTCCGTCTGTCCGTCTGTCCGTCCGTCCGTCTGTCCGTCTGTCTGTAAGCACGATAACTCTCGAAGGGAATGAGATATTTTGATGAAACTTGGTGTGAAGATTCTTTGGGTCAAGAGTAAGGTCAAGTTCGTAGATGGGCACTGTAGCCCTACATTTAGGGGTGGGGGAGGGGGTTTAAATTAAGGGGCAAACCAAATATTTTGAAACAGCTAATGTGATAGTCGATTATGGGGTAAGAAGACATGCTGAACACGATGGTGAAAACCATTTCTCGCCGGACAAGTAGTTCGCCCGGAATCTGGCCAAAACCGGAAAGTTTGTTAAAAGTAAAAGTTTTATTTGATTTTAATTAGATGTTCGATTTAGGGGTAAGAAGACATACTGAAAACGATGGTGAAAATCATTTTTTGGCTGGACAAGTAGTTAGCCCGGAATCCGGCCGAAACCGGAAAATTTGTTAAAAGCAAAAGTTTTATTTGAAGTTGACTAGATGTGTGATTTAGGGGTAAGAAGACATGCTGAACACGATGGTGAAAACCATTTTCTCGACGGACTAGTAGTTAGCCCGGAATCCGGCCGAAACCGGAAAATTTGTTAAAAGCAAAAGTTTTATTTAAAGTTGATTAGATGTTCGATTTAGGGGTAAGAATACATGCTGAACACGATGGTCAAAACCATTTTCTTGCCGGACAAGTAGTTCACCCGGAATCCGGCCAAAACCGGAAAATTTGTTAAAAGTAAAATTTGTATTTGAAGTTGATTAGATGATAGATTTTAGGGTAAGAAAAGACGCTGAATCTGTATATGACAATAATTTTTTACCCGGACATATAGTTCTTCCGGAATCCGGTTGAAACCGGATTTTTTTAGAAGTTAAAGTTTTATTTGAAGTTGATTGGATGTTCATTATAGGGATAAGGAGATGCGCTGAATTCGTTTCTGAACTATCTTTTTTTGGCTAAGTAGTTCGCTCGGAATTCGGCCGAAACCGGAAATTTGGCAGAAGTAAAGCAGGAATTTTAAGTTTCGATCAGTGTCGTCAAAATAAATATGGCTTATACAGATATATCTGAACTTAATTTTCTCAGATGATTAGCCTGGCGAAGACTGGCTCTGGCGTAGAGAAGACGTAGTTGTCTGGGTCAAATATTAAATTTTTGGGATCCCATCGAAACCTTTGGTCTTGTTAGCTTTGTGTAGGTGTGTATTTTACACTCTACTCTGCTGGATCCCTTCGTGTCGTGAACTCCGAAATCCATGTTACAAACCATTTCTCTTTCCACGAGGTCTGACAAGTTCACGCATCTGACCCGGTCGACCGTCTCGGAAGCAACTGCCTTATTTAAAGCGAAGCAAGCATAAACGTAGGCAATATCATTAGTGGAAGTGTTCGATTCTTAGAAATTGGAGAACAAATAGAAGGAAGGAAAATATCTTACAATATTAGAGGGAAACAATATATGTTGCTGCAGGCCCCTTATGTTTCCGCGTAGGTATTGTGAACTTGTCGACATCTGAGCTTTTTCTTTTCCCTTTTCTGCCTTGTTTACATGACCTCAAATTCAAGGTGACCGTCTAGTCGGTAGTGGACACGAGAACTCACGGACCGTCGCTGCACAGCAGGAGTCCCTTTTAAGCAAATGGCACAAGCTTATCTTTGCCACCGGAAGCCTTGGCAGGGGGCTCGAGGAAGCCCAAGATATCCTTGACTTCAATAGCAATGTTGAAAGCACTGAGGCCTGGATCCGCGAAAAGGAGATGATGGTCCAGGCTGGTGACGTAGGCCAGGACCACGAGCATTGCCTTGCGTTGACGAGAAAACTGGATGAGCAAGAAATGCGGGCGGCTGCTGACCGGGTTAAGCAAGTGTCTGCTCTTGCTGAGAAGCTCATAAGCCAGAATAGAAGTGATCCGAAACTCGTTCAAACTCGTCGAGACAAAGTCAGCGAGAAGTAAGTACCTCAAAATCCTAGCATTTTTGTTTTTGCTTTATTCATTCGTTCAATCTGTTGTTATATCAGTTATCATTCTGCAATGTAGAATCTGCATAGTACTGCATAGAATAGAATATATTACCAAAAAGCCTGAGGACCATGGCAACAAAAATTGTATAAGTATACTAAATTATAACACTCTTATTATTATAAAAATCTCATTCCAAAATCCATCCCAAGCGTCAAGTAACGCCAAAGTTTTTTCTTCATCAACGTTCATTCTTCATCATCCTTACAATCCATTCTTCATTATATTCTCTCTCACCAAATACCTTCTTTCTCCATTCATTCAATTCCGAACATTCACGCACCAAATGAACTACACTTTCATCCTCATCACCGCACATATGACAAAAGTAAGGACTAATTCTCTCTTTTACCAGTATATTTTCGCCTTGCCCAAAAAAGAAAACTAGCCTTGAGGAGCACCTTTGTTTTACTTCCTTTCGGAATATATATTATTGTTTAGAAATGTGTTGATCATTATGCCGCAGACCTGACCCTCTAAATTTTCAACCCAAGCACCTCTAGGCTCATGGGGTTTGCGTAACAGTGTATTCCACACTAAGGACTGCCCTGATGTGTGAAAAGGATGTGAAATGTAAAAGCGCGTAGTATAATCTGTTATACCGACAAGTCCCTTTTTCATGAAGAAGAAGAAATGATAAGAGTAAGACCCGCTGATAGTTGTACTAACTTGAATGCTTTTTAGGTGGAAGTTGTTGCAGAAAGCAGTTGAGGAATACCGGGCTGACTTGGCAGGGGCTCTTGAAATCCATGCTTTCAACCGCGATGTTGCCGATACGGAGGAAAGAATCGCGGAGAAGGTCGTGGCCTTGTCGAAAGCCGAAAAGCCAAGAACCTTGGATCAGGTTGAAAAAGCAAAAAGGAAACAAGAAAATTCAGAAACGGAGCTTCGTGCGATTGAAAGCAAACTCCAGGTATTTGCGTTTAGGGTTTGTTACCGAGTTGAATCGGCAAGTACGATGGAATAATTTGCCTGTATTCTATTTTTTGAACCGCCTTTTGACTCAGTCTGTAATCTTCAGAGAACGACTTGAACTTTTCGGTCAGCACGGTTTAATTCGTTACGGCAAAACACGCTGTTCATTAAACAAAAAGTTTCATAATAAGCTATTCATAACTTAGTCATTCAGGGCTTGTACTACCTATCGTATGTTAAGCCAACCTTCTTGACCATACAATTTAGTCTGCTCAATCCACGGAAGTGTGAGGATCGTGTTCTGTTCACGAAAACAAGACAATCTCGATCACGTACAGAAGAGTGCGTCACCTCATATATAAATGCTGTGTATTTTCAGACTATGTTTATACTTTCGTACCGCCGTGATAGGAGGCGACCACAATTTCATCTCTATAAGAAGTCGATATCGTTATGTTCTCAGTAAGATCAAGCCAGTTTCTATCTGGTCCAAGTTCAGTGTTGTGGACACAACAGTGCAGGCTTCTACTTATCACTGTTAGTACATCATGCTAATTCTCGTCATGCTTTGATTTGACTCTTTAAATTTTTGCCCTGATGACATAGTGGTAAAACGTCAGCATAAAATGAGACGCATATAAGCTTCGCCGTTGACACTTACAAAGTATTAAAGTTTTAACTTTTTACATAACCCACTCGTCCCGTATACTTTAAATTATTTATGTTTAATTATTGTAATAATTACCGGCTCTTGTAGCTATCTGTAATTTTATCAAACTTTTCTCGCTAGTAAACAGTAAAGCAGTCAGATGGACACTGATTCAGGTCCGCTCTCTGGAAGTCCATTCATGAGTCCGTGACATGCTGCTGAAGTCTTTGAAATCTTTCACCAACGAGTTTTAAGCTATGACTTTTGAGTATAATTATGGTGTGAATGAACATCAAGATGTCATCTGGAACAACCCTGTTTTATTGTCTTGTCTTATATTGTGGATGAGACCTCATTCGTTTCAGGACCACGAAGTCGAGACCAAGCGACTTATCCACAAGTACACAGATATGTCTGATCCTATCACCGCAAAGTTGAACGAAACCAGAGCCAAGTGGAAGAACCTTGTTGCCCTTCGCAGCGCCCGCAAAGACGCGTTTGTTGAAGCTTTCAGGAGGTTGAAGTTCCTCGCCGACGCACATGACCTCGCCGAGTGGGTTAAGGATATGAAGCGAAAAATGGAGGAGGAGGCCCTTCCAGATAACTTGAACGAGGCGCAGGCTGCTCTTCAACTTCATCATGAGCGAAAGGTATTTATTCTGTTTGGAAAGAGTTCGTGGATCGTGACTTGTTTATGTGCTAATTTTTGCGAGCAGTGTGCTGATTTTTTCATTAACCGGTACAGGCAGTGGAAGTAATGGGTCAGTCGATTCAAAGAAGAGGAATTATTATCTCCTCTTAAAGGGTAACGGGCCCTATATACTGTTTTTGTTCCAGTATTCAGGGATATGTGACTCCGTTGTATAGTAGACAAATCTTCAAGTATTTGTTTGCGTACCGAGTTGGACATAGAAAAGACGACCAATAGGATGTTAGACGTTCTATCGTACAAGTCGGAAACCTTGAGGATCTGATTTCAGCCTCTTTTCCAATACTGTGATAAAACAATGAACAACGGGTCGGACAAAAAAAAAAACATTTCCATTTGACTTCAGAATTTATGAAGTCAGAATCGTTATCGAACTCTGACAGTTCACTCCCAAAATCGAAAGTTTTCTTTGTACCTTACCATGTGCCTTGTTTTGTAGGCCGAAATCGATGGTCGGCAGTCTGTATTCCGAAACTTGAAAGAATATGGTCAGAAGCTTCAAAAGGCTGACGAGTCATCATCTTCAGACGAGACCGACGAAGAATCGAAACGGTCAGAAAAAAAGAGAAAGCACACAAAAGAAGTGTCCGTTTGGATGGCCAACCTTGAAGACATGCGCAAAGACCTAAATTCTTCTTGGGACGACAGGAAATTACAGTTGATTCAGTGTATCCAGCTGTGTCAGTTTACTAGTCTGGTGGAAGCTGCTCACAGTCGAATGGCCAAACATGAAGCCTTTTTGAATAATGACGACCTTGGAGTAAGTATTTTTTTTCCTGAGTTCTAGCCTACTATTTTATTCTCCGTAGCCTGCTAGTATAAAATTGGATATAGAAAACGTAAATCATTCTCAAAAGTAGTTTTCTCGAACTAATGTACTAGCCTACATGAACCGTAGGTACAAAACAACATACCAGATTACAGACATATTTGTTGGCCTACACTATTTTTTGTTATTTTTGACTTTGTTGTAGATGAGCCCGATTTCAGCTGAGGATTCTCGGGGCGAAGATCAATACTGATTGCCGTAATTTTCTTCGATGCACGTTATCGTCCGGTTTCACCTACCATTCTCCTGTGGCATTGATGGATAATGACGATAAACCGTAGCATTAATATGCCCTGGAGAATCGTCAGAGATGCTCCCCCCCCCCCATGCTACGGGCTGGAATCGAAGAATGTTAACGTAAATATCGAATTTATACGAGGGAGGGCCGTAAATAACCGCTTCTGTCCCGAACCCGATTGGATTAGATTGCGAACTAGCGGAGCATTTTTGTCTTTCTATTCACTACAATAACACGATCGGAGAGTTTTGAAGAGATTAAAATTCAACACAAATAAAAAGTTAGGTGCGACACTTTAAAGAAAACAATTGGGCAAGAAAACAACTATAAATAATAATAATAATAATTTATTGTTGCCCACTTCTAACAAAAAAGAGAAAGCGGAGTGTATAACAGAAATTAAGGTTGATCTTTCTGCAAAATAAAAATAAATTTTAGAAAGACGTGCGACCACATATTTTGTTTCGGATCTTGTGAATCAGCTATTTGTGGTTGGGTTGCGACATCCTTTGACAGGGACATTAAAAGGTATAGGTAAAGATGCATGTAACCCGCTTTAACCAATTCACCCCTTCTTCCTTAGGAGTCGGTTGGAACTGTGGATGCCCTACTGAGAAAGCATGAGGCTTTCGAGAAAACGCTGGCTGCTCAAAGTGCCCGCTTCACGGAAATCGAAAAGGCTGCCACTGCGCACATTGAAGCTGGCCACTATGACAGTGAAGGCGTCCGGAAACAGCTCGAAGCGGTTATGGTACGCCGTGCCAGGATCCAGGAAAGAAGCGCTGCTAGGAAGCAAAAGCTCATCGAGGCCAGACAGCTGCATGCATTTTTGATGAAGTTCCATGAGGTTCGTTTACCGTTTTTGTTATGCAAGTCTTATTGCCTTGTGCAATGCTGGCCGACTGGGGCATAAACTGTCCGAATAAAAAAAGAAAAGTCTCAAATAGAGTTTTCATCTTGTTTTACTTTGGATAATGATCCTTCGCGTGAGGCACTAAGAGCAACCAGAACGACCACGATTTAATGAGGGGTATCAGTCCAAGGAAAATTCCCGGACAAAACAGATTCAGTTCCCCAGTTCCTAGTTCCCAATGGATCTACGGACCTACTGTTGTTTATAGGTAGACCCCGGTTCGTTTGCCGACGCTTTTGAATCTAGTAGCTCTTTATAGTAAGTTTTTCTTCTTATAGATCACGAGCTGGATTGCTGAGAAGCTACAAGTTGCCAATGACGAAAATTATCGCGAGCCAACCAACCTCCAGAGTAAGCTACAGAAGCACATTGCCTTCGAGGCTGAAGTTCTGGCTAACAGGGGTCGTATTGACTCCGTGGAAGAGGAGGGCACCCAGTTAGTCAAAGCTAATCACTATGCCAGCATGGAGCTTGGAAACAGAGTGGAGGACCTCAATTCGTACTGGCACGAACTTCAGGAAGCCATGTTGACTAAGAAGGAACGGCTACAAGATGCCTTGATGGTACCTATAAGTTTCTTACCTTTTTTCTTAATGAAGACCTGGGGTAGCTAAAGAGTAACTTCCGAATAGCGGAAAAAAAAACAAGAAGAGAGTCGCCACTACGTCTTGCATTTTTGCAACGTTAAAACCTGCTGAAAAGTGACATACCCATAAAATCTTTCCTATTGCTGTGATGTAGATAGACAACGTACACTTCAGGGTTGCTTCCTCACAGGTCCAAGTTCAGTGGTCACGAAGACTACCCGAACCGTATTGACAGTAGAACCCTGCTATAAAAGGAAACCCCTATTAGTAAAACGTCAATGTGCGTTTACATTCCATATTCTTAATTTTTTGTATTTTTTTTTTTTATTATACTCATGGCATATCATTTTTTCCCGTAGGCACTTCAGTTCAATCGAACACTGGATGATTTGAACTCGTGGATGGACGACATTGAGGTCCAGCTGCAGTCGGAAGACCACGGCAAGGACTTGACGTCTGCGCTGCTCCTTCTTAAGAAGCACCAAACCCTGGAAAATGATATTTCATCCCATTCTGATGGTATTGACTCAGTCAAAGAAACGGCCAGTAAATTTGTGGAGAACGAGCACTTCCTGGCTGACGACATTTCTCGACGGGCCAGAGATTCCATTAAAAGGTAGTTTGTGGTTAGCTCGTGGCGTCTTCTTGTCTTTAAAGTTAAAACGGAATAGTTAAAATGCCCCTTTTGCGTCAGCAGCTTCTTTGTGATCCAGATCAGTTTCTTAACGCTTTTCTGTTTCGTTGTTTTGCAAGGTGTCTGTGCAAGCGGCTTTATGTGTGAGTAACACGGTGTCGGGACATTTTGATTAATAGGAATTTCCTACCGAGAAAATTAGTATAGAGAAAATAAATAGTAATAGAATCTCAACAAAAGCGTTCAGTAGTTGTTTTCAGTTAGTTGTGAGCACTGCTCACTTCATGAAATTATTTATTTCGTAAATCGTTTTCGTCAAGCATACAACTCAGGTACAAGCGCACAGAGGTACAACAAATCTGACAGGAAAATTCCATTATAAAAAAATCCATTACTCTGAATAGTGGAGCAACAAAACGCATTTTCATCGGACCTTCAAGCTTATTTAAGTGAATAAATGACTGGTAACGATTTGGAATAATGTTTTAATAACTGTTTTCGAACTCCCAATCTGCAACGGCTGTAGCGTCTTTCTTGAACGGTGCCCTAAACTCATTCTTACGTAAGTGTTTGTGTTACAGTCGGTGACAATACCCGCAGAAACATTATCCTAGAAGCCAAAGATCGAAGCATTCTGTTAGGCTTGTATAACCTAATTGAATCTGGCCAGATGTTGATCGGATTGATCGTGATACAACGAGTTATGCTTTTTAGATATCACTCGCTCCACGAGCCACTTCAGATTCGTCGTGACAACCTGGAGGATGCCCTCTTCCTTTACCAGTTCATGCGAGATGCGAGTGAAGAAATTACATGGATTTTAGAAAAAGAGCCGATTGCCTCCTCGAAGGATTTGGGAACTTCCCTCGTTGCCGTTCAAAGTTTACTGAAGAAGCACCAGGTACGACTCATGTCGGTATTAATGGGATCTTCGAGTTCCGGTATTGCTTACCATTGAAATCTTGGTAACATGGTCATTTTGGTGGAAACTGACGTTTAAGCTACGTGCACACATTCTCCGATAATGTTTCATATGTGAAGTTGGCATCACTATGGGGAAACTTCCATGCGATGCGTCAAAATTGTCGGAGCGAAGGAGGAAATGTGAAAATCAGAATTTGTGTACACCTTCCTTTACGACACATGTAGCTATCACCACATTCCACGTTTTGGGATGGAATTGAAAATTATTACATGCCTAAGAAAGGGTTGTCAGTTGGAACATATAGACCTTTCCACGTTTTTGTTGCAAGCTTGCCCTGCAAGGTTTTCATTTTGTGCGGAACCTCTTCTTGCCGATCGATACAAGCTCTATTGTGCTCTTCTTATTTAAAACCCATGGACGCTGTTACTCATGCACACTATTATTTACCAGCGTGACTATGTTCATCCGCAGAGCACGCATCCAAAACAGCAACGAGAAAGGACCAGACGTATGGATCTGGAGATAAGCATTGTAATTATGTGGTACAACAGCAAATTGCTGACTGCCGTTTATTCGGGTGAAGGCGTACTGGCGAGAAAAAAATATGTTTTCTGTCGTAGGATAGATATGAAGCGGCTACTTTATTTATTGATGACCCGCTACTTGGCACAGCGGAGTATTATAAAACAAAATTAAAAGGCACGAATGACATTAAAAAACATAACAGAATCCCTAAACATTTTTAAATTCCTTAAATACACTTAAAACATACCATAACATTTTGACATAAGCCTATACGGATTTGACTAAACGGATTCTTGATTTAAAAAAAAAAATGACTAAGAATGCCGTGGGCTGGGAGGGCAGGATGTTGGGAGAGGGGTGGGCAGATTTGAATATATCCGAAGAAGTTTACTGGTGCTGTCCTGAACGTTGGAATCTGAAACCACTTTGCGATTGCGGAAGGATTAACTAACTAAGGACTGTTAACTAACCAGCAGGGAAACGATAGTAGAGCCGGGGAAGCTTCCTTGTCCTTCTCGTTTCCCATTATAATACTTCTTTTTTACAGGCGTTAGAAAGTGAGACCCAATCTCATGAACCGGTCATTTCCGCTGTATTGTCAAAGGCCCAGCAGATGGTGAAGTCCGGTCACTTTGCAGCTAGTCAAGTTGAAAGCAAAGCGGCCGAGCTAAATTCCATGCTTTTGAGGTTGAAAGACGTAAGCTCCATCAGACGGCTGAGACTGCTTGATGCCGTAGAGTCCCAGAAGGTATGGTTTGCTTTTAATTATGTTCGAGTAAACGGCCTGTGTCCTCTGTTTGCTATTCTACTTTTTGGGATCCCAAAACATAAGTGGAGGGATACCTATGAAATTGCAAAAGTTGTCCGTCTGTCCGCACGATAACTCGAAGGGATCGAGATATTTTGATGAAACTTGGCGGGAGGATCCTTTTGGTCAAATTACAGGTCAAGTTCAAAGATGGGATATGTAGCCCTATATTTGAGGATGGGGGAGGGGTTTCAGATTAAGGGGCGCACAAAATATTTTTTTAAAGCTGTTGAGATAGTTGATATAGGGGTAAGAAGACATGCTGAATCCGAATATGAAAGTTATTTTGTCACCGGACAAGTAGTTCACCCGGAATCCGGCAAAAACCGGACACATAATTTGTCGGCCAATTTTCGGCCCTACCCCATTCTTCACAATAGTAGGCCTATAGCTCTGCGCGTCATCCAAGCGCAGAGTGCGTAATCTATGAGTGTCGGACAGAGCTAGTGTACTCGAAGATCGAAGGGGTTGGCATATGGGAAAAGAGTAGGTGGTTGCGGGCTGTCCCAAAATTCTTAAACAGCTAATGAGATAGTCGATTATGGGGTAAGAAGACATGCTGCTCGCCGGGCAAGTAAGTAAAGGTTTTATTTGAAGTTGATTAGATGTTCGACTTAGGGGTCAGAAGACATGCTGAACCCATATGCGGCAATCATTTTCTACCCGGACAAGTACATCGCCCTGAATCCGGCCCAAACCGGAAAATCTGTTAAAAGCAAAAGTTGTGTTTGTAGTTGATTAGATGTCCGTTTTAGGGGTAAGAAGAGATTCTGAATCCGTATATGACAATTATTTTTTAGCCATATAGCTCATCCGGAATCCGGCTGAAACCGAAAAATTTGTTATAAGCTAAATTTATTTGAAGTTGATTAGATGTTATAGAGTTGTAAAGAGATACGCTGAATTCGTTTTTGAGCTTTATTTTTTCGCCGGACAAGTATAGTTCCGGAATTTCGCTGGAACCGGAAAATTCGCAGAAGTAAGGGAGGATCGTTTCAGGTTCAGGTTCTTTTTAATAATAAATTAAATAACAAAATGTCCAGAGCCCGGCTGAGAAGACAAATTCGTAATTTTTTACAAATAGTTTCGGTCGGCTTTTAGGGGTAAACACACATGCTGAATTCATATCTGAACTTGGTTTTCTTAGATGATTAGCTATTTGGTTTTCTTAGATGATTAGCTATTTGGCCTTAATCTGTTTCTAAATTTTAAGAGTAAAAATGTTCAAGGAGTCTGGCGAAGACTGGATCTGGCGAAGACAGAACCTAATTGTCTGGATCAAATATTGAATTTTTGGGATCCCATCGGATCCTTTGGTCTTGTTGAACATGCTTCTTCCCGTTTATGTCATTTTGAAAACTACTGTTGAATCAAAGAAAACAGAGGACCCACCTAAGTTCTCAGTTCAGCTCAATGCCCGTCAGTTTGCACCTCTTCTGTTTACAGAATGGGAAAAGGACGGAAAGGACAAATGAACTAAAAAGTCCTCTCATGAGCACCAAACAAAAATGCACTTTCTTTCTTTTTATCAACTGTACTCATCATGGAGACGTTGCGGATCTTCTTGGATCTGTCGATCTGTTTTAAGTCTGTCATCTGTCGAGTTGGATATGGAAGCTTAAAAAACGCATATTTTTGCGTTGATAACATTCTCAAAACTGATATAAGGTAAATTGTAAAGCAGCAATGTGGTTGTGATGAAGTTCATTAATTTATTTCCTTCAGTTACTGAACTTGTCTTGCGTTGGATTAGGATGAACTACCATAGAACATATCGTGCTAATCCTTCGCTTACCCAGGTAGTTTGCCTGATGCGTGGAAAGAATGCATATTCTATGTTGACTGGGGAGTTCCATGTTCTCTGCTTTGCAATGCTGGCAGACTGAAGAAGATCTGGCTGCCAATCGCAAGGATGAAAAATTAGGATTTTGGCGGATGATCGTGGTGGAATATGGCTGTTTAGATCCTGACCATATTTATTTTGCAGTTTTATGCCGATGCAGCTGAGGCTGAACTGTGGATCCGCGAAAAGCATCCACTCGTGGCATCAACTGACTATGGTAGGGATGAAGATAGTGTTGCAACATTGCAAAAGAAGCTGGAGATCACGAAGAGAGAAATCTTGAGCTTCAACATCACAATCCAGCGTCTCCTTGCCTCAGCGAAGACTCTGGTCGACAGAGGACACTTTGACGGCGAAAATGTGCAAGAAAAACAAGTAAGTTCGACTGTGATTTCTGTTATGCAAAATGAGCTTCGCTTCCCTGCCATTTTTCTTAAATTCCATATCTTCAGTTTCGTCGCGAGTTTATCCTGCGCCTTGCATGTTGATTCCGTATTCTTTTATTTTGTGTCATTGTTGGAGTGCTAATTCCGAGATAGGGTACCGGGGTATGTGATGATTTACAATTATATTTGCACTGGATTTATGGGTTTCTACACGTTTGCGGTTTTGCAACTCCGGGTTTCTATACGTTTGTGGTTTTTGTAATTCAGGGTTTTGACGTTTGGGGTTTTTGCAATAGCTTCGAACTTGGAGTGAGTTCAGTCAGAAGTTAGAGGAGTCGTGAAAGTAATCGGAAGTGGGGGGGAGGGGGCAGTAAAACGTGAAGGACAAAAACTGAAGTGAACACTTGTTCCAGAAGGCATATTTTAACTCGCTTTCCAGAATTTTTTGTTTTCCCGTCAGTAAATAATTCTGGCCGAAGAAAATATGACAAATGGTACCATTTCAACTGAAGTCTTAAGGTGTAGAAGAGCGGAACAAGGTTTTCCTTTGTGCCACTCCCTTCTCCTGTTGAAAGCATCCCCTTTTGTGAGGGAAATTAGGAAGAATACAGAATGGCTAGATTTTTGAAAAAATTCGGGGAGTGTGCCGAAACACGGGCAGTGAGAACTTACCTTTACAGACAGTAACAGAAACAAATGCAGGATGGGTACGAGGTTGGTTGGAGAAATGAACACGGGGCCCCTGTGTAAGATAAGAAGAAACGCAGTGTGCTGATTGTTATAGTTTGGGCACGATTGAAACGTGGTTTATCTTTCTTTTCAGGATTCGATTCTTTCACAATACGAAGAGCTCAAGCAGTTGGCGGTAGAGAGAGAGAAGAGACTGTCGGACAGTCGCGAGCTTGTCAAGTTCCTTAGGGATTGTGACGAAGTCACGTCATGGCTGCAGGATATGACTGTGGTCGCTGCGTCAGAAGACTACGGCAGCGATGTGGAACATGTTGAGATCCTCATTGAAAAATTCGGAAAGTAAGATCGCTGATTTGTTTTTGAAGGTCAGATCGTCATTACAGTCCATCCGTAGCGTAGCGTCCCATACGATAAGGGAAGGGGAATAAACAAAATGTTGGGAACATTCGGTTTTTGTGAGGAGTTGAAAGATTGAGAAAGGAATTTTGGCCATGATGTTTAAGAGCAAAGGGATTTGGTTTCAAGTATGGGAAGTAAGTGTTATTGTGACTTCATATAGGACTGGGTAGCTTCCTAAAGATGGTCATGGTCCGCCGAAAATTATTGCTGTAGATCTTGAATCCTTTTTATTTCCTTTGTTCGAGTGTTCTGACCATTTTTTTTTTTTACTATTCCCGCCATGGGCCATGGTTTTTTTGGGGAATGAATTCGTTCGTTCATTCATACTCACCGCGCATCTCATTACAGGTTTTTGGGAAGCCTGGTGTCAAGTGAGACACGCATTCAGACCCTGGCATCCTCTGGTAGTAAGCTCGTCGACAATAACCATCCCCATTCACTAAGGATTAATGCTCGTCTGGACGAAGTAGAAACCTTGTGGGCGGATCTCAAAGAAGTTGCTAACGCTCGACAAGAGGTCAGAAAACTTATATTTTCGTTACCGCAGTCTACCACAAACCCCGATTTTTGGGATCGCTTATGCCAAAAACTGGATACCTGTTGGTACCCTAACCTGACATACTCCAGTATAAAGTAGTTCTGATTGGTTTATTTCTGGAGCTTCGTTCAAGTCATCATTATTTTATTGGGTTAGAGTATCCGACATTTGGTATAGTGCATTCAGCGTTAGGCATAGGTAATGCCAGAGGCTAGATATACTCAGAGTTTGGCATGAGTATCCAAAAATCAGGGGTTTATGGTAGACTGGTCATTACGCTGTAACTGTTATTTTTAACAGCAAAACTTGTGTATACGAATATGGTTAACAGAGGTTTGGAGGTGTTAGAGGTGTAGTAGAGATTATGAAGAGTGTTCTTCCGTCGCTAGGGCCGCAGTAGTTACCTTGTTGGTGCTGCCAGTAGTAGCAGGCTTGCCTCGACGTTACGCCGTACATGTCGTAAGAACAAGTGCCACGCGGCGAAACAACGGGAGGCTCCATAGATCAGTTACTTTTCCCGCCTACTCTTGCTCTTGTTCCGATCGAATGTCAGCCACCACGGACTTTTTAACATCTGTAGGTTTTAATGTATTTAGACGATTCAGTCACTTTCTATTTATTTCTGAATTTGGTAAATAAGTATTCTATTTGCGCTCTAGCCGGGTTGTCAGCCTGCGAAAGAAATTGCCTCCATTTCCGACGATGACGAAGAAATGGATTCAAATTAGTAAAACAGAACACTGTAGTTAGAAGCTCTTGATACTGACGTCGCACTCCTATGCCGTCGGCTTAAGGCATATTCACGAGTGAATCTGCTGACCTTTTCGATTTCGATCAAACGATCTGAGACGGAAGGAAATGTAACTGGAATCCTTTATAGGCTTTGGCGGGTGCC
This sequence comes from Branchinecta lindahli, assembly GCA_023053555.1. Lineage (NCBI taxonomy): Eukaryota > Metazoa > Arthropoda > Branchiopoda > Anostraca > Branchinectidae > Branchinecta > Branchinecta lindahli. The sequence continues at coordinate 13,030,055 of JAKZAO010000001.1, forward strand.
CGACAAATTCATGTTTTCGATCGAAATGCAGATGAAACCGTTGCGTGGATCTTGGAAAAGGAAGCTGCTGTAGATTCTGAGGACTATGGACAGGACCTCGAAAGTATTCAAGCCCTCATTCGGCGCCATTCTGGATTTGAGAGGGACCTTGCTGCAGTCAGTGAACAGGTTTGTTGTTGCATCGGTTGTTTTTAGCTTGCTGTTCCGGTTTGATAGGTTATGAAGACATCAAAAAAGTACTTTAGGCTTGAAACACATCTTTCAGGGTGAAAGAGGGGTCTGATTGTACATACATCACGTTGTACTTTTTTTCTTTTCTTTCTTTCTTTCTTTTCTTCTTCTTGTTTCGTACTCCTTAAGACAAATTTTTTGTCATATACAACTGGGAAATAAATTTATCATCATCATCAACTGTATGTGAATAGCAAGTGACTGCTGAAGCTCATCTTGAAGTTGATCTCACCAAGCCGTTTCCCGAACCCTGCATGCAGGTCCGTATCCAGGAATTTATTTGGGGGGGGGCCTCGGGTCCGACCAAGAAGTACAAAATAGACATAGATCGAAGGTTAAAACCTATAAAAGGATTTTTTTCGGGAGGGGGGTTAAACCGCCTACCCCCCCCCCCCCCCCATGGATACGGCACTGTCTGCATCCATTAAAGTTTAACCGAAAAGGACTGGGATAGGACAATCTAGTTACCCATCACTTATTCACTTAAATTGGCTTGAAGACCCGCTGAAAATGCGTTACTTGGTTGTTCCGCTATTCAGGAATAATCGATTTTCAAATAGTGGAATTTCCGTGTGATTTGTGGTACCTCTAATTTGTTGTATACCTCACAAGAAAGATTTATGACTTTTCTTTTGTTCAGGCACTAAGCAGTCTTCACCAATATCGCCACTGCCCACTGAAAAGCCTTGTTTGTGTTTAGATAAAAACAGGGCTCCTGTCGTTCATCGTTTTCGTGCGGTATCTGAATCCCTTGAGCAAAACCTAAGTTTGTTTCAGGTATATTTTGTCTAGCGACTTAGACCGCATCAGGCAGTGTTTATCTGTTCTGGCCGGGACCCGGTCTCCAAGAAATTGCCCAGACGACCTTTCTTCGTCATGTCGATTGTCATTGAAGGTCGTCCTGTCCCAAACACCACATCGCATTCACAACCGTATTACACGGAATACTGTAGACAAAGCAGTGTACTTAGTTTTTTTTTTAATAAGCGTTTAAACCTTCCGCTCTACTTTATTAGTATTTTGTGCAAGGAAACGTGCGACCTTTCATGTATTAATTCACAACACAAGCTTTTTGAGCAGACAGCTGACGAACTTAGCGTGAATCACCGTCTTCTGCGCAAAGCATGGAAAGTTGTCGCCAAGTTGAGTTAATCGTCTTCGATTTTAGAAAAATAGCTTATGGGTTTGAAGTCCTCATTGAAATCCTTCAAGTTGTTCTGACAAAGGGTTTTCTCACGAGTTCTCGTTTCTTTAGGTTCAAACAGTTCTCGCCGAAGCAACCCGGTTAGCCAATCTCTACCCGAGTGCGAAGGAACACATTGGTGCAAAACACGAGGAAACTGTGACTGCGTGGAACGAGCTAATGGACATGTCAGCCACCAGGAAAGACAAACTGCAGCAGTCCGAGCAGCTCCAGTCCTATTTCGACAGCTACAGAGACCTCATGTAAGCTATTGTGTTTTCTATCCACTTGTTACTACAAGGTAATCAAGTTATTTCGTCGGCTCATTGTCACATACCGGGATGAGATTACGGTTTTTGCAGATTTAGACAGCAACAGTAATAGTGTTGCTGAAAAATTTGGGAATTCCTAACATTCCCCGGACTTCAGGGATTCGATAGTGAGTTTTTCGATGGGTTATATTTTTAACTCCCTCCTTAATCCAAAGCGGATGCATTTCAAGTTTTCTTTGCATTGGCTGTATATGTTGTACCATGCAGGAATCTGTCGCTGGTCTGACAGCGGCACAGTTCATACCTTCTTAACAGGGAATATTTTGCAGGGCGTCTATTACGGAAATACTTGGCAAAATGACTGCCCCTGACCTGGCGCAAGACGTTCCATCCGCCGAAACCCAAGTCTCCACCCATAAGGACTACAAGTCGGAAATCGATGCTAGGAGCGCTGCCGTCGCTGAGTTTATCAAGACCGGAAACGCCCTTATCGATCAGGTTTGTATCCTTGTACTTTTGCATATATCCCTCGCCAAATACATCGATTTGCTTGACTTTCTGGAATTTAGTATGTCCGTGTCCAACACGTATTGTCTTATGTATCGATATTTCAGTATAGACGAGAACTAATAATACTACTGTCGGGCAGAACATCAGTCTCTCCCTTCCTACAATGTGCCTTGCTCGGACTACGAAATACACAACCCGAATGAGTTATATCACAGTACCAGAAACTTCTACATTCTCACGTCACTACGACGTTAAATACACTAAGCATTGTAGTGTCGTGTAATACAGACTGCCTACAAGCTGTACGGTATAAACAGTTGCTCACTATTTTCGGAACGTCATTATGCTTGGCGCAGTGACATACGCATTGATGACACCCGTGCTTAAGTTAGGTTAAGTTTTTCTCTAGCTAGTTAGTTAAGATTTAAACCATCAAATCAGGAACCGGATCTAGTTTTTTGTTTACAATTTTTTTTTGTAGCTTGAACTGTAAAAAATTGTAACCCCCTAATGGTACATATTTTTTTTTCTTGAAACAGTTGAGACAGACGATGTTTTTCAGTTATGGTTGTTTTACATATTTAAGATAGTGATTGTAATGAGCTGCGGATGACGAAAAATCAAACGTTCGGCGTCGTCCGTGAGGGGAATTTTGAGAATAAATTGAATTGAACCTTCTTTTCCCAGGGTCACTTCCTGTCAGAAGATATTCAGGACAAAGTGGCAAATCTGCGACAGCGCTACCAATTGCTTCATGACACCTGGATCCTTCGGAAAGACTTGTATGATCGAAACCTTGATCTCCAGCTGTTTAAGCGTGACGTTGCACACATGAACTTCTGGTTGGCATCAAGAGAGCCTTATGTAAAGGACAGCTACTATGGAGAAAATCTTCCTGAAGTGGATGAGTTGATACGTAAACACGAAGACTTCCAGAAGACCTTAGAAGCTCAGGAGAACAACCTGATGGCGATACAGCGGACGACTTTGGTACGTTTGTAATTGCATTTTGCCTTGGCTACATCGGCTTGGTGCGCGGAAAATTTGTTTCCAGTTTTTGAAAGACCATGATGTAACGATTGCAGTAACCGAAGGGGTTGCCCACTCTCCCGAACCTGCTATACATCTTTTCCGGCACTGGCCGAAATCAGCGGTGCCGGCCCGTTCCGGCCATAAATTAGGCGATTCCTGCTTCTAAATATATTGATTTCAACGTTCTAACGCGCGCAACCGGTGCCGATACCGGCGGGGCACTGCGGCACCTGCACTTGCTGTACACTAAAATCGAGGGTGGGCAATCCCTCGACAATAGTGGCGTTTTTGATCGCCGATTAGTTCGGCGGTAGCGTAGCCGTTTGACTTTTTGGCGTTTTTGACGTTCGCCGGAAGCCGATTGCCGTAGCTGTTTATCTTATTTTCTGTTTTCTTCGTATCCATCGCCCATCGGCCAAGGACTCGCCGATAGCCGTTGACGTATGGATTTCGTTTGAGGATTAGGCGGTATTTTCAAAAATGAACAACTCGTTTTTGCGCACCCAGAAACATCGGCGATCGCCAACGGCTATCGGCTATCGAAAACAGTATTATGCACGAATTGGCAAACTCTCTTCATCTACCGGGCAAATTTGATCGGCGATCAAAAACGCCACTAATAACACATAGCAGGAGAGGAGCTGTTAGTATGAACGATTTGCTCTTAGCTCTTGATTATATCGTCTGGTGAAGAACCGGGATGCAAAGGCAGAAATATGGACAGCGAGCGTGAATTTTTAATAGGAGGTTTTCTTTGGCAGTACTCTAACGATTTAACTTAAATAAAGAAGACCAAAGGTTTCGATGGGATCCCAGAAGTTAATATTTTAGAAAAATAGAAAAAAAAACGATTTACAAATGAGCGATTACAGTATAAACGAAACGTATTCTCATACTTCAGTGACGATAGAGGAGAATTTTAATTGTGTTTTTATCTTAGATCGAACAGGCGTTCAGAGACATGCGTAAGCTTGAGGAGGATGCTCGATTAATGGAGGAGAAGCGTAAAGAACAAGAAAGATTGGACGCAGCAAAGAAAAAAGAAGTCCAAAGAATTGCTACTGTAAGTCCTTGACATGCTGTTTTGTCTTCAGTAGGATTAGTTCAGTTTTTAGTGGAGTGTTCCTTGGAACAATCCACTATTGCGAGCGCTCTAGCAGCTTTCGGTTTTCGGTTTTCACCATATTTTGTGGAGCTCATAACTCGTGAACCAGTGCAAGTATCAAGTTCAAACTTGGTGCACTTGTGGGTATTGGGGTTTAATTGTGCCTTTTGGGGGTCCCACCCCCCACACCCACCCGGTTCAGGGGCAAATGGGCCCAGATTGCCCAGTGAAGAATGTTCAAAACTTGACCATAGTTGGACATAAGACGATGAAATTCCTTGTACTTGTAGGTCTCAGGGCTGGGAAATTACTTTTAAAGTTGCACCTCCCCCACCCATCCCGTTCGTGGGCAACTGGGCCCAGATTGGCCAGGAGTAAAGTTCGTTACCCGTGCCAGGAATAAACAGGTATCAAGTTCAAACTTGGTACACTTGTGGGTACTGGGGTCTAGTTGTGCCTTTTGGGGGTCCCACCCCCCACACCCACCCGGTTCAGGGGCAAATGGGCCCAGATTGCCCAGTGAAGAATGTTCAAAACTTGACCATAGTTGGACATAAGACGATGAAATTCCTTGTACTTGTAGGTCTCAGGGCTGGGAAATTACTTTTAAAGTTGCACCTCCCCCACCCATCCCGTTCGTGGGCAACTGGGCCCAGATTGGCCAGGAGTAAAGTTCGTTACCCGTGCCAGGAATAAACAGGTATCAAGTTCAAACTTGGTACACTTGTGGGTATTGGGGTCTAGTTGTGCCTTTTGGGGGTCCCACCCCCCACACCCACCCGGTTCAGAGGCAATTGGGCCCAGATTGCCCATTTTTTATGTTTTTAACTTGACAATAACTGGAGATAGGGCGATGAAATTCCTTTGTACTTTTGCATCATCGGGTTGGTAATATCTATGTGGAGTTGAATCACCCCCCACCCTCCCCGGTCATGGGCAAGTGGGCCCAATTTGCCCATGATAAATTTTTTTTACCCGTGACTGGAATCAAACTCTAAGTTGGTATAGTCGAGGATATTTAGGTTTAGATAAGCAATTTGACGCAAACCCCCCACCCTCGCCCCCACCCTCCCGTTCATGGGTAACTGGGCCCAGATTTCCCATGAGTTACGTTCGTCTATTACATTGTCTTGAGTTCAACTCTTGTATACTTGTGGATATATATGTATATGTCCTCTGGCCACGAAGAACATCTTGAGACTGAACCTCCCCCACCCTTCCCGTTCATGGGCAACTGGGCCCGGATTGCCCATGATTTGAGATTTGCCCATGTGTTAAGTTCGTGAACGATGACACTCGTCAAAATTAAAACCTCGTGTAGTTGTACACAGTACTTTTCGTAAGATGCGCATTGCGCTTGTTTGGTTTCATGTTTCGCAAAGGGTTTGAGCCGTTAATTAGACACAACATGTGTTTTCGCGGAAGGATGGGAATGATGAAATGGGATTTGACACTTCATGACTGTGACATTACAATAATGTGTTTGAGCAAGGTATAAACGAAATACATTTCAAGATTGATGAAAGTAATGTCAGTAGTGTATTGAAACAAGCCTACGGGGTTTATACGAAGCAATACTGGAAAGACAAAGATGGACAATACTGTGGAGACCGAATTACGCCTGACGCGAAGGGATTGTGTTTCCAAATGAACTAACATGTGTTCTCACGTGGAAGGTGTCAGATGAGACGCGCTTATGAAAATTTATGACTTTGACATTAGGGTGTTCGAGCCTGAGCCTGAGCCGTGGTTGGAGATTCTTTGAGAGCTCAATTGTTGGTTTCAAAAGTAACTATGCAATACGAATATTAAACGTTACGGGAAATTCAACGTTACAATCCAATTCATTCTTTTACACTCCACGTCTGAGCGCTTGCGCACTTGTTTGACTGTTGAGTGGGCAGTGCACCGTACGCTTTCTTTTGTAGCTGCGAGGCCTGCGAGTTGTCTAGCAGAAACCAAGAAAAATAAACGATGGAACGAATATCACCAAATTCACCAAAATACCAAGCTCTTGCGATTTGCGAATACATATCGGTGGTCGTTGATATTGATTCTGTGGGTAATATGCAGCGTATGAGGGTGTGTGGACTTCCGAATCAGCACCTGCTCAGCGTTTAGGGAACATGATCGCAGGTTTTAGCATAGCGCTCTTGGGTGGTAGTTGTTATTAAAGGACACCTGAATGAAGAGTATCATCCCTATCTGTATGACTTCCGTTAACATTGCCTGCAGAAAACCCAATCCAAATATGAAATAGTGTTTCCAAGCTATGATTTTTGCTCCATTTTATCTGTCCTTATTTCAGTACCGAACAATTTTAGAAATGAACAAATGTCTCCAATCAACCCTTCTTCTGGAATATTTTTTTAACCAGTTAAGCCCAAACGTATATCTAGAAGAAATTCCAATATGATCCGTCAAGCGCTGTACAAGATTTGAATGAATTGCGCTTTTTGTCTTGGAGTCTGCATGTGCAAACCTTCAGAAACGAACATCCCTATTTTGAAAACGTCACGCTCAGGAGAAAAATGCTCTCCGTGGCCATGTCTGTAAATGCATTCTCCATGGTGTGTTCAAATTTGGTTTCATTGTTCGGGTTGCCTTTAAAGTTTAACTGAAAAGCCAACTTATTTGTTTGTCATTTAATTGGATACACTGAATTATTTGGATTCTGCAAAGGGATTTTTTGATTTTCCACTATCTGCTCTAGTTATGAGGCTCAGAATATCTCCGGCCGTCCCCACAGCGAAAATTCTACTATGACGCGGGAAATTTTAATCTCAATTCAAATGCGGCTTTTCAGTGGGCAGTGATGAGATTGGTGACTATTGCTTAGTCCCTGAACCAAAAAAAATATGATAAAATCTTTCTCGTAAGGCATACAAGCGCATAGACACCCAGAAATCACACGGAAATTCCACTATTGGAAAATCGGTTATTCGTCAATAGCGGAACAACGAAGTAACCCATTTTCAGCGGGTCTTCAAGCCAATTTAAGTGAATAAGTGACGGGTAACTAGATTATCCTATCCTAGCCCTTTTCGGTTAAACTTTATGGACCCCCTTTTTTTCTTTCGTTTTCTTTCTTTATTTTTGTTCAGGTCTTTTTTTGTTGATATTTTAAGGGTATTTAGTCCCTTAGATGCTAGCCTCTGGGCATTGAAGAAGTTATTTTCTCCCAAGTCAGTTTTTGTTCCGTACGACTAGGTGATGACCACTTCGCAGAGCTGATGGAACACGTGACGAAACTGAGTTTTCTTTCCAGGAACGAAGACACGAAGAACACTCCCGACGACGCACTCAAGAGATCAAGATGACTCGGGAGGACTTCGAAAAAATGAATAACGGAGATCTACGCACTCCGCCAAAATCACCGTCCGTCGCTGGTTCCGTTGGTTCTGAGATGGGAAGCCCCACCCTTCTTTCTCCCAACCATAGACCGACTCCCTACAACGCCCTGGGAAATGTCAACGGAGGAAGTCAGTTGTCTCTAGCCGATAGGATTCGATCAGGTATTGCACTGTTTTCAAGGAGGCACACTCGTGCCTCTTTAAAGAGGCGAACCACGACAATGTTAAGCGATCTTTGGTTCCAGTGGTCGCAGAGGGATGGGGAGGGTTGCATTTCGTAGCCCGAGCTCCAACTAAGAAACCTGCCAAATTTCATCCCCCTCCGACTTTTCCTTCATGGGGAAAATCTGGCCGAAAGTTTCGACCCCCCAACCCCACCCCCCCTTTAACGTTGTCCGATCGGGCTGAAATTCACAAGTTAAGGTCCCCTAGGGCCCAGGAGCTTATCCGCGAAATTTCAGCTCGATCCGATAACTCCTTCCCTGTTTTCCAGAAACCACGCATAGCCACTTAATGTTCATGTTCTCCTTTTGTTTTTTTTTCGCCACGCCTACAGGTCACAGCCGACATCGGATCTGGGTGTACGAAGACTCATTCGACGCGGAATTCTCCGAGTAATTTTGCTTGAAAGTTTCGTCGGAAAATCTTAACCCCCCGATTTTCTAGCTTAGAAAAACCCCATTTCCCCATAAGAGCCCATGTTAAGTTTTTTGTTGTTAAAAGTTACGAATTTCAACATTCAAGTACATCAAAATGATCAGCTCGACATGGTGAGACTGACTGAAAGCTTCAAAAAATTCTGTCTTAATCCGTAAAATTTTTATTTGAGAAAAATGACAGAAACCCTTTTTTTTTCTGCCACGCCTACAGGTCACAGCCGACATCGGATCTGGGTGTACGAAGACTCATTCGACGCGGAATTCTCCGAGTAATTTTCCTGGAAAGTTTCGTCGGAAAATCTTAACCCCCCGATTTTCTAGCTTAGAAAAACCCCATTTCCCCATAAGAGCCCATGTTAATTTTTGAAATTCTTAAAAGTTACGAATATCAACATTCAAGTACATCAAAATAATCAGCTCGGCACGGCGAGAATGACTGCAAGCATCATAAAAATCCAGCTCCATTCCAGAAATTAAATTATGTAATTGGAAAATCAATTCGAGCCAAAATCCAAAAAAACGTTGAGTTTCTGCGAAACAACCGTTTTTGAAATTCTTAAAAGTTACGAATATCAACATTCAAGTACATCAAAATAATCAGCTCGGGATGGGGAGGGATGCATTTCGTAGCCCTAAAGTTTCGTCGGAAAATCTTAACCCCCCGATTTTCTAGCTTAAAAAAACCACATTTCCCCATAAGAGCCCATGTTAATTTTTGAAATTCTTAAAAGTTACGAATTTCAACATTCAAGTACATCAAAATGATCAGCTCGACATGGTCAGACTGACTGCAAGCTTCAAAAAATTCTGTCTTAATCCGTAAAATTTTTATTTGAGAAAAATGACCTTAAATTTTTCCGAAGCCAAGAGCGGGGGGTTAGGGGGGCGGCAGCCCCCCACAACAAAAAACCTGTACAAAAGAGTCTTTAAAAGCGGGGGGGTTGGGGGGCGGCAGCCACCCAACTTCCTCTCCTAATTCCTGTACGAGGAGTACAGGAATTATTAACTTACATCCACCATGGATTGTAGAAAAACGTACAGAAATAATATGAAAAAAACTTCGTTTTCTTAAAGAGTTAAAGAGGCTGCGTCCCAAAGTCGAACCTTAAAACGTACAGGAATTAGGAGAGGCAGTTGGGGGGCTGCCGCCCCCCAAACCCCCCGCTTTTAAAGACTCTTTTGTACAGGTTTTTTGTTGTGGGGGGCTGCCGCCCCCCTAACCCCCCGCTCTTGGCTTCGGAAAGGCCCTCTTTTAATTAACTTCGGAATAACTTCGAAAAATGTTAAACACAAGAGGACAGGAGAACCATTGCGCCGAAACTAGTAATTAGTAACAATGAAGTTGACCACTCCATTTACATTTTAACATAATTATTGAAACTGTTTCCCAGACACAGAGCACACAAGCTAAGAGCTGGGGGTGGGGGTAGGGTAGCAAACAAAAACCTGTTTTGTATTTTTTGTTAATTAAAAGAGGGCCTTTCCGAAGCCAAGAGCGGGGGGTTAGGGGGGCGGCAGCCCCCCACAACAAAAAACCTATACAAAAGAGTCTTTAAAAGCGGGGGGTTTGGGGGGCGGCAGCCCCCCAACTGCCTCTCCTAATTCCTGTACGTTTTAAGGTTCGACTTTGGGACGCAGCCTCTTTAACTCTTTAAGAAAACGAAGTTTTTTTCATATTATCTGCTAGAGCATCCGCTTATAGTCAAAGCTTTTCGGTCCGCGGAGCTATGAAAATTCGGAGCGTCAGCCGAGTTGAAAAGCATAGAAGGTTACCGATTAGGTTGGCAAACGTATGCATACGTTTGATAACTTAGTGGCCTTATATACTGTCTAAAACCAGTGAAGGAAAAATTAGTAACTTTCATCTCTGTTGTGTTTTTGAAGGTTGGACGAATGACTGTTTACTCCTGCCAGGCCTCTGGAAAGAATCGGTAGTGAGACCCTGGGATTGGGTCACTGCGTCGTCAGCCAGCCATATAGAATATAATGGTTTGGTAATACAAAGAAAGATCGGAACGAGCTGGGGTAGTGATGGCGCTTATTGCGGAGAAATATGGTAATGAAAGGATATGATAAATATGAAATAGCTTTAGAAAATATTCCCGTAGATTGTAAAATGCCACAGTGTAGACATGCATGAATGTATGTGTTTATTAATTATCCATCACAGACTGAGGCCCACGACCGAAAAAGAGAGGAAAAAAGAGTAGGCTTAGCGTAATTACTCAAGATGAAGGAAATTATACGGTATCAGAAAAAGAACCAAGACTATGGGTCACTCAGCTTCAGTCACTCTTCAACGTCCAACTTTCCTTTACTGTTTACCCCTTTTTAGGTGGTGATATCAAACGTGCAGAAAGCATGCGCATTGCCAAGGATGCATCACCCTTGGTAAGCAAGCCGAAGAGAACGCCAAGTTTCACCACCAGACGTCACACCCAGAGCTTCAGGAAAGTGAAGAAATTGGACAGTCTTCCGACTTTGCCCGCCGTCGAGATCGAAGGCTACCTCGAAAGGAAGCAAGAGCTTCAAAGTGGTGGTAAACGTGCCACCATCCGTTCTTGGAAGAGTTATTACACAGGTAAGTCGCAGGAGCATCCACCAATCAAATCCAGTCGCATGTAGGAAAAACGTAACGAAATAAGACATACAATATGGGTCACTTTGAAGGCCTTACGTTCTCTGTACTATTATTGCCCTGATTTCATCTCATCTAAATTCGAGAAGGCCATGTTCCCTGATGCGCAAGCTTAAAATATTTCACAGTCTTTGTAATGTTCAACTCTAAACGGTAAGACTGTCTATCCTTCCGGTTGCTCGGGGCAGAAATTGGTAGTGGAAGGGGTTTGTACGCATTTAACTTTTGTAAAGGTCGGGCGTCACTACCCAGACGCCCCAGAATCTGGGGTCCGGATTATGTGAAGACGGTCCCAAACAGAACAAATCAAATTTCTGTTCAACAGTCCGCTTTTGGGCATTTTTCAGCACTTCTGCTATTTTCTTAGATCTTACCACCTTAGCACAATAATTTCTCCAAGTCTTATGAAAACTACTTTCAAATCCCGCTTCTTTTCACCCAGAATCCGGGAATCTGGTAGATTTTTCTACCAGATTCCCGGACGCGTCCGGGGTACTTTCAGACCGTTTCAGACCTGTCTTGACTACCCATACCGGTATCGAAGAAAACGGAACCCAGAATCCGGGCGAAAAATCTGGTTAGTGAAGCCCGACCTTAAAGCGACATTCTTAGAGAGATTGTGATGACGAAACTTTTTAACAAATTTCGCACAGTTTTTAACTTAAAATGATATCTGAGCGGGAAGTGTATGTTGTGGTCAGTGTCTATCCTTTTTTTTTCAAACACACGTTCGATAGGTAACTCTAGTATATCACTTGAATTGTTAGTAGTATGAGTCACTTTATTATTGTATTTTGCTTTACAGTTCTATGTGGGCAGTTGCTTTGCTTCTTCAAGGATCAGGAAGACTTTGTCGAGAGTAAAGGTGCTACCCCTCCATTTATCGTGTACAAGTGTTCGTGTGAAAAGGCCAGTGATTACACCAAAAAGAAAAATGTCTTCCGGTAAGTACCTTTCGTACATCCCGCTATGTACCTCTTTAATATGGGATCTCTGTATTTTAAAGCCTCCCTCTTCCCGTACTCACTCCTTCAGTACTTGCATTAATTTTCATCAAGGAATAGCTTTTCCCCCTTACGTCCATTTACATTCAGAATAGGTTCTGGGTCTGAAGGAGTTCGCTAAGACGCTAAGAGTTTAAGAGTTCGCTAAGACCCGAAGGAGCGTTGTTTTGCTTGTATTTGAACGACACTAGGTATTTCGGATTCTACGGGTTTGGGAAAGAGTTTAAGAGTTCAAGAAACCTATGCACAGATAGCTCAAAGTTAGTGTATACTACTACTAATTGATGAACTGAAATTTGTCAAGTATTATTTTTCATCTCGACACTTTGATTCACCAATCGCTACGCCTTTGACGCTCAAGAACAAAACAGAAAAATAACCCTGCCTTATAAATCACTAAGTGAGAAAACAAGAGCTACGAGCTCATATGGCACTTGTATGAGTAGGTGGTGTAAGAAAGTAGATGAGAATTCCCCCATCAACCCCCCCCCCCCCCTCCCCCAGGATCGGACATAGAAATAGGACATCAAGTTTCAATCGAGTCTGAGGGTTTTTCCGGTAACTCCTGTCCCCCCCCCCACCGTGCTCAGGTCGAGTCCGCAACCTAAAATTTGTCGTCTAGGGCATATGGTCTCTCTACTTTCCGAGTTTCGTTCAAATCAATCCACTCGTTTGGTCCGTATGCGATTCACAAAATTTCCGGGACCCCTCCAACTACCCCCAACTGTGGCTCAAATTGACTAGGACAGATTTACTTCACATCTCTGACATCTCCTCTTTTGGTCCTTTAAGTTTAAGTCGAATCGGACCATATCTGCCAATTTCCGGTTCCTTCATCCGTGACCGAATCCGGTCCGGACGCCAAATAACAAATTAGGCCGCATAACCTCGGCACTGTCCAAGTCGCATCCCATTCGGCCTACCTGTTTGGTTTTTATGCATGTCACGAAGTTTCCGGAGCCCCCCCCCCCCCCCAATTCCCCCTATCATGACTGCCGCCTGTGCTTCGGAGACACGTTTTGGATATCAAGGTCATTAATTCTCAACATCCATACAGTTTACCTCGAATCGGACCACTCGTTCGCAATCTCAGGAAGTCAGTAATTCCCAGATTCCCCTTCCCTTAACTCCCCCAACAATGATCGAATCCAGGAACGGAAGTTTTCCGAGGTCGGTCACTAATATGCCTGCCAAGTTTCATCGTCCTTAGCACATCTGGAAGTATCGTAACACCGTAACACGTGATCACCGGAATTCCGGGAAACCCTCTTCAACTCCCCTCAAAGAGCCCCGATCCGTACTGGTTCTGTCTGAACGTATCTAGGGCTTATGCTTGTTCTTCCCACCAAATCCCATCCCGATTTAATTCCCCCATCCCTCGACGCTAAGCATTTCACGAAAATTCCGGTGAACCTCTTCACCCCCCCCCCCCCCCCCCAAGAATCGGATCCGGTTCGGACTTGACACAGAACATCTGAGACGACACGACACCTCTTTCTAACTGCCAAGTTTTGTTCAAATCCGATCGCCCGTTTAAAAGTTAATAATGCCACTAGATTCCGGATACCCCATCCCTACACTCCCTCACGATGGTTGGATCATACAAACGACTATTCTCAAGTCGGTTTGTTCTAGTCCCTGATATGCCAGCCAAATTGCGTCATCACAATACATCAGGAGGTATCGAACTCGCGGGACCACCGGAATTTTGGACCCCCCCCCCCCCCCCTCACTTCCTCCAAAGTTCCCGAATACGGTCCGGTATATCAATGATGTATCTAGGACATGTGATTGGTCTTCCCACCAAGTTTCATCCCGATCGCTCGACTCTAAGCGTTTCCCAAGATTTCCGGTTCCTCCCTCTAACTCCCCCCGAAGTCACCAGATCCGGTCCAGATTTTAGTTGGGTCATCTGTGACACAAGGTCTTTCCACAAATCAAATTTCATGAAGATCCGATCACCCGTTCAAAAGTTATAAATACCTCAAGATTCCGGATTCCCCCTCCCTCCACTCCCCCTACGGTGGTCAAATCACGTAAACGATTATTCTCAAGTCAGTTTCTTCGAGTTTCTTTTTAAGAACCGATCTGCAGAAATCCAGCTGCTTTGTGCAACAGATGATTGGAAGAAAAACATCGACAAGGGGTTCCAGATTGATCTCATATACTTGGATCTCAAGAAAGCCTTTGACAAAGTTCCATAAGCGTCTCGTCCAGAAGCTTATGAAATATGGTCTCTCCCCATCCGGGTCCTCATCGAGTCTTCTTCAGTGGATTACGGATTTCTTAACTGGCAGAAAGCAAGTTGTGTGCGTAGAAGGTTGTCTCAGTGATTCCGAAGAGGATGTTCTTAGCGGAGTACCCCAGGGGTCCATCCTCGGCCCTCTTCTCTTTAATCTCTACATCAACGACCTAGTCGAGGGCATCGAATCTGACATCCTTCTCTACGCGGACGACACAAAGCTCTATCGTGTCATCTCGTCGTGTGAAGACACCCACCACCTGCAGGCGGATCTCCAACGAATTAAAGACTGGATGAAGAAGTGGATCATGGAAATCAATACTCAGAAAAGTCATGTTCTCACTCTGGGACCACAAAACTTTACGTCCTCATACTCTCTTGGTTCACTGCACTTACTCTTAGTAAAGAAGAAAGAGACCTAGGCATCTTAGTAGATTCCGAGCTGAACTTCAGTAGCCACTATGAAGATGTCGTCAAGAAGGCTTCCAAAATTGCTGATATGATCAGAAGAAGCTTCTCATGCGAGGACGACAAAACGCTTGCTACGCTCTACAAGTCACTTGTCCGCCCGATTCTTGAATATGGGCATTGCTCTACAAGACCATACTACAACAAGGACATAGATGCTCTCGAAAATGTTCAGCGGAGGATAACCAAATTCTCTCCCGGATTACGTTTCCTTCCCTACGAAGAGCGGCTTCGCAAGTTTGAAATCCCAACTCTCGCCTATAGATTCGATCGTGGTGATCTTATTGAAATGTACAAGCTCTGCAATGGAGCTTATGACAACGTACCAGCCCAGAGAATCGTGCAGTTCAATAATAATCACCTTCGAGGACACCAGCACAAAGTGATGACAGAACGCTTTTATAAGGACGTGGGCCGCTGGACCTTCGGCAACCGAGTGGTCCAGCACTGGAACAACTTACCAGAGAGAGTAATCTGCTCCACTACTCTACTGACATTCAAGAAGGAAGTTGATGAATACTATTCAAGTGACATTTTCTCCTTGTGCAAATTTAGAAGAAATGTAAATTAAGAATTTTGTAGAGGCTTAACGGCCTGCCATCAAATTTGCGAATATATTTATATTCATTTATTATTTGATATGCAAGCCCAATTTCATCATCCTAATACATCAGGAAGTACCGCACTCGCGAGATCACCAGAATTCCGGACCCACCCTCCAACTCCCCCCACAGAGCCCAAATCCGGTTCGGTTATGTCAATGATGATTCTAGGACTTGTGCTTGTTCTTCCCACCAAGTTTCATCCCGATCCCTCCACCCATAGCGTTTCCCAAGATTTCCGGTTCCCCCCTCCAGCTCCCCCAAAAGTCACCGGATCCGGTCCGGATTTTAGATTGGTCGTCTGAGGCACGAGGTCTTTCCAAATATCAAGTTTCGTTAAGATCCGATTACCCGTTCAAAAGTTACAAGATCACCAGAATTCCGGACCCCCCTCCAACTCCCCCCACAGAGCCCAAATCCGGTTCGGTTATGTCAATGATGAATCTAGGACTTGTGCTTGTTCTTCCCACCAAGTTTCATCCCGATCCCTCCACCCATAGCGTTTCCCAAGATTTCCGGTTCCCCCCTCCAGCTCCCCCAAAAGTCAGCGGATCCGGTCCGGATTCTAGATGGGTCGTCTGAGGCACGAGGTCTTTCCAAATATCAAGTTTCATTGAGATCCGATTACCCGTTCAAAAGTTACAAATACCTAAAGATTCCGGATTCCCCCTCGCTCCACTCCCCCCCACGATGCTCGGATCGGGGAAGTAACTATTTCCAACTTAATCATTTGGGGTCCCTGATATGCATGCCAAGTTTCATCGTCCTAGCTTATGTGGAAGTGCCCGAACTAGCAAAACCTGGACAGACCGACCGACCGACAGCGACGGACGGACAGAAATTGCGATCGCTATATGGCACTTGGCCGAAGGGCAAGTGCCATAAAAAAAAATCATGAACAGACTTCTATTCTCTCATAGACCATTCACCATAAATGATACAACCGCGCTATCCATCCTTGGGAAAAGTGACCGTTTCTGTTGCAGAAGTGTGTTTGGGATATTACTTCAGGTAATACTGATTATTAGTTCATATCAGTCGCAATGATCATTGTTGACTTCAGCAAGAAAATTCAACTCCTAACCTTTGGCTTGTCTTTAGGATTAAAACCACCGATGGCTCTGAGTACCTATTTAGCGCTGAAAGTGAGGATTTGCTAAATGAGTGGGTGAATAAAGTATCCTTTCACGCTGAGCTACCACCGTCTATGCAGCTCCTCAGCTATGATACCCATAAGGTAAGCTCGCATCCGGTCTCTTGATTAGTTAGATTTGTGATTGTGATCTGTGATCTAGTTAGATTTGTGTCTCTTTATTACCTTTTAAGGCAAGCAAAGAGTATTGGGTGGGGATTGGAAAGAATCTGTAGTATCCCCTCCCCCCTCGCGATTTGATGATTTTTATTTCAAGATCCCCCAAAATTCCTTATAATGAGCTCCTCCAGAAATTTAAACTAGAGTCCCTTGAGTCCCGTAGGTTGAAACTCTGCATGGCTTCTGGTAAGAAAATGCTTGAGCACCCTATCCATAGGTATATACTTCCGCCGCCATTTGAGACTGCTCGCGAAAGACCTGCAAGAGCGGCCTCAGTGGCGATTCCGAAACTCCAACCGGTTAAATGTGACCATTTACGATACGAAATCTTTGTTAGTGTTTATATTTGTATATATTGACGATTTCGACAAATTTGGCTTTTACCATGATAGTTCGGAAAGAATAAAAGTGATATCTATATCTATCTATCTACTAAAGATGTGCAGCCTTAGGATCCTCTTATCTCATAGTAATGTGTTCTCCTCTTCTCTAATAGTTCGCTTAGTGCAAGATGAGACGCAGATTGCAAAATTGTTTTCGTCCAGTGTGCACACAATAGCAGTGGAGGGACGCCTGACTGAAGAACAAGAAAGTGAAACATCGTGAGGGTAGACGGCACGAAATGGGAATGACAGGAAATTGACGTGATTAGGGACGAATAGCGCTACTGCACTGCACAGTACTGCGTTTCCCTTAACCTTTTTCAGTTTTCTATCACGTCGTTGTACAACGAAGGGATTCAGTTTATTTTCCGATATACTCGTCGCATACTCACTAGAGTAAGGGGGGGGGGGTGAAGATTTTTTGTTTAACCAGCTGAAGTCTTTACGCGAGGTGAATGTGGCTATTTGACGGTGGAATGTTCCTATAGTTGAGTCAATAGGCGTTTGTAAACTAGTTGCATGGCCCCCTTATGGTAATAGTGCATGGAATCTATCCCTTTTCTTACCCCTGCATGCTCTTTAGACCTTGGCTCAAGAACGATCTCACCGTGACTCAGATCATAGCGGGAACGTCAGTTTTGAAAGTGCGCAGTCAAGTTTTGGGAGCACTCCTCAAGCCTCCCCGATACCCAAGCCCAGAGTTTTGTCGGCACCGGTGATTGAAATAACTGACGAGAGGGATCAGGTTGGTAGAGAATAGACGAGGTGACTTTCAGCAGCGACTTCCGAATTCCCTCTAGAATTTTTTTGAGGTGTGTTTGGATAGGCGAGGCCTTATATCTTAATGGGTGAAGAAAGCGCTGAGGGCTGGCATTTTGTCTGATGGAAGAAACTGAGATTTGGATTCGACAAAGATATTTGACGCCTGAGAAATACATCCCAAGGATTGTTGCTGTTGCGTACAGAAAACTATGTCCGATGAAAAGATTAAATACATTCCACTGTCGGGGTGAAGCTGATCGAAAGTCACCTAGTTTATTAGCATGTGTTCAGCTTTTGGTGGTAGAGTTTTGTGTTTGTGGTGTCAGAGTAGACATTCGTTCGAAGTTGTTTTTTTTCTTTTTCTTTGTATACGAAACCGATAGTATGAAAACTAGACCTACGTGGAATTTGAACGTTAAGTCTTGGAGCCAAGTTCGTGATGGTGATGAAAGAAATGAGAAGCATGGAATTTTCCATACGACATAGATGAAATGAATCCAGGCAAAACTTCAGAATCTGTCAGGAAGATCCGGTCTATATGGTGATAAGATTTTTGACCTGAACTGTTAACGAAAAAGAACAAGTTTGTTTTCTCAGTGTTGCTCAAGCGTGCGAAATTCTATCCCAGTTCAGCGCTCCAAGTGGACTAGTTTCTTCAAAAGTCCCCATTGTCCAAAGACGTTCCATATTTTTCGGGGCAGATTGCAGATTTTCATCTCGTCAACTTGTGGATCTATTCTTACTATATCTGCCACAGATGTTAATAATGAGACAATTGGGGACTTTCAGAAACTATAGTGCGCTAGGAAGCGCTGACCTCGAATATGGCAAAGTACACTAGATTACAATAGGCTAAGTGTGTATAGAGAGGAAGCGAATGGAGACGCACGATTCCAGGACAATTACAGAATTTGCTGGAGCTGTGATGCTCCGTTCCGCGACTATCCTGATGTTGATAAAGAGGGAGTTCCGCGAGTTCGGTGAGCTCAGATGGTAGGATGTGCTGACTTGTTGAAAGGGGAAGACTCTAACGCAATGACCATCGTACTGTACTGTATCTTTGACAAATTCATCTTTGCTTTTGTCCCTTACGTCCCTTACTGGTGTCAATACAAAATCTTGTCTCCTTTAGGATGAAGTTTCAGAACAGAAGATCCAGTTCAACCCCCCCGAGACCATTGCAGAAGCCGACTCTAGTCCACCGCCAGTTTTACCCCGCTCTATGGCACCTAAGAGAGAACTACCTGCCGCAGGTAATCATGACTTTCTTGCGACGGTCCCGGAAACGATAGTAGGCTGGCATTTATTTTAGAAATTGTTTGTAACCTACTGAGCTTTATTCCTTTTAGAAGAGTTACATGGTTTGTTGTTAATAATCCGAAGTTGGATCACTGAAGTTGTTAGATTTAGAGACGCTATAAACTTCGTTAGTTTTATCGAAAGTTTACATCTTTTTCCAAGCCCTGACGAGGTCCCTTGCAAAGAAGGACCGAAATATCCCTTGAAAAAAAAAATATCATAGACCCTTGCTAGAAGAGAAGTAAAAGCTGCGAGCTATCCTTGTCGATGGAATGAGTTTGACAATGAAGCATCTCTTCGGCAAAAATTTGCTACGAGGAACCAGTCGGTGAATTCGCCGACCATTGGTCATTTTTAACGGGAATGCGACTGTAAGCAAACGCGAGGAGATGCTTTGGCCGTCATCAAGCTAATTGTCTTGGTTCTTTGCATGCCCAGGTGTCTTTGTCAATCCCAAACGGTGTGTTACCATTGATGGGATGTGAAACGTGGCAAATAAAAACAGTAAAATCATAAAGCTAACGTGAATTGCAGAACTATTATTGTTGTACTTCCGTGAGTTATGAGTGACCCTGTGCTTTTCTTCTTAGCAGAAGTGGGTCTACCCAGTCCAAACACCTGGCGGAGACAGTCTGATATTTGGAAAAAGCGAGAGTCACAGGAGACTCAAAATGGTAGGTACCGCACTGGCTTATCCGTCTGTCTCTTCGTATTTACCATGAAGTAGACTCCTTTCTGTCCGTCTGCCAGGATAACAGTCCTGATAAATGCATGTAGGGCAGCTTTCTGTGTAGTAGTGTGGGTAGTTGTTTCGTATTCTGCACGATGGCCTCGGGTGCGTTTTCTGTTGTTATGCATCGCAGGCAGTTGTTCTTGCTTTTGTCAGGGCAGCATCAGTTAGTTGCGACAGAGCCACGTATCGCAGGTACTAGCAAGGACAGCACAAGGCACAAGTACTAGCACAAGGTTTTGTGGTCACTTTTTTTCGCTGCCTTGTATTGCGCTGAATCTCTTTTCATCGGATAGAATAAAATTCATAGAAATCCATTTTAGTTTGTTCAGTCTTCAGTAAAGACCAGGTGTCATCCCAAAAGTTCATTTCAGTTTATTTTCAAAAATTCCCTCACGGACGAAGCCGAACATTGATTTTTTTCGTCATGTATATTCTCGTCACATAACTTAACAATTAATAACAAGTTCAATAATAACTAAAATTCATTTGGTAAATGTACATGTGTCTCACAGAAAAACTCTTAAGTAAAACCTTTCATCATACGTAACATGTCAACTAATCAAGCATCTATAATTAAAAAATCATAACTTTGTCAAATTAACAACAAATTAAAAACTAAATAGTATCAACAATTACGATATCTACAACTCAATAACAACACACACAGAAATACAATTAATTTACGGAGGTGTTTCGGAATGCCCGTTAAAAAGATCGGTGAACGACGGAACAAAACTCTTTTTATATCGGTCATGGGAACAGTGTAGCCTACTGGCTGCAACTTTGGAACAGGCTGGGCAGCAGCTCGTGCCGGTCTCGGTCTAATAGGTTGATATTCAGGGGGAAGAATTTCTCGTAGACCAGGGCTCTCCAGCGTTTTTAGACCGAAACTGAAACATAACTTTTTTCGGTGTTGTGCTAACAACTCTAGATTAAATTGTTTCAACAATTCGAGATATGGGACTTTGGGGGATTTCGAGGCCACAAGGAGGGCTCTATACTGCACCCGTTCAAGTAGATCCGACTGGTCACGGGTCAACCCGAAATGCCAAACCTGGCAACAGTATTCGAGGGTCGGACGAACAAAAGTCAAAAAAATTACCAACAGATGGTCAGTGGGTACTCCGTAACTCCACTGCCCACTTTTGCCATAGGGACAGGCCGGACAGGTCATATAGCGGGAATTTAGTGAAGCTAAAAGGGTGGAAGAAGGTAACCGAGACATTATGCTGGCGGACAGTGCGTATGAAAAGCCATGTTTTCGTTTTTTCCCGCATGGTAAAGAGGGGGTAATATTCCAGCTGATTCAGCTTCCATATACCTCGTGACAGGACGGGAGGCGAGGCAATAAGCACTGGCCTCAGTAACATGATAGCCTACTGACGTGTGGGGAGAAAGACTTATTATGCTCGGAGTTGAATTATCGTTTGCTCTTTGAGCCGTGTGCCCAGGGACTTGTGATCTGTGGACGGTGCTGAACAGCTTCTTCTTCTTTTTATCGTGGTCATACCATACGTCAGTTGCACTTACATTTGTGTTGTCTGCTTCTTGTTGCATGCTTTAACTTGTGTTGTCTATTAGAATTTCAGTCTTCTTTGCCTCGAACTGCATCAGCTGTTACCGCCCGACCTCCAGTTCCTCCTAGGAACGCGCCAGCTCGACCTGTACCCGTTGTATATACTAAGGAAGAATGGAGAGAGTCCCCCTATTCTGGTTCGTCTAAGTTTGAACGATTTTACCCTTGGCAGTTACTAAACTGGTGCGATCTTAAACGCGAGACTCCTTAACAAAAATTCAGCACTCGAACGTAGAATTGACCCGCTTTTGTTCCCCATCTGCCCTTCATAGCTACTTATCCTGGGAAATATAGTCGAATACAGTGAGGCATTCCTGCTTCAAGTTTCTTTTCATTAAAGTTTAACCGAAAAGGGCTAAGATAGGACAGTCTAGTTATCCATCACTTATCCACTTAAACTGGCTTGAAGACCCGCTGAAAATGCGTTACTTCGTTGCTCCGCTGTTTACGAATAATCGATTTTCAAATAGTGGGATTTCCTTGGGATTTATGGTACGGAATTTTTGTTGTATGCTTTACGAGAAAGATTTATGATTTTTTTTCTGTTCAGGCACTAAGCAATCTTCACCAATCTCACCACTGCCCACTGAAAAGCTGCGTTTGTGTTGAGATTAAAATTTCCCGCGTCGTAGTAGAATTTACGCTGTGGGGACGGCCGGAGATATTCTGAGCCTCATAACTTGAGCAGATAGTGGAAAATAAAAAAAATCCCTTTGCAGAATCCAAATAATTCAGTGTATTCAGTTAGATGACACAAAATTAAATCGGCTTTTCAGTTAAACTTTAAAGGGGTAAGAACCATGCTCTTTGAAGAACAGTCCGCCGGATTATTCGTTCCCCGGAATCCATTAGGCCTGAGTAAGGCCCTTTGTGACCACCACGGGAGGGAAGAAAGAAGATGATCTTGGTTCGAGATGGCATTTCCAGTTGGGAAGAAAACGCTATTCTTTGTTGTTGTGTGTGTTTGAGTGGTTTATGCTTAGCCAGATATTTATCCTAATTGGCAGAGTTGGCACGATTTGGAATACGATAGCCTCCACATTGGCCTAAGACTTGGAATATTTCATCGCTAAACATAATTTATCTGGTACCAAATTTTATATCCTGCAGATAGATGGGGGCAGTGACTAGGTCCGTCATTCCTACTTTTGCCAGATGGGGGATTATGATCGGCACCTAGTCTGCAGTGTAGCCATGTAGGCTCAAAGATTAAATTAGAATGTAGTCACAAGCGAAGATCTTGAAGATCATTTATTCTTTCTATTTATAGAAATCCCATCCTTTTATCGTGCGGAAAACCCCAAACCCTGAACCTAGGGATACGGACCCCTCCCCCCCCCCAAATGGCCGGGCTGCCAGTGTCCTGTCGATCCTGTTTATGTTTACTTTTCCTAGGGTCCCAGGTCGGGTAAAACAGAACCTCGGAGTTATCTTGAAAGTTTCCTTCAGTAAGTTGAACAACCTGGGTTGTGGGACAAATAACAAAATGGCCGTTTTCACTCTCAGTCATGTTGTAAAAAGAAAGTTCCTGTTGTAACTGTATCCTTCACGTTTCTACATTACAATGCGACCAGCTGTTCTTTGTGTGTGCATGTTTTTATTCTGTTTGTCGGCATCTACTAATCATAGTCATCGGTAGTTATCTAATCTACTATTCATTTATGACAACTTGGTAGCAGGTACATAAAGTTTGCAAATTAGTTAAATTTATTTATAACCGGGCCGGGTTACCAGGGAAGGGTACGATCCTTTTAGCGTTTACTTTTCCTAGAGGTCCAGATCGGGTAAAACAAAACCTCGGAGTTATGTTGAAAATGTCGTTCAGTTAGTTGAACAACCTGGGTCATGGGACGGATAATAGAATGGCCATTTTCAGTCTCAGTCGTGTTGCCAAAAAAAAAGTTCTTGTTAGTGCGGCAGACTATAATAGTATCCTTACATGTTTCTACATTACAATGCGACCAGCTGTTCTTTGTGTGGGTGTGTTTTTCTGTTCGTCGGCATCCATTAATAATTTTATGACAACTTGGTAAACCCAGTTTGGATTTACCAATTGGCTCAGATTACTTATAACCGCTTGGTTTTGGGACCCGCGTCAGTATTTCTTTTTTACAGGCCAGAATGGTAACAGTACCCGACCACCAAGCGTCCCGGTTCGACAGTCCACTGCATCCATCTACGTGGCTGATTATCGGAGTCAAACTCTACCACCCTCTGCCTCCCCCCAGTCTCTCCGGGCAGATGAGGGCGTCTCGAGAACAGATACATCATCAATTGCGTCATCAGAAAGTGAACTTGCATCACATTCCCCTACCAAAGAAAAAGAGAAGAAATCCAGTGTTCTAAACATTTTCAAGAAGAAGAAAAAGAGTGCTCAGGATAAAGTGTAAAGCGTTGATTGTTGGAGTATGTTTTTGTTAAGTCAAAATCAAATTATTTTGCTATATACTGATGTCCATTTCTGTTACCACTTCCATTTTTGTCACTGAGAAGTCTATTATGTTGTTACGTTGCTAATTAATTATACTGTTTTTGTCTCCTTGCGGCTGGTGTTTTGATTACACCCGACATGAAGATACTTTGTCTTTATTGGTCTGATAGTTGACATAATAGCTGTCGTTATTGCCGCAGACCGAAGTCGGCTAACCTGCTAATAAAAGATATTTGACAGTGTAAAAACGGATACGTCAGCTAAATTTTATTCGAGCTATATTTCGGCCCTTCTTGGCAAGGGTCCTCTTCAGGCTCAAAACCGATTCTAGCTTAGCGTTAAATATCTGACTTCGTGAATTTCTTTGTACCCAAAAATCAAAGTCGTTTTCAAAAACAAAGAAATTCACGAAGTCAGATATTTAATGCTAAGCTAGAATCTTTAGTTTGTTTTTCCACAAGTTCGTTTTTCCAACTTAAGCGGTTTTGAGCCTAAAGAGGACCCTTGCCAAGAAGGGCCGAAATATAGCTCGAATAAAATTTAGCTGACGTATCCGTTTTTGCACTGTCAGATATCATTCGCAGTCAGCTTGGGCTGAAGGAATATTTAATAAAAGATAGATATTTTATTACAAAACTAAGTTAAACAACATTGTACTGTCAACCTTAAGTACATTCCAGAGGCGTCATTTGCCCCCCCCCCCCCTAAGGGGAGGGCAGCTGCATATGAAAAATATTAAAATCTCTAGGAAAAAATCGATTGGCATCGTTATGACGGGCAGTTGCGTAAAGTGGATTTTAATAAGGTCTTTCAAGAAACTTTAACCTTATCAGACCAAGCTAATGATCCGGAATTACGCCATTGCGTCACCTAGGTTTTCGCGAGATGACGCCTCTGGCACATTCTTAATAACACTGTAGGCAATATAGCCAGGAAAATAAAGCACTAAAAAGCAGTATAGGGAACATTCATCACGTATTCGAGATTTCAGCGAAGACTGACACTAAAGGTCGGGCTTCACTACCCAGACGCCCCAGAATCTGGGGTCCGGATTACGTGAAGACGGTCCCAAACAGAAATCAAATCAAATGTCTCTTCAACAGTCCACTTTTGGGCATTTTTCAGCACTTCTGTCATTTTCTTAGATTTTACCACCTCAGCACAATAGTTTCTCCAAGTCAAATGAAAACAACTTTCAAGTTCCCGCTTCTTTTCACCCAGAATCCGGGAATCTGGTAGATTTTTCTACCAGATTCCCGGACGCGTCCGGGGTGCTTTCAGACCGTTTCAGACCTGTCTTCACTACCCATACCGGTATGGAAGAAAACGGAACCCAGAATCCGGGCGAAAAATCTGGGTAGTGAAGCCCGACCTTAAGGTCTTTCTATTGCGTTCAGCTCTTGCACTGATGGGTTAAAGAATATGGCTTATTGTGCTTTAACTCGAGGTAATCGTGGTTTGGGTGGTAATACGAGGCTGGGAATAGAAGTTGAAAAAGTGGGCGAGAGCGCAGATTGTTCCCGAACTCGGTACAAACAGCAAAGTGGCCTATCAGACTGATCTACCGTCAGGCCAACGTGCTATACCGGACAAGCGTACTCAAGCAGTGGGCTGATAAAAGAAACGTTAAAAGAGCGAACACTCGACAAGGATTTCCTGGCCAAATTTTTTTCATTGTCATCATAAAGTAAAGTCTCAACTTTTCAGTATGAAAGTGATGATGATGCCGAAATCCGGGCCGGAATTCCAGTCCGGGAGCGAACGACTCTGGTCGTGTGTTCGCAGTTTAAGTCGGCGGAAGCGCTTTTGGGCAAGAAAACTCCAAACGGCGTGATCGGAAACAGAGACGCACTGTCCTGCTTAGTATTAGAAAAGTAGTAAAACTACTTCGAATCAACCTTTCTGTTGTAATTATTTCATTGGGTATTGGAGTAGTAAGGTTTGATTCGAGAAAACATACGATCATTCTTAGTACCGGTACTGCTTGAAGTACACGAGTACAATTTGACGCCCATTATATTGTAAAAAGCTATTAAGCCAACGTACGTACGGATGGACAGCACTGGTCCTTGAACTAATAATAAGCAGTCGTAACAGAACAAAACGTGTTCTTTTGAAGAAAAGTTGTTTCTTCAACTTCCAACAAAGTAGAACTTTAGTGCCTCCCGTGGCCACCGACGACGGTGCTCCTTTCCTCGGCCTGCTGGTGGAAACCAACCACGGATCTGATTGGCTCTGCATAAGCGAAAGTAGAACCAGACATAATGGGCGTCAAATTGTACTTGTGTACTTCAAGTAGTCCTAAGAACACTTTTTCTAATCTTTGGAAGCTCGAAAAATTGTATCGGCGTGGCAACACCGAAAACTTTCCACTTCCTATTTGAAGAGGGGTGTGTATTATGACGTAAACGTCGCGTATAGTGCTATTCAGCTTAATCAGGGGGGGGCGAGGGGGGCGATCGCCCCCCCCCCCTAGACGGACTAAAAAGTCTCGTTTTAATGCTGTTTTAGAGCAAGCGCACATGAATTTGCAGATATGTGGAACTGCTTTGTCGTTAAAATGTGAAATTGGTGGTACAGAACAGAGAATTTGTGCTCGCAAAATGATGGGGGGAGGTTGTAAAAACATTCAAATTTTTTTCGGCCTGTCGGCCGAAAAAAAGGGTCGAGACAGCAATTTTGTCAAAGCATTCGCCCCCCCTAGAGTCGAGCGCTGGATCCGCCCCTGAGCTTAATACACCTATTTGAACAATGCTTGAAAGTGCTGAACTGGTATATGGCGGATTGGCAACTCCGAGATGAGTTGGCTGCTGAGGAAAACAGCGCCCGACTTCCCTCCACCAAAAATTGTCAAATTAGCAGAAGGGACAGAGAACTTGAGAGAGAGGTCTGTGATCTCTCTTGGCAAACACACGACTATTGGCAAAAAAAATGTGGTAAGCCTACTTTAAATTCACCATATACGTAGCTTTCAGTCAAAACATCGTGACTAGCAAGATTAAATGGATTTTTAAGGTTGATTAAAATAAGAATGAGCCCGGTGTCGGGCTCATCAAGCAGTTTGCAGACGGTATCGAGGAGGCTAACCAGGTAATGTGTCGCTGATAAACTTTTCATTTGTACCTGCATTGTTTTTCGTCTATTTGCTCAAGGGTTGTCTTTAAGCCCGTCTATAGCATGAAAGTTAAGATTAGTTTGTCATGGAATGCTTTTGCCAAATTGATCGGAGTATTAAGGGGTGTATCGAAGTTCTCCTTAGTTTAAGTATTTTTACGTCAACATCCATAGGTTGCATTTCCGTACTTCGAGGATAAATATTCCTTCAGCCCAAGCTGACTGTGAATCATATTTGACAGTGCAAAACGGATACGTCAGCTAAATTTTATTCGAGCTATATTTCGGCCCTACTTGGCAAGGGTCTTCTTCAGGCTCAAAACCGCTCAAGTTGGAAAAACGAACTTGTGGAAAAACAAACTAAAGATTCTAGCTTAGCGTTAAATCTCTGACTTAGTGAATTTCTTTGTGAAAGTTTCACAAAGAAAAAGTTCTTTTTTCTAAAAGTATTCCTAGCCCTTTTCGTTTATACTTTAAAGTGATAAGTTTTTTGTAGCGCCTATATAGCCTCACATCAAGCAAGCGAATTCTGTTACTTATATAGGCGGTTTCTTTCTTCGTAGGAGGCGACAGATTTTGAAACCGTTACTGATCTCACAAGTAACGTGCCGGTTTTGATAATGCTCAAACATTTTGTATCGCCAGATGCTAGGCTGCATTTTTTCGCGTTGGAACTACAAAGCATTGTCTGCAGCATTATATAGGTCCGTAAGATAATTGTATCTGTATACCTTATCAGTGGTGTAGTGATAAATCAGTTTGTTGAAATTGTGGATTTTTAGACGTAATGGCTTGACCGTTATTAGTCCGAAATGTATAATTGTATCTGTATACCTTATCAGTGGTGTAGTGATAAATCAGTTTGTTGAAATTGTGGATTTTTAGACGTAATGGCTTGACCGTTATTAGTCCGAAGGATCATTTCGGCTCAAACGATCGGTATGCACTTTTCTTCGTTTATTAATGAGAGCTCTAGTAGTGTTGCTAGCTGAGTATGTGCTAGAATTCGAGTGAAGCAGTGAATCTTGAACTTGGAATAGTGAAGCTTGCGCCAGCATTTGTGAATCTGTGCTATCACAACCACTTACCTGATGGAGATTACTCCCTCGTTCCGTTAATTATTCAAGCTTGGTAGCCCGCCTGGTTTTAAGGGACGTTATGTTAGTTTAATTAAAAAGAAATATATTAAACATAATTAACAAGGAATGTATTATCCATCTTAACATTGCCCCAGTCTGGTGGGGAGATAGGCCAACTGTGGTACGTTCTGGATCGGTCGACCCTTGAAGGGAGTTATGAACTTGCCGCTGAGTCAACCTAAGCTGCAGATCGTCAAATGCCCTAGACCAAGCTAGACTAAGGCGACTTGGAAGCCTAAGCTGCAGATCTTCAAATAACCGAGACTAAGTCGCCTTGGAAACCCTGAGAAGAACTATAAATTTGTAATCAAGTTAAAGGAGTTGCATCATAAGCATTCTAGCACTTGCAACGTCTAGAACCCAAAGACCCAAGTCTAAGACCCAAGATGAAGACACGACTCGATCCGACCGCTGGGTCATCTAATGGCGCGGGTCGGAAGTGCACGACATGGGGAGACTGGGATCATAGTTTGACTATGGATCTAACAAATTGTTTTTATTGTAGCAGGCACATGGAAAATGTGTGGAAAAATCAAACTAATTATTTGTATTATCGATTTCTTTGAGTATTTTGTTTTCTGTTTTTTCTTGTTAATTCCCGTAAGTCCAAAGAATTAAGGATATAAACCAGATCACAATAAGCAAACGCCGTAAATTATACTAAATTCGTTATAACGATTTCTTAGAGATTATGAAACTAGCTAAATAATTTTCAGCTTCCGAGAAAAAAAATTGTCAAACTGGCCGAGGGTTTCTACTTCTGACATACCTAAACATCCACAGGGTGATATACATCGTTATTTTAATCCTCTTACGCGCCCCTCGATCTTCTCGAATATTTTAGTATACATCTGACCCGCATCAGGAGATCAGTGAATATTTAATGAGTAATGGCGAGTTGACGACCTTGTTTTCAAGAGTGAAAGTAATTTGTGGATAACCTTGGATACCATGAAGATTTTGGAGAAAACAGAGGTAACAGTGTGTTCGTAAATATTCGACACATCGTAAGATGATAGTGCCTCCCACCTTCTCGGCCCACATGAATCAACTACTTTAAACTGTACTACAGATGAATGTCGTCAAATAATCTAGTATAAGTAGTCTTCCTGCAACTCGTGTGTACTTCGTGTTCGCGTCAGAATCCAAGCAACAAACTTATATTGTAATTATAGCAATTAAATTTTATTACTTAGCTTGAAGCTTAGAAAGAAAACGCTGCTTCACAGGCCCGTATCCAGGAATTTATTTCGGGGGGGGGTTTGCCCGCAGAATTTATTTCGGGGGGGGTTTGCCCACGGGTCGGACCAAAAAGTACAAAAAATACATAGATCAGAGGTTAAAGCCTACAAAAAACTATTACTTTTGTGGGTTTCGTAGGGGGGTTCGAACCCCTTAACACCCCCCCCCCCCTAGATACGGCCTTGCTGCTTCATTTTTTGACTTGAACATTAGCACGTTCGCTTTCCGGATTGCAGTACCATACTTAATTGGTTTAGAACTGAAGCTACATGAACTGAAGCTAAACTGTGTGCAGCTTTGAGGCTCCTTTCGGACACTTCTAGTGTATGACGGAGTGCAACCTGGACCCACGTCGTCCTCGCAATAAAAGTTGTTTATGCGCTAGTTTATTCGCCAAGCTGTGCTATTGTGGCAATTTTCATTATAAACAGGACTTAATCATTATCAGTGTTGTTTGTTCCTAGAATTTTCTAAATTTGGATGAGAATGACCAGTTGCTTTTTTAGGTATAGTGAAACCTAGTGTTTCATTGTAGGAACTACAGCGGGCCTCTTGAAAGCAGGATACGGCACATGTGACGACATGACTTCCAAGGATCCCGCGGTTTCTCGCCGATTTGGTAAGTAATTTCTGCTGGGAGATCGTAGATTTTTCTATCCTATGATTTTGGATTAAGATGTAACATTTTCGTACGTTCTTCCAGACGGTTGAAACGAAATAAGCTTAGTTGTAACGGGACCCGCACTTTGCGCGTCACGGTGACTGACCTCGAAACTGGTTAGCCCACCAATTATTCACGTCGCTTGACTTTCGGCTCGACTCAAACAAGACACAAGTTTTCGGTGGGATCCCAAAGCGGAATGAATAAATGAAGAATTTATGACGCACTGCCTATGGGCATAACTGCAGTAAAAAAAAAAACATAAAAAACGTTTATTCTTCTTCATGGTCCAGACAACTGAGTCTTCTGTTTTTCTTCGGGTTCCATAAATATTTTACTTGATCAAGCTTATCTCCAGGCCATTGTATTCTGCCCTTAATTTCCAATCTAGCCCATACTGCGACCGGATTATCCATAAGTGTAACCAACTCATAGAATATCCTTAGTCAACATATTTTTTTTATCTTTATGTACTCCTCTTCAGCTTCCAGTGTTTGCCGGATTTCGGCCGAATAGCCTATGTTCCGGCAGGATAAGCATGTAGAGATCAGGATCCGTGTTTCTTTCCCCCAGTTCAACGTCCAAACCAACCTCGGGCAAAAGTTTTCCCACGTTTCTGGCTGGATGCTGGGTCCGCGCATTTCCGCGTTCTCTCCGGAACGCATCCGGAGAGAAAACAAACCTCAGATTTGGATTCAGCACAGCATATCTCCCTGGCCCCAATTCGATAATGTCATTGTTCGTATATGACAAAAAGTCGCCTTAATTCGTAAAACCTTCCCCCACCCCCAAAATAGTGTTACGGGGCCCGTCTACAAACTTGGCATGTGAAGTTTGAAAGGTGGGGTTCAACTAAAGGATCCAACAAAACAAAAACTCTCGACCCCTTCAAGAGTTATCGTTCTGAAAATGCATGGACAAACTTTACGAAGAAATAGATATCCCGTAACTAGTATTTGAGATGCCAAAAATTGCTCTCAAATATCGTAATTTTTACGTAGATTTTGTCTTTTGACTGCTACTTCAGCCACAAGAACTGTATGATGGGCACTATCGTATGATGTGTTATTCTTAAATCTCTGCGAAAATGCTGTACAATGTGATCGCCACCAGGAGACTTCGTCGGTCATTTTCGTCATGCAAATTTGATCGCTTCCTGTCCTTCAAAGTCTCTAGCACATCACCTTAACTTACTTTATGTTTTACCAGGTTCCCGACCCTGCAAGTTTTTGTTGGTGTTCCTCTTCTTAATATTTGCTGCCTTGATCTTCGTCCGTACTGCTGGATTAACCATCGGCCAGACAAATGAATATGTCAAAAGCTTCCAAAATGTATTCACAAGAATAGAGAACGACGAAAAGACATATCGTCTTTTCGACTTGGAGGCCCTCACTGAGAAAGCAGCTTCACTTCGTCAGTCTGTTGACGAGTTATCTTGCAAGGTAAAATTTTGAGTCCAATACTTGGTACTCCCTCACCACTAAGGTATCATGTTCCTGATGCCAAAACACGCCAGTGAATTTCGGGAATAACGAGAAACGTCATCCGAACGATGACTCAAACCCTGTGTCAACCAATAAACGGCGTTCGTTGGGGACAGGGGTAGTGACGCTTCCGGCTCTTCCGCTAGTTACACGGCGATTCTTCGTCGGCACGTAGAGTAAGTCGTCAAGAGTATCTACAAAATGGCTGAGATGAACTACCAGATAGGCACCGTCGGCGGTATGAATTACGTGATGTGGAAATTTTCGGTGAGCTTTTTGCAGAGAGCTTTAATTTGGTAGATTTCTGGTGAATATTTACTTAGATTATCATTAGTATTCTTGTAACACCCTTGTCATACGCAGTATACTTATTTATTCATCACGAAACTTCTTCATGGTGAGGCGGTCGAATACACTATGACTGTTGTCATGTAGACGGTGCTTTTTGTATCCCAAAACGTAATTGACGCGATATCTATGACTTCGTAAGAAGTCCCTCGTAAGCCGTCTCTCCGTCCGTCTGTCCATCTGTCAGTACGACAACTCTTGAAGGGGTTGACACATTTTGTTCAAACTTGGTGTGAGGGTCCATTGGACCATTGGGTCCACTGGCACAGATCGAGTTCGTAGATGGGCCTTGTAGCTCTACACCTAGGGGTGGGGGAGGGTGTTTTAAATTAAGGGACGAAAAAATATTTTTCAAGCTAATGTGAGAGTCGATTTAGGAGTAAGGAGACACGCTGAATCCAGAGCTGAACATCCTTTTCTCAGCAGATTAATAGTTCGGCCGCATCCATAGGAACAACCGGAAATTTCGAAAAATAAAAGTTCGATACAGGGGCACAGAGACTTGCTGAATCTGTTTTTCAACTTTCCTTTGTCGCCGGACAATTGGTTTGGCCGGAATCCGGCGAAAACCGGAAAATATGGTCCATCTGAAAATGCGTTCTTATCTGAAGATGATCAGAGGTTAAACGTTGGTCGACATAGAGGTAAGAATACATCCTTACTCCATATTTAAACCTTATGCTCCCGCCGGACAAGTAACTGACCGGAATTTGGCGAAAACCGGAAATTTGGTAGGAGTAAAGTTTGTTGTGAAGTCGATCGGAAAATGCTTATAGGAGTAAGAATACAAGCTAAATCCATGTGTGAAGCTGAATTTTCTCGCTGGATAATTAGCTCATCCGGAATCCGGCAGAATCTGAAAATTTGATAGAAGTAAAAATAAATTTCAAGCTGATCGGAGCATCAAGTCCATCAAGAAGGGCTAAGAATAGCCGAATCTAAATATGAACTTTATTTTCTCACCGGACAAGTAGTTTGACCGGAGGTTGAGGGAGGTAGGTGTACCCGAGAAAGACAAGGTGGATCAGGAAATACTGTTTATTCTCGCCTCAGATCGAAAATCCTGTCGCAATCTCGTCAAAACAGAATTTTTGAAGGAGCCTAATAATAGTTTGATATGCTTTTAGCTGGAAAGGTACGATTTAGTGGATGTTGTTCAGTGGTCTGTTATAATTATATCGAATGTGTACGGGTTCGGCAAAGCCTGAACATCTGCAAGACCTGATTATTTGTATTAAAAAGATCGACAAATACTCCCCTTTGGGATCCCATCGAAACCTTTGGTCTTGTTCGATTTGATCAGTGTCATTTTCCTTGAAATAATTTTATTAGTAGAGCCCAAGCCGCACTTCCATCCTACATGTCTGGTAGATATTTAAGCCAAATCGGAGCAACCACTTCGGAGATGCAAAGTTCGCACAAGAATTTGAGCCTTTTCCTTTCAGATTTTCGGCATTGCATCGAAAGGAGGTTTCTGTCTTTCGGATGAAAGTGTAACTGTCGGCGGAAACCAGGTGTGGAACGTGGTCCTAGCTCAGAAGGTGGAATCCTATGTTGGAAACGGGTCCCTGCTTGACTTGGGGGCTGGCCTAGGATTTTACGGAAGGTAAGTACAAACCGTTCTTCATTTGCGGCCATAATCCCCATCACTAAGCAGTTAAACAAGGGTTTGCCAAGACTCGACTAGGAGTATTTAGGACACATCATCGTTCCTACACATTCAGCTTCAGGATCTCGAAGTAATTCTTGTCTGTATTCTGTCTAATAATTTCAGATATTTCCTACGAAAAAGGGAGCCAGTGTTTCCAGCGAAATTCCAAAGCGTCGATGAGGAAAACTTTTTCAACAGAACTGATGTCATGGCAGCCATGGAAAAGCCGCGTGTTCTGTCCGAGTATCAAGGTATGCTATGCATCTGAAGAGCTTTTTCCGCTTGATTGGCCGCCCCTATCTGGATACGGGTGACATATGTATATGCCACAGACCGGGCCTATAGGTGGGTCGTGTCCAAACCGTATAGATTTTACCCTTGGTTCACACTGCTGCGTCGTATGCGACACGATTTTTCTTTGATGTTCCGACATGCGACAAAATCGCACGGACGTTCTCACCACCACGCAGACGCAAAATGAAAACGAAATTTTCGTCATGATTAATCTGCAAAACGACAAAGAAGCCCTTGGGGAAACGACCTCTGAAGATGCGGGGAGATTACACTTCTGAATTCCACCCTTGCATTAGGAAATTTTCAGTCAAAACCTATAGGTCATCTTGTTCAAAACAGGTTAATACAAGTTTATTCAGAAGATATTTTGCATTCAGCCATCCTAGGATTACAATCAGAACAAGGTAGAGCAATTTTTAGTCTTGAAAATTAACTAATCTTTGTTTTTTCTCTTCTTTCCCTCAAAAAATCGCATGCGTTATGTCGGATGAGTTGAAATTTTTCAACGCATACGACACTGCGACAAGACGCACAGTTCTGCGTCACTTGTCGCACGATTTGTGTCGTATGTCGCATGACGCAGAATTTTGCGCGAAATCGCAGCAGTGTGAACCATAGGTTAGAGTAAACGGTCTGTCCAAAGCACAGCAGAATGACACTAGGGAGTAGCACAAAGACGTATGCTTTTCATGCATCGCAAACAGGCGTTACTCGTAGCGCCACACACAACGCTTGCGACATTTGAAGCGAGAGGAACTTGCCGGTTTAGAAAACACTAGTACAGCTCAGATGCAGCGGTCTGCACACATTGAGGAAACGGAGGAAGTTGCATTTTTTATTTTTTTTTTCGCGTTTGGTATATATGGACGTTATCTATCACTGATGGTGCTAGTGTCGCTGCTATTCGAGCGTGTGTCTTTTTTTTCAAGTCTTAATTAGCGCTACCCCCTTGTGTTATTTTGCTGTGGTCCAAAGTATCGTACCAAGTTGCGATATCAGACGGAGAAGCTAGTCATTTTTTTTCCCTATCGCCCTCCTATGTTATGCTACACCATGTTCAGTACCGGGGATTCCCTGATTTATCCTCCATCACTTTTCTCCGCTTCCACTTGCACTAGGGAATACTAAGTGAGCCATTGAAGAGCATGACAAGCTCTAAGTCGACTGATGAAGTGATGTACGACTTTTCTTCCACCGAGATATGCCTCAGGGATACTCGGTCATTCAAAACTTTGATTTTGCAGGATACGATGGCGCGGTTAACGTGGAGAGATACACTACTGGCTTCGGCTAACACTCAAAATGCCCACGATCATAATGCCCACGACTCAAAATGCCCACTAAAAATGCCAACAACTCAAAATGCCCACGACTCAAAATGCCCACGACTCAAAATGCCCACGACTCATAATGCCCACGACTCATAATGCCCACGACTCAAAATGCCCACGGTTCAGAATGCCCACGATTGGATTATTTGTGGTGTTCAGAACGTAGTAAACTTTAATTAGGGGTGAGTGAAGCAACGGGAAGAGTATAATAGACGGAGTATCAGAATGACGATGATCGTATGTTGAACTGGTATAACCTCAATTATAATATAATTCTGGTAAAATACTTGCATGAAACATGTGCATTGGCTCGTGCTTAGTTGCTGCAAAAGCGCTGTGCTTTCTCGAGGAAGCCTCTGCCTGATTAGGAACCCCCTTGGAACTTTTCTTTAAGAGCTCCAACTTGCTGGTCTTTTTGGATCGTTCTTCAACAAATAATAAAATAATTCCTTTCAAAACCTTTTCCGTTATTAATCCTACCCCTTGTAATCTCGTAGTCCACATTCCCAGGATGATTTCGGCCTCCTCTGTGGACAGTTTCAGCCGTCGGCATTCTGAACCAAGACGATATTAGCCTCTCCCGTGACCATTTTGAACTGTCGGCATTTGGAAACTGTCGGCATTTTTAAGCCGCCAGCATTTCGGACGATTTCGATTTCGGGTGTTCCGCATCTGAATTGTGGGCATTTTGAGTAGTGGGCATTTTGAGTCGTGGGCATTTTGAGGCGTGGGCATTTTAATCGTGGGCATTTTGATCGTGGGCATTTTGAACCGTGGGCATTTTGATCGTGGGCATTCTGAGCGTGGGCATTGTGAGATTGGGCAAAAAGATCGTGGTGATTTTGGGAACCACCCCTGGCTTCATCGGATTCATGGACCTCTCTGAAAAACAAATTTTGCCACGGATGTTTGATTTCGTCATGAGCCTGGAGGTTGGTGAACACATCCCAGCTAAGTTCGAGGCGGTTTTTCTTGATAACCTTGCTCGCCACGCATGCAGAGGTACGCTGAAAGGTTTTTCATAGTTTACTGGCCTATAGGGCATTTCACGACCATTCCCAGCTCCTTCCCAGCAATCTTCCATAGAAGCGAGCCCACGGTAACCATGTTTTCATGTATCTGGGTCTTTTAGTAAAACCTAACCCTTTGGACACCTCGCACAATATATGTTTCTGCTAAGATACTCTGAGATAGTTGACTACTTTAAAACTTGGCTATGCCTACAGAAAATGAGATCGGGAGCCTGATATGGCACGTAAAGTGAACAAACGTGGCAAGCTTGATAATCAGCATAATGCTAATAGAGGAGATTGAAGACGCTTATGAAGTGTAGTCTCGGGAACGAGAACAGACGAAACTTCTACGAAAGTAGAATGAATTTCTATCATAAGTACGACGTGTTCTTTAAGGAATTTGATGGAAGCGGTGATGGATAATATGGACATAATGTTACGTTTCCTAGTTTTCCCGTTCACATTCTCCCTTACTAACATGTCGTTTGCCAATCTCTTAGTCCTTCTTCCACAAAGCATCCATTTGCATCCTTATTTTCTCGCAGGTTCCGGAATTCGAGATGTTCCAACCCCTCGATTCGCATAGGTTTTAAATTCTTGATTTTAAGACCGTTTTCACCTTCCAAGCCGACAAAACAGAGTACTAGCGGAAGACAAATCTGGTCAGCAAACCGTAATCAGTTTGGCTATCACTCAGAATGCCCACGATCATAATGCCCACGACTCAAAATGCCCACTAAAAATGCCAACAACTCAAAATGCCCACGACTCAAAATGCCCACGACTCATAATGCCCACGACTCAAAATGCCCACGGTTCAGAATGCCCACGATTGGATTATTTGAGGTGTTCAGAACGTAGTAAACTTGAATTAGGGGTGAGTGAGCAACGGGAAGAGTATAATAGACGGAGTATCAGAATGACGATGATCGTCTGTTGAACTGGTATAATCTCAATTATAATATGATTCTGATAAAATAATTATAAGAAACATGTGTATTGGCTCGTGGTTAGTTGCCGAAAAAGCGCTGTGCTTTCTTGGGGAAGCCTCTGCCTGATAAGGAACCCCCCTTGGAACTTTTCTTTAAGAGCTTTGACTTGCTGGTCTTTTTGGATCGTTCTTCAAGAAACAATAAAATAATTCCTTTCAAAACCTTTTCCGTGATTAATCCTACCCCTTGTAATCTCGTAGTCCGCATTCCCAGGATGATGTTGACCTCCCCTGTGGGCAGTTTCAGCCATCGGCATTTTGAACCAAGACAAAATTACCCTCCCCTGTTCAGTTCAGTTTTTTATTCATAAAAATAATAAGCACCATTAACTCATTATGACCCCACCATAAGGCCTAACATAAGGCCTGGCAATGGGCGGGGCTTATTGCGGCTTAAGCGGGACTTACTGTGACCATTTTGAACTGTTGGCATTTGGAAACTGTCGGCATTTTTAAGCCGCCAGCATTTCGGACGATTTCGATTTCGGGTCTTCCACATCTGAATTGTGGGTATTTTGAGTCGTGGGCATTTTGAGTCGTGGGCATTTTGAGCCGTGGGCATTTTAATCGTGGGCATTTTGAACCGTGAGCATTTTGATCGTGGGCATTCTGAGCGTGGCCATTGTGAGAGTGGGCAAAAAGATCGTGGTGATTTTGGGAACCACCCATCAGTTTAACCGTAATTGACGTCTCTTTGGGATCTGATTTGTTTGTCTGCGATGATGTTTGACGAGATATCAAATGCT
The DNA here is from genome assembly GCA_023053555.1 of Branchinecta lindahli. NCBI lineage: Eukaryota > Metazoa > Arthropoda > Branchiopoda > Anostraca > Branchinectidae > Branchinecta > Branchinecta lindahli. The sequence continues at coordinate 13,067,864 of JAKZAO010000001.1, forward strand.
CGAGCACGTTAAAGAATGCGTTCTTGAAGAAAGGTGTTGCCGTCAATTTCAGGATGACGAAAACCTAACATTGCTTATCTTACAGGCATTGTTATGTCATGGGCAGTCGAAGGGCAAGGTGGACACTTTCACGTAAACAACCACAATAACGACTACGTCGAAGCACGAATGGCTGAAAGAGGCTTCAGATCCTGCCCCAGGCAAGACCATGAGTTAAGAAGGACGGCTGATCTGGGTGGAGGGTACTGGTTCAAAAATACCCTGATGTTGTATTTAAGAGAAGTTCCAAGTGAAAACTCCCACTGCCAGAGCAATTATCCGGAAGTTCAGTGTTAAGGAAAGGAATGCTGTTTTGAAACCCATAGAGTGTGAAGTGTGTAGAGATGTGGGTGGTGATCTGTGAAAATAATGTTTGGTTGCATGTTGGCTTTACCGAGTAATTCCTAGTCGAACAGTAAAATGAAATTTTATATGCGCGGATGCGAAACTTTGTAATTATTACATTATTATTTGTTCTAACTTTTATAGATAATTAAGTTAAATAAGTGTTAAACTTTAATCAACCTGCCCACAGAGTAGTAAATACATTGATTCCGAGCTGTTACCAGGGTGTTACTATACAGGGTTCCTTTATCTCTGACCTACTTGTTAGTTGTTGGTACCTCGTGCGGCTTGCGGCCCTATGAAAGCAAAACTCACCGGCCTACAACACCCAGTGCAAACCCATTTGTACCATGGTACCATCGTAATCTCCAGACGAAGCTTCTGTTCATAGATGGCCTATTTACCTGCATCTGGGCTGCCCGCTGTGCACGCGGTCCTCGTAACTTGGGCAGAGTTTTCCCCAAAGCTGGCTTGGGGTCAAAATGGCTGGCTCGAGTTCGTAAAGCTTCGTGCTTCCGCCCTTACTCGCCTACCTTGGGCTTGACGTTGCCGTGCTTGTTTGTCCCTGGCGTGAGTTTTTGGCTTGACCTTTCACCCGCCCCCGTACCCTTTGGTGAAAACCAATCGGTAAACGTGCATACCCGCATACTTTGGTGAAAACCAACTGGTAAACGCGCATGCCCTCCTTGTGATTCGCCGGGGAAGTTTTGTTGTTTTCCTTGGTATTTCAACGGCTTCCAGGCTCCGTATTGCGTTGGCTTCACTTGTATCGTCTCTATGAGTTAACGTGAGCTGATATGATTTTTTCTATCGTGGATCTTATAATGGTTCACATAATATCCTGTTTGACAACCCAAGCTACATCTGCTCGTGTCGGGAAAGGTAGGAATACATTGTTCATTACCTGTAATTGCCTGGCTGTGAGAAAATCAAATTGTTTCGATTACAGGGCGATTCTGGTGATCTCATGGATTCGCTTTCCGAAGAGCGAAGCGAGAATCTGCCAAACGCAAGAAGAAACGAAAAGTCGTTGCGCCTTTACAACTTGTCGCTGGCTTATCGAATCCTCTTTCTACGTACTGAGTGGATGCACTTACCATGTCACTTACCAAAACTAGTGAAGTGGCCTTCAGTAGTTAGTTTTGGTAAGTGACATGATAAGAACAGTATGGTGGCCTTTTGGGGCAAAAACGACGAACGCCTTCTTAAGAGCTGTCTTGTTGAATCTTTAGTGATACCTTGGAAATGTCAAACATTTGTTCCAAAATACAACGAAAGATCAGCCAACTGTGCCAAGCGATACTTGGTTATCAAAAGGTCAGTTAACGTGAGACGCAAATTAAGATCGGAAAATCCTATCTCTCTCATGTTAAATATTTTTGATCAGAGACTCTAGATGGCTCTTAGATCGTCGTATATTGTTGACAAGAACACGGGATAGCGTAGTTTTGGCCGGAGAATCTAACCATGACGTAACTCAGTTTGCCCCAAAATTGGAGATACGACCTTTGATAACCGGGTATCGCAAGACAACAACAAAGAAGGCGAACGTATTCTTGGTGAAAAAGGACACCGTAGAACAGCCTCGGAAAGCGAAGCGAGTTACTTCCGCAGTCGCAAGAACACACGGCGGATAAACAAACCGCCAGAATTGGCGGTTTGATTTTTTCTGAAAATCAGTCGATTTTTTCATCAAAACGGTAGGTTTTTTCTCAAAAACGGTCGGTTTTCTGACCAGTCGATTTTTCGTCAAAACTTTAGGCTTTTTCTTGAAAACAGTCATTTTTCTGCAAAAACAGTCGGTAAAAATGATCATGCCAGTTGGGAAATACCTTGCCCCCCCCCAAAAAAAAAAAAAACATTTTGGCTATTAACGCCTCTGTAACTACCACCTGTTAAGGCAGTCTAGTAGTGGTAAATGCGATCCTCTACACACCAGACACCACAATGATCCGACTTTGATGGACTCAGAACTAATAACACCAGTACACCACGTAGTCCCATGATATAAGTCCTATCCTACCCAGTGCCAAAATTTTCTGGTATTCCCCTGATGTTAAAAGAAAAAAGTTCCAGAGGTTCTTGGTTCGATTCTGTGGAGCCTAATTCCACCCACAGGCGACCATGGCCGGGTGCTCGCGGACTCGAATTACTTCCAGGATTGTCGGCAGAAAATCCAACCGGGAAATCCTAATCGTGTTTCCTCGGCGCAAACCTCTCTTTCTGTATTATTTTGTACCTTCAGGATCAAAGATTATAGCTAACAAATGCGAGCCAATCAAAATCCCCATGTGCATGGACATGCCGTACAATCTCACAAGTTTTCCCAACACGATGGGACACCAGAATCAGGTCGACGTAGCTGTAGCAGCAGAACAGTTTAGCATCTTACGATGGACCCAGTGCTCGCCGTATCTGGTAAGCAAGACTAAACCCGATGAAAAATTATTTGACTGTGTAGTTGTACGAAAAAGTTGCATGTATTTGTATATAGTAGTATGGAATACTTTGATTTAACATACCTCTGATTGGGTTAATCTTAAGTAGTAGTATCCGATAGCATCCAATCTTGCTGTAGTAGTATCCATCCAGTGTGCTAATAGTAGCATGCAGTGGCATTAGTTACTACTGCATGCTACTTTTTCGTACAACTCCGTTCGACTAATTCTCGAAAATTTTTCACCGGGAAGATATCGTATTTTAACTGAAAAGTAATTTTTGTGTCTGTTTGGTGTAGCCTACTGATTTTACTTGAGGGCCTGCCAGAGACGTTCGAGACGACCAACCCGCTGCAATTGGTCAGTTCAGTCAAGAACAAATGGGCGAAAGAACCTCCGTCTCCCGGAGTCGAATAAATTTCCGACGCCCTGCTCGATGCGAATGAGCGGAGGCTAGGAGCTAAGTGGAACATCACAATTCGTTACCTCTATACAAACAGGTCATCTCAGTAGAGCCGCGGAGAAGAACAGCTGAGAGTAACAAACTGTTGTGCTTGATATTGTGACGTCACTGCAGAGGCGGGTCATGCGCCCCTGCTACGCTTCTTTCCTCTCGATGCGCAGCGGCTAAGAGGAAAGTAGACGGGCGTCAATTCAAAGCTCAGCAAGTAGCTCTAGCTCTGCTCAGTTCTGTCGGGATATCCGTAGTCGGTGCATGGGACGAAAGGCGGAGGTTCTTGGCCTATTTGTTCTTGGTTGATTTCAGCGACATTAGCGAAAAATCGCTGGTGAATTCGCCAGTGGGGCATGTAAGGTTTTGGTCAATTGGTTGTCCTCTGCGTTCGTTGTTCGCGTGTTCTTTCCATGATTACTGCACATATCCATATAACAGTTGTAATGTCTGTCCGAAGGTCGATCGGTCGGTCCGAGTTTGTTTTCCTGATCTTACCGTCTACTTTGGGCCTTGGGGGTGGACCCGGAGTGGAAATTCGGCCATTTATGACACGTATTCATTTTACTGCCAAATCTTGAAATGCCTGTCGTATCAACTATGAAAACGTCAAGAGGAGGGAAGTGGAAAGACCAACAGCCACACGATGTTTTAATCGGGTTGTTCGCTGTCTTTGTTCGTGCGAAGGGTTTCGCATGAAAATAAAAAATTACCCATGGCAAGTGTCATTTTAGGTCCCGTTTTCTGCTATTAGTTAACAAACTTAAAAATCAATCCATAGGCTTTCCTGTTGTGTTCGATTTACGTTCCCCTGTGTACGTTTGACTTCACGACTGAGCCGATTCCTCCATGTCAAGAAGTCTGTGAAGCGGTCTTTGATGACTGTCAAGATATTCAAAACCAACTTGGATTTTCATGGCCGGCAGCGCTGGATTGTAGAAAATATCCACCAAAAGATGGCGGAGTCTGCATTGCACCAGAAGCAGAAGGTAATGCCAAGTCACTTGTAGGTTCAGTTTACTATCGCATACCTTCTGGATTCGCCTGCACGGACGTAGTTACCTTAATCCATGATGATAACCGAATCTGGCTTAGGCGGCGAAAATCGCTGATGCTCATGCCTGTGCCTTACGGTTCGGATAGGCAGGGTCGGAAAACCCAAAGCAATGGCTTTACTTCAGGGTATATTGAAAAGTACTTTAATAAATTTGAGTCTGGGAAATAAACCTGGTACACCCAAATTGGTCTCCCCCACCCCGGAATTTACTGACGCCACTGGATGATAAGTACTACCGTATTCGACCGTAGCTCTGTGCACAAATCTGTGGCCGTGAAGCCCGTGATTGTCAACCCTGAGCGGATGTTGACCACTAGAAAAATGCCATCTGCATTTTATGGACCATTGCCATTGCCAACATAACTATTTGGGTATGTAAGAGGAAATGTTAATGAACAATGAACTGCCCATTCTAGACTGGACATCTACTACAATTCAGAAGGATACAACCGACGACGAGTGTAGATGCACCAAAATTCCTAAGCTCCGCAAGCGGCTTTACTACCGAAGCAGTTTCAAATTTGGTAAGCGATATAACAAAGGATCGTATACTCTTCTTGTCCAGATTTGTGCCTAAGAGCTTTATAGCAGTGCCTTTTGCTTAAAGTTTAACAGAAAAGCAAACCTATTTTTGTAGCATTTAACTGCATACAACTGCATTATTTGGTTATTTTTCTCTATTTACTCTAGTATGACGTTCAGAATATCTATGGCCGTCCTTACGGCTGTCATCACAACGCAAAGTTCTACTATGACGCGGAAAATTTGAGTCGATCAATAACAACGTGGCTTCTCAGTGGCTATAGTTATCAGCTTGGTGAATACTGCTCACTGCGTGAACACTCATTTTTCGTAAATCGTTTTCGTCAAGCATACAACACAGGTACAAGTGCATAGAGGTAGGCTACCACAAATCCGAAAAATTTCACTATATGAAAATCGATTATTCGTGAATAGCGGAGCAACGAAGTAACGTATTTGCATCGGGTCTTCACGCCTGTTTAAGTGATGGGTAACTAGATTGTCCTGTCTCAGCCTTTTTCGATTAAAGGTCATCTGAATGAAGTCTAACACCCCAAATTGCCACTTTTACATACTGCTTACCATTTATCTCTCGAAAACCGGACTAAAATCGGATGAAGTTTCACCGTGCTATAATTTTCAGCCTTTTTTCCGACTTGTCTTGATCGTAACGCTCGCCGTAACAGTTGTAACAGTCCATGCGTAACAGTTCATGTTGTAACAGTCCACGCCGTAACAGTCCATGCGTTTATCCATCCATGCGCTGTTTATCCATCCATGCGTTATCAACGTACGTTTATCCATGCGATAATGACAGTTTAAATATTGGCGCTAAATTTGTCTTTGGAGGTCGTAACGAATCGCCATAGGGAGACTTACAAACTTCAAGAGTGGATAGCGCCGAAATCACGGAGCGAGAAAATTCTTCTTCTCTGTACCGGTACTGTGAAGGACGATCTGAGGGGTTCATGGAAGTATGGTAGGATCGTTCAGGTGTCCTTTAAACTCTAAAATATTATTTTTCCTCTTACAGCACTCAGAGGTCGCTCTAAACAAATAACTGTTTACGGAGAACTAACGCTCATCAATGTTCTCGTTCAAGAAGTACTGAAAGAAACGACGATCAAAATTCACCCGAACTCGGAATACACCTTATGGATGAACAGTTCGTGCTTGTGCCCAAGGATAGAGCTGGGTATGTTGCAAGTAATGTTATAAGTTGCTCTATGACGGTAATTTTGTTCGTCTGGGCCTAAAGCTCGACTGATTTCCACTTTGCAGATCAATATACTTTGGGCAGAAATCAGAGTGGGTAGTCGCGGACCCCTGCTAGGTTTTCGATACCGTCGTTAAATTTCGCACAGTAAGTTGAGATTTCTGTCAACTTCAGTGCTGAAAATCCAGTCGGAAAATCTGATCGTTCGCCCGCATCATAACACGGGTGGTGCCATCCCCCTTAGCATCTGTTGGGATTAGAACGAAGAAGTAAGTGAGAATGTTGGAATCCCGAATCAGTCTAGGACGTCTGTCTGCCAATCAGGAACTTGACTTCCTGTATTGAAGTGGATAGGCGGTTCCGTGACCTCTCGATGTGTCAAGTTTATTTACTTTCCATATCTCGTTAGGTCGAGAATATTTGCTGATGGGATATGAAGACGCTGAGAATCAAAGGCTGTTGCACCTATCTGACAGCATTGCCATTGAATGGCACAAGAAATACGCAGACAAAATCCTGGTAAGCTTAAAATTATAAGTTGCGTTTTTTCGGATGTAGTTTCACCGTAGTTTGACGTTCCTTTGGTTTTAGTTACGAGAGACCATTATGCGTATCGTTTTGTCGTACATTCCATATACTGTATTTTCATAACTAAAACAAAAGTACTTCAAACTCAAACTGCAGTGAAACTAGACCGAAACTACATCCGATAAAACGTTACTATAGTCTCAGATTGTGCTTTCTATTCGTTGTTGATTTTGAAGCCATATGTCAGCACCGACCTAGATTGGCATTTTTGTATTCTTTTTATTTTCAGAAGTGGGAGAAAGCAGCGAAAAAAGCAGATTTCAGTTCGCCAGTTGCTGTCTCTGCTCGAGCTGGAGGATCGAACGACAAAAAAAGAAAGGACCGGAAGAAATTCTTTGCTTAGGCTAAACCGTATTTCCATTTTCCAAACGAAAAGATATTAATAAAACTGTACTATTCTGCTATTTTGGAAACATTAAGTGTCTAGTATAACCAGTTCGCGCAGCGGCTGGAACATCCCTTTTTCGCAGAAACTTGTTCGCTATGGATGGGTTTTACCATTTATAGCCTAAACTCAATACCATCCAGGAAAGTTCTTTGGAGTTACTGTTGTCTTAGCTTGGTCTTCGTAAACAGCATGAAGTCATCAGATGGGTGCAAGCGGTAAACCTTTTATTTGTGGGATCTCCGGTTTCTTTGCCAGTGAAGAAAGGAAGTGAGTATCTAAGGAACCTTATACCACTGGCGGCCTTATCAAAAAGAAAATGTTGCATGATAAACCTAAATTCCTTAATATCACTGCTATGTATGACCGAAGAGATGTTAGAAGGACCAAACAGTGGGTTAAAAAGCGGTCGTAGCTAGTCCCCGAAACCGTGCTGAATTTAATTTGGCGGCGGAAGAAAGAATTATGTGCGCCGGTGGCCTATTCATCAGCGTTTGATTTAATTGTAGAACTTTTTAAAATTATTTTTTCTCACAAATCCTTACCATTCGATGGCACTTGCCTTGCAGCCTTAGGCTCAAGGGCCGTGCTATCGGTCCGTCGTCGCAACTGTCTCACTTTTGCTAGTTCTACGTAAGCTAGGACGATGAAACTTGGTAGGCTTTACGCTTTTGCTTTTGCTCGGCTGAACCGCCGTTTCATTCGTCGTTCCTGAAAAGACGAACGGAGGTGGAAAGTCAGTTTCAACGTCTAGGTTCGTTAATTAGGCGGGAATTTTCAAAATTCGCGTAAAAACAAATTAAAATTTTAAACCAAGTTTTAAAACAGTGTGCCTGTTATGCTAAATATCGTTCGTGAAACGACGTTTATACAGCGTGCCGAAGAAAACCCTAATACGAAAAAACTAAAACGACGTTTTTCGTACCGACAACGACGTAAACGAACACGACTATTGTATTTCCTCTGTATTTCTTATGTATGAAAATATTCCGATGTTCCGACGAGAACACCCAAGGCCCGACAAAAGCATACACAATTCGATTTCCTCTATGTTTGCCTGACAAATGTAAGCAGAATTTGATTTCTTGCGTGTTAAAAAGAACCCGATGTGCCGACCAGCTGACTGACACCCGGCAGAAGTCAACAACATCTTATTTCTTCTGTGTTTGCCAGCGCTCCGCGCCTACAAACTAGTGAACTTTCGCCGATCTTCGCCCAACGAAAGTATTTTCTCAAGACCCTTGGGGGGGGGGTCCCCCTCCTCCCCCCATAGTGACGCCCCTGAGAGTGAGGAAAAATATAATTGGGAGGAATCCGCTATCCACAAGTCCCGGGGGGAACAACGACAGTACGCTTTAGTAAGAAGAAGGTAGCCGGATCCCTGATCTCGTTTCTTTGTCAATTTGACGTCGTTAGCTTTGGGTCAAATCTCTTCTTGAATTTGATGTCTGCTTGAAGGCTTGATGTAAGTAGGCTACAGTATTTCTATGAAGTATAGTCAGATATTGTTCTTTTAGTTGTTAATTGCCCAGCCTGGAGCAAGGTCACAGTACTGGGTGTCCAGTCAGTCCAAGTTTTTGCAGTCTTCCTTGCAATTAAAGCAGTTTTTATTTTGGACTGGTTGTTAAGTTAAGAAAAATTGGTTGTTTATGCACCAGTCATATATAAATCCTCAATTTTAGGGCACAGTGCATGCCCCAATGTGTCAGCACCAGTGCTTGTACAGTAGAGGTATGCTTATGTGAACAGTTACTTTAATGTGAACACTGCAGTTTCGGTAGGGTAGCCACTAAAAAAAATAAAATAATCAAACCTAAGCTTTTGAAGATCAGAATGTGATTCTCCTATCTTTTAGCTTTGATTTGAGGCCAAAATCACCTCTCTATCTTGTCTCTAAGCATCTTAAATCTTCTTTAGAAAACAGTACTTTACATAAGGAAATGCCTTATGTTCATCCATTGCCTTTAGGGTGTTGTCCATCTAGTGACCAGCTTGGAACTATGTGCTTCAATGAAATTCTATGAAACTGGGTGATTTTGAGCTGGTTTTGAGTGCATGGGGAGCCCCAGCAAGTGAGTTAGATGAGAAAATATGAATATGATCATCAAGTTTATAGTCCAATAGACCTATTGCTGTTATAGGCTGCTGACTTTTCCTCCTTAGTATCAACAAATTTTTGTAGGCAAGTTCAGCTACTTTTTTTTACATCTAAATTTACATTGAATATTAAGAAATAATATTAAATAGCTAGGACATCTTACTGTTAGCCTTATAAAATAGACAATTTTGTCCTGAATTCAATGGTATTTTTAAAATATTTTGTGGAGATGTTATAGATAGGTAAAACTGATAAGGAAAATTCACAGCAATTCATCCATTCATTACAACAAAATCGCCAATTTTTGCCACTAGGTGTTTTTGTGGCTACCCTAGTTTTGGGCTAAATGCTAGACTGAAGATCCAAAATACCTGTACAGGTGTTTTCGGCTGCCCTTCTTACCTACTTTGGCTAACTGGTAGTTAGCTTTAGACACAGCAAGTGCATGAAAATGGCAAAGTCCAAAGTCAACAAACGTTCACATAAGCATACCTCTACTGTATGTCAGGGCACAGGCTGGGCATAGGCGTGTTTGGAATAACGAAAAACTGATTTTCATTCACATTTTTAATTTCAATTGGACAACTGATTATCATGGGGATACTGTGATAGTGCCTAGCGTATTAGCACCAGCTCATGTGTTGGGGCATGCCCCAATCTAGTACACTAGCCCCTTTTCAGGCATGGTGCTCAAACGTCTAGCACCATGCCTGGGTGCTAGACGTTCAAGCACTGTACCTTGGATTTCATGTATAGTGCATGGATTTCAGTATACAGTGCATGCATGAAAAACACAGTTTCTGCCATCACAACTGAGCACCGGCTCGGACAGGGCTGAAATTACTACCATGAATTAGAGAAATCAAAGACAATCCTTATCATATTTTTAATAACAAAAACAAAAGGACGCGACTGATGAGGGAGATGAAAAACCTCATTTCCTTTTCTACATAGTCAAGGGTTTTGCATGCAAAGTGTCCTGTGCCTCAGCTTTTTCTACCTAACAGTCAACCAGAATATTCGCTCCTAAGGCACTCTACATGGAAAATAGGTGGGATGCTGTCAGATTTTTCATCTCCATCATCAGTGCCGTCCTTTTGTTTTTGTTAGGAAAAGTATGATAAGGATTGTCTTTGATTTCTCTAATTCTTGGTAGTAATTTCAGCCCTGTCCGAGCCGTTGATAAGTTGTGGTGACAGAAACTGTGTTTTTCATGCATGCACTGTAGGCCTATACTGGAATCCATGCACCATAGCCTACATGAAATCCAAGGTACAGTGCTTGAACGTCCAGCACCCAGGCATGGTGCTAGACGTTTGAGCACCATGCCTGAAAAGGGGCTAGTGTACTAGACTGGCATGCCCTAATAATGTCTGAGCACTATGTATTGAGTCTGTGCCATAAAATTGAGGATATGTGTATGACTGTTGTGCATCATCAGTCAGTAATGACAGTGGCACCAGTTTGCACCAGTTTAACACAAACCCCTAACTTTTGGATACCCTATACCAAACCCTGGGCCAGCCCTGGGCATTTAAGCATTTAGAATTTAGGCATTTTTTTTTAGCATCATTGTTATTAAGCATTTAAGCTATGCCGAAAAATTTTGAATACCTTATGCCTGATGGTGGATATACTCAGGATATACTGTGCCAAATGCTGGATACTTTAACCCACCAAAATACTGATAAATATTCTTTCAGCCCAAGCCGACTGCCAGTCATAATTGACAGTGCTAAACATTTTAGTTAATAGCACTGTCAATAATAAGATATTGATGATTTGATTGAAGCTCAGAAATCAAACAATCACTATTCATCTGTAGTGCAGCTATAGTTGGGTAGGTCCATGCCAGTTCTAGGCTTGGTCCAGGTGGTCAGGGTTAGGGTACCAGCAGGTATACAATGTTTGGCATAAGGTATCCAGCTTTTCGCATAGGCTATGCTAAATGCTAGATATACCCAACCTTTGCCATAGACATAGGGTATCACTGTTTCCATAGGGTATCAGTATGGCCATAGGGTATCCAAAAATCAGGGGTTTGTGGTTGACTGTGGTGCACCCAGGGGCGTTGCAAGGGGGGTACTGCACCTTTCACTAAAATTGTTTGGTATTTTTTTGATAGCAGAACTATTCTGTATATTTACCGGGATTCAGCAGTTATACACAATCCCAAATAGGCTTTCGACACAAATCTATTCGATATAATGATCGGGATTTGGTATAATTGCCAGTATTCGGCAGTCATCACGAATTCGGGAAGAGGAGTCTTGCTGAGCCTTATTTTGTGAAAAAGTTTTCGTGTTTTTTCCAAGAATATTCAGACTTCTATAGAGCTTTCCAGTTGTCTTCCGCTTTTTGTTTGAAACTTTTTATGGACCACCAATACCAGTGGAAAGTTTCTCTAGCAGAACAGTGACCAAGCAAAATGTACTCCGCCATTGCAGTCCAGCTTCTCAGAACTCTCCATGGGCTAGGCATAGGATAATCAGGTTTTGAGGTCTAAGCTAGGTGCATTTTTTCACGGCCTTCAATTTTGTAAGTGCTGCTGTAATTTTTTAAAGAAATAGTTATGGAAGGACTTATCAGCCAGCAGCCCAGTGTTTCAGCTTCCTTTTGCTGTGCAGAATGGGAAAATTACTTTTGGGATTTCTGTTTGATTTTTGAAAATTCTAGTTCATTGATTTTAATCTTGACATATCCTGGATCACTCAAACACTAAAGTGAAAGTTTACGTCCTTTTTATTATTAGTATATAATAGGCCTAAATTTAAAGCCTGGATGGTTTGGTTAGTATTTTTGTAACTTTATATGTGTGTGTGTTTTTTCTTTACTAGATCGGCATTGCTATATCCACATGACACTCGGTTCAGCAAGCTGCTGAAAGATACAAGGCACAAGACACAATGCCTTCAGCATTTTCTGTAAGATTATTTTTTATAGCACTGAAAGACCAACATGGGCGAAAAATCTCAGCCGCTTGTGAAAATTGGGCACTATGTTTTGGGAGAAACCCTTGGAGTTGGGACATTTGGAAAAGTGAAAAGTAAGTTAGCCTATTTGAATTCTTTCTTATTTTTGTTTTTCTTCTGGTGATTTTCTTTGTTTTTAATTTTTTGTCACTTTTTCTAGCCTTCGGGCCAAGTTTTGTATACTAATCGCTTTTCCGTCGCTTCTGTTGGTTGCTTAATTTGTCCGCACGGGTTTGGATGCTTCTAGATGGGCTAGGGTGGAGGGATCGAGAAATTTGGACCTGACCTGAGTTACGGATCGAATCCGGCCGGTATGGGGGGGGGGACGTTGTTCCCAGAAATTATGTTGTACGCTTACCTTATCGAGCTGGTGGAAGAATCGGGAGGAAATTTGGTAGCATAATGTTAAGTATGCGGGTTACAGATCGAACAGGGACTGCGGCCGCAATCTTGTGGCACGCGCAATTGCCTAACTGGTTAGGAGTCGAGAGTAAGTCTGGTACGCAGAACGACCATAGACTCTAGGTTTACCACTTCCGGTTCCATCTGTATCCGAATGATGCAAGGTTCGGATAAACCTATTTCGATACTTGCTAGGAAGATGAAACTTGGCAAGCTTGCGGATTTGAACGGGTTCAGCCGAATTCCTCGGTTTCAAGATCCGAAAACCGTTGGGATGGGAATCTGAAACCTTGTGGCATTCCTGCCTCCAAAACGGATAACACGACTAGGATTAAACTTGATAGTTGGCAAGAGCGCATGACCCAGTCACTTACAGATCGAGACCCGATCCTGCCACATCCAAGTGCCACGTGAGCTTCGCGTAGCCTCCCCCCCCCCCGAATCACCAGGGTAGAAGGTAAGTATTGATCGAGCCCAAGCTGACTGCAAATCCCTGATGCCAACAAGACTGTACCTGCACATTAGCCAGCTCATTCGTCAGAACCATCTCAGCACATGACCAAAACTGCGACCTGGGCTTCAAGCAACCAAAAGCAACCAATCCAAAAGCTTCTGCTCCCAGTAACTCTGCTATCTCCGAGGGTATCTCCAAACTTAACACCAGGCATGTAAACTTTTCTAATACCCCTAGCAAAGACTTCGTGTGTGAGGGGATTCGATTACAGCTGTGGCATCAGATCCAAAGGAAAACAAATATCCGCATGTGGTTGAAGTTGGTGCCGCTAAACGGATTAGTCAGCTAAGATTTATTCCTGCGATGTTTCGGCCCTTTTTGGCAGGGGTCCTCTTCTAGCTACAGCCTGATTGATAATCCAGTAACCAAGGACACCACCTAACTACACCTTCAAGACGACCGTTGTCAAGAAGGTCCGAAATATCGCTGGAATAAAGCTCAGCTGACTTAGACGTTAAGCGGCATCAACCTCGGTTAAAACATATATCCATTGATTGATTGATTGATAATCGACCAACAACGCCATCTGCAGTCTGGTGTTGACCCAGTTGAAGAAAGATGTAAGTTCGTTTGTGGTAGAATATACATCTATTTTTTTTTTTTACAGTTGGTGAACATCAGATAACAAAGCACAAAGTTGCGGTGAAGATCCTAAACAGACAAAAAATCAAGAACCTGGATGTTGTGGGAAAAATCAGAAGAGAAATCCAGAACTTGAAACTCTTCCGGCACCCACATATCATCAAATTGTAAGTACCTAGTCTTTGTTGGCTAATTTGAGCCTACCGAAAATAATTTTGGATGTAGAGTCTAGTAGAACCGGTTCACGTCGCGGAAGTAACATTGGACAGGTCAAATACAATAAAAAAATAATCATTCTGTACAGTTTCCGGAACTTACAATTACCAGGGCCTATGCACTAGTCTACCACAATTCTCTTTTTAACCACAACCATCTGAGAGGTCAGCCATCACTTATCGGCCAACAGGTAACCAAAGATGAAGGAAGATGGCGCTACAAAAATCACGTCGTGGACTCTCAACCGAAGTCATTCGTTGCGTTTTTGGAGATACCATGGTCTAAAGTTGTTTTCGCAGCTACCGTGGTATCTGATACCACGGTCAAAAGGTGTTTTTGCAGTTATCGTGGTATCTGGCCAGTTATCGTGGTATCTGATATCCAGATACCACGGTCCGACCGTGGTAATTGATCATGGTATCTGAAAAGTCATCTCACTTTCACCAAATTTTGTCAAATTGGTGAGAAAGAAGTTTAGCACTTAGTGATGTAACTGGATATCAGTTTTTCTTTTGGGATGACTTCGAAAAGCGTAATTTTGGCAATTGTCGTTTTTGCAGAGCAACCGTATATCAAATACCACAGTAGGCCTAACTGCAAAAACGAGTAATCGCAGATCCAGTTACCGTGGTAACAGATACAATGGTATCTGCAAAAACGCAACTATTGTTGCAACACCTTGAATGGTTTAGAAATAAATCCCCATACCTGTTTGATTGAAAGTTGACATACGAGAAATGTTTTATAAATTTGAAAAGACAAATAGCCTAATATTTAGCACCATTATATTCTATTTAACTTCTTTTCAGATTCATCTATTTTCAAATAATTCATGACATAACTTTACTAATTTTCGTGGGGCCACAGGCTAGAAAATTTTTAAGGTGAACATTCTTTTTTAAAATGAACAGTCGTTATATTATTCACAGTCCGAATTGCGAGATGATGAAATCACTTGTTTCAGATATCAAGTGATCAGCACTCCAACGGATATTTTTATGATTATGGAATACGTTTCTGGCGGTGAACTCTTTGACTACATCGTGAAGCATGGTAAACTAAAGGAACACGAAGCAAGGCGATTCTTCCAGCAGATCATTTCTGGCGTTGACTACTGCCATAGGCATATGGTTGTTCACAGGGATCTGAAGCCAGAAAATTTGCTGTTGGATTCCAACCTGCATGTGAAAATTGCTGACTTTGGTGAGATTATCCTTAATGTTTTTTTTTGCCTCATTTCTGTTTTGTTGAAGCAAGAGGGACTAAAATAGTATTTACTTGGTTGATAAACTGCGTTTTTGTGAATTAGGTGATAATATTCTTTTTTTGAACAGGTAAATGCGTATCCTAGGGCCAGGACCATATCCAGGGGGGGGGGGGTAGGGGGTTCGACCCCCCCCCCGAAATCCACAAAAGTAATAGATTTTTGTAGGCTTTAACCTCTGATCTATGTCTGTTTTGTACTTTTTGGGCCGACCCGTGGGCACCCCCCCCCCCGAAATAAATTCCTGGATACGGGCCTGCCTAGGGCACATGTATACTATGATAATCTTTAAGAGCCTAAAAAGGAGGGATTTTTTTTTTTTTTTTTATCACACGGGGTTTGTCGGATGCGACTTTTGTCAAGGTGTAGGCTATACGAAGTTTTGGAAGCCATTCTCACAGCGTGCATCAGCACGCACGATATCTTCTGATTTTAAATGTTTGGCGCGAATGGGCTGGACAGCGCATTAAATTTTAACTGAAAAGGTAGCTTATTTTTACATCTGATACACTGAATTATTTTGACTCATCTAAGGAATTTTGTATTTTTCACCCGGGGCTCTGTAGTAATAAAGTTCGGAATGTGCGCTTCTTGCACGACAACCCAAAATTCCCCCAGACGCAGAGACAAAAGCCTATATTTCCATGGTCAAATACGGTAAGCTAGGAAAGTCACGGCTGAAGAAAGTAAGAAAATGATGTAATGATATTGAATGCAAAGAATAGGCCTATGCCATTTTTAGTTTATTTTTCGGCAATTGCTTACCTTTTTATTTGCTAAATATTTCAAGCATTGAGGTACAAGCACAGGGAGGTACCACAAATCCGAAATAAAAAGTTCATTCGCTGAAATCGATTATCTGTGGATAGCGGACAAATGAAGTAACGCATTTTTATCGGGTTTTCAGGCCTATTTACGTGTACAAGTGATGCGTAAGTAGACTGTCGGATCTCAGCCCTTTCCGGTTAAACTAAAGAGAGTAAACGCACAGACTAGACTATTTAGGGTTCTGGACCAGTAATCAACCTTGAAGCAGTTAGTCAGAAAGAAGAAAAGAAGAACTTCGAAAATGGATAAACTAGAACAAAAATTGATAAACGAGCCTTATAATGAGCAAAACACGACTTTCTCTTCGAAAATTTGTAACAGATAATTTTCCTCCGCCTCCGATATCCGAATAACGAAATAAAAAATCAACGTCGCTCCGCTCGGTAGATTTTCCCAGTAAAGACGGTGGAAACAGATTGACACAAGCTATGTCGCAAAAGTAGTTTGCCCCTCAGCCAATGGATAGATGGCTAACTACCAGCTCATGTGTTTCCATGACTACCGTGCTACCAACCACGTGAAAACGCCCTTGTTTTTTTTTGTCTAGATCCTTTCTAGCTGGTTTGGGATCGATGTAGAATTTTGTGTCTGGATTGGTATGATAACCATGATAGTTCCTTTCAAACGCACGATTGGCGGAGGACATTAAGGATGATTTTCTTTACAAAGCGAAAAAACAGAGGGTCGGCGTTGTAGATTTCTCCTGTAGCCTACTGGCCAATTTGGTACAGCAATCGTGAAATTATCAGTATATTTGCATTCACTAATACAACAGTCAAACTTGCCAGCTGCGTAGAAAGCTGTCGGTTGTATTGTTTTTTTCCGCACCACGGTCTTGTTCGTTTGTATGCAGTGGAATCCTCTGTTATAATCCCAGTTCGTAGACCGTATTTTCTTTTGTTTATTTACTCCACTATTTCTGTAGTGGGCAATAAAAATATAAGTTAATCGAAATATGTCATATATAGAAACTTTCACTTTTCGCTTGCAAGTAGAAACCCTAATTTGCGTCTTTGTGTTTCTTTCACATTCTCAGGCTTTTAAATGTGCGTGACGAGATGCTGACTGTATTTGACCAGCGTTTCGCATCACTGTAATTGTGTCTAATGCCCAGGCCATATTCAGTTACATCCGTACGTAGTTTGGTTCCTACATTGTTTCGAAATGGGTATTCCCCACTCATTAGGTTTCATCCTGGTCACACTTGGAACAAAGAAATTCAAGAACTATTACCATCATCATCACTTATGGGAAAACAAAAGTCTGGCGGAGATGGATTTTGTTTTACGTTGTCAGCGTCTTTTCTTCCCGTTTTGGACCATACAACGGTCTTATTACCGGCTTTTTTATGGCACTTGCAGCTTCGCTCAAGTGCCATATACCGATCACTTTTCCGTCGGTCGGTCTGTCGGTCGGTCCGGTGATCGCGAGTTAGGGTACTTGCAAATGTGCTAGGACGATGAAATTTGGCAGGCGTATCAGCGACCCGACCAAACTAACTTGCAAATAGTCACTTCCTCGATCCGACCACCGTGGAGGGAGTAGAGGGCGAGGGAATCCTGAGAATTTAGTAGTTTTTGTAAAACCCCTACCCCTTTCTTCACACTAGTAGCTCTGCGCGTGGGGTGACGTCACTCTTTGCATCGGATCACTCTGTTAACATCGGAAAGAGCTAGTGCATTCGAGGGTCAAAGGGGTTTGTATATGTGGTTCAGTGCGGGGGAATATGGAAAACTGAGTGTTGAATGAAACTTAATACCTGAATGAATGACATATCTCTGATGTCCCATTTGAAGTCCGAACCGGATTCTACGGCTATGGGGGAGTTGGGGGGGGGGGGGAAGACCGGAAATCTCGAGAAACGGTTATAATGGAGGGATCGGAGTAAAACTTGCTGGGAAGAACAAGAATCTGCTCCAGATAAATCGTTTACACGTTTGGACTGGACCCGGACACTTGGGGGGGGGGGGGGGAGGGGAGTTTCCCGGAATTCTGGTGATGACGATTTTGGGGGTTTTCACGACGAAACTTGGGAGGCGTACCAGGGACTCGATCAAATTGAGTTGTAAATAAAAATTCACTCGATCCGATAGTCGTGGGGGGATCGGAGGGAGGGGGAATCCGGAATATTTAGCCATGCGTAACTTTGGAACGGGGGATCGGATTCTAGTGAAATTTAATAACTGAACAGAGGGCATGTCTGTGGTGATCTTTTTCATGTCCGGACCGGATCCGACAACAATTGGGGGGGGGGGGGAATACGTGACCGGATTGGACTGGAGAGATCGGGATGGAACTTTGTGGGAATAACAAACAAGTCCAAAACCGAACCGGATTGGCTCCGGCGACTGTGGGGGAGTTTGAGGGGCGGGTCCGGAATTCCGGTGATCGGGAGTTAAGGTACTTCCAGATGTGCTAGGAC
Source organism: Branchinecta lindahli (assembly GCA_023053555.1). Lineage (NCBI taxonomy): Eukaryota > Metazoa > Arthropoda > Branchiopoda > Anostraca > Branchinectidae > Branchinecta > Branchinecta lindahli. The sequence continues at coordinate 13,086,203 of JAKZAO010000001.1, forward strand.
GATGGAATTTGGCTGGAATATTAGAAATTCGACAAGATTGGCTTAGAAATCGCCACTTTTCAAATCCGACCATTCCTTAAAGTACCAATCATGACCGTATATTAAGAAAAATACTTTTAAGCAAAATATGCATTTCCATGATCCCCATGAGCCCATTATCGTTTTTGCCTCAAGGGTTTTGCTTACAAATGAAGTTCTAGCTCCCTTAAAGTGTGCATCTTAACCGCAAGGTCGAAAAGTACTTTTTATCAAATAATACATCTCAACACATGATCATTTGTGCCACAAGGGTTTTGCAAAAAAAAAAAAAATTTTTAGCACCCTTAAAGTGCGCATTTTACCCGCATTAGTGGAAAAAAAAACTGATCATACGTATATATCAATGATCCCTAAGAGCCTGCTATCGTTTTTGCCTCAAGGGTCTTGCTTACAGATGAATTTCTAGTGCCTTTAAAGTGCGCATCATCACAGCCAAGTTCAACGATAAAATACTTTTTCTCTAGCTCCCTTAAAGTGCGCATCTGAACCGCACAGTCGAAAATTACTTTTGACCAATAATTAAATCAGCCCCACTCCCGTAACGTCTTCGTCCATTCCAGTTCGAACTCCTCGCGATTTTCTTCGGATACCCTAAGTTGTGTAACTTTTACACGGGCTGTTTGTGATACCGTTTGGCATTAGGCCTGGCACGGGGTATACACGGAGATAAGGAGTTCAAATAGTGCGAGCAGAAGCTGCATCCCTTATTTTTGTATTTCAAGTATTTCCATGTTTTAGGTTTGTCGAACATGATGTCTGATGGTGAGTTCTTGCGAACCAGCTGTGGCTCGCCCAACTATGCGGCTCCGGAAGTGATCTCTGGGAAGCTATACGCTGGTCCAGAGGTTGATATATGGTCCTGTGGCGTCATCATGTATGCCCTGCTTTGCGGGACACTGCCGTTCGACGACGAGCACGTCCCAACGCTATTTAGGAAGATCAAGTGTGAGTATTTCGTAGGATCTCACATTTATTTAAACTCAAAACGAAAGAATGTCTAACAGTTGTTAGACATTGTCTTTCATTGAAGTTCTACACTGTCAGAAGTTTGATAACATTTATCGCAACCGCGTTTCAGGTGTCACGAATGAGTGTTATCCTTTCTCGGAACATACTTCTTTATATTATATTAATTCGTATCAGTCTTGTTTTGATCATTTTCTAAGAGCATCATCTGATAGCTGCTTGGTTGTGGATACACTCTTTGCTTCTTTTCGAAGAGCTCCTCAGAGCGAAAGACGCCAATTCAGCGCCCAAGGCGTGCAGAATATTCTGAAAGCTCGGTCCTGAAATTCTTCAGCGCATTTAGGTCATGTTTTGATCTTACCCGGGCAAGAGACAGCATCTAAAGATCTTCCCCAGAAACAAGGGCTCCCTCTCCCCTCGGGTGTCAAATGTCAATGGAAAATGTGGTAGTGCGTCTGTTTGCTAATATCTGGTGCTTTTATAAATGCATTTTAGAGCTACGTCTCTTGATCATTATATATGCGCATATTTGTCTTTATCTTGGCACAATTTTTAGCTCAAGTCAAAGTTACGGAGCAATGTCTTTAATCTTGTAATTTGGATCATATACAGATCATTAGTTCGTGAGTGATTTAACCCGTCTTTTTAAGCTTGTACTGACTCTTCGGGTGTTTTGCTTTCTTTTGTTGTTTCTTTTTCGTTTTTTTGTAACTACGTCTTGTACTGGCACACAGTATTACTAGTCCTGGTTTTGCTTAACTGGAAAGAAGAGCGGCTGGTAGAAAACCCTTATATTGATGTAAAGTCTTGGTCGTCCATACTGGGTTCCTGCCATTTTTTGGGGCTCGGAATGCTCACCATCCGTTTCTCTCGCGCAGCCTTTCTTTTGGCTCGACTCCCAAAAAGCGTTGTAAGCTTTGAGTCAACTCAAATGATATTGCTTGGCTGATTATCGTTAGAGATAGAGTGGAAACGCTGAAGTTATTTTATCGGTGTTGTTAAAAGTATCATTGATAATCTGGTATTCATTTTAGCTGGTGTCTTCCCTATTCCCGACTACTTAAATAAAACCGTCGTGAGCCTGCTCTGCCACATGCTTCAGGTGGACCCGATGAAGAGAGCGTCGCTGGAGGATATCAAAAAGCACGAGTGGTTCCAGAAGGATCTGCCCGCCTATCTCTTCCCTTCTCCTGTTGAGCAGGATACGTCTGTCATTGACACCGATGCGGTTCTGGATGTTTGCGAGGTAAAAATGAACCTGGCGCCTCAGTGTGTTCAGGGGTGTAATAGGGTGAGGGGGGGGGGGGTGCAGTCCGACTCCATCAAACAGGGACAGCAACTCCATAGGATCCTTTTGTAACGCCTGGTAACTTGCAGTACGAAGCCTTAAAAAGAGGCTCTTAACATTTTTTAATGGTAAGCCCTTTTTAGTTGATATTTGTCAAGGGAAATGACCCCTCAAGAAATCATGTTGGTAGTACTTTTGCAATAAGTAAGTGAGTTTCGGAGGTGTAAGTAGAGGATCCGAGCGACGAAGAAGAGAAAAATACATGATTTTTTTTTTTTAGCCCCACCATAAAGCTACCGCCTGACATTAATGGGACCTTAGCAAACATTCGAAATCCATATTATTAGCGGGAAACAGGTTGAACAACTGGAAAAAGAAAGGGGGAAAATTAAGAGTAAATAATCTTAACCTACAGCAAACGAAGCTGAAAACAGACGATCTTTTATTGGAACGGCGAAAATGCCATCACATTGTTTTCGGAGGCAAACAGGATGCTCATAAATACTGTTATGCTGTTACCGTTAGCCTAATCCTTCGAATTTCGAAATAACCTTGAACCACCCCATCCGGAACGGCGATCATGCTCCTTTGAAGTAATCGGATTTTCACTTTAATCCCTAAAAAGATCGCATGCATGACGCCATGATCCATTCTTGTTGCTCCACAACCGTCCTTGTACCAAGTAATTTTAACCAGTGAAAACACAGTGAAAGCGTTGAAACCGAGGGACCATCATATTTTCTTTTAGAAATTTGGAGTGGCCGAGTCTGAGGTTCACAGTGCCCTTCTGAGCGGAGACGCACACGATCAGTTAGCTATTGCTTACCATCTGATCATAGATAACAAGAGGATTGCTGACGAAGCTGCAAAAGCTCAGATTAAGGATTTCTACGTCGCCAGCAGCCCACCGCCCGTCATCCAGGCTTTTGGACATTCACCTGAAGCGGGCTCCTCGCCCACGACCCGGCCCCACCCTGAGAGGATAGCGCGTGAGTTGGACCATATTTTTTTTTTCTGCTTTGATATATGTTTATATGTTTTGTTCGGATGCCAAGGTTCTTTGTTTCGTTAGCTCGATACGCCATTTGGAGAATCGTAGCAAGCACTTTGATTCCCGCCGGCTGTGGTAATCAGTTATAAGTAGGTTAGGGGGTGTTAATCCCCCCTCCATTTTTCAACGAACTTTCCGAGAAAGTGGACAATTATTTATAGACGTGCTTTTCTCAGTTTAATCCGTTATATAAGCTCATCACCAGGGAAATAATCAGCGTAGGAAAAATAAGAAAAAAACAGTCAGAGAGTACAAACCGAGACTAGAGCCATCGAAAACCCCTACCTAATACACCCGGCATGGCACAGAGATATGTCGCCACACTGATGCTCAGTGACTGAGTGTGACAACTTTGCCACGGGAGTTGACGGGAAATGCAGTGTAGCGAAATACAGTGGTCTTTATTGTTCGGAGTCGGATACAAAACTGCGGCTACTTAGCCAATGAATGGTTTATATAGCCTCGCCTGAACCGAGTTATCAATGACTTGATTGCGCGGGTGCTCATGCTTGGTTCAGATGAGACTGACACGTGATAAATATTATAATGCAAACGTGATTAACGGAACAGAAGAAAGATGATTGACAAAACAGTGAATAAGAACCATCACACTTCCTTCCCCTTAAAAACAAAACACTTTAATTTCCTCCTTATTTTCCATTTCTTCACGTTTCTTCTAAATGGCCGTCGGCAGGTCTCATGAAGACGATGACGCTGACTGTACATTATTTACACTTCTCATGCTGGCCCATGGAACTCCTTGAGTCCCAGGGAACGATCGAGTTGTAGCCGTCGCCTTGGCAGAATCATCTGGTGGCTCGGATTCGCTGCATTTGGATGTTGTCAAATCCTCTGGCTTAATCCTCTCCGTACTTTCCGCGAGGGACCCTTGATCTGGCTTCTTTTCGACTGCATGCTTCTTCCTCGGGCAATCCCTCCTCATGTGGCCTGGAATACCACATCCATAGCAGGACTTATGGTATGATCTCCGGTTCCTGCGAGATCTGCCATCAAGCACTCTGCTTGATTTCCGCGTGTTTCCTTTTTCAGCCATGACTCTGCAAAAGATGCGATCTTTCACGAAAAAGCTGCTGCGTGCTTCCGGCTCCGTTGCAGTAGCTTCCCCTGACTTCTTTAAGGATCCATCTTGATGTTGCATTTCTGCAAACGACACGAATCGTTCAGCCTCTACCAGACTCTCAGTCTGTTCTCCTGGCTTTGGTCTGGGGCTGCTAATTTTCTTCTCTCGCCGTCTCTGTCCGCGAGTTTTCCTCATTTTTCCGCCCTTTGAAAACGGCGAATCATCGAACTCGAACTCATGCTGTTCTACTTCGATTTCTGCCTTTCCATTCTGCTTGGCCTTCGAACGGGTGGTCACAAAAATGTCGACCTGGCGAGCCTTCAGTTTTCCAAACTGTGGAAAATTTCTGCCGATCAGAAACTTCTTTCGGATACTTTTCGAGACAACTACCTTGACTGGGGCCTCCATGGTTTCTCCATCCTTTTGCCTCAAGGTAACATCCACCACCGCTGATGGGTAGTTATGCGTGTCTCCGTGAACGCACCTCAGCTTCTGAAGGTCGTCCCAGCACCAGAGCTCCTCTGGCACCAAATCCGCGTGCATCACTGTGATGTCCGCACCGCTATCCAGCAGCATCTCCGTCCTTTCTTCGTCGACGTAGCCCTGAATCAAAACTGCCTGCTCACTCGTCGTTTCCTCCTTCTCAATCCTCTCAGGAATTTCCGCGAGGAACCCCTGGCTTGGCTTCTTCCCGACTGGATGCCGCTTCCTTGGGCAATCCCTCATCATGTGGTCCGGGCTACCACAGCCATAGCAGGACTTTCGGCCTGATCTGCGACTTTCGCTAGATCCGTCTTCCCAATCACCAAGCCCTCTGCTCGATTTCCGGGTTGCATCTTCTGCAAGTGGTTGACAACTCCCTCGATCTTCTCTTCCGGACTTCGGATTCCATACGCCGCCCTCGCTGGTCAGCTCGCTCGATTCCATGGAGAACTTCCTCGCCAATGAGCTCGCCTCCGCGAACGACACAGCTTCTCTCAGTGTCGTGAACTCCCTCTCTCTCAGAGCAACCTGTAGCGAAAATGGAACCGATTCCGTGAATTGCTCCAACTGTAGCAGCTCTAGAATATCTTCTACATCCTCCAACGGCACCATCCTCCTCCCTGGAATGTTGTTCGCCGGATCCGCACCTATCGACTCCACTCTGGATCGAAGTGCGTTCAGATCCAACCATCTACTGAAATTCGTTGACAGTTTTCGGCCGAACTCCATGTAGGACCCGTCATCTTCTTTTCTGCCTTTCCGGAACTTGATGCGGTACGTTTCCTTCGTAACGGAATACTTCTCAAGTATAACCGCTTTAACAGCATCGTAGTCTCCAAAAGTGTCGCTGCTTAAGCTGGACATGGCTTCCAGCGCCGGACCAGACAACACAGGATACAGGTGAGTTGCCCACTGATTTCGGGGAATTTGGCACGTGGTTACTGTAGACTCGAACATGCTGAGAAATGATTCGATGTCGTCGTGCTCGCTGAGTTTCATCAGTTTAGGCGTCGGACCAGAAACTCCTTGTGCTCCATTCTGCTGTCCTGCCGCAACCCCTGATGTTGCTGATGGCGTAAGCCGTGCCAACATGTTAGTCATTGCAGCCAAAAGCTGACTAAATTGATCAGCATCCATGATGAGTGATGTGCCGGAACCTGATATTCTGCTCAATTGATGTGAAGCAACCGCAACCGACGAGTTTTCAGTCTTACTAAAAACCCGCTCTCGTTCTGCGCCGCTCTTCGTACTGTGTGAAGCCGCCTTAAGCTTCCCTTCGCCACTGCAATCTTGATTTCCCGCCGTTTCAGGAACTGTCAACTTTTGACTTACGATCGGCCTAGACTTTCTAGCCGGGATGGAAGCCGCGCCGTCGAGTAAGCTGTCTGCCAATTTGATGTGTTCTCGGTGCTGCGAATTTGATCTTGTTTGTCGTGTCTCCTCGACTGATCTCCCAGGCATACGACTTCGTTCTGGCCTACTTTAGGACGCAAAACCCTCGACGAACCACAATCGACTCAGCAATCTTATCGCAACTGCTCTCCCACCCGTTTGATCGCAAACAATACTCCGACTTGTTCCTCCCCTTCAACAAAACTTCTCCGCTATAATTAACCCGCAACAAGTTAAAGATTACGCAACTCCTCGGACTACCGTAATCAACTCCAACCAATTCGATCGCTTCGATTCTCTCCGTTTCCCAACCGTGTGAAAAATTCGCGCTCGTGAAAATTAATCAAAATCTTGGAGACGAAATGCTAGCTGCGATGGGTAGCGTAACAGCCAAGGGAAATTACCATTCGAAAACAGGAGCTTTTCAACGGGATCGCTTGAGGGAATAAACGCGACTTTCGGTTTATTCCAGATCCACCGTCACTGGAACCAAGGGCTGGAGATTACGGTGTTCGACACTTTGTCTTACACTTGTTGTTGGTGTGTGGCACTTTGCCTTACACCTCCAGGAGAACTGGGTCGATCCTTCCGCTGCTAACCAAATGTGACAACTTTGCCACGGGAGTTGACGGGAAATGCAGTGTAGCGATGACAGTGATGTTTATTGCTTGACGTCGGATACAAAACTGCGGCTACTTAGCCAATGAATGGTTTATATAGCCTCGCCTGAACCGAGTTATCAATGACTTGATTGCGCGGGTGCTCATGCTTGGTTCAGGTGAGACTGACACGTGATAAATATTATAATGCAAACGTGATTAACGGAACAGAAGAAAGATGATTGACAAAACAGTGAATAAGAACCATCACACTGAGCAGAGAGCCACAAAAGGGAGTTCTTGGACGCTACCGACCTCTCCCCCAAGGATTGTCTACCTTTTGCTTGAAACTGAGGGAGGTCGGTAATGTGGTCGTCCGCAAAATTTGTCGCTTTAAGTCGATGCTACGTTAAGAAATGGATCGAAAAGCTGGGTTTCTGTAGGAAACGAGCAGGGAGTCTGGTCGAAAATGGTTAAAGATACGAAACAGAAGTCCGGTTTTCTCGGAATCGTTGTTCTGATTGTTCGAGTCTGCCTTGGTTATCATTTTGAGTTTTACTTGTACTGTTTTGTTCGATTAGCACTCATTTTCATTTCCTGATATCTTTTAGCGACTCGACCAGGTGATAAATCTGCGACTGCGACGCAACCTCGAACAACCCCGCTCATGAAGCGAGCAAAGTGGCACTTGGGAATCAGGTCTCAGAGCAAGCCTCACGACATCATGTATGAGGTCTACCGTGCAATGAAAGCACTGTCGTTGGTAAGTCCGTTTTACTTGATTTGAGCGGTGCGTTTGTTTTTACCTCCATGATTGAACGGTAGCTCTGTAGGCTGTCAACCCTATAGAACCTATTTTCTATTAATGACAACATACTTTAAATTGACAACCAAACGAAAATTCGTCTACCCCGCTTCCCGTTTTGGAAATAAAACCCGCTTGGTAGTAGGAGAACTTACGTTCAGTAAGGTCCGTCCGTATACGTCCGTTTTTGATCGCTAGTCCATTTCTTTTTTCTGTCACGAATTATTAAAGGTCATCTGAATGAAGTCTAACACCCTAAATTGCCACTTTTACATACTGCTTACCATTTATCTCTCGAAAACCGGACTAAAATCGGGTGAAGTTTCACCGTGCTATAATTTTCAGCCTTTTTTCCGACTTGTCTTGATCGTAACGCTCGCCGTAACAGTTGTAACAGTCCATGCGTAACAGTTCATGTTGTAACAGTCCACGCCGTAACAGTCCATGCGTTTATCCATCCATGCGCTGTTTATCCATCCATGCGTTATCAACGTACGTTTATCCATGCGATAATGACAGTTTAAATATTGGCGCTAAATTTGTCTTGGGAGGTCGTAACGAATCGCCATAGGGAGACTTAGAACTTCAAGAGTGGATAGCGCCGAAATCACGGAGCGAAAAAATTCTTCTTCTCTGTACCGGTACTGTGAAGGACGATCTGAGGGGTTCATGGAAGTATGGTAGGATCGTTCAGGTGTCCTTTAAAGACAGGCCTGAAAACTTACTCTCCGATGATACTCACAACGCACCTTAGCAGACGGTAATGACAAATAAAACAGCGTTAGTGAAAGTTACATCATTGCCTGAGGAAACAGAACGGGTCTTTTCTTCGTAGTAGAGCAGACAACAATGCAGCTTTACTGCTTATGTAAAATAGTTTTGTTATTTTGTTGTACCGGGTTTTGGTCAATCGACCTTGTGTCTCCGGCTTGACCCTATGTAATATAATGTTATAATGAAGTGTAATTAAAACCTTGAACTGCTACAGTACCACTGCCACCCAGAGTCATCACCGTACTCGAACTTACTAAGTGCTTGCGTCCGTTTGACGTCCGGTAGAATAAAGCCGCGTTTGGTTTAGCCTTGTCGTGGTCCTATCTCAGTCATGTTGTCTTATACTTCATGCCGTTTTATTCCCTTGTCAGCTGAAAATTGCCATCGCCCTGTCGGAGACGCGATACAATGGTGACTTGGCCTAGGAGCAAGTCTTGGCCCTGTCTCAAGTAGATTTCTCGACTGCGTTTCATTGATATTTGAAACCTGACAAGGGTAAATAAAACGGCTTTAAGCCTTGACAAGGCAGTAACAAGAAGACGAGTCCGGGACAAGGAGAACTTAAATCGAATGCAGTTTAAGGTTGCGTTCCGTCGTGTTATTGTCAGTTACGATTATAACTGTCTATTCAGCAGGAACTCGGGTCACGATGGTGACGTCTGCCCGTCCTATTATTCTTTTCCTTCCAGAGATGATAACAACTACCACTATAAAGAGCTTCCTTCCCTTTTCATCATAACTCGTATCACTTCTGGGGAACACAACCTAATCCTTATTGCGCTATGCGTTGCGTGTGGTCCTTAACATCCGCTTGAGCTATCCCGTTCAACATCCACGGACATAAAAGAGGAGTGATTTCGAATTTACTCATGGCTAACTGTGGCCCCTTATTTCTAGGAGTGGAAGACCGTAAATGCATACCACGTCCGAGTCAGGAATACAAACCAGATCACTGGGAAGCACATCAAAATGTCTTTGCAGCTGTACCAAGTCGACCATAGGTCCTACCTACTGGACTTTAAGAGCTTGAGTTCAGAAGAACAGGACCCTTCTCAGTCCGTCTCCTCGGTTACTCTGCCCGTTGCTTGTAAGTAACACGCTAGTCTTTATTTGTTAGGACAGCACACAGTGATTCACAAGGGCGCTCTTCGACCTTGTAAGTTTCATCGGCGTCTGGTAGATAGCCCTTAGCTGTGAGAAAAGAAGTAGATAGCGCATCGTTCTACTTTCGGCAGATATAAGATTCATTTGATTTTGCCTAAAACAGAACAGAACGGAATGAAGTACTTTATTGGATTTAGCTTAAAACGGTTCCATCTAACGCCGTACAAGCAAAAACAAATAATCAGATAGAACTTCTGAAACCCCGACAAATCTGAGCGTGCCTGGAGGTATTTACTCTAGCTTTGAGCTGATGTTGATACCCGTTTACTCCTCTTCCGTCTTCACCGTTGCCTATCGCACAAGAAATATCTAAAGAGGCTAGCAGGAGGCGTACTCCGCGCGCTGACCCACTCTGGAGCGCGTCCATAGAACCAATCAGCGTTGACTTCTACATTTCCTCTTTAGCGACTTAACGGCGATCTAGCTATTTGTAGAGGTAAAGAAACGTGATGTGGCGCGATGCTAGTAAGCTCCGCTCGTTTGCATCGGGAGTCGGTCGTATTTTACTCGACTCAGCATGTTTGTATGACCGAGATAGGGAGACAGCAGTTCTGTCTCGTTATTTTTTCTTGGTACAAGGCAGTTGGTAGTATTGTGCACATAATTGAGCAGGATGTAGATCGCTCTGTTGAATGATCAACCTATTGTGCACGCTTGGTCACTGGCAGTGTTTCCATTGCCAAATTTGAGCACATCTTCATCTTCTGTCAGGTGCGAGATGCGGGGGCGAATAGTTCCAAACCCCAACGCTGTTTCGAGCTGTCGCCCAACCCAATATTTTCTGTTGTGGCCAGGAATTCCAGTCTGGCTTCCGAGTTGGGCTTCGGTGGGAACCGAGTCCTACCGCAAGAACGAGCCCGATCTTATTGAGACGAATCACGTGTATCGTCTGGTTCTTGCGTTTTCTTATAAGCTATTTTTGACGGATGTGAAAAAAACAAAATATTCCTCCCTTGTTTCTAATCATCTTACTTTTTCCCCAGCCCGTCTTGTGTTTTCTTTCATGTCAATGTCGTATGATAATGACGTTTCTGCTGGGGTAAGACCGAATATACGCACATAGAAAATATTTTTGGACGATTTTCAGACATCCATGCCGAAAATCATACCACGAGCGCAACCGCAACGAAGATTATCAAACAAAATAACAGATGTGTTCCACATATTTATCAACGGGTCCGCCTTGCAGGCCTAGTCTGACCCATGGAAACAACATTTTTTTTGTTAACAAACCCTGTCAAGTTCTTGCTGCTGTAAAAACAACGAAAAGATTTCTGCTACGTCCGATCAGAAAATTAACCAGTCTTCTTTTCAGCCGATCAACAAGGTGGTCACCACACCATGGAGTTCTTCGAGATGTGCGCCGCTTTGATTACGCAGTTGGCTCGCTGAAAGCTTGCAGAGGTTTAAGCCGCTTTCACATTGACGCGTTTATCTTGCGTAATCTGATGCGTATGCGTCGATGCAACGCTATTCTTGCGTTGCGTCGACGCGTAAGCATCAAATTACGCAAGATAAACGCGTTAATGTGAAAGCGGCTCTATTCTTGCGTTGCGTCGACGCGTACGCATCAGATTACGCAAGATAAACGCGTCAATGTGAAAGCAGCATTATTGTAAATATCCTGACTTTCTCAAGCAGATTTATTAGCCATCTTTATTATGAGGACTCCGGAAGCTGGCTGGACTCCCGATCATCGGTCGACTGTGTGCGAAAAGACTTCGCATTTTTATTCTTTTTTCGTTTGTGTTATGCCATCTGTTATATCCGTCGTGTGTTAATCGTATCGTTAGAAATAAACGGCTGAAGTATGAGTTCTTCGAAAATAAGATGACTGGGAACCAACGCATTCTTGTCTTGGCAAAACATGCGTAAGCAGCTCCACTCGAAAACGGTGTGAATGCTCATCGCAATGTTTCACTCCACTGACATGTGCAAAAGCCGGCTGTTGGAATGTCGCTACCTACTCGTATACGTGGTACAGGCAAGATATTAGTAACGAATATGTTAACTTTTTAGTCGGCTTCACGATATGTGAGAACAGTACTTATGTCACATTACTATGACTTATTAGCTCCAAAGCGCATAACAATGGTAAGTACTTAACTTCCCCATCCAACAAAGCTTACGGTTATGGCTCCTTACGTTTGGCTAGAGCAAAAAACCACGCCAGGAACAATACCCCCCCCCCCCGTATGCCCTATTGCCTATCAGACATGGACATATCTTATGAGAAGGACATTTACATTTAAGGACAATTCCCTATTTCCTATTTTATTTAAGGCACTAGCTCGCCCACTAATCGAATATGGCCACACAACAACAAGGCCCTTCTACATCAAGGATATTACCGCCATTGAGCAGGTTCAAAGAAGAGCTACAAAAACTGTGCCAGCCATTCGCCATCTGCCTTATGAAAACCGGCTTCAAAAATTACGATTACCCAGTCTATCTTACAGATTTCTACGAGGTGATTTGATTGAAACTTTTAAAATTTGCCATAGTTATTATGATAACATAAGGCCTGATGATGTCCTCACTTTCAATGACAACGGTCTCAGAGGACACAACTTGAAACTGAGTGGCAAGAAATTCCGAAAAGACGTTGGAAAATGGAGCTTTAGAAACCGAATAGTAGAACATTGGAACAATCTCCCAGAAAGTGTTGTGAATGCCGAAAATATCAACCAATTCAAAGCAGGTGTCGACTACCACCTGGCTGAAATTCAGTTTAGAGTGTAGTGTCCCGAGAAATTTATAGAGGCGAAAGCCTTATTATTGCAATTATATTATTATATTATTATATCGATGGATGAAATAGGCCAACATCTTCCGCGAAACTGACAACAGGCTGATTTCTTTATCACACGTGGTCTCTGGGTTTTCCTCCTATAAGGCGTTTTGTGATTCACTGGTGACTGTTCTGTAGCGTGAAATCGTTTTCGGACACAACAGCGTTTGGGCTTACCTCAACAGTACGGACTAACCACAACCTGGTCGGGAGGCCGGTTCTAGTGAAAAGTTACTTGGAGATGGTCAGACCAAAAAACACTATTTATAGAGGAAATACCGGCAACTAGTGAGTAAAAAACAGAAACTATTAGGTGTACTGAACGATTTGAACGCGCCTATCCCCGTCAGTGTCATTCGCCGCGTTCGCTCCGACTCCGATTTCATTTCCCACGTCCAACATGTGTTGTATTCTATGCGTTTTAGCATAAAGCGTGTTCTTGCCCGTGTGTAGACCGGTTCGTGATTTCAAAGTGCGAACACGGCGCTCGAACCAACGGCAACTTTGCAGAGATCGAACGAAAATGTGTATTTACATCAACAACATATAGAACATTCTTCGACACATACAGCTAGACGCCGTGACTAGTTCACATATATTTATGAGGGAGAGTTCCAGTAAATACCGTAAGACAAAACCGCGAACGAATGGATTTTGTCTGGAATGGCTTCAATCGATAACACAGATGGTTGCTTTGTTCAGTCTAGATCTTGTCACCCATCTTCACCTTCGACGTCTGCAAAAAGAGATCGTGCTTGAAACAAGGCATGGGGGTGGGTGATTTACGCTTCCACTACAGTGCCCTGATCCTAGTTCTCACTTACGGGAAATTTCTCTTCGAATTCGCTTCCTTGCCAAAAACTGGACAAAAAGGTGTCACTTTCCTGCAGTGAAGCGACATTCGGCAAGAGGAGCGAAAATCAGTGACAACTTTACTTTAGAAGACGAAAAGAATAGCGATGTGCGGTCTGTCCGTGTTTTCCCACTAAACACGATCCGGTAATCGCAAATTATAATTTGAGTATTTGTATTCCTCGTCAATGAGCTTCTCGCCTGCATTATGTACTTGTAATTTTCTATTGCACCAAGACATCTTAACTCCACTGATCATGATTTTTTTTTTTCTTTATCAATTTGCTTCTTTAAAGGACCCCTCTTGCTTATCCTGCCTTTTATAATATACCTAGCTCCCTTGTGGAAGCAGAAGCTACTAAAATCCCTACCTTTCTCCATTGTTTCGTTTTGTGACTACGGAGTTTTAGCGCTTTTTCAGCTCTGCCGAGTTTTGCTCGTCACACAACGCAAAGTTTGCCGGAATCTTCAATGTCCACTGAAAACTCTTTCATATATAAGGATATGATAACCTTTTGTTTTTGACTTCTTTTGTTTGCTTAGTTTTCTAACTTTTTAACCACGGCGCGCTCAGTTTTCAAACGTTTTGCGCCCGGCCGCCGCGTCTGAGAGCAGGAAGGCCGGATAGAGTCGACAAGCTCTAACAAGAAAATCGCTAATTTCAGGTGGAAAGTAATGGTGTTTTCGAAAATCGTTTTTTCTGGTCCGTTTCATAGGGAAAAGATTATTTCTAGTAAGAGTTGTGCTTTAAAGTGAGAAAACCGAGGCCTCTAAGTGACCGTTTCCTGTCGATGACTGCCTTGCAATTTCCGATAGTAGGCTATGCAGCACTAAGAACTGAGCCCAACGCACGGATTGGAATGCGCTTGAAACACGCCATGAAGTTCCGAAGAAACTTACCATTAGGATCCCGACAATGAGACCAAATAGACCAATGGCACTGCCGAAAATTTCGATAATGAGAATCTTCACAAAGAGAGAGGCATCGGCTGCGTCGGCAAGAGCTGCTCCAGAACCGACGATTCCAACGGCGATACCACAGAAAAGGTTTACTAGCCCAACCGTCAGACCAGCTCCAAACATGGCATATCCAGAGAAGACATTCTTTTCAATTACATTTTCGTCATCTGAACTGTACGCCTACAAGAGAGAGTAACTGCAGCCTTCACGTAATTTAAAATATGCACACTTTGCAGATTGTGAAAAAGTAAGATCAAATACCACAGCCAAAGTGTCCTTAAGTTTGTGTTCCACTCAAGAACGGGACAACCTTTGCCACTCCAACTGACAGAGCTCTGTGAATGCTTCAACACCCACTCTTGGGTTACAAGAGATAATATACTGAAAAATAATGGCTTACAAAGTAAAAGCTTGTTCCTGTCCTGGAGAAAGAAAAGCATGATGAGGTTCAACCCTCAGGTGCTTGTCATTCTTCTTTATCTTTTCTTGTTCTACTCACCGCAGTCTTCCATCTTACTTTCCCACAGAAGCCTTTTACTTTCTCACATTCTAAGAGAAAAATTATTAGAACCGTAACTAACAATAAATAAACTTACCTCAATCATGCCTGATAGGACAATTGCTATGATAAGTCCATAAATAGCTACAGCTTCACAGAAAATGACTGAGATCAGATTCTTTGTTTTGATCCTGGGGGCTTTAACACCACCTCCAACAATACTTGCTCCTGTTGTGAATATGCCTCTGAAAATATACTAGAGTTCAGCTCTACAATCACTCTGTCATGATCGAACCGGTAAAAATGCTGTAGTTCAAACAAAACTGGTGCAACCTAAAATACAATAACACTGACAATCTGTTGTTGTATACTTACAAAGCAGCACCAATTACTGATAAAAAGACAGCCAATGCAACACCCATAGCTGCCCACATGTAAGGTGATATTTCTGACAACCACCATCCTATGTGTATCCTCTCTCCTTTGCCAGTTAGAGTGTAATAGAGAGCTGAAAAAAATGTATTCCAGATTTAGAGATGAGGCATTAAGAGACTGAATATAATGCAATAGGTTATTAGGGACATACACAGCGTGGTACACAAACTGGCTAAAATCAAATCGCACTGATCTTTTCTACGTATCAATCTTTACTGTTGTTTCTTCGTTGTTTTCCGACTATTTTTCAACCAGGGTAGATTGGGGAACATTCTACAGGTTCAGCCATTGGGGTTACCGACTCTGATTCGGAAAGTGCTGACGACATCATGTTGGGAGACCCCTGAACTAACGAGGAAGTTTTCGTTTTGTTTTACTATTGAAGTTGAATGTCTGCTCTATAATTTGATTAATGTGACTTAATGGGCATTTAACCTTAGTTGGTTAATTTATTTCTGCCATATTCGAAGCTGATTTCGTTTTAGCGATAACACTGCAATGAGACAATTTTTTCTTTGAGAAATGCAACAAAGAAGTTTTACAGATTATTTTCGAATAAAGAAGTACTCTATATACGAGATCGCTGGGATCAGTTAATTAAGCTTGTTTGAGTTCTTCTAGGTTTCTTTAATACCTGAAAGAAGTATGACAGTCTCAGAATAGCGTAGTGCTACCAAAATCACATAGTAGCAGTTAGAAATTTGATTTTAGCCGGTTATTTGATTTTGTCCATGCCACTTGATTGTTCTTAGCGGCGTACCACAAGGAAGTGTTCTCGGTCCCCTTCTCTTTAACATTTATATAAATGACTTAACCGAAGGTCTCAGCTCTCCGGTTATGCTATACGCTGACGACACTAAGCTGTACAGAGGCATAAAGGGTTTGAATGATGTCCAGTCTCTTCAAAAAGACCTTGATAAGATCTGCCAGTGGATGACTGAATGGGCCATGGAGATCAATACCGACAAATGTCACCACCTTCGCCTTGGCCCCACCATCCATGAATATCAGTACACCTTGGACGGAAGTATGATTTCATTAACCACCTCTGAGCGTGACCTCGGGGTAGTTATGGATACAGATCTAAAATTTTCAAAACACTACGAAACTATCATCAAGAAAACTTCAAGAATCGTGAATCTTATGAGAAGGACTTTTACATTCAAGGACAATTCCCTGTTTCCCATTATATTTAAGGCACTGGCCCGTCCACTAATTGAATATGGCCATGCAACCACAAGGCCCTTCTATAACAAGGACATTTTCGCCATTGAACAAGTTCAGCGAAGAGCGACAAAAACAGTGCCAGCCATTAGCCATCTATCTTACGAAAGTCGGCTCGAAAAATTACGTTTACCCAGTTTGACTTACAGATTTCTCAGAGGTGATTTGATTGAAACTTTTAAGATTTGTCATAATTACTATGACAACATAAGACCCGATGATATCCTCTCCTTCAACCGCAACGGTCTCAGAGGACACAGCTTAAAACTGCGAGTTGAGAAGTTTCGAAAGGACATGGAAAATGGAGCTTTAAAAACAGCGTTGTTGAATACTGGAATCATCTCCCTGAAAGTCTCGTAATGGCCGAAAACATTAATCATTTCAGATCTGGTTTAGATCGTCACCTGGCCGAAATTCAGTTTAGTGTACGAAGTGTCTAGAGAAATTTGTAGAGGCGAAAGCCTTTTTGTTGCAATTATATTATTATATTATTATTATTATTAACCATACCGGCAGAAATCACCTTTTAGCCGGTATTAACCGGCTGGTATTTTAGCCACCCGGGAACCCTGGACATACAAAGTCCTTGTGGCTTACAAATGCAGTTTGAGGTGTTTTTTACAAACAAAGGATCCAACAGGACACTATTTACATATATACTACATTTATTACATATACACTTCTCAGTTCTCATTTATTATTATATGTGAGTTGAAAGTGATCTCTTAAAGTTGTATAGCTGGGACACATTTTATTTCTCTGAGTTCTTGGTAGTTCCAGAGTGCAGCAAATTTTCATTTTGTTTTTCAGAAAGAACAGCAGTGAGAATGCCAGAGTCACTCTTCAATCACTGCCAATTCCAAATCCTAAAGCCTAGCATAAGGATTTTTCTGAGATCCCACAAAGTATTTGTTGGTCGATGATGGCTCAAAAAGGAGTGATTCTATGATTGTTTGCGTGGCCCAAAAGAGTCTTTCTGCAACCAACAAGGTTTTTGTGGCTCAAATTTGAGAAACAACTGTCAAAGTGACTTTTGCTTTTTTGGCTAAAATTTGGAAAAAACTCAAATTTAGTCGCAAATTCCTGTCCAAATAACAGAATTAGCTACTTTATCAAGTAGATAGGCATAAGCAAAACTGAGGATCTTTCTGGGACAAAAGGGTAAGGACATAAGCTTGAAGTTCTATTCACATCACCAGGATTTATGTTCAGACATTTAGAATCATCACAAAAAAAAACAGACAAAATGGCATTTCCCTAAGGGTTCAACTTGTAGGTTGAGTGTATGTCTGGCACACAAATAAGGTAAAGCATTGAACTTCAGAGAGATACTGATGTTATTTTTCATCTTTGACATTGGCGAGGACAGCATTGCCTTTACAGCTTCGTGAATTAGGTTGGATGAAAGAGCAGAACATCACATGTTTTCTTCGCCTTTCCCAGAATTTTGTTTGCTATCATACGCAAATATAAGCTTTCTGGCTTGGAATTGGAGTCCCTCTGTTTTCATATTCGAACATAGAATAACCATCTCAGACAGCTATCGAACCTTTGCCAATAGCAAAACAATGGTAAAATACATTGTTCGATATGCTTACTCACGAAGAGTCACAACCCAGTTGCTGGAATAGGTTTATGTTGTCGAACACGGCTAGAATACTATGTCGGAGTAAATATTTTTCGCACAAGTGGTCAAACAAAAATCGCTGCCAGATATTTTGGAACCAGTGAGTGTGACATTTGGTAATTTCAGTGACTTTGATAAGTTAGCCCTCTTCAACAGAAAGATTGGCCTTTTTTTACTGCAATTTATTGCTTTACATAACAGTTTCTAAACAATAAAAAACTAAAAATTGGCCCAACTTTGATTAGAATTTTCTCTCATGAAAAGGTTACTTTTGTTGCCAAAAGCGGCAGTCGAGTTTTTTTTTTTTTTTCAACTTTTGGCTAGACTAGCCTAGGCCTATTCAGTTTTTTTTTAAGGTAAATGACATAGTATCGTGCAGAATATGTCACAAATTCTTCTTCTAACTTTTCCTGTGTATAACCTACAGCACAGTTTTTTATTTCATTCGACGCGCCGAAACCTCCGAAACCCGCCGAGTCCTTAAGTTCTATCTTTTCATGATTTGTCATGTGACAGGTTTTTCATTAAATAATAATAATAATAATAATAATAATATCCAGCGATGTGCATATTTTGGCTGTATCTCTCTTCTGTGGTTTCAATGTTTCACGAATCACAGACACGCCGTGATTTTAGTACTGTTCGCCCGCACGGAAAGGTACTTGCTTTTCGTGGAGTTCCTCTCTGGAGACTGATATGACTTCATATCATCCTCTCTGGAGGCTGATATGACGTCATATCATCCTCTCTGGAGGCTGATATGACGTCATATCATCCTCTCTGGAGGCTGATATGACGTCATATCATCCTCTCTGGAGGCTGATATGACGTCATATCATTCTCTCTGGAGGCTGATATGACGTCATATCATCCTCTCTGGAGGCTGATATGACGTCATATCATCCTCTCTGGAGGCTGATATGACTTCATATCATCCTCTCTGGAGGCAGATATGACATCATATCATCCTCCAGAGAGGCTGATATGACTTCATATCAACCTGTCGATATTGAAAGTTGATATCTTGTTTTCTCGATAATATTTTTACTAGGTAGGCCTAACTAAGGGACAATCCATTTGTAGTAGCATAAATATATCACAAGGATTAGGCAACTGCACCTTTTTTTAAAACATAAAGACACCATAACTACCACTTGCCCCTTTATTTCGAGCAAACGATTTCTCTTATTTGGAATTGTCAAGCTGCACGATCAGACGGGCCATCGATCAGACATCACGAAAAAGTACGCCTTTTCGTGCAGGCACATCGTGAGTTTGCGATATGTCGATTACTTACCGAGAATTTACTTATATAACTAGACTACTAGAGCAGTAAGCTATTTAGCGTATCGTGCACTAATATTTTGCGTCTGTGATGCTACCAGTTCAATTTAATAAGCACAGTTTTGCATGATTTGATGCTCAAGCCCAAGGTAGGAGAAAACTTACTCACCTCCCCTCTCAAATTATTTCTCGAGTCAAACTGCAACAGTCATCAATTTTCAAGAAATAGTGGTGAATTTTAAGAATAAATTTAAATCTACCCTAGTTGGAAGCGAAGTGATGATTACAACGAATTGCCCGCACATCTACGCGATTTTCAAATCCCTAGTACGGCCGATACTAAATTTGCACGATACTATGTCATTTACCTTACAACTATTACAAGTGCTGTGACTTTTTGTGAAAAATAAAATAAAGTATCCGATTAGAATTATTTGGTCAGCATGTTCGAATTACGATGTGTGATATACAATGTTTTACATTAGCAAGGTAGTTCCAGCACTTTTTTGTTCCGACCATTTGAAGATGATTTAGCCTATCAGCCGTGAGGAAGCACTTACCAAATACTGTTATAGTTGTAAGCAGCACACCAAAGAGGGAATAACCCGAGACGCAAGAATATGACCGACCCATCTTCCTGATCTTTTCTCAGCTTGCACTGAGATCCTGAGGAAGTCACAAGACTTCTTGTTTATATTTACGTGCAGGTGCTGATGGTGCTGAAATTAAGCATCTCGCAAACTCTTTAAAACTTCTTTACCTCTGTGTTGTGTCTCTACAAACATGGCAGAAAGTTCAAACAATTTGTCTCATGAGTTTCAGGGTCCAGTTTTTCATACTGTTGGTTTTTCTCGGATGCTGCTCAAATGTCGTGTTCCTGGAGCTCCTCACTAAGTAAACATTCTTTCAGTTAAGACTGTACATGATGGAAGAAATTATTTTAAGACTGAGTGATGTCTGAAAGTTACTCTGTCACTGTCAGTCTGGGATTCATTTAAAAAAAAAACTATGAGCCGTCACTGAGAAGTTAGCTCCAGGCTAGCTCCCTCCTTGGAAGGCAGAATTTATATGTTTTGTTGTACAACCCTAGTGGCTGTTTTTTTCTGGCTGGGGCCTTTGAAAGGGCAAGCTATTTGGCCAAAAAAATACAAAAATTGTTACCACCCTTGAATTACGTAACCTCCTCAGAATTAGTTGAATACATTTTAAAATAAAATTTTCATGCAGCTCTATCAGTCAAGAACCAAAATCTTGTTTGTTTCAACTAGGTCTAGGATCAAGATATTTGCATCCCATGCACACCCCTTCTGAAAAAATGGTGTTTTTTCTTAGCAACTTCTAGACATATACATTGCTTCTGTAGAGTTAATCAGGTAGAGAAATTCGAGCTTAGTGTAGTACACTAAGCCTATTTTTGTTTATAACCATGCTCAAATACTCCGACATACTGGCAGGGGTGAGGATGATCTGTTATTCCTCAGAGGGTTAACCAGTATAGAAAAATTCCAATGTCAAAACAAAATCCTGGCTTGCTGCTTATTTGAACATTTGTTGATTTTGGACTTTGCCATTTTCATGCACTTGCTGTGACTAAAGTTAAGTATGAGCTAGCCAAAGTAGGAAGTTTGTTTATGTAATAAAGAGTATTAAACATAAACAAAAAAACTAAAAAAGGCTTAGTGTAGGCTACTAGACTGTTTGAGCTCAGGAAGGAATGAAGTGATGTTAGATATACTGACAAAGAATTTGCTCTTACAGCATGTAAACTGTTTTTTATGTTTAGTCCATCATTTCTGCCATGTTTTTTTATTTTTATTGAAGGTAAATCTTTCTGAACAGAATTTTTTTGGTATATCCAGTTCTGTGTAAAATTTAGTACAAGTCTGATTGATTAGTTTGTTACTTAATGCTACAAATATGCTATGTTTTTGCTCCTGTTGAATCTGAAGATTTTGTGATAAGAGTAATTGTTTGCATTTGGGAAATGAATAGAATTGTTGAATGGACCTAGAAAATTTTTCGTGATATATATCATTACATTTGGATACATCATTACCTTTTCCTGAGGACCTCTTTTCCCTGAGGAAGAGTGGTTGGACAAATTTATAATAGTAAACATGTGATGTTCGCTAGACTTACCTCCTAGGATTTAGACTCACACGCAGATAAGGGTTGGATAGTGTTAAATTTTCAGTTGAAGAACTTCCAGAACAACCACACAACAGCAGTGCTGAAGCCTGGAACTGGTTAACAGAGTTGTGCTGGATTTTTTAATAGCCTTTCTAAAATACTTCATTTCCACAGACATAAATAAAGTATGTTACCCTTTTTGCTAAGCCCAATCCTTGGCATATTGAACAGGATTTGGTAGGCTATCTTTTAATCTTTGAACAGGTGTAATCTTTATAGGCTAACTGACCCAGCAAAAATTGAAACCCTTTTATTGTTATTAAAAAATACACTTTTGTTAAGGTATGACCCTGGAGCTGGAAATGTTGTCACATTTTCACAGTTCATGTTTATATCAGTTATTGGGTTCGTCCACACAATGGATTTTGGAAGAAGAAAGTCAGCCATCCCAATCAGGTTTGTTCTTAATGTTTTTTAATATGTAAGTCTGATCCTTCAACCTGACACTGACATTGTCACTTTTTTCTTCATAACCTTAGTTCTAAAGAAAAAATAACACTGTTATCAACAGTTTATGAGCAGAGAGGATTAGGTTTGAAGTAAGTTTTTTAAGAAAGTCAGCCATCCCAATCAGGTTTGTTCTTAAAGCACAACTCTTACTAGAAATAATCTTTTCAATGGATCAGAAAAAAACATTTTCGAAAATACCATTACTTTCCATCTGAAATTAGCGATTTTCTTGTTAGCGCCTGTCGACAATGTCCAGCCTTCCTGCTCTCCGACGCGGCGGCTGGGCGCAAAACATTTGAAAACTGATCGCGCCGCGGTTGAAAAGTGTGAAAACTAAGCAAATAAAAGAAGTAATAAACAAAAGCTTCTCAGATCCTTATGTGTGAAAGAGTTGTCAGCATACGTTGATGATCCTGGCAAACGTTTCGTTGTGTGACGGGCAAAACTCGGCAAGGCCAAAAAAGCGCTAAAATTGCGTAGGCACAAAACGAAACAATGGAGAAAGGTGGTGATTTTAGAAGCTTATAATTCTGTATGGGAGCTAGATATATTATAAAAAGCAGAATAAGCAAGAGGGGTCCTTTAACGTTTTTTTTTTAAAGGGCCCCTCTTGCTTATTCTGGCTTTTACCTATCCCTAGCTCCCTTAAGTAATAATAAGCTCCTAAAATCACTGCCTTTCCCCATTGTCTCGTTTTGTACCCTTTAGCGCTTTTTCGGCTTCTCCGAGTTTTGTCAGTTACGCAACGAAAACTTCGCCGAAAGTTTCAAAGGAAAGTTCCTTGAAAGTTTCAAGGAAAGTTTAAAGGGCCCCTCTTGTTTATTCTGGCTTTCACCTATCCCTAGCTCCCTTAAGTAATAATAAGCTCCTAAAATCACTGCCTTTCCCCATTGTCTCCTTTTGTACCCTTTAGCGCTTTTTCGGCTTCTCCGAGTTTGTCAGTTACGCAACGAAAACTTCGCCGAAAGTTTCAAGGTCCGCCGATTACTCTTTCACACATAAGGACACGAGTCGCTTCATAGTGTTGCTTTTGGTTTCGGAAGAAACGGTATGCCATCAGGTCTGTCTTCCGTTTTGGACTTATTTTCCATTGCTTGGTTTTTGGCGCGTTCAGTTTTCAAATATTTTGCGTCCAGCCGCCGCGTCGTAGAGTGGGAAGGCTGGATAGAGTTGACAAGCTCAACAAGAAAATTCTTTATTTCACGCTGCAAGTAATGGTATTTTCGAAAACAACATTTCCGAGCCATTTCATCTTGTTAAGATCATTTCTAGTAAGAGTTGTGCTTTAAGATGTAGCCTACGTCTGATCCTTGAACTGACATTGACATTGTCACTTTTTTCCTTCGCAACCTTAGTTCTAAAGACAAAGTAACACTGTTATCAACAGTTTATGAGCAGAGAAGATTAGGTTCGAAGTAAGTGTTTAACCATCATCTAGCCTAATCATGTTTGAATAGGAAAATTCAGTTTCGTCCAGGTTCAGGGACGGTGATGGAAATGTGAGGCTGCTGCACACACAAGCCTTACTCTATGATTGCTGTGTTCCTTCTCGCCCGCAAATGCAGCTTGGAAATGTAAGTTAAGATAAAATGAAGCCATACAAGCTAGGACACTCAGAGAGAGCACCATTCTGGGCATTTTTATTCAGTCTCTTGTTTACTTTCTTACAGGGAGTACTTGATGCTAGTAGTCATGTTCTTTCTCGTGAGTGTGACGAATAACTACGCATTGAACTTCAACATATCAATGCCTCTTCACATGATCTTCAGAGCTGTAAGTTTAAAACCTATAGTTACACTAATTTGCATCGAAGATGTGTTTGTTAATGGTCCAGCAAACATGTCGTGGCCGGGTTTCCTGCACTTTTTGTCAGTTCTGGCTCGAAAAGTTGAAGAAATTTAAGTGAAAGTAATATAATGCATGAATGCATCATAAATATTTTCGCCTTGAGAATTGACAATCCAGTAATGGACCGCTAGTACCTGACCGTCTGTCCATGACAGTTGATAAAATCTCAATTTTGTCACATGAAAGTGATTATGGTGCTGGCAGTAGACCCTTACCCCCCCCCCAACGGCACTAACTCTGATAGCCTGTTCGTCCCGTGATTGGTAAGCCTATTGTTGAAATGAGTGGGTCGACAGTAAGCTTGTGAACGGTATATGCGTATGCTGAGTTCGCAGTTCAAGAGTTATGGGTTTGTACAAGCTATTTCCTGCGGCGATTGCAGAGTCTTCACCATCTGGAAATTTGCATTGGTAAGAATATTGACAACCAAATTCCGTATTCGGACACAGGAGATCAAACAAGAAACAGAAAATTTCTGCAGCTGATCGCAAACTTGACATTGATTTTGATTAACATCTGCTGGGCTTTGTTTTTTCACTCTTGCTGTGCCTTTTTTGCACATCAGTTTTCGTGACAGTTTTTTTTTACAAGGACTACTTCGACCGAGGAACCAACAAGAAAGCCTGGTAGGCCTACAAAGGAATTTAATAATATCAGCGTCCTCCTGGTACCTTTAAAGGACACCTGAAAAATGAAACCATACTTGAACACACCATGGAGAATGCATTTACAGACATGGCCACGGAGAGCATTCTTCTCCTGAGCGTGACGTATTCAAAATAGAGATGTTCGTTTCTGGAAGTTTGCACATGCAGACTCCAAGACAAAAAGCGCAATTCATTCAAATCTTGTACAGCGCTGGCCGGAGCGTACTGGAATTTCTTCTAGATATACGTTTGGGCTTAACTGGTTAAAAAATATTCCAGAAGAAGGGTTGATTGGAGACATTTGTTAATTTCTGAAATTGTTCAGTACTGAAATAAGGACAGATGCAAAATGAAGCAAAAATCATAGCTTGGAAACACTATTTCGTATTTGGATTGGGTTTTCTGCAGGCAGTGTTAAAGGAAGTCATACAGATAGGGATGATACTTGGTACTCTTCATTCAGGTGTCCTTTAACAGTGCAAAAAAAAAAAAAAAAAATGAAGTTGCATGTTGGTCGAAGATGTTTACCGTTTTCTTTTTTTCTTTTTTTAGGGTTCGCTCATGGCAAATATGATTATGGGCATAATTTATTTGAAGAAGAAATACAGTCTTCAGCAGAAAGTTGGCGTGGCGATGATCTCGTTAGGAATATTTCTCTGCACTGTTGCATCTAGTCAGAAAACTGCAGCTCAAATAGCAGAAAATGTTCCAACCACTAATATGGATCTTTTCTGGTGGTTTATAGGTAAGAAGAGCGAAAATCTTGACTTCTCCGAGATGGAGCTAATAGGATGGAGTAGCGCAAGCAAAAATCTTTCGACTCGGTAGATTTTCTTGAACAGACTGTTATAAAAGGCTCATGAAATAACGATTGTCTCAAGAGCATTATACTACAGTTACTTTTCTGTCTTTCCTTCTATACCGAAACAGGTTTCGTTCAATAGTCGTAGATAACTCCTTTTTATGGGACTTGCAGCTTTGCTCAAGTGCCATATACCGATTCCTTTTCCGTGTATCCGTCTATCGTGTCCTCGCGAGTTTGAGAACTTCTGGATGTGCTAGAACAGTTGTTCCCAACCTTTTCTGTACCGCGTACCCCTAATCAAGATTCGAAAATGTTGCGTACCCCATTTTCCAGAACGTTAAAAAGACGATATTTATTATCACACTGATAAGGTATAATGTTTAGAAATCTATACAAAATCAATGAGACACTTGAAGCTGCTTTTTAACAAAAAATTTATGAAATCTCGGCCCGACGTCATTTACGGCAATATTTTTTTTTACAGTCAGCCTGTTTCTGTGTTTGGTTTTGATGTTCTCCGTGCTTTCATCAAACTGCATCGCAGATGTTTTTATTAGCTTAATTTGTAACTTGAATGGCAATATCCCTTGTTATGTCTTCGATTCTTCTTGAAACAATATTAGACACAATATGTTAGACACAGGAATAGAATTTAAGGCAGGAGGCTAGCTGTAGTCAGGGGCGTCACGCACTTGTTGGCAACACCCCTTCCCCCAAGTGGTCGTCCAGACGGTTAAAAAGAAACGAGTCGCGCCGCGATTTTTCGTAAAAACAGTTATTTTTTTTAAACAGTCGGTAAAAATACCTTGCCCTTCAAAACGTTTTGGCTAGTGATGGCTCTGCTGGTAATAGTATGCTTTCGGCAATGAAAAATAAGTAAGGCGAGATTTTGAAGTTACGAATTAAATCGATTTTAGTTCCTTCGCGTACCCCTTGCAAGGGTCTCGCGTACCCCTTTGGGTACGCGTACCCCCGGTTGGGAACCACTGTGCTAGAACGATGAAACTTGACAGGCATAAATACCGTGCTTAAAATACAGTGACTTTCACCTCCTGTTGTTCCGTTCCAACAGTCTGTAGGAAGTTAGGTAGGTTGTCACGGCCCAGATTGCTGCCCAAAGTTTTTCATTCAGATTTTTTTTCTTGCGAAATTCTGCCAGATATCTGATCTAACGAAGTTCGAAATTTTGGGCAAAGGAAAATCAGGTCGGGTCCCATTATTCCCATTAATCTCATTATTGCAGTTGTCACTTCGATCTTTAGTGGGAGTTAGGAACTAATTTCTGACAGGAAAAAATCTGGGCAGTATATCAAATGGTCAAGTGAAAGTCTTGAGTAATTTCTTTAGCCTCGTACTACCCTGAAAATAAATGAACAAAACTCTTTCGTTCTTTGTCTTTTCTCTTGCTGATTACCGCAGTGGGCAGTTATCTGCGTTTTACCGCTTTCTGGAGAAGATGTCAAAACACCTCTACCGCTCTACGGTTGGATTGCGAGATGCATCTACCTTGCGGTCAATTTTTTGCGGTACAGCAGTTCAGCGGGTTGGCGTACTTATTATGCAGGAGCGACAAGGGCAGAAAAGCACAAAAGTCCCTACATGGACTTGGATAAATAGGGCGTTGAGAAATAGCAGTGAGTGATTATTCAGGCCTTCAGCTCTATTTTAAAACGTGTCCATGTTTTTGTAGGAATATTTCTCCTGACGTTCGCGCTCTTTGTCAGCGCAAGAATGGGTATCTACCAGGAAGTCATCTACGGTCAGTTCGGGAAACATCCGAATGAGTCTCTTTTCTTCATGGTGAGTTTACTTTCATTTACGTGCGCTGAGTCGCCGTCTTTTGTTAGTGGCACCTGGCGACAGGGAAAAGAAGCTTATTAATGAAACCCAGTGGAGTGGGTCTCTGAGAAAAAGGGTAACTTACTCTGTTTGCCGCCCGATTCCGCTCGTCGATGACAGGCGTTCAAGGCACTGGATCCAGGTGCTTCGTTTTTCAACAAATGCATTGGCTGTGTGAAACTCATCGCGTGTGCGTAGAAACAGATTCTGTCACCCATCGTTGCTAGCCCGTCAGTCGCTCGTCTTTTAAAGCAATTTCGTTCGCAAAATTACACACAACCTTGTGCGTGTTCTTGTTACTGATAAAAGTGCAGCTGCTACATTTGAACTTGGTAAGCCTTTAAACTAGCACGGGGAATGTCGGAAGACCGTCCTCCAACCAAGCATTCGATCTGAGCCGAAAACAGGTACTGGGACCTGCTCGCTGGACAGCATGCGAACAGTTACCTTGCCTTGACCAACCCGTCTGCTTGGAAGCTACGATTCAGAATGTTTTATACACTTATTGAAGACTTTTTTTTTTTACCCTCATTTCAGCATGCATTGCCCCTGCCCGGATTTCTGCTTCTAAGTGGGGACCTCTCCAAACACTTTTCTATCCTTGGTGCCTCCGAACAGATAGAGACTTTTGGAATAGGAATACCGCTGATGATTATATTTCTGGCTGGAAATCTGCTGACACAGTAAGTTGAATTTCTCTGATGCTGCTTGACAATTCATTGATTTACCGTTCATGCTAATAAGTTCCTTGCCCCAAGCTTTGTTCGTTACGAGTTGCGTGGTATTTCAACAGAATAAGAATTTCGCGAGGAATCGAGGCTATATGGACTGGGGATAGTAGGCTGTATTAGACCTGACTTTCGTGATTGACTCGTTTAAGGAGGGGAAGGATCGGCGGGGATTCAGGTTTCAGTTAGTAAAATCTGTAGGCTAATACAGAAATTTTTAGTTAAAATAACCCTCACTGTTTTAGAACATCCTCATAGCCAACCAGATAAATAAACTAATCAGAGTTTTTTGTCTTAATTGCGGTGAATTTCACTTGAAAGCTAGTTAATTTTTCTAGTTCAGCGAAGCCAACCTTTCGAAAGTTTATATTTATTTATTTAAACTAAGAAACTTTCAACTAGGATCAAGGTGACATAATAAATAACAAACACTGGCATAACAATAAAGTACAAAGAAAGAAAAACAAAATATCAGCAGATCAACCTGGGGAGAACCCACAGTATAGTATGGTACACTGTAAAAAGTTTCTCCGAGTAAGGATTAAAGTTAACTGCAGTATTTGCTACTGGGATTAATCTTATCTGTACTGGAATCCGAATTAGAAATAATCTTATCTCGGTAGAGACAACATTAATCTCAGTTGCAAGTACTGCAAGATTTTTTTTTTTTTTTTACAGTGTATGTACGGACTATGACTATCGATTTGTAATTGCTTTTACATGACTCTGCAGCGGCTATATCTTCTTTCAGTAGAGAGGTTTATGTAAATAGGATTCCGCGGTGTCTAGTTTTCTTATTTCAGGTATGCCTGCATTGGATCTGTGTTCGTGCTGACAACGGAGTGCACGTCACTGACCGTAACCCTTGTTCTGACGTTACGTAAATTCGTTTCCTTGGTTTTCTCAATCGTTTATTTCGGAAATCCCTTTACGCCAACTCACTGGCTTGGGACACTTCTACTCTTTGCGGGAACAATCCTCTTCTCGAATCTCCATGGAATGATTCGCGACCGGATTCGCCCCAAAGTTGAGTAAAGACTTACAACAGAATGCGGATTCACGGCGAGCGCGAATAGTTCGGTTCGTCGTTTGCGACTCCATGTCGGTTTTGCTTTCTGCGTCGCTTCCACTGTCCGAAGTTTTATAGCAATACTCCGTGTTCCGGTTCAGAGCTCCCATGTGGGTTAGTTTCTGCTAGTCCCCCAATGATCATCGCCGTCATCAACGTTCAACCAATACTCAGCTAGGATA
The DNA here is from genome assembly GCA_023053555.1 of Branchinecta lindahli. Classification (NCBI taxonomy): domain Eukaryota; kingdom Metazoa; phylum Arthropoda; class Branchiopoda; order Anostraca; family Branchinectidae; genus Branchinecta; species Branchinecta lindahli. The sequence continues at coordinate 13,115,275 of JAKZAO010000001.1, forward strand.
TTTGTTTAACTGTACTAGCAGAAAGCAGGAAAAGGAACAGAAGAAAAAACGACTTGAGCATTATACTCTTAGTTTAAAAAGTGAAATACTATCTCTGTGTGATGGATGCTGATAATCAGACTAGGTGGGGCAAACATAGACTAATCCGTTTGGAGCGCTGAACTCATTTGAGGCCAGTTGACATGTGGATGCGAACTCTTGTGTTAAATCTTGCGAATAATGCCAAAAATATTGTGACCTTTTAAATGTGTTTTAATGGATCTCGTCGTGCAACAAATCACCGTAAACGGTTTCGATTGAACCGTTTTGATGCTACGGTTTACGAAAAGATGACAGAGTAAGATTTAACACAGGCATACGCATCCTTAGCGTTATGAAACTTCTGACAGTGTAGCGAATGACTATTGCGTGCTGTGGGGGCTTGGCTGAAACCGCGATAGTCTGAAAGGTTCCTCGGGGAAAGTTCATTAGTGCAAAGGCACAGGCCCTTGGTTCAAATGATGAACAAGTTTATACAATTCGGACTGCCATGTGTTTTTGACCCTGTTTTAATATATTTTACTTGTACTGACTGGAGTTTTAAGACATTCAGTAAAACGTGTGTACGCTTTTCATGATCTGTCAGTTTCTTGTTATCAAGGGCCAATCATATTTTGATCACCACTCGCGATGCCGAGGGCAGGCCACACCGCAGTGTTTTCTGCGCAAGCTTCAGCTTGTTCAGAGCAAAATAACACTAGGGAGTAGCGCCAAGACCTAAGCTTTTCATGCTTCGCAAACGGGCCATACTCGTAGCACCGCCCATACGCTTGCGACATTTAAAGCGAGACAAACCTGCGGGCTTGTAAATTTCTAGTAAAGCTAAGATGCGGTCTACACACACTGAGGAAACAGGGGAAGCTGTATATTTTTTACTGCGTTCAGGACATAAAGTTATCAGAGCCAGCGCTGGTGCACGACTGAACGAGTTTCAGTAGGGACGTTCTTTATCGCTAGTGGTGCTAGTATCGCTGCTATTTGAGTGTGTATCGCTTTTCTCAAGTCTTGGCGCTACTCCCTATAGTGTTATTTTGCTCTGAGCTTGTTCCTTTCAGTCCCGGTAGACGACTCCTTTGAGAGTGCAGTAGAACTGCTTTTAGGAGCGAAAGGTTCATGGTCAGGGCCATAGGAGAGCAGTGTGCAGAAGTGAAACCAGGCGATGAAGAAGATTGCAGTACTCGAGTATAGGGAAATGCATGTGAATCAAAAGCGATGGGTGAAACGTCATGGGTATTGTCACGATGTGGAGGCGCATGTGGAGAGCAAATGCGTAGTAAATTATCATATGAAATTTACCAGAGTTTACGAAATGTGTACGAGATCAACAAAGAGGAATAATGCATTACCTTTACCCCAGGCAAACGCGTTTGAGTCGGTATAGACCAAGTTATCCACATGCGAGATTGTTAGTATCCGTTTTCGTCGTACTTTTGATGCAAACCCTCTGTACAGCTACATAATTACGTTTCCAGACAAAGTGAAGGGGGCCATTTGGATGATCTTTGCTAAGCTAGCCCTCAAAAAGAAAGATTTTCTCGTTGTAGCATAGAACGGAGCTTCAGTTGCCAATGGGACGTTCATCTTCTCCCTGACTTCTAGGCTATTTCTGTCCAAACAGGATCGTCTTCCAATCGAACAGTCTACAGTCCTCGAGTGAAGTGAGCCATACTATAGTGCATACTTGACACCTGAAACACATTATAAAGGTGTATTGTTGGCTACTTAAGAGTCTCTGTAACAGAAAGTCAAGTCGACACAAAAAAATACCATTTTAAACATTTGTTATGTTTCCACCATGACATTACAGGCTGAAATTCAGATGGTTAAATTGATGAATTTCTCACCGCATGTTCAAACTCTGAACAAGCACAAAGTGTTGTCATGTGGTACGATCGGTCTCCCATCGAGATCTCCTTAGCACACCAAATCGCCCTGAATTCTACTAATGCGCGCATCGTGACGCGTGGTTCTCAGCGTACTATGGCCCGGGATTCTGATGTAAGATAATGCTGCGAACAGACGATCAAGGTTTCCCGGCCGGATTTTCTCCATTTTCATCATCAAACTGAAGAAATCTTAACTTCTCCGTATATAGAATTGATGATCGTGCCGAAAATCCCGGCAGAATTCATTCCGCGAGCATCCGAACCTGATCTTCTGTTCATGTCATAACAGTCCCCAAATATTGAGGTTTCGTAGCAGACTTGTTCCATTAGCAAACTGGCAGCATATGAAGATGCCGTTAGGTCATATCCAGGGTACGTGTTGGGTTTCGCAGCCAACGAGTCCGATATCGAGGTGTTACTTACTTTTAAGTAGAACTGATCTTGGGAATTCCTTCATTGGACGCGAGGATAAGAGCAAGCGGAAGTCAGGGTGAATACTTTCGCTGTTTAGCACCAAGTACTCGAGCTGGAAGAGCCACCGAAACATCAAGTGACATTCTGTCAAGATAACCCAGTGTCCTTCAGCTTTCGCCACTTGGATTACTGTCGTAGCAGTGTCCTCCTGTAAATGCAATGGAATGAATTATTCAGTCACTATCGGGCTATTATACTTCCTAATAAACCTGACAAAACTACGATTCGGGCTGTTTATGGTCAGACGACTTATTCTAATACGGCATATACTCCAAGCTGAAATGGCAGGGGCCTGAGGAACGGCGCAGTGCGGCGTGTCAAAAGCAAGGACATTTGACTTCCACAGTGAATGAAAGCATTAATGTTAGGGCGAAGAAGAAATTGTTGATTTCAAGCAGACTTCGGGACGAAGTCTCAGAGCGTGTTTCACCCTATTTACCGTAGTTACTACGCTAGTTACCATAGTTACTACGCTAGGCTGGAACTCTTTTTTAATTTTTCGGTCAAATATCAGGCCGCGGGCTGGTCGGACCAATCACGTTGCAAAGATGCGTAGTTACTACGCTAACTACGCTCCCGAGCGTGGTAAGCAAATAGTTACTATTTTGAGAAGGTTGGAATGGTCAGCGTAGTAACTTTTCGTGAGGTTGGAACGGAAATAGTAACTAATAGTTACTATCGGTAGAGGGGTGGAACACGCTCTCAGATTCAAAGTTACACGAATCGGGGAAAGATATGCACATTTTTTGTATGGGATGGGGTTCAAGCTTTTCACTGCTTCTCAGTCAGGGCCCGTAATGCCTAAACTGTCCAGGTTTGTTTACACTTAATCTAAGGATGCCGGGATGACATTGATGGTGAAACGTTGTCAAACTTAGTTCTGACAGCGTGCGCGTGGGTAAAGAGGCAAAAGGTAAAGTTATCAACATCAGTCTTGACAGGACTTACTGGCATTCAGCGATGATCTACGATTGCTTGCCCTCAGCCAGGAAGTGCAATGGGCAGTTGAGGTCAAGCCATACCGGTGCTTTTACACAACCTTACTGTCATCTTCCCTGAATTTCTCCAGGTAAGCCTACCCGTTTGAAGCTGGGTCGACATCGGCTTACCTTACAGATTCACGACACTAATTCCCGCCACAAACCAAACTGTAGGCTACACCAAGTCTCGAATCTGCGCCCCAAGCGTGTCAGGGAAATTTCTGGTCCAGCACACTAACCCATCGGCCAGAAACTGAGGGGGTTGGTAAATTTCTAACCAGGGTGGTAAACCTGTTCACAGCCGTCGTGACGGATAAAAACTCAGCTACTGTTTGAACGCTCGGAACGCTTCCCTGTTTTCAAAACTTTCGTGGGGGGTAACGCCGTCCCTTTGGCCAAGATTCAAAAACAAGTGGTCCTGACCGAAATTCCAGAAGTTCATACCTGCTTTTCTCCCAGCGGTAAAATATGTAGCCTGGCGCTCTTCACTTTCTGTTTCTCCGCTAGCTGCCGCAGAACGACCGCTGGGTCTGACTTACTGAAGACCATTACTAAAATGGGTGTTCTAGGCCCAGCGAAGTTGAGACAATTTTCTAGGTTGTGCATCTTCTTCTCAATAAAGGTCTGACCAAATATGGCTGTGACTGGATCCTAAAAATTAAAAGCGCTTGTGAAATTCTTGAACATATCTTACGAAGTTCGGAACGTCTTAGCTTGCTGTATATTAACATGTCCAACTGTCAACTATAACGTTTAGGAAACTGGTTTCAGTGGAAACACATTTGGTTTTCAAGTACTGTTCATGATTGTCCCTCCACCTCGTACCAGAATCCTCTTGGGGATTTGTTTCTCTATTCGCAATCGGGCATAACAGAGCCAGCACACAGGGTTACCAACTTACCTTTCGCTGGCAAGTACGATTTAAGCTTTATTTAAGGTAATAAGGTACTTCTTGCAGAACGAAACCGAGGGCGAAACTTCAAAATATCCATATTTATTTTTACCAAACACTGGGTGACGCAGACGTTCGATAATTATGGTATGAGCATATGTGAAAATTTAGTAACTATGAGCATGATTTTGCTGATCGTTGAAAATGAGTGTATAAATAGCAGGAGTCGTTTGAAAAGGGACTGACTTATTTGGTGTTCGTAGGATTTGTGGCAAACTGAGAGCTTCACCGCGTATTGTTACTCATGGTCTCGAGCTTTTCACCATTGTTCGACACAGATCACTTTCACGGAAGCTTGTATTATTGCACAGGGCTTTTGGCCAGGGTAGTGGTACGGTGTAAGGCGGGGGTGGAGGGACTTTCCCCTCTGTTTGTCCCACCACGAACCCTTCAGCCCTCGCTGTCTGGACGTTGTGTTGACAACAACTCGTGTTAAGTCCAAAAAGATCAAATTCGAAGCATTTGCGAGATTCCTTTTGGCGCAGTAATACAATCAAGTTCTCTTTCGAGCAAGGGACAGTGAGGCGAAACACCATTTAGTCGTGGCGCGTATACGTAAATCCTTATAGCGCTATTATCAATTCTCCATACTCATTTTTGAACAAAATAAGTTGAGGTGGTCTGTGTAGTGCGAAATGTCACTTTTCTCTTGATAAGTAAATAAGTAATCGGCAGTTTGGCAACTGATATTTTCTCTCAATCCCTCGACGAAAATCACCCAAAGACAAGTGACTTCTGTTCAGTCATTCATTGCAAACGCTAACCACAAATCAACTGTCATACCAAAGGATGACGACGTAACAATACCTTTTCCATTCGCCTGTCCCTGGGAGTATTGGCACTTAGCACGACCTGGATTTCACGGGCTAGCATTATTGCCAGGGCAGTGCGGTCTGCTTCTACCATGCTCTGGCCCACGAACGAGTTAAGCTGCAGTCCGAAACGTTTTCCAATTCCAACCAAACGGTCGCGTTCCTGTTCAGATTCCGCGACTGCCTGGAAAAAAAAAAAAAAAGAAGTAAGAACTGTTTACAGGGGTAGGCTACTAGTTCATAACCAGAGCAGGGATGGGGGAGGAGATTATCTTTAGGTTAGGCTTTATCGAAACCTGCCCCCGACCAGGTTCTATTTAGTCCGCACTGCGGTGAGTCCGAAGACAGTTTATAACACTAGGGAGCAATCACCAGTGAATACAAAAAAGCCTTATGGGAACAAGATCAAAGGTTTCGATGTGACCTCAAAAGGGAATATTCATTGGGAGTTCTTCATCCAGACAGTAGGGTCTTGAGGACTTCCGGTCTTCGCTTGATCGCGCAAACATGTTATTTATACCAAATCAACCCGTTAGCCATGTCTGTTTAGTTATGTCGTGGATCTACCGTCTAGCTCAGATTGCGACCGGAATATCTGTTTGAAAGCCTATCCAATATGATCATTCAACATTCCTCCACACGATGGTCGAATCGGGGAAGTGGCTATTTCCAAATGAGTTTGGTCGAGTCCCTGATATGCCTGCCAAGTTTCAGCGTCCTAGCATATCTGGAAGTCCCTAACTCGCGATCACCGGACCGACCGACGGAAAAGGGATCGGTCCATGGCACTTGGTCGGAAGACAGATGCCATAAAAACCAGGGAGAACGATTGAGTACTCCCGTGACAAAGAACGCAGCTGAGGCAAATCAAACATCATTTCAGCAAATAAACCAAATATTTAGCCGTTACTCTTCCGACGGTAATTCTTTAAAGAGCTTAATTTTTGCAAAATAAGCTTACCTTTTTGAAAACTGTGAATAGTTGTCTCAAGTCCCAGTGATACATTGGGTTGACCTCAGACAGTCTTTTAAGACAGGACACCTGAACGCGTGCCATCTGGGCCACCGCGCGGTACTGCTCTCGCTGTTTGTCAATTGCGGATTCTTCCTGGGTGGCTCGTTCTTGCTCTGCTTCTGACTGCTCAGACAAAATCTGTAAAAGACGTGTTAAATTACAATTCTAATCAGACTGCTTCAAAGGAGAAATAAAAGAAAAATCTAAACTCATTCACACCTTCCACTATCAATAACCTGTTCCGGTCCAAAGATTCTGACAACCGAAGAGCAGGCGTTCTTAAATAGCAGTAGAAGAACGTCCCATGCAACTTCAAATCGTCACCAAATTTAGGAAGAACCGTAGCCCAAAAAGCGCCAGTCCATCTGGTCTTTTGTTAACTGCCCAGTCCTTGTCCGTCTAATAGCATGGCCAATCCACTGAGTTGCTCGGGGATGTTAACTGACCATGATGTAATTATCCCCAGCGAAGCCGTTTCGGCAGTCGTCTTCGAAGCGCGGACACAGCTGACCGTGTCCCCCCCCCCCCCCCCTTTGGTGTAACTCACAAAAGGAACAAGACCAAAGGTTTCGATGGGATCCCAAGGCGAATATTTATGGACTTCTTCATTCATACTACCGGATCTTGTTTTATTTCTAGATTCCGTAGGTATCTTATGCGTCCCTGGTCAACTACTTTACCAGTTCCATTAGGTAATTCCTTTCTGTCTTCACTTTCCGGTCTATATACTTTATACCGGTCTATAAAACTGGTAAACTTTTTACCAGTTTTCCGGTTTTGGCCGAATTCCGGGCGAACTATTTGTCCGGCGACAAAATAAGTTTCAGAACGCATTCAGCAAGTCTAATTTGCCCCTTAATCGACTATCAGATCTGCTTAGCTTCAAACAAATATTTGTTTGCCCCTTAATTTAAAACCCCCTCCCCCAACCCCAAAATATACAGTTCCGACAACCGTCTACGAACTTGACCTGTACTTTAACCCACCGAATACTCACACCAACTTTGAACAAAATATGAGAGTTATCAAAGTTAAGTAGTGCTAAGCAATTCGGTTACCGTGCACTAATAAAAGACTCATTGGTTCCTACAGTTGAGCTTCTGTAAATGTAACCCATTACGGCCAAGGATCTGGCGTTAATCCCCCAGAGTTAATCCCCACAAAAACTGCTGGCAATTATCTCAGAATAGCAATAATCAGTCGGTTACCTTTGAAGCGTAGAGCATTTTGATAGCAGTCTCGTCCTGAAGGATATTCACTTCCGAGTCTCCCAAAACTCTCAAGATTCCATCCTCAAGATCACGGATTTCCTTGCGCCTCTCGTTCAGCTGATCGCCAAGCTCTCTCCGACGGATCTCCAGACGGGGCGATATCACAGAGCAGACTTCAGATAACAACTGGCTCTCCAGACCTGCTTCTGTGAGCTCGAAGTTCACCACCGAAACCTAAAGCATGTGAAAATGAGATTAATTCCGAAACAGGTCAAAGCTAGTCAGGGTAAAGAATGGAAACCAACCTTCCGAAAGCTGTCACCTTTCAAATATTTTCATGGGTCTATAATAAGTTGTTCATAACTTAGCTATATTAACATACCTTTTACATAGCGTACTTCTTCCACTTTAATTCACTGAGTGGCGCACCTTTTTTGGTAACGTGGAAATGATTCATTATATGCCTTAGGACCAGGGGCGTCGCAAGTGCATTTTCGTTGCCCCCCCCCCCCCCAACGAAAATGCAACCAAAAATGTTACCGAATCCTAGAAACTGCGAATTCATCTTCAAATTATTGAATAGAAAAGATTAAGTACAAGAAAGGGCAGCATGGAAGAAGATTGGACAGCTATTAAGGCGTCGTTTTTGCGAAGCTCACTTGGACAATAAATTGCCGGACACGACTCCAGTAGCAACTTCTATTTACTATACCAAAGACAATATCAAATCGAGCGCTGCAGCCAAAAATTTTGTATGTTCAATTTGTATTTTCCCTTCAAAATTTAACCGCTTCCAATTTAAATTCTATCTTTTACCGTGGATTAAACACCGCAAGATCCCAAGAATTTCCAGTAACATCAAAACCGGATGGAGCGACGTCCCAGCAGCAGCTTTTAGCTACTGTAGGCTATCCAACTATCAATGACCTCACAAAATGGTGCCGCATGCGAGATTTTTTTAAGTTCGCTTTTTCCTGCCATATTTAACTATTTCCGTGTAGATTCTAGGTTAATGTCTATCAAATTCCAAGCATAAAACTGGTTTAAAACCCCAGCTAATTGACGCGCCCTTCCACAAAATAGAGAACACCAAGAAAGGCGCCGCAGGCGGAATTTTTAGGAAACATTTATGATTAGAGCGTCTTTTTGGGATCCCAAATTAAAGTAAGGACTACCGATGAAATCCTAGATCAGTCCTTTTGTCTGTGGCCAGTGCTTCACTTGACCTCTTCTCAGTGCTTAGAAATCCGATTTATGTCCAAACCTTGCCCTATGATTTTTATGGCACTTGCCCTTCGGCCAAGTGCCATATAGCGATCGCAATTTCTGTCCGTCCGTCGCTCTGTCGGTCTGTCCAGGTTTTGCTAGTTCGGGCACTTCCACATAAGCTAGGACGATGAAACTTGGCATGCGTATCAGGACCCCAAATGATTAAGTTGGAAGTAGTCACTTCCCCGATCCGAGCATCATTGGGGGAGTGGAGGGAGGGGGAATCTTTAGGTATTTGTAACTTTTGAACGGGTAATCGGATCTTAATGAAACTTGATATTTGGACAGATCTCGTGCCTCAGACGACCCATTTAAAATCCGGACCGGATCCGGTGACTTTTGGGGGAGCTGGAGGGGGGAACCGGAAATCTTGGGAAACGTTATGGGCGGAGGGATCGGGATGAAACTTAGTGGGAAGAACAAGCACAAGTCCTAGATTCATCATTGACATAACCGAACCGGATTTAGGCTCTGTGGGGGGAGTCGGAAGGGGGGGGGGGGTCCGGAATTCTGGTGATCTCGCGAGTGCGGTACTTCCTGATGTATTAGGATGATGAAATTGGGTTGGCGTATCAAGGACTCGAAGAAACTGACTTGAGATTCATCGTTTAAGTAATTTGACTACTGTAGGGGGAGTGGAGGGAGGGAGAATCCGGAATCTTGAGGTATTTATAACTTTTGAACGGGTGATCGGATCTTCATGAAACTTGATATGTGGAAAGACCTTGTGTCACCGATGACCCAGTTAAAATCCGGACCGGATCCGGTGACTTCGGGGGGAGTTGGAGGGAGGAACCGGAAATCTTGGGAAACGCTTAAGAGCCAAGCGATCGGGATGAAACTTGGTAGGAAGAGCAAGCACATGTCCTAGATCCATCATTGATATACCGGACTGGATTCGGGCAGTTTGGAGGAAGTGGGGGGGGGGGCAGAATTCCGGTGGTCCCGCGAGTTCGGTACTTCCTGACGTATTGGGACGACGCAATTTGGCTGGCATATCAGGGACTCGAACAAACCGACTTGAGAATAGTCGTTTGTAAGATCCAACCATCGTGGGGGAGTGTAGGGATGGGGTATCCGGAATCTAGTGGCATTCTTAACTTTTGAACCGGCGATCGGATTTGAACGAAACTTGGCAGTTGGAAAGAGGTGTCGTCTCTGATGTTCCGTGTCAAGTCCGAACCGGATTCGATTCTTGAGGGAGGGTGAAGGGGTTCACCGGAATTTTCGTGGATCGCTTAGCGTCGAGGGATGGGGGAATTAGATCGGGATGGGATTTCGTGGGAAGAACAAGCATAAGCCCTAGATACGTTCAGACAGAACCAGTACGGATCGGGGCTCTTTGAGGGGAGTTGAAGAGGGTTTCCCGGAATTCCGGTGATCACGTGTTACGGTGTTAGGATACTTCCAGATGTGCTAAGGACGATGAAAATTGGCAGGCATATTAATGACCGACCTAGGAAAACTTCCGTTCCTGGATTCGATCATTGTTGGTGGAGTTAAGGGGAGGGGAATCCGGGAATTATTGACTTCCTGAGATTGCGAACGAGTGGTCCGATTCGAGGTAAAATGTATGGATGTTGAGAATTGATGACTGGACCTGAGCGCGGTGGTGGGAAACAGGAGTTTCCGGAAAAACCTCAGACTCGATTGAAACTTGATGTCCTATTTCTATGTCCGATCCTAGGGGGGTTGACGGGGGTATTCTCATCTGCTTTCTTACACCACCTACTCGTACAAGTGCCATATGAGCTCGTAGCTCTTGTTTTTTTCAAAACCTATTTCTCTGCTAAAATACAAGATTTTGGCACAGAACCAAATAACGTTGAAACCAAGCGCCGCAGCCCGAGGGCAAAAATTTCGAAAATCGGCCTCTTTCTTGTATATAACCATTCTAATCGTTTCTTTTGTCGTTTAGTGTATGATGATCTTGTCGTCAGCCTGTGCTGTCCAATGGATAATTTGGTACAAATAAACGATTGATTGATAGGTTAGCGATTCCAAATTGTTCTCGAAGAGCACGATCTAATCTTTTTCCCAGGTGCTGTCATCTACCGGAAATCGAGGAAAATTACCAAGAGTAAAAAATGTCACCAAGGAATCATGCTAGAAGTGGCCTTTTTGAATAACCATGAAAAACGCATCATGGGCCCTTGTTAATAATTGCTAGTCTGGTAACTCTTGGGGTTGACTGCACGGGGATTTGAGCTTTAGTAAGCTGCGCCCTCGTTCGGATGATAGCAATCAGCCGTTTCGCACGTGACTTACGCATGAGCTAGGGCAAAGGATAAGTATGTTTGGTGAATGTTAATCGGATTAGCTTGCGAAATCCTATCCAATCGAACCAAGAGGGATCGCGGCATTTGTATAAAGCAACAATGTAAAGGGGATTTTCCTATATTTCTGTTTCAAGCGACAGCATGAATGTGCTTCCTGGCCCTTTGCTTACTTTTCCGGAGGCAACGTTACTCCCATCTGCCGAGACAGTCGTCCCAGGAAAATTCCCGGGGCCAAAGCCAGGGAGAAATGGAGGACTCGGTTACGATTCAGGTAAGAATGCACGTTTCTTGAGCGGTTTGTTCTCGTCCATATCCGGATACTTTAATTACGAAACCTTCCGACCATGCCCAAACGGCCATCCTTGACAAGATTTTCCAGCTGGTTTTCGCGAATTTTTTGGGGAACACGTAGTATATTTACCATAAAGCTTTAAAATCTGGCCCAGATTTCCAACAGCCGAGAAAACCGGTCCGAGTATTCAAGGCAGATAGTCTGTCAAAGAGTAATAAGACCAAAGGCTTCGACGAGATCCCAAAAATCTAATATTTGATCCAAATAATTGGGTCTTGTCTTCGACACTTGGTCTTCGATTACACCCAAGAAACTTTGCGCGTTATGCACGCGATCGAAGGTCCTTCCGGCGTTCAAAGATTAAACAAAGAATGTCGTCATCCTCGCGCAGGGCTTTCTGCTGGTTTGAATAAAGGGGTAGGGACTGCTGTAGCCGAAAATTCGTCGAAAAATTTTGTGTCCGGTTTTTGCCGAATTCCGGGTGAACTACCTGTCCGGCGAGAAGATAACTTTCATATTCAGATTCAGCATGTCTCCTTACCCATAAATCAACTATCTCAATAGCCTTTAAAAAATATTTTTTGTCCCCCCTAATTTGAAATCCCTCCTCCACCCCTAAATGTAGGGCTACAGAGCCCATACACGAACTTGACCTTTCCCTTGACCCAAAGGATCCTCCCACCACGTTTCATCAACATATCTCATTCCCTTCGAGAGTTATCGTGCTCACAGACAGACGGACAACTTTTGCGTTGTCATAGGTATCCCTCCACTTACGTTTTGGGATCCCCAAAACACAACGATGAAGAAAAAAGAGCCGCAAGCTCATTTGGAACATTTCAAGACTCTCTGTCTGAAGTTCCAAACAGCAGTATCATCTGTTCTACCGCTTCTTCAGTCTCCCACCCTTCACATCCCTGTCACATCTCAACATAACTTATATTTCTTAAAGAATATCCAGATTACTACCGCAATCCCTTCGATGCTTATGCCCACGTCTACATTCCCGAGTTGCATTCTGTAACAGTCATACACTCCACCGTTTTGACAACGATACATAGCGAGGGAAAGCTTTCATGTTTCCTAAATGCTTGTGCGTGAAGACATGGATGAGGCGTTAGGTATCAGTATCTGCCATTATAACATTCCATAACGTTACATTGGCTTAAGAGACTCGTTCGTATAAAATAAATCTCTTTTCTTGCAGCCCCACCTTCCTACGGACCGTTGGGTCTCAACGATGGATATCCCCAGAAGTACTCCCCTTCGTACGAGGAAAGAGAGGGTTTCCTCCTGCTTGGTATCCCAGTCGAGATCATCCTCAGCGTGATTCTACCAGTTCTGTTGGCAACCATAATCATAACAGTGGTCACAGTTGTAAGCAACCAATCTACTTTCGTAATCGCAGAAGCAGGTCAGCAGCCGGGTCAAAACTTTGACGAACAGCAGACGAACGTTGCAGGGCAGATCGACGACTACAGGGAGAAATTTACGTCGTCTGATAGGGATGAAGTATTTTTGTAGACGTTGGCGAATAAAAAGGCTCGCCTCTTTTTTTTTATTGTATCTGTACCAAGTAAAGGAAAGATCTACAGCTACTCTTATCAGTTCAACAAGTCGTGCAAAAGTACAAGGTTCCTGCCCGATGAAAGTTATCTCAAAATTAGTATAGTATGAAGTTGTACGAAAAAGTAGCATGCACTAGGAACTGATGCTGTTACAAGATTCTATGCCAGGGCTACCGTGTTACTGCATGCTACTATTAGCAAGACTGGATGCTACTATGGCAAGACAGGATGCTACTGGATACTACTGCTTAAGACTGGCCCAGTCTGAGGCACATTAAATTATAGTATTCGTTACTATTACATATAAGTACATACATTTTCGTACAACTATATAACGCAGGCTGCAAATTTTTCATCGGGTGGGAAGTTCCCTCACTTACGTTGCGCAGTAGACGTTTGTTGCTCTCGAAGTTATTTATGCTAGGGGTAAAATACTGCTACTGATCCTGGACGCTCGCTTAGTTCGGCCTAAAAGTTTAACCAAAAAGGACTGAGATAGGAAAATCTCAGAGAGAGTGAGATTATTCACGAATAAATCGGTTTTCGAATAGTGGAATTTCCTGTCGGATTTGTGGTGTCTCTATGCGCTTGTACCTGTGTCGTATGCTTGACGAAAAATATTAAGAATAATGTGCGTCCAGGCACTAAGCAATCAACACACCAGGCTCACCACTACCCACCGAAAGCCGCGTTTGTGTTGAGATTCAAATCTTCCGCGTCACAGTACAATTCTGATATTCTGGACGTCACTACTAGAGCAGATAGTGGAAACAAGTCCAAAGGTTCCGATGGGATCCCAAAAATTCGATTATTTGATCCAGACAATTGGCTAGGTTTTGTCTTCGCCAGATCCCGTCTTCGCCAGACTCCTTGAACATTTTTACTCTTATAATTTAGAAACAGTTTAAGGCCAAATAGCTAATCATCTAAGAAAACCAAGTTCAGATATGGATTCAGCATGTGTGCATATCCCTAGAAGCCGATCCAAACGATCCTGCCTTACTTCTGCGAATTTTCCGGTTTTGGCGAAATCCAGAACTACTTGTCCGGCGAAAAAAATAAAGCTCAAAAACGAATTCAGCATATCTCCTTACCACTATATCCAACATCTAATCAACTTCATATCAAAATTTAACTTTTAACAAATTTTCCGGCTTCAGCCGGATTCCGGAAGAACTATATATCCGGCTAAAAAATGATTGTCATATACGGATTCAGCATCTCTTCTTACCCCTAAATCGAACATATAATCAACTTCAAATAAAAATTTTACTTTTAACAAACTTTCCGGTTTTGGCCGGATTCCGGGCGAACTACTTGTCCGGCGAGAAAATGATTTTCATATTCATGTTCAGCATGCCTTCTTACCCCTAGATCTAACATCTAATCAACTTCAAATAAAACTTTTACTTTTAACAAACTTTCCGGTTTTGGCCGGATTCCGGGCGAACTACTTGTCCGGCGACAAAATGGTTTTCATATTCGTGATCACCATGTCTTCTTACCCCATAATCGATTATCACATTGGCTGTTTAAAAATATTTCGCTCGTCCCTTAATTTGAACCCCCACCCCTAAATGTAGGGCTACGGAGCCCATCTTCGAACTCGACCTTACTCTCGACTCAAAGAATGCTCACACCAAGTTTCATCAAAATATCTCATTCCCTTCGAAAGTTATCCTGCTCACAGACAGACAGACGGACAACTTTTGCGATGTCATAGGTATCCCTCCACTTACGTTTTGGGATCCCAAAAAACCATCAGCAGAATCCAAATAATTCAGATTATTCAATTGAACTTTAATTAACAATAAGTTGAACTTTAAGAAACTACCTTAGCTACCTATACACTAAAGAAACAATCATGTACTGTACGGTCCCACCACAAGGGATGTATCGGCAAAACTAGGGTTCCGTCAAGGTCAGTTCAGGCTGATGGGTTGGCAAGAAGAACAAACGAACAACTTGGCTAGCCTGCCACATTGCTGAATCAGGAGGCACTTACCTTGTTCGAAGACCCGAATGAGATAGGTAAATCCAGCAATACAGTTGAAAGAAACAGCTTAAAGTTGTCGTTGACTCTGACATTCAAAGAGCCCAGTCGAACATCCGTTCTTGTCGTTGTCAGGAGAAGGTCGTCTGGAAAAGTAAAAAAACTTGTAAACCAACAAAATTTCACTCTTCGAGTCATTTCGGCAGAGTTACTTGTCTGACGAGCAAATAAAAAATCAGAAATGAAATCATGGAGTGTTCTTAGCCCCGATACAAACCTAAGAGTGAACTTTTATTTTTACCAATTTTCGGTTTGGCCGGATTCCGGGTAGACTTCATATATCCGGCGAAAAAAATTCGTCTCAGATCTGGGTCAGCACGTCTCACATTTTGACTGTCTCATTGGGTTTTAAAACTTCCAGCCGAATCTTCCAGTTTCGGCCGGATTCCGGGTGAACTACTTGTCCCGCAAGAATAAGAAGTTCAAAAACAAATTTAGCATGTGTCCTTATCATTTGCTATTCATTTTTTTTTCGACCCCAAATCTGAAACTATATACCTCCCCAAATATAGAGCTACAGAGACCATCTACGAACTTAACGTGTACTTTGAGGCAAAAGAGTCCTCAAGTTTGAACAAGATATCTCAAAGCCCTCGAGAGTTATCGGGCTCACAGACGGACAGAAAGACGGACAACTCTTACTAACTTATAGGCATCTCGTCACTTACGGTTTGGGATCCCAAAAATGTGGGTGCACAGTGTTTGAGGAAAAGTAGGGCTCTCCTAGTGCAAAAGCCGAGACAAACTGGTTTTCCCAGCCAGCCTGTGAAGTTACGCGAGTCATAGGAGTAGGAATAATTTGAAATAGTCGATCGTGGCTTGATCAAAGTCACGCAAATATTATTATAACGGATCACAAAGGTCGGACAGATTTCGAATCTTCCGGGAGAGAATGAGACGAGCAATTCGGGAACACGAATGGGATGCATTTTCTTGAAGGATAGGGGATTCCAGAGTCTGTGAAGAATCACAGTGGGTCACCGCAGTCGCTTAAAACTGAGGTAGCTACCCAATACCGCAAAGACAGCGAATGTTGGAAATAAGAACTGCAAAAGACGAATACACACCTAAGCTGATGTCCAGGTCGCATGAAATGTATTCGAGCAATACGGGGAATCCTGCCTCAGCATACTCTGCCAGTTTAGAAATCCACGCTGGGTCCGACGGACTGAGTATCTGCAGATCTAGGGCGCTTTTTTGAAATACGCTCATCAACCAATTCTTCACTTGACCTGAAAAACAGAAAGCCATCATCAAGTTATAATCGCTAACAGATCGTTAAGTATCTTGGCTTATAAACATTTCAGAATCATCATTCACCTTTTCAGAATCTATTTCAGTGTCTGAATTTGCACGAGTAACTATGTATGGATGCCTTGTTAGTTGGCCATCGCCCCCGGGAAACAACAAGAGGCTTCCATTAAAACTGTACACTTCGCTCCAGTTCGCTATCTGACGATGAATTGGCTTTTGATTGCCCGCATGAATCGGGGGGGGGGGGAGAACAGCATAGCTGACAAAAATGCTATTCTTTCCACAACCACTTACGGCTCTGTGAATACAAGTTGACGAGTATGCTTTTCATTTTGGTTACTGTATGGAGGTCGGTGGCGTGTCTGGTAGCCTACTGAAAAATAGTTTCTTCCGACGCGGCACGCTGGTTAAAGCGCACAGACCTAATGGCCAGCTGGGTCAGTATCAGAGACGTGGCGGCATCCACTCGCAAATTGTCGAACATTTTGACACAGATCTTTGGACAACAGACAAGACGTAATGCACAACAGTCGCTGCACTGTTGTTCTACAACCCACATCACGATAGACAAAAAAAAAGATAAGACTTCTGAAGTGGGTAGCCTATTTGATTAGCCGTTGTAGGAATTGAGGTCGAAAATCCATGGACATTTCCCCTGGAGCAGTCCCAAGATACCAACATCTCGTCTCCTTGTCATTACTTAAAAAAAGGAACCAACTTCATAGCTGAAGTCTAGTTTAACCACAATAGCTTTGTCATCTTACCGTGAGGGTCTAGAAACAACGGGCACTTCGGCGCGTTGAGAGCGATGACAGCACTGTCAATTGTATAAAGGTCGTCTGCAAGTCCGTCTATGACCCATGTACGAACAGTGCGCAAATCGCTGACCAAAGTTGTCAATCGGGGACTATCCCGTACGGAAATGCCGCTGTCACTTATATTCTTTAGCCAGGACTGTGTGATGGCCTAAAAAAATTATATATGAGGGAAATCGAAAAGAATTATATACCTTGGTTCACAAAGATAACCTTAAATTTTCCACATACACATTACGGGGTTGTTCATGAGACTTTGAGCATCGCAAAACAGCAGGAAAGACTGGAATCACTTTCGACCGGGAACATCCCTGGAGAGCTGAGATTCTAGAAATAAAAGTTTGCTGATTCAAAGTTAGCAGAGTAATCCTGCAGATTACTCTTTTCAATAGAAATTATCAATCAAATTATCCAGAGCTGGTGGACTCAGCTCGAGACTCCTTTTTAACGGACTCGTCTCGGTCTCGTCCTTATGGAGCAGGATCATCGACTCGGACTTTCTCGTCTGGAAATCAGGCCGAGTCCAGCTCAAGTAAACAGCTCAGCCCAACGTATGGTCATGTTCTTTATATTACTATATTATATCATTATTCTAGGCATTTATGTGACCGAGTCACTCGGGGTGTGACTCGGTCTCGAGGCGACTCAATATTTTTTATGGTCTCGTTCTCGTCTCGTTTTGAGGGATTTTGTCCGGGACTAGGACTCTATGAGCGTGATTTCAGTCTCGGAGTCGGACAAGCGGACTGGCTCACTATATGCGACGCTAATTGATGGCAGCGCCTCATGGAGAAACATAACAAGACCAAAGACCCAATTTTTAAAGATGGTGAAATGCAGAAAGGCTCAGGATGTTTTATGTCTGTTGTGCGAGGGATTTAAATACAAAATAAAACAAGAGCTATGAACTCATGTGGCACCTATTACGAGTAGGTGAGGAAGTAGGAGGAACCAGGAAGTAAGTACATAGAGTAAGTAATAGGAATGAAGTACAAGGAAGGGACGCCAAAAAATTCCCTCTTCCAACTCCACTATCGTTGCCAAATGCGTGTTTTCACGATTGTTAACTGGCTGTGCCGGTAGTCGACTTATGACCATGACAAAAGGGCCAAATAAGCAAGGACTTGCGTCTATTGGGTTTAAACTACCGGCTTACCTTCCGACTCGCTGAATGATAAGGGCCGAAAAAGAGGACAGCGGATGCAGCGAACAGAGAGTCACCAATAACAGTATCCAGTTCCACCTGAACGTCAGCAGCGCGTGATTTCCACTTCCCGCGTTCACCACTAATACCCTCTGAAAAAAAAGTCAAAGTATAGCACTAATAGTCTAACACCTAAGCAGCATGCAAAAGACGGTACAGCTTATACCGTCTGTGAATTTTCTGCTGATAGTGGCGATTTTTGGCGTCCGGCAATCCTCTTGACTTAAAGTACAGAAAAGACATACGTCAGATTTTAAAGCCTAAAAAAACGATTACATTTGAGGATTTCGGGGGGGGGGGAGGTCGAATACCTAGCCCCCCTTAGATACGGTCCTGCCCACAGACATAGATTACTGCTCCTAATCATTTCATCCATTCTCATTTCCGAGATTTTTAACCACCCTAACGGCACTACGCTGATTTTTGCATTTGTCGTGTTTGGCTCTTTTCAAGGCATATCAGCCCCCCAGTTATTGCTCCCGGTCAGCTCATTTGTCAGAAATGCCAGTTCTGCAAGCTTGTCAGTGCACCTTCGGCTGACTTGGTGACCAATGACGACATGGTCATTTCTGTGGAATGTGTGGGATAGGCAAAGGCACGGGAAGTTTCTTGTAGGTAACTCGAATTTTGCATACAAGCTTACCAAGTAACTGATCTGATCTCTGCAACTTTTGCACGCAATCGTCAATCTGGTCTTCCAAGTCCTTCTTTTTCTTCGAACGCGCGGCAAAATCGTCGTTCAGGGCTTGAAGACGATCCATAACCTATAGAGAAGTTGATGTTTTTTCAGGATATTAGAACCCAAAACAAAGAAACGATCCAACCGTGTCGAAAAAGGTAAAGCAATCTCAAAAGCTCAATGAGAACAGTACCACGAAGGTTTGGTTTCCGCATTGTCACACACAGTCTATTTCTGTTTTTGGCTTGTTCGTCAATCAGTATGAGTGGTTACTATCAGTAGACTGCGATATTTTAAAGTTTAACCGAAAAGGGCTGGGATAGGACAATCTAGTTACCCATCACTTATTCACTTAAATTGGCTTGAAGACTCGCTGAAAATGCGTTACTTCGTTGTTCCGCTACTCACGAAAAATCGATTTTCAAATAGTGGAATTTCCTTGTGATTTGTGGTAGGCCTACTCTATGCGCTTGTATTTTTGTTGTATGCTTTACGAGAAAGATTTATGATTTTTTTTTGTTCAGGCACTAAGCAGTCTTCACCAATCTCACCACTGCCCGCTGAAAAGCCGCGTTTGTTTTAGATTAAAATTTCCCGCCTCATACTAGAATTTACGCTGTGAGGACAGCCGCAGATATTCTGAATGTCATAACTAGAGCAGATAGTGGAAAATAAAAAATCCCTTTGCAGAATCCAAATAATTCAGTGTCTTCAGTCAAATGACACAAAAATAAGTCGGCTTTTCAGTTAAACTTTAATGAAGCTTGGTATGAGTGAGGTCAGATCGAGTTCGTGGAAGTTCACGTAAACGCTATGCTTAGAGACGGAGGGGTAAGGCGTGAAAAGCAAAATATTTACAAATATATTGAGACGGCCGGTTTTCTTTTTCCCGTTCACTAGTTTTGTCGGTGGACCAGAATTTCAGTGGTAACTCGGTAGTTCATGTCACTCTCCGTCGAAAACCGAAGATTGGAAGCAGCTCATGGCACAACGCTGAAGCTTACATACTCGACAACAAAGTCTAGCAATGAATATGTCACAAAGCGAAAGGCTCGGCGCAAGACTGGGGTAACCAGTTTTTTATTCTCAAAACACTTTTGGCATAGCTCCAAGCTTGAGGACCGCCTCTAGGTTCGACAGCCCTATGGGTTTATTTAGTATAAGAGGGGTACTAAATATTCCTTCAGCCCAAGCTGAATGCGAATCATGTTTGACACTGTAAAACGGATAAGTCAGCTGAAAATTTGATTAGAGCTACATTTCAGCCCTTCTTGTCAAGGGTCCTCTTCATGCTCAAAGCCGCTCAAGTTGGAAAAATTAACTTGTAGAAAACCAAACTAAAGATAGCTTAGCTAAAGCTGGAAAAGCGTTGGAAAAACAAACTCGAGCGGCTTTGAGCCTGAAGAGGACCCTTGCCAAGATGGGTTGAAATATAGCCCTAATAAAATTGTATGTTTATTTATTAATATTGTTGCTGCTCATCTATCTGTAAAGATATTATACAGCAAATAAACGTTATCTTATCTTAAATAAAATTTCAGCTGACTTGTCGGTTTTGCACTGTCAAATAAGAGGGGCACTAACTAGGTCCATAGCTCACCAACAAGAGGTACAGAAATGATTCCTTATGGAAAGCTAATAATACCTGGAAAAGGCATTAATAAGAATACATACCTGACACCGGAGGGATCAACCCCCTCCCCCTATAAATCCCACCAATAACTATGGTTTTCTTCGCTCTGATTTTCTTCCTGTAAGGATCGGCATGGATGTCGACTCCAAAGTAACATAAAACGATGACATACAGCCGATACTGATGACATATTCATTATAGCTGAATGTACTCTTGCCACTGAAATGCATGATCAAAACTGGGGCTTTACCTGAGTAAGCGTTGCGTGTTTTTCGCTGAGTATTGCCATCTGCCGAGCAAGTTCTTTTTCGCTTTCTCTGAGTTTAGCTTTTTTTGGTCCGACAATATGGATCACACGGTCATACACTTCGATCCCACGGACCCAGCGACAGAGACCCTCACAAGCGACGGAGACTTGGGAAACAACTTCTGGGTCGAATTCGGGGTTGTTCAGAAACCTGCGTGAAAAGAGAGCATAAACTTCGGAGACAAGTGAGATGACAGCAATCTGAATGCTCAAAGCATAAGTCACAGCAGACACGGTTCATGTATCAATAGTGCGTGGGTCTCTCAGAGATTATGTTCGAGGTATCATTTATTTCTGTTGTGTGTGCTCTGCGGATGATTGTTCTCTCTATTGTTCGTTTTTTAAGGTTTTTGGGATCCCAAAACGTAAGTGGCGGGATACCTATGACATCGCAAAAGTTGTCCGTCCGTCTGTCCGTCTGTCCGTCTGACCGTCTGTCCGTCTGTCCGTCCGTCTGTAAGCACGATAACTCTCGAAGGGAATGAGATATTTTGATGAAACTTGATGTGAGCATTCTTTGGGTCAAGAGTAAGGTCGAGTTCGGAGATGGGCCCTGTAGCTTTACATTTAGGGGTGGGGGAGGGGGTTTAAATTAAGGGGCAAGCAAATTTTTTTAAAACAGCTAAAGTAGAAGTCTTATTTGAAGTTGATTAGATGTTCGATACAGGGGTAAGAAGGCATGCTGAACAAGAATATGAAAATAGTTTTCTCGCCGGACAAGTAGTTCGTCCGGAATCCGGCCAAAATCGGAAAGTTTGTTAGAAGTTAAAGTTTTATCTGAAGTTGATTAGATGTTTAATGTAGGGGTAAGAAGGCATGCTGAACAAGAATACGAAAACCGTTTTATCGCCGGACAAGTAGTTCGCCCGGAATCCGGCCAAAACCGGAAAAACTGTTGAAAGTTAAATTTTTATTTCAAGTTGATTAGATGTTGGATATAGGGGTAAGGAGATACGGTGAATCCGTTTTTGAGCTTTAGTTTTTCGCCGGACAAGTAGTTCTTGAATTTCGCCAGAACCGCAAAATTCACAGAAGTAAGCTAGGATCGTTTCGATCGGCTTATAGAGGTAAACGCACATGCTGAATCCATTTCTGAGCTTGGATTTCTTAATGATTAGCTGTTTGGCCTGGCGAAGACTGGATCTGGCGAAGACAAAACCTAATTGTCTGGATCAAATATTGAATTGTTGGGATCCCATCGGAACCTTTGGTCTTGTTTTGTGTGGCCTTGACTAGGACAGTTGAAGCAGAATTTGTGTCTGTCTTAGTGTATTTTCTTTTTCGCCCCCCCCCCTCTAGGACACGACTTACTTCTTGGGCTGGTTGTCAAACGGAACTGTTTCATTCTTTTTCACAATAAACTCCCTCCCTCTCCACAAAGCCATAAGTTTCATCCTCGCACAGTCCAGTTGGTTTTGCTGAGAAAGACGGAAAAACTGCAGAACCGGTATTCCCGATCAACACGATCCTGAGAACCAAAAAGCGGGAGTCTCGTCTGCCTCGAAAAGAGCCAATACCGGAAAAACCAAATGGTTTTGGATTTAGTCGATATTGGTGGACTGATTTTTGGCTAAAATTTGCATAAGATCGAAATCTGGGAAATGAGAACGGATAAAACGATACGGCATGGAGTGAAGCAGTTATGTACGTAACTTGGGCTCAGAGACGCATCCATATATTTTTTTCGTAAGAAAATTTTTCTTTTCACATATTTCTTTTATTTTCACTATAGTTGAGGGATTTTGAGTTATTTTCACATATTCACATTTCTTTTCACTATAGTTGAGGGAGAAGGGTAGGCTAAGTCCTGTAAACTGAAAAAAGCAAAGACCAACGAACCTCTCGCGAATTTCTTCCATGATCGCCGGATCTGCTCTGTCGCGATCGTAATTGAGGAGCATGTCCATGAACTTTATATCTCCAAGAAGTTTGACAGACGACGGCCAATAATCCAAGTAAAGCGTTCCATGGCCTGACATATCAGGAAGTCGAGTCGGCTTGACCTTGAGCATAACGCAAATGGCCTCCATAACCTGTACGAAACATCGTATTAGTGAAAACTCTTCTTCGGCGTGGAACACTATCCACTCAAAAACTTTTCTTCGGTATGAAACGTCTACTCACAACGACTTAGAAACCCCTATCCGTGGTATCCGCAGAGAGCTAATAATCTTTCAGGATAGCCTATTTAAACTGAGCAGCTTCGCTCCCATAATGGTGCTCTTCTAACACGATTTTGGAGTCAGGCATCACTAATGTCAGCAAGTTCAGGTGTATTAGATGCACTCCTGGCAGTAGTCCCGACTTGAAAGACTTCATTAATATCCAACATAAAGTCATCTTGTGGCAGGTGTGTTTCGTCCTTTATCGTTTCACCTATATTATTTCCACAATTCCTATGTCATTTTAATTCATCCTAACGGCAATAGGCTGATTTTTGCATTTGCCGTGTCCGGCTTTTTCGAGGCGGGTCAGGCTCCCACTCATTGCTTCCCAAGAGCTCACCGGTCAGAAATACCGGTTACGCAAGTCTCGCCTGTTTCCCATTAAAACCACGGGTTCCAGCGAGTCTGGAAACAGCGAGGACGGGTTTGTAATAAATGAGAATCCCATCAGAGTTGCAAAATCGTAACGTATGTTGGAACTGTTTGTACTGCGAACGAAGTGTGCTTAAACCAGTTAGATGCTGCAAGTGCCATAAAATGCCATGGCTTTTTAAACCAGACAGAGAATATAAGCTAGCACGATCTTGTCCAACACGCCAAGTAACCAGACAAACAATGAACTAAATCCAGAACACCAATTAAAGACAGAAAAGAGAATAAAGTGAACAGGACCATCCAGGTGCGTTGTGTCCAATTTGCACACTGCCTCTTTCTTTCGCCAATATCTTCGTACTATTTAACATTTTAACGCACTTACCAAACGAACGATGCTAGGTGGTTTCTTCAAAGTTTTAATCTCAGTTATATCTGGGGGCCGAAGAGTATCAAGGGCAGCAAGAGCAGCTTCAAGAGCAGGAATCGCGTCGGCGAGGTCTGCCTCGCATTCGTCTTTCATCGCCTGCGCAAGAGCCGCAGCCTCGTTCGCTTGTGCGCCGTCCGCAGCTACGACCTGCAAAAAATACCTGTTTATTGGTCACACGCAAACTTAAATCCGAAGTAGGCCATTCTAATAAGAAAACTATCCAGGTGACACTACTATATACCATGATACTTCAGGCGCCTTCACCGGCACACCCCGAACTTGTTTTAATGACATAAGCGGAAGGCAACCAAAGACGATGTCATCAAGGATTCCTTCCAGATCCTTTGGTCACACACATTCATCATAGGATGTTGTCGGTTAGCAACCTTGGCATGGGTCAACATTAAACAATAAAGCATTGCACGCTTTACCTCTCTTTGTGCTTCCACTGTTACCGCATCCTGCTCAATTTTGACCATCAAACAGTCAGTCTGTTCGGACAGAGCGATGAGTTTAGGCTGCAGCTTGCGCATTTCAGTCTGCTGCACTTCCACCTGACAGAAAGAAGGATTACTAGTGTTATTGACATGATCAAGGTTCTTGTTCAACTAACTTCGTGAAAGTTGGCGAGATAAGTAGAAAATAATCTCAGTCGGTTTGCAACTTATCCACATTTGGAAACTCGACCGAATTGTTTTTGTGGCCAACCAGCGGGGACATAACTTAACTGGTCCGCATCTGCAATAGTTGCGTTTTTGCAGATACCATGGTATCTGTTACCACGGTAACTGGATCTGCAATTAGTCGTTTTTGCAGTTACCGTGGTAGGGGAGAAGGGGCCACGATCGGCAGGGCCCACGTTCGTCTTTCTTATTTTATAGGCGAGCATTCTTTCGAAAAATTCCGAAAGTACGGCTCGGACATTGTCACAATTGTTCCGGATGTTTTGATTGTAACTTCGATGCTCTCTGTTAAATTTCTAAATTTTTGTTGACACAAGTTGTTTTAAGCCGTTAAATCGAACATTTTTGGATCCACAAAAAGTTGAAAAGTCGACATGAAATGTTTGAAGGAGAAAAAACTGTGAACGGTGTCGAATACGGATAGGCTTGATCTTGTGCGTTTCGTTGTCGAGATCAACGGCATCTTTTATTTTCGACCGAAATTAATTTTTTTCCAAAAGGTGGCGTGAATCCCAGGTTCGGCACCTAATCCAGGTGTCCGGTCAATTCGTCACAGGACAATTCGTCACAGGACAATTTGTCACAGACAATTCGTCACAGGACAATTTGTCACAAGGACATTTCGTCACAAGGACAATTCGTCACAAGGACAATTCGTCATACGGACAATTCGTCATTAGGACAATTAGTCATACGGACATTTCGTCACAAAGAGCCTGATTTCACGTTTGGATTTCAATATATTTTAAGGTATATTATTAGCCCTGCTCCGACAGCAGAAACGAAATGAATTTCCAAACGTTTGGATGTGCTGCTCCACCACGTTTGTTGAATGCTGAATGCCATCCTTCAACATTGTTGTTAGTCCTAGGAAGGTCTTCTACGACGCACTCAAAGACGTTCGAGACAGGGGTGGAAAAGACAAGCATTTCTGCTTGCCCTGGTGTCCTATGATGTTCTTCCTATTTATGTGTCTTCAAAGAATCCTTCATAATAGAGTTTTTCACGATCTCTGTCAGTCTTTGCCAGTTCCATATGTACCTAATAACACCTTGACTCTCCTCGAGAATATATACCAAGAAAACTGAGGATTAAGTATCAGAGATTAGTACAGGGATCGAAAATAACGATTATATGGATTCAAACAATTCACCACAAGGATTATTCCTGGATAGGGGTAATCCAGGAATAATCCCTGTGGAAACTCAACCCGAACTAACCAGTACGTCAAGTATCTAATAGCAATTTTCTTTTAATGTGACGAACTGTCCTAGTGACGAATTGTCCTAGTGACAAATTGTCCTGTGACGAATAGTCCGTGTGACCAATTGTCATGTGACGAATTGTCCCTATGACGAATTGTCCGTGTGACCAATTGTCTGTGACGAATTGTCCTGTGACCAATTGTCTTGTGACCAATTGTCCTAGAATCCCTAATCCAGGCCCTCGTTTGGCATGCAATTTTCCATGCAATCTTCCCCTGCCGAACGTGGGCCCCACATGCTGGAATAGCATAACATTAATGTGCATCGGTTACATGATATTTTCAAGTTCTATGTTTGTATTTCATCCTTTAGCGGGAATAAAAAAATAGACAGCTTGTTTTTGGTGCGGATACAGTGTAATATACTAATGTTCGTAAAACTAGTCCTTAGCGTAATTTCAGCAATGTCCGACCTACTTTTTTTTACTTTCCAAAGTACAAGCTTCATTTTCACAGTAATAGACATTACAAGACCACTTAAAAGATAGTTCGCCATTGGTCTTAGTACTGAAAAAATGACATGCCGAACCTGGACCATTGAATGCCGAACGTGGACGGGGGTTGGGCAGGTTCGGCACTTTTGACCAGCTTCAGGAAAACCTCTTTTGCTCATAGCAGGATAGAAATCGGAAGGATCTTTTTTTTCCTAAGCTAGGCAAGACATGAGCAAACAACATTGTATCACTAAACTTCAAAAACACGCGGAAATGTGCCCTGCAAAAATACTTGTCCAAAAAAGTGCCGAAAGTGGGCCCTTCTCCCTATCTGATATACGGTCCACTGCAAAAACGACTATTGACGACACTGCACTTTTCGAATTCATCCCAAAAGAAAAACTGATATCCAGTTACATCACTAAGTGTTGAACTTCTTTCTCACCAATTTGACAAAATTTGATGAAAGTGAGATGACTTTTCATATACCACGACCAGATATCACGGTCGGACCGTTTGACCGTGGTATCAGATACCACGATAACTGCAAAAACGACTTTAGACCGTATATCAGATACCATGGTATCAGCAAAAACGCAACTAATTATGTTTACGACGCCACGGAAAGAGAAAACAAATTACCAGTTGTGCAGAAACAGACATTCACCGCAAGACCAGCAAATTACTCCAAAATGATTGGCAAGTGTGTTTTGACTCATCTGTTCGATACAAACAGCTTAAGGCGAAACTTCAGATATTTTTTTTTTTACTGTTACAGAATCTGGAACATTGGGATCCGAGTGGGCATTTGCGAAACACTGGGGCAATGTCGCCTACGCACACCACGATAAATCTACAAACGGGTAACGCCTATAGTTGAGCGCTACTCAGCGCTACTCCACTCATTCGTGGGCATCTCATTTGTACCAGATTCACTTGAGGGCCACGCATTTGCGGAGTTACGATTACGGATAGCTAACAGAGGAAGTGAACAACAAGGCTACAAGGCTGCAGTGAACAACAAGTGATTTACAACTCTTTCATGTGGTAAAAAGCCCTTCCAAATACATGTTTGCTTATGAACATTTTGACGGGGTTGTTTGTGGAGAGTAGAAACGAAAACGGGATTCATGAAATATACCACGCACACAGTGATCAATTGGCCTCGGTGCCTACTGTCTACCCCTCTTTGGCTGACAACGACAAGTATTGCTATGGGTTAACCTTTATGTTGCCTTTATGCTAGCCCCATACCATCCTTAGTTTATCTTTACCTTGTTCTCTTATTTCCACCCTCACATGGGACAGTGTTGCGCTCAGACGGAAGGTGCGCATACGACGGCATGTAATGGTGCGCGCAAGTGGTTGCACTCAAATGGTCTCTTCTTTGTAAAACTGTTTTCAGCAAAAGGTTGCTGGACTAGACCAAGCCTTACCTGCGATGCAGCCGTATCAAGAAGCTCCAGACCAAGCAGATACCGTGTCTTCTCTGATTCAAGATAATCACGTCGGATCTTTAGGATTTTTGTGAACGTCTTGACAAAGTCGAAAAAGGTCTCGATGCAAATATTGACGGCTTTATGACTGGAAAATAAAGTACATACGACGTGAAACTAACTGAGTATTTAATAATATGTAACTTAAAATATATCGAAATTTGAACTTGAAATTAGGCCTTTTTGTGACGAAATGTCCGTATGACAAATTGTCCTAATGACGACTTGTCCGTACGACGAATTGTCCTTGTGACGAATTGTCCTTGTGACGAATTGTCCTTGTGACGAATTGTCCTTGTGACGAAATGTCTTTGTGACAAATTGTCCTGTGACGAATTGACCGGACACCTCCCGATAAGCTTGGGCTCAAGGAGTATTTAACGAGGAAGATCAAGCAAAGACCAACAATAGGCTACTCATACGTACCATTGATCCGGCTTTCTAGATATTTCTTGCGCTTCACGATAGATCTTCAAAATCACGGCAATGCATCTCTCCTTATTTTCCAAGGAAAGAACCGAGCCGCTCGGGTCCCATTCCTCGATTAGTCGGTAGGCAGCAAAAGATAAGGCAGCGTTGTCCCAGTCATGACACCTACAAAACAATAAAGAAAGAGAAAATAAAGGCAGATCACGAATACTGAGCATGGCAATTGCTCACACTGAATTCTGACTTCGAATTTCACCGAATTTCGTATGAGGGATCATGTCGGTTCTAACGACTTGCGACAAATTTTTATTTGTACGACTATCTTTTTCTCTTCCTTCTCTTCACAAGACCTCTAATCTCCTACTGCATGCATAGGTTTGTGTGCTAAGCAGGTGAAATCTGAATGTCGCTTAATAAGTTGTTTTCCAACATCAGAACGTGATTCTAAAGGCGAAAGTATTAAAGGTTGACCTCTAACATCTAACTTTCTATGTGACTGACGGATCAACCTCGCTGCGCTCGGTAGTTCATAACCTACCTCCGGCTCGGATGGGTCATTTTCACTGGTCATCTCAATGTTATTCTCTGATATCAACCTCGAGGTTAACCTTCAATAACTGATCGATGGTCATAAGATGATACGCATTACATACCTGTTTGTGAAAAGTTATTTTGGAATATCAATGCTGCTTTTCCTCCATTTAAGAGATTTACTGTACTTACAGCTGAACAGCAGCTCGCTTCAATAGCTGCGGAAACATGCGAAGACCAACTGAACTGATCCAGCCACCTTCGGCGAAGACAAGAACAAGGTGGAGGTTTGCTTTTACACGCTCAGTAAATGACTGGTACAGCGAAGCAGTAGAATCGTCACCAGTAGTCCTCTGAAAAACAACCATCAAAATAGCACATTTTTATCCCGTTATAAAAGTGACAAACGCGTGGTTGAAAGTCGTGCTGGTGGGTCCACTACCCAAACAGCCCACCGGCATTAGCAGCAGCTACTAGAATCGCGCCGAATATGTTTTGCTAAATTATCCTAGGCATTTTGAAAGGAAGAAGCACCATGTGTATAATATAAATACAATTATAAAAAATAACTATAAGAACTATAAATAATGATAAGTACTGAACAAGAAAAGCCTAGTCAAGTAGCATATCCAAGGATTACCGGCCTAAGCAGAGAAAATATCGGCACGTCCTGCTTGGTCTCCGCCATGGAGTGAGATGGGTTTTTCGTGTCGTACTATGCCGTAACTGCAGACCCCAGATACCGATTTTCTTTTTCGTAGACCTTACATGTATCGGTGCTGCGGCAAGTGACGAACGGTTCCTTCGCTGAACTGATGACTACATACGAGGAACCGAAAATGCTTGGAGTCAAGCGCCAGCTTTCAAGTGACTTTAGGCAATCTGAGTTTGGAAAAAACAACACGCCACTTACCTGAAACTTCATATTCTGCGACAACTCCAGGAGCTCAGCTTTCTCTTCTGGAGAGAATAGCATAGGTACTTCTCCATGAACAAGAATGAGCATTATTTGTTCCAGACAGAATTGCGGGTCGAATAGTTGTTCCTCGCTGAGCAGGAAGCAAGTCGCTTCACCGCGGGCCCCAACCTGTCTCAGTAGACCTTTTACGGTTGAAATCCAATTATGGCGGGACCCTTGCTGGCCGCGTCTGATCTGAAATTAACAAGTAGTGTTTTTTTTTAGCTTTCAGTGACCTCGAAGGGGAAAGATATGCCGTAGCTTTTAATCAGCGAGCAATGACTAAAAAATGACTAAAGCGACCTAGAGCTGAGATAAAGCAAACAAAATTCATTTTTTTTTCTAACTTTTAATCTGTTGATTTTTTTTTCTTTACCTCTACTTTTCTACTCCAATGTTGGTTTATTATTCGGTTATTATAGATTACTATTCACTGGGTAACGTGGGAAAAACTAGACGTGGAGCTGAAAAGGGCGAACCGGAATATTTCTGCAAGGCAGCACCGAACCCCCCCCCCCCCCCGCGGTCGAACGCAATTTGCATTATGTGGGCACAAGCGTTAAATCCTGGAATCCGCTGGCACATATTAATAACATTCAACAGCTTCAACAATTACTGACAACACATCGGCAATTACCTCAAACAGCTTCATTCGTAACACGCAAGCAGCCACGCGTGCAGCCGTCCTTCGTCCAAGCCCTGGCTGTCCGACAAGCATCACATGCCCTTCCTCAACACCCAAAATACGAACTATCTTCGATGTCTGCTGAATTAGGTTTTCACATACTATAAGCTTCAGACGAGCGTCCTCGAGGATTTGATCTAGACGAATAGCATATTCCTAGAGAACAGAAAATGCTTAGAGGGTCATTGAAGGCAATGCTCTTTCTCCACCTACTACCTGAGAAAACTATTTAGTCTTTGGTCTAGCAAATCAGGTTCTTCTTATCGACAGCCAGCAAACTATCTCAGTCTCCTCCATGGGCACAAAACACAAAGTATAGAGGATTTAAAAATCGTGCGTGAAAACAGTACGACAGTTAGGTGAGCAGAAATTCTGGGGCTCAGGATTAGCTCTTTTAGTATATCTGAGAAAGCCTTTTATGCATAAGTTGTTACATGCATCCGAGACGGGTGACAGTAGATGTTATCTCGGAACAAATTATGTATCGGGTGTCAGAGCGAAAGAAAAAGAGGATTCTGGCGAGATTTTGGAAGTTGATGTCTAACCACGATTCCAAGAATCAGAAAAAAAACCTCCTACAGATGGCGTTTAAAAAGGAGTCGTTTGGTGTCGCTATAGCAAAGCCAAAATCTCCAATGCATACAAAGATGGTTTCCAGATTTGTTATTCCGAAGTATAAAAAATAAAAATACGGAACAGGACAACAGAAAATTATTTATCCAGCCGTGCTTCGTTTAACAAATCAGCTACTAATTATTTTCTTTTTTTTTCTGAAACGGCATTAAGTCGCTGTAGAGCTCCGGACGTTAGTGACAGCACTGTCAACCCAGACTTTCAAAGAAAAAATGTGTGAAATACCAAACCTCTATAAGAAGAATGGGAGGATCAGCGGCTTCTTAGTTGCATCTTTCGATGACTTCTTTCTCCTTTTCTTACGATTTCTAAGAGAGGACTCCCTTGAAGAATGGTGGATTAACGAATCCAGCCAAAGTCAACTGTCGGGACATTGTGAACAGTCACAGGATTTTCACGGACCCTAATATTGAGAGATTGAAGATGATCAATTCTGCTAATGTTATAAAATATCTGTGTCCTGACGACTAATGTCGTTTCAACGAACAATAATACATACACAGACCAGTTTTACGTCGTTACGATATCTCAGCGACAGAAAAGTCTGACTTAAGATGCCTCTTAGTATGAATGAATGAACGAACTAAACGCAGCCTAACCAGTATTGAGTAATTAGTACAGTAGGGAAAAAGAAAGGGGAAAATAAACACACACAAAAATACACAACGAAAAACGATAAATGTATGCGTACACTGTAAATCTTTGCGTTAAATTAATGCAAGCTTTGCAGAAGGAACAATGATCTTACCTGTTGGCTCTGAATCTCCGAATAGCCTTTATCCAGTGTCCTAACTGAGAAAAGTAACCTCCTTGATAACTTTTCTGTTTCTTCCGAAGTGTGCTGGCCTTGAAATACGGACAGAGGCTCGATAGTCATTTCCTCCTTAAATGAGAGCAGAATGAAGTGGATGTGGTCTTGTCCGTCCTCCAGGTGATCCAAAAATGTCCTTTGAAGTTCATGGAGCACAAACCGGTGAAGGAGCTGCTGATCTGTCAAGTCGCGGGATGAGATGATCTGGATGAGTCGGACAAGGTGGTGCGGTGTGAGATGAAACTCGCAGTGAACCCCTCGAAAGTGAACGTACAGCTTCACGGACAAGCCTGCATAGTGCTGGAACAAAGAAGAACTATGAGCTAGATGGAACTTCCTATGGAAGGATTTCACAAAACTAAGAATCTGCCGCAGCCACAAAATTTTCCCTAATATCCCCACTTTGTGATAATTGAAACATGCTGGCATTATTTATTTGAGTGTCCTATATATAGTCCCCAGCGTTTTGAAATGATAAGTAGCTTGACTGAACATCGAGTTGAGTTTCCATTTTGCCTTAGCTTATATGTATAAGAGAGACAGTTCTTAAGTTTATTATATGTATGTATGTATGTATTCTTTGTAACCCGTTACATTCAAATTGAACTTTTTACTTTTTAATTGTCCGCCCGAGTTCTCTCCTGAGTTTGTGAATCTTCGTGGTATTGATGTAAGGCCTACGAGCGAACTGATATACCTTGGCCTTCCGATTGGCCCGTCACTGCCCGCAACTCGTAAGCTAATTATCGCTCGCACTGATAGGAAACTTCGTGGAGCCTACGCGTCACTTTTTCCGTCGCAAGTGAATATGTCGAAAAAGCTCCTTGCAATTCTGTACAACGCTGTGGCTTTGCCTCATTTAATGTTTGTGGCTCCATTCTGGGATCTTCTAACCGCTACGGACAAGAAAGAGTTGAGAAAGCTGTTTTTATGGCACTTGCAGCTTCGCTCAAGTGCCATATACCGATCACCTTTCGGTCGGTCGGTCGGTCTGTCCACTCATCTCGAGTTGGGGCACTTCCAGATGTGCTAGGACGATGAAACTTGGCAGGCGAATCAGGGACACGACCAAAGTAACCTGGAAATAATCAGTTTCCCGATCCGACCATCTGGGGGGGGGGAGTGGTGGGCCGGGGAATTCTGAAAATTAAGTAGTTTTTGTCACACTTTTTCGAGTTACTTCCACATGTGCTAGGACGATGAAACTTGGCAGGAGCATCAGGGACCCGACCGGACTAACCTGGAAATAATCAGTTTCCCAATCCGACCACCTGGGGGGGAGTGGAGGGCTGGGGAATCCGGAAAACTGGAGTAGTGTGTAACTTTCGAACGGGTGATCAGATTGGAATGAAACTTAATAGCTGAATAAATGGCATACCTCTGATGTCCCATTTGAAGTCCGGGCCGGATTCGATAGCTATGGGGGAGTTGGGGGGGGGGGGACCGGAAATCTCGAGAAACGGTTAGAATGGAGAGATCGGAGTGAAACTTGCTGGGAAGAACAAGCATCTGCTCCAGATGAATCGTTTATACATTTGGACTGGATCCGGACACTAGGGGGGGGGGGGGGGGTGGAGGGGAGTTTCCCGGAATTCCGGTAATGGCGGTTTTGGGGATTTTCACGACGAAACTTGGGAGGCGAATCAGGGACCCGATCAAACTGACCTATAAATACAAATTTACATGCTCCGATAGTCGTGGGGGGAGTAGCGGGAGGGGGAATCCGGATTATTGAGTCATGCGTAACTTTGGAACGGTTGATCGGATTTGAGTGAAATTTGATAATTGATCAGAGGACATGTCTCTGGTGATCTTTGTCATGTCCGGGCCGGATTCGACAACAATGAGGGGGGGGGGGGGAATTCGTGACCGGCTCAGACTGGGGAGATCGGGATGGAACTTTGTGGGAATGATAAAGAGATGCTCTGGATAAATCACTTACAGAACCGGATTGGCTCCGGCGAGTGTGGGGGAGTGTGAGTGGGGGTCCGGAATTCCGGTGATCGCGATTTAAGGTACTTCCAGATGTGCTAGGACGATGGAACTGGGCTGGAATATTAGAGATTCGACAAGATTGGCTCAGAAATCGCCACTTTCCAAATCCAACATTCCTTAAAGTACCGATCTTGACCGAAAATTTAGAAAAATACTTTTAAGCAAATTATAAATTTTCATGATCCCCATGAACCCATTATCATTTTTGCCTCGAGGGTTTTGCTTACAAATGAAGTTCTAGCTCCCTTAAAGTGCGCATCTGAACCGCAAGGTCGAAAACTACTTTTTTTTTTTTTTATCAAACGATACATCTCAACCCATGATCATTTGTGCCACAAGGGTTTTGCTTTAAAATTTATTTTATCACCCTTAAAGTGCACATTTTAACAGAAAAGTGAAAAAAAATACATTTTACCAAACGGTATATATCAATGATCCCTAAGGGCCTGTGATCGTTTTGTCTCAATAGTTTTTCTTACAGATGAATTTCTAGCGCCTATAAAGTGCGTATCATTACAGCCCAAGTTCTAAAACAAAATACTTTTTCTCTAGCTCCCTTAAAGTGCGCATCTGAACCGCAAAGGTAACCTTAAAAGTACTTTTGATTACACACTACATCTGAACCCATGCAAGTGCCATATGAGCTTACAGCTCTTGTTTAAATTTGCTAAATATCTCCTCCAAGTTCCCAGTTGGTCCCGCAACCGGTATTTCATCCAGAGGTACTCTATCGCAGACCCCGTGCTTAGCGTCGAAAATCTGGTCGCGAACCTTGTTCATAAAGATGTTGAACACCCCTGGATGGGTATTCTTTTTTGATAAGATTCTTTGTCTTGTGATTTTGTATCTAGGTTGATTTTTTTTTTTTTTTTCTTGACTGTTTTTTTTTTCTTTTCTTTTCACATACTCCATCTTTTTTCCGCTGTGTTGTTTGATGGGCAATAAAATACTTCATTCATTCATTCATTATGAATACGAAACGTTTTGAAATCGTTTAGACGAAGGCTGATAGAAATTATCGTTGGGTTAATCTTAGCTTTTTTTTTCCTTTCTTCTTTGAATGTGATCGCCTGTTTTGCTTTGATATTCTAGTTTTAGGCTTTAGCTGTGAAATGCCTTGTATTGATTTATTCACAAATAAAGTACCTATCTAACTACCCCCTGCAAATCCCGAGACTAGATTCGACTAAGACTCCCAAAGGCATAATTTCAAAAACAAGTTCAAGTTCACCTGTTAAGTAGTTACATGTTCCTACGACTTCCGGGACCGGAAATTCGGGTCAAAAAGGCACAGAGTAGCTGCACGAATTCGCACAGCCGAGGGGAAGGGATTGCGCATACTTTCTCGAAACAGTAGTTGCGTCTTTGCAGTTACCATGGTATCTGGTACCACGGTCTAAAGTCGTTGTCGCGGTTAGCGTGGCATCTGATACCACGGTCAAAAGGCGTTTTTGCAGTTATCGTGGTATCTGGCCAGTTATCGTGGTACCTGATATTCAGATACCACGGTCCGACCGTGGTAACTGATCGTGGTATCTGAAACGTCACCTCACTTCAATCAATTTTTGTCAAATTGGTGAGAAAGAAGTTTGGCACTTAGTGATGTGACCACTGTCGGTTTTGCAGAGCAACCGTATATCAAATACCACGGTAACTGCAAAAACGACTAATTGCAGATCCAGTTACCGTGATAACAGATACCATGGTATCTGCAAAAACGCAACTAGTAGCCTTTTCACTTTCCACCCGTGGTGGTTCCTATAATTACAGGTCCCTACAGTTCGGCCGATACGTTTCTGACCTCCCAATGTTGAAATTAGCATAAAAGGGTATTATTATACCCTATATGACTATAGTTATAAAGCAAAAACTTACTTTTGACACAAGTCTTAGTTCGGAATTGCTGTTCCACTTGTGGTTAAGCAAAGAAGAGCAAATAAGGTTCAGCTGAGATCCTTCTAAGTCTGATACCTGAACGACAGTAAAATACCGAAGAAGTCGTTGGTCCACATCAGTTTCTGCTTGAACAGCAGCAATCACGTTCTAAATGGAAACAAAAGAATGTCAGAACCAACTCCCCCACAATAGGCTTAGTATTTGGTCAGTTATTTACTACTTCAACCATCGAAGTAAATTCTTCGTTTGTTTATAGTATTCATACATCAAATCACACATCTGAATTAAAGTGCGAAGAGCACCCACTTTTTGTCATCGCTGCTCATCATCTAGCGAAAACCGATAAAACTTTAAAGGGTGAAGAAGATCACCGAGAGAAGGCCGCTCTGATTAACTGCAGGTCGCGGGCCCTTCAGTATATGAGCGAACGATTAGTACTGTAGATGGATAGGGCAGAATTAAGCCCGTTAAAACTTGAGGTCACGCAAAGAGGTCAGAATTGACCGTGTCAAATTAGAGTACGATGTAACCAGTATCAGTGAAGAAAATGTCCACTGGAGTAAAGACAATTCGACGAGGAAGGCTCATTAGAAACTTGATTCCGTACTAGATTCCAATCAGCAATCGGTCTACTCTGAATTTTCAAAGAAAACTGTCAATGTACTATTTGAAAAGCACATAAGGTTTTAGGTGCACATCTTATTCAACTTACGATGTCAACAAGCTCTACCACGTCGCCTCCAGTCTCAGCAACAATTGAACCCCGGTCCAGCCACATGCGAATCATCTCCAATTTAGTCTTATTCGTTTTGTCAGGTCTACAAATACTTTGTAGGTCGTCAAAGAACATGACAAAACGTTTCCCAAGGGGAGGTCCGTAGGTTCCTTTTCTACGCCTAAAAAAGGGATCACAAGGTTGAATCTCGTGACATAGCTTTGCAAAGACACAGTTGAATGATCGAGTAAACAAATTTTGTGATCAAGTTTGTAACCAAGTTTCATATATTTCTATTAGAGATAGCGCGGTATCGGTTTGGAATTAGCTTCCGGTCAACGAAGGGAGGCTGAAAACGTATTTATTTTTAAGAGTAAATTAAAAGGGCATTGGTTGGGAGGAGAATAGTGTGGAAGTGAACTCAGGGAAGGAGCGGATAAATGATGTGACGAGGGATCGTTGTTCATAAAAGGTGAAAAAAAAAATACTCTGCACAGGCCATGGTGCTTCTAACGAGTGACCGATGGTTGTTTTCTGAGGATTTTGTTGAACGTGCTTTGATACAAATAAATTGGAACTGAACTGAAAATCCAAACCCCTAGAAAACCAATTAGCTCTGTTAGGACGAAACGAAGACAAAACAGAAACAAGACACACCTGTCAAGACGCGAAATAATCTCCTTCTGTAAGCCCAAGGAGGTCATAGAGCTGGTCAGCTGGACGGTTGCCGAAACGAAGGACTCGCGCGACAGCTGAGATATGAGATGCTGCACCATAAAAGACTTTCCAGAATCCGGAGCGCCAACCACAAGTAGTGGTTTTCCAGTTGCCATGGAAAGCTTTAAGAAGTACTGGAGACGACACAGACTTTGAGTGCATACCACGGACTTCAAAACCTATAAAGGACTCCAATCATTAGCAAAAATCGGGAAAAAGAACGTTCTTTCTGGAGAGCGGGAACGGGAAGATAAGGACTGGGCTTCAAACCATGGAAGTACGACTTGGTGGAACGACAATCCAAATGGAATCTAACATTCGGGATCGAAGCATCTGCATTGCGAACTGCCCCGCGCCAGCTGTATGGCCACCTCACCTAAGAATAAACACTCATAAAGAACAACCTCTACGGGAGAAACTGACCATTCTTGGCGGGCCAACATCGACTGAAAGTCAACTTAACCTTATCTTTCGGCAGAGCAGCATAGCCTGCAGAGCGATCGGTAATATGAAACCAAGTCCTAAATACTAGGACCTTGGGTTACACGGACCCTAAGATTCCAGACAATAAGCAGCAGCCACCACAAATCATTGGGACCACAGTAGGTATCCAAACGGTGAGGGCAAACTGGCAATTATCCTTACATTATCGTCTAAGAGAGACTGGACCGGAATTACATCTTTCCAATCGAACCATTTATCTTCAGACTTCTTGTCCACGCAGAGGGTGAACACTGACGGTTCCATCGGCAGTTCCACAGTGAAGGGCTCATCTAAGGTTCTGATCAATTCTAGAAGATGATCTCTAAAGAGCTGAGCGCTAGACCCTAGAAAAAGAAATGGAACTCATACAATACTACATATTCTTTTTACAACGACGTTTGAATTATCCGTAACTCGAATATCGTTTTCGTATTAGGCCCCCATGGCCCCTTCGAGTTCTCCAGTACGCCAATGCACTGCATTGAGAAATCTAAGTATGGCATGAGACTCCGCTAGCCACTCACAGGCCTTTTTCATTGCTTCCTTAGAAAAAATATTACATTTTCACTTTAGCCTATACGCAAAAAACAGTTACCAACCCCTCTTTGAACAATACTCGACCAGAACATTTGCGTGTGGTTGGGTACTAGCACAATACAAACGGCATGTGGTTGCGTTTTTCTGACAAGTTTTCTTCTAGAAGCCAACACGAGTTTCTGCGTAGGCTAAGCTAGGAGGATATGCGATGCATCGATTTCTAGATTCTATAATTTGATACTTTGAAAGCCTTCGGAAGTCGAGAGAAAAGTTACACATAACTGTGCCTTAATCTCTATCGTGCAAAGAATACAAATCTATACCTGTTAGAACCATTCCGACAGTCGACATGCAGGAAAATAGAAATGATCGCTCTATCCACACGTTGGTAACCGTTTCCTCCGAGGCTCGCTGAAGCAAAACTCGGCCGAAAAAGCTCAAGAAGCTCTAGAAAAGAAAGGAAAATAGTTAGTATACAGCTGTACTTTTTAGAGCTTAGGCTACTCAAGCCGCAATTT
This sequence comes from Branchinecta lindahli, assembly GCA_023053555.1. Lineage (NCBI taxonomy): Eukaryota > Metazoa > Arthropoda > Branchiopoda > Anostraca > Branchinectidae > Branchinecta > Branchinecta lindahli. The sequence continues at coordinate 13,153,749 of JAKZAO010000001.1, forward strand.
AGAAAAAATAAGCAATTTATGTGTAGACTATATACTGTACAAATGCCTAATTACCAGATGCGCGTAATAAAATCATTCACTCATTCACCCAAAATCATGTAACTAAACGGGATATTTTGTCACTGTTTCAGTTCGTTCTCACCGGGTTCCTTGGATTGGTTAACAAGAGCTGTAAGCTCCTATGGCACTTGCATGGGTTGAGATGTATTATTTGATTAAAAGTAATTTTCGACTGCGCGGTTCAGATGCGCACTTTAAGGAAGCTAGAGAAAAAGTATTTTATCGCAGAACTTGGCTGTAATGATGCGCACTTTAAAGGCACTAGAAAATCATCTGTAAGGAAGACCCTTGAGGCAAAAACGATATCAGGCTCTTAGGGATCATTGATATATACGTATGATCAAAAGTATTTTTTTTCCGCTAATGCGGGTAAAATGCGCACTTTAAGGGTGCTAGAATTTTTTTTTTTTGCAAAACCCTTGTGGCACAAATGATCATAGGTTGAGATATCGTTTGATAAAAAGTACTTTTCGACCTTGCGGTTAAGATGTACACTTTAAGGGAGCTAGAACTTCATTTGTAAGCAAAACCCTTGAGGCAAAAATGATCATGGACTCATGGGGATCATGGAAATGCATATTTTGCTTAAAAGCATTTTTCTTAATTTGCGGTCATGATTGGTACTTTAGGGAATGGTCGGATTTGAAAAGTGGCGATTTCTAAGCCAATCTTGTCGAATTTCTAATATTCCAGCCAAACTTCATCGTCCTAGCACATCTCTTACCTCGCGATCACCGGAATTCCGGACCCGCCCCTCAAACTCCCCCCACAGTCGCCGGAGCCAATCCGGTTCGGTTTTGGACTTGTTTGTTATTCCCACAAAGTTCCACCCCGATCTCTCCAGTCCAATCCGGTTACGTATTCCCCCCCCCCCCCCAATTGTTGTCGGATCCGGTCCGGACATGGAAAAGATCACCACAGGCCCTCTGCCCGTAGGGAAAAAAGGTACCCGGATTCCCGCGTAAAGGTGTTCGGAATTTTGGAACAACATTCCGGGCACGGAAAACGTCCCGGAATTCCGCGGTTTGACAGGAATTCCGCGTTAAACTGCGGAATTCCAGGAAACAAGACTCCCCAGGCGGGATTTCCGTTACGTTTTCCGTGCCCGGAATGTTGTTCCAAAATTCCGGACACCTTTACGGGAATCCGGGTATCTTTTTTCCCTACGGGTGTTCAGTTATTAAATTTCACTCGAATCCGATCACCCGTTCCAAAGTTACGCATGGCTAAATATTCCGGATTCCCCCTCCCTCCGATCCCCCCACGACTATCGGATCGAGTGAATTTTTAATTACAAGTTAGTTTGATCGGGTCCCTGATACGCCTCCCAAGTTTCGTCGTGAAAATCCCAAAAACTGTCATCACCAGAATTCCGGGAAACTCCCTTCCACCCTCCTCCCCCCCCCCCAAGTGTCCGGGTCCAGTCCAAACCTGTAAACGATTTATATGGAGCAGATTCTTGTTCTTCCCAGCAAGTTTTACTCCAATCCCTCCACTATAACCGTATCTCGAGATTTCCGGTCTTCCCCCCCCCAACTCCCCATAGCTGTCGAATCCGGTTCGGACTTCAAATGGAAGATCAGAGATATGTCATTCATTCAGGTATTAAGTTTCGTCCCAATCCGATCACCTGTTCGAAAGTTACACAACACTCAATTTTCCATATTCCCCCGCACTGAATCACATATACAAACCCCTTTGACCCTCGAATGCACTAGCTCTTTCCGCTGTTAACAGAGTGATCCGATGCAAAGAGTGACGTCACGCCGCCCGCAGACCTACTAGTGAGAAGAAAGGGGTAGGGGTTTTACAAAAACTACTAAATTCTCAGAATTCCCCGGCCCACCACTCCCCCCCAGATGGTCGGATAGTGAAACTGATTATTTCCAGGTTAGTTATATCGGGTCCCTGATATGCCTGCCAAGTTTCATCGTCCTAGGACATCTGGAAGTACCCTAACTCGAAAACAGTGGACCGCCCGACCGCCCGACCGACCGACCGAAAAGCGATCGGTATATGGCACTTGAGCGGAGCTGCAAGTGCCATAAAAACAAGAAAAATTCACATAACTGTAATAACAGTAATCGGGAGCATGATTATTACTTACTATTTTCGTTCCCGCCTCATAAAAGCTACTACGCTGACCGTTTCAACCTTCTGGATATAAGAACTATTATAAAATATTTACTTACCACGCTTGGGAGCGTAGTAAGCGTGGTAACTACGATCTCTGTGATGTGATTGTCCCGATTAGCCCGTGGCACGATATTTTGCCGAAAATATAGAAATTCGTCCCAGCTTTGACGAAGCCAAAATTCGTGACGTCATGCATAGTAACTACGTAATGTCGGTTGGAACACGCTCCTTATGTCACCAAAAGAGGTAAGTGCGGTAAGCATGAAAATATGTGTAGCGCCAGTAAAGAACGTATTTTACGAAAATATAAACCTTGGATATAAGAACGGACGAAACGATTGAGAGAGTTGTATGTATTAAACTTTAACGTTTCAGATCTATTCCACAGTCCTCGCCGGCCGGCTATGCATACACTGTCCTAAAACATGGTATCGGGACTTACCGAGAAAAGCTGGATCTTCCCAAGGTTAAGTTTGCACTCATCCTGCCTTAAAGAAAACGAAACTAGCGGCTTCAACACATTCTGAAGAATTATCCGAATTCGGTGGATTTGGACGGTTGTAAGCCCGGGCTTTGGTCTCCTTGCACCAACGGAGTCGGAATCTGAGCTCGAGTTCGACATGGCTCCCATTGCAGCTTCACGTTTTAGTTGACTCCGCTGCTTCCCTTTCTCTGGCTTCGCAGCACTTGAAACGCTCACATCTGATGAGTCTCCGCTTGAAAAGTTCAGACGACTTGCTTCGTTTGGTTGAAATCGCTGGATAATATCTTGTAGAAACTCGGAGCAGAGAGTTTTCCAGGAAAGGACATTGGTCTCAACGATCAGAGTAGGACAACGGGACAAGGTCGAGGCAGGGGCGGAGCTGATACCATCGGTTTCAAAGATGATCTTGGTGCTTCTTTGCGGCTGAAACGATAGCTTATAACAGATTTAGATCTCTGCTGCTCGCTTACCAGTTTCTTAGTACAAGCAATCCGTCCTAGAACACGACAACTCAAGAGTTCTGCCACCCAACTGACTAAAATAAAAGAAGAACATGTGAATCAATAAGATGCAGGGGTTGCTGCAAATGCGGGTGCAAGAAGGCTACACTCCCGAAGCTACATTTTTCCTCCTCCCTCTTCCCAACCCTCACTTCCTTGCCGCAGACAGACAACATCTTTGAGAAGCAATTTCTTCAAAGATTTAATCTGCGAAGCTGACAGGGGTCATGCCTGTTCATGCACCACTCTTCAGCGTGGAAATTCTTTTGCGACAACTGGGAACTTTTGATATTCGTCGTCTTTACTCAGCATAATCTTCAGCTAACTCATCGGTGGAACAACAACAAACATGAGAAGAATACTGTTGACGACTAACTCTTCGTGCTGAGAAAGAATCGCCGTGTGCCTAGCGAAGAGCAAGAAACATCACCACAACCTGACCACAACCAACGTCATTGATTGGTTTACATATGATTTAAATCAGATTTGAGGATTTGTTTGGGCGACGTTTCTCGTTATTTATGTTCACTGGCGTGTTTCGGACTTAATCATACAGAGTATTCACTTCATTTTGCAGTTTATAGTGTGAGTCTCACCTGAATTGTCTCTCCGGACGATAAGGAGAGTTTTCCATCCCTGTCCAGTAATGTATCAAGGGGCTCCAAGACAGACGGTTCCATGGGCCCATTCAACACGATCCATTGCTGGCCCGAAGACTCCATCCGGGAAGTCCCACGGACAGCCAGTGACACAAGACCTAAAAGGGTTATGTTAAAGGTTACACAATTGAAGGCTCATTGAAGAGCTTATGGTTCCAGTTTCCCACCACAGGCATACAGTGTTGCATTCCAGTCCAAATTCCCCGGAAGAAGAAAACAGATCGGCTCGTATTCACTAACTCTCGCAATGTCACCCGAAGGTGAAAGCACTCCTCACGAGAATCTCAAGCAAACGTTGTCTTGATTGGTTTGTATAGTCAGTACCTCCGACGGAACCAATCACAAAACGACGCGAGAGGCGGGGCTTGATTCTGAAAACACTCTCCCACGTCAAGATTAGATTGGGTAGAGAGAGGGACTTGCCTTTCAAAAACTTGGATACGATAATGATAATATAAATAAAACTTGCTATGTGAACTAAATATAACTTTGAATAACTTATAAATATAAATATAACTTACCATCGCTCCATTCTCTATTTTCCCAAGTTCCCATGATCTGACTGGATGTCCCAGCCGATCCAAACAGCCAATTTACATGCACTTCAACATCTTCAGACTTCGCGTAGTAAGCACACAGAACCTGCAAAGAGAGTCCAGCTTTACAACACTACAAAAATATCGCAGCTTGCTTTCATAATTACAGAGCTCTATGGTTGAGACTGTTCTTAACTCCTCGACTCGAGGATGAGAAGAAGGTTCGTCAGAAGGTCAAATTAAATCAATTCTTTGAAGGTCAGATGACGTCAAATTATTTTCTACTAGTCCGAAGAGGACAGTCAGCTTGGCTTCGAACAACATTAAATAACTGATCCACACCCCAAAGACAGCTGCGCCATCCCAGTTAAGCAAAAAATCGTTGTTTTGTAAAAAAAAAAAAAAAAAATCTGTATGGCGTGCAGCGGTAAATCCCAATTCAGTTTGGTGGTGTGGATCTGGAAGGGTGATGGTTGATATTGCTACTTATCTTAGTGTGGCACTATATTAGGTGTGCTTAAATGTCTGACATTTGGTTTCGAGCCTATTCTCTGTTTTACATCATAATTTAGACCGATATTAAAAAAAAACCCATAGAACTTCAAATTAATAGTTTTCTCCTCAAGAGCTAGGTTTCTGGTTCGGAAACTTAGCCCTCCCTGTTCAGACGTAACTTTTCCCACTACTCATAATGACGGTCAAGGTCCGAACGTTGGTTTCAAAATACTAGCCAATACTTACCTTGATTAGTGTGCTTTTTCCAGAGCAAGCGGGTCCGCATACAATTACAGCACTTGAACCTTGTAGCAGTGAATGCAAGTCTATCAGTTTCCGAAGGAAAGGCTCAGTAACAACCAGCTTAAGATCTTTAATCACTTCCGCGAGACTCTCCCATAGAGCCCTTGGCCTGTCCTGGATACCTTCACACGAAGGAAATTTCTCTCGTAGAAGCCCTTCAAAGATCGGAAGTTCCTGCGAGATGGAAAAAATCAGAGGAAATAGGACAGACAAGAGGGACATGGAGTATGGATGTAAGAATCTGAATGGTTATCACAGCTTAATAACCCAGGGGTTATGTATACGTCTATTCAAACGGCTTTGAGTTGCAAGGCCGCGGAAGCCTACACAAATATAGATCGAATTTGTAACTGATATCACGATGGAGCGAACGAGTTCGAAAGATCATTCGTTGGCCGAAAGTTGGTGATAGCGCTCGTGAGTCTCGTGACTAAGTAATACAATGACCCGTATGGAAATAATTAAGTCGTAAACAGTTGTTAACGATCGTTTACAATTGTTAACGATTGTTTGCAGTTGTTAACGATCGTAAACAATTGTTTACGATCGTAAACGGTTGTTTACGATCGTAATTTTACGATCGTTTTTTTACGATCGTAATTTAACGATCGTAAACAATTGTTTACGATCGTAAACGGTTGTTTACGATCGTAAACGGTTGTTTACGATCGTAATTTTACGATCGTTTTTTTACGATCGTAATTTAACGATCGTAAACGGTTGTTTACGATCGTAATTTTACAATCGTTTTTTTACGATCGTAATTTAACGATCGTTTTTTTTACGATCGTAATTTAATGATCGTAAACAATTGTTTACGATCGTAATTTTACGATCGTTTTTTTACGATCGTAATTTAACGATCGTTTTCAATTGTTTACGATCGTTTTCAACTGTTTTCGATCGGAAACAAATGTTTTTATTTTCAAGACGATAAATACAGACCTGATTTCTAACAACGGCAATAAGAAAGTTGATTAGTTTTTAGTTTGGTATAGCTAGGGGTAGGGTTGTTGGGATAGTGTTAGAATAGGATTAGGTTGAGGTAGTTAGGTTAACGGATCACTAGCGACCATTGCCAGGCGATCATACCTAACCAATTGATTACCTTTCCTTTTCACTTAACCACTATTATTCTACCTTCTACCCACTCTGAAAAGTTACGTATACCATTATTCACCCCTATAACTTGGCGCTGACAAGTTATACCGAAAATGCCTTCTTCCTATACAATGAATTCCCAGAGGTATGCTGACCTCACGTACGCAAAGCATGACCTGTGACTGCGCTCTGCAACAAGCCAATCAGCGCCGACCGCCTCAGACCGCGACCGCCTCAGGGAGTGACATTTCTTCGGGGTGTTGCGGATAAATGTTCCCTAAGTTCCCTTCGTTAGTTTTTATTCGTTTTGTCCAAACAATTGAACAAATGTAGAACTGGCTGAGAAATCTGAGAATGATATCTTTTCTACTCTAGTGGGTGGCTTAGTGGAATCTTCATGTCTTCTTATGGTCGCAGATCTTTCAGGACCTCACCAGCTGGAAGTGGAATGCCTTCATGACAGCATATTTTACAAAAATCTGGAAATATCAGTTCTTAATTCAGTTATAAAAATGGAAGTGACTACATACAGTGTGGAAATATGCCCAATGCTCGTATTGAAAAAAAAATCTTAGAAATAACTGTTTTCGATAATAACGATCGTTTACTATTGTTTTTTTTTTCAGCTTGAATTATCTGCCATAATCATACTGGAAATACGATTGGGAACAACCGTTTCCGATCGGAAAAATACGATCGTTAACAACTCTTTCCAATCATAAAAAAACAATCATAAAAAGTAATTTGTGGATTACCTTGGATACACGGAGATTTTGGAGAAACCAAAGGTAACTTGGTGTTCGTAAATATTCGACCCATCGTAAAATAATAGTGTGTCCTACCTTCTCGGCCCACATGAATCACTACTTTAACGATCGTAAAAATACGATCGTAAAAATACGATCGTTAACAACTGTTTCCGATCGTAAAAAAACGATCGTTTACGATCGGAATGTCCCATAATACGATCGTAAAAAAACGATCGTTTACGATTGGAAACGATCGTTTCCGATCGTAAAAATACGATCGTTTACGATCGTTAACAACTGTTTTCAATCGTAAACGACTGTTTCCAATCGTAAACAACTGTTTCCAATCGTAAAAAAACGATCGTTTACGATCGGAATGTCCCATAATACGATCGTAAAAAAACGATCGTTTACGACTTGAATTATTTCCATACGGGGATGAAACGGTACAGGTTTTCAGCTCCACTTTAAATAACGAACTTTTCTTCTGTCTTTTCAGCGAAGCTTATCAATAAACAAAGAAACAGAACTGTCCTCAAAAACAAAGTTGACATAGGTAGCGAGATTCCCACAATTCAAACACAATGCTCGATATCATTACCTGCGTACCGAATCCGCACACAATCACATTGAAGCAGATCAGCGCGAGTGTCATCTGATCCAATTACGGTGTCGTCCAGACATCCGAGGACTCATGTTGGAGAGCTAAGATCGTCCCACCCATGGATTCAAGGTCACGGATTCAAGGTCATTCTTATGAACCAGGAATTTGAAAACCTTAAATTCCTAAGGCTTACGTAACAAACTACGTAAAAAACAATGATGCTTCAGCTATATGTGTCTTTCCCAATCACCCAGAGCTCTACTACCACTAAACGTTTCCTTGAAATCAGTCCCTGTGAAAATTTCAAATCAGACTGTGCGTACAAACGGAAGGACTTTTACTAACTGATGTAGTAAATTAAAAACTCACCTCGGCAGAAATATACGGCTTTTGCATTTGGAGAACCTGAGAAGCGCAGATTTTCTCTTCATCGTCAATGGACGCAATTAAATTTTGTTTCCCGTAGCGTTCATCGAGTATCCTCCGAGAAAGAACCAGAACGGCCCTGGCATTGGTTAACACGTTCCACTGACCTGCTCGACAGGATTTGATCTTCCGCTTGGCACAGCGATTCAGGTCGACATACTTTGAGCAAAAGCTAAAAAGCAAAGCTTATATTCTGAATGTTTGGAGTAAAGTAGAGGAGTAGAATTTATTCATGAAATAACTACCACAGCGAGGACGCCGAATTTAAATTTGTCGTCAACATAAAGATATTCGCTAGGCTAAATATTTAGTAGCCTGTTTAATGTTTAGAAGCCTGATAGCCTTGTAGAAGTTCTTAGTTTTCTACACACCAAGATTGAAGGTTAATGGGTCTTTCATTTAAATATACGTCTAGACGGAAAATCTGGTTCAAGATTCCGACAAGCTCTCTTCACGATAAAACGGGGGAGCGTTTTTAACTGAAGGATAAGCAACACGGTTTTGCCGTTGATTGCTTGTGTTTGTTGTATAAAACTGCTATACGATATCAGTGTTATAGTGCGATTCCATATACAGCGTTCATATATGATATCAGTTTCAACGTGCATCCACAAAACCGACTTACCTTCTACCATCCAAAAAACCATGGCAAGATGCTAGGCCTTGCACAACCACTGCCACATCATCCATTCGCACATTGATGAAAGCGAAAATTGAAGACAAGCTGTCTGGAGCACATTTCGAAAACTTGTTCCTGGAAGATGCAAAGATTTCAAAGTATTTCCTTGGTCTTTTTTCCTAATTCACGGTTGGTCTTCCAATAAGTACTTGAAAGTTAAAGTTTAACTGAAAAGCCAACTTATTTGTGTGTCATTTAATTGGATACACTGAATTATTTGGATTCTGCAAAGGGATTTTTTGATTTTCCACTATCTGCTCTAGTTATGAGGCTCAGAATATCTCCAGCTGTCCCCACAGCGAAAACTCTACTATGACGCGAGAAATTTTAATCTCAACACAAATGCGGCTTTTCAGTGGGCAGTGGCGAGATTGGTGACGATTGCTTAGTGCCTGAACAAAAAAAAATGATAAATCTTTTTCGTAAGGCATAGGCTACAACAAAAATACAAGCGCACAGACGCAACACAAATCACACGGAAATTCCACTATTTGAAAATCGGTTATTCGTGAATAGCGGAACAACGAAGTAAGGCATTTTGAGCGGGTCTTCAAGCCAATTTAAGTGAACAAGTGATGGGTAACTAGACCGTCCTATCCGAGCCCTTTTCGGTTAAACTTTAAGCTTTCTTGTTTACAGAGGTTGGTAGCTTTCTTTCTATATCGGCGCGAGTACTCACCTGTTGGGAGGTGCTCCACGAATACCACTTCTTTTTCATAGGTTGCAGGGACCGTGCCTTTTCGACGTTTATCCTGCCATCGTTGATGTTTGCACGTATCAGCGGACACACGCTCTCTTATACGATATTTACTCGGCACGCGATGCAACTACACTGTCAGAAGTTCGATGGGATTTAACACACGGATTGGCATCTTTGTGTTAAATGTTAAAACGGATACCGAAAACATTTACGTTATGACCCTTTTAAGCATTATCTTTTTGTGAATCATGTCACTGTCAGAACTTTTACACCATCTAAATTAATGGTAAGCGCTCGTAGTGATAGCCTTCCTTTGGGAATTCGAAGAAATTATATGGGTAGTGCTAAGGGGCGGTCTAGTGGTCTTTACTTTTGTCCAATGTGTGGTTGTGTGGATGAGAATTTGTTTCATTTTATGTGGGAATGTGTGGAGTTGAATGATTTAAGAGTTGAAATATTTGGGGAGCGAATTTTCGGGGAAGGTTGGTTGGTTGAAAAGTTTAAGGATAAAAGTGTATTTGGGGTTAGGCAACTTGGAAGGTTTTTGCGGATAGGATGGAAACACAGGGAAGAGTTTTTGTAATTAGGATTTGTGGGGGGAGATATTTGTTTGTTTGTTGTTGTATTTTGTATGCGATGGCCCTTGGGCTTTAAGCAAATAAATCATATCATATCATATCATGAATGCGCATTCGTGTGTTCAGTTTTTATCAAACTTCTGGCAGTGTAGTTACCATGTCGCTCTCGCTCAAAACAGGGCAGAAACCTACCATTCACTCGTCGTGAAGATCAGAACGCAAGACCCACTGATGCTAACTTCCAGCGAGCCGATCATAAACCTCCGCAATCCTTTCTTCAAGGTAGCGAAGAGGTTCTCTAATGTTTGTGCGAAGACACTAAGAACTCCAGGTTTAATACGATCAACGGCATGGACAGAAAGCCAGGAACCCGACTGAATAGCACCCTGAAAGAACGAAACACCAAAGAACTCAAACAGCATAAGGCTATCCACGCAGTTAGAAAAGGGATTCAGATGAAAAATGGTTGCACAAATGTGGTCACGTGCTGAACTACGGAAATGCACCAAAAACTTTCGCCGCGCCAAGCACCGAGTCAGGATATGTGGCCTGACCGCCTGCCAAGCCGCGACTAGATTCGAAGGGAATGAATTTAAGTTTTAATGCCCATTGCCCAGTTCTGAATTTGACAAGACCAACATAGCCACGACAATCTGTGAGAGGAGTTGGCACTTCCGCAAAATGGCAAATGAAGGCAAAAGTCCTTCTGAAGTACACCACCAAGGTAGCCAAAGCTAAACACGTATCCGATTATCGCCACCACCCCATTTCGTCTACCAAAATTTTCTTCTTTTCTTGAGGGGTGAGGGCTTCTTTTCTTTCAAACATCTGGATCAACGGAGTTGACTGTTCAGTCATCTAGCGATCGCTACACTGTGTTCGTTTCCTGAGGTTAGGTCAGACACTCACTCTTGCAACAGCAACCATCTCTTAATATACGAAGTACTCCGCAAGTATTAAAAAATTAAAAGAAAACTTACGGAGAGCACATTCAAAAGAGCATCGGCACTCGTATGTTCCGTAGCGTTGTACGTCATCAATGATCCCCCTGCCAAGTCTGCAGCATACTGCACGATCTCGGTCTTCCCGCAGCCTGTCTCGCCGTAGAGGATTACGCCTCGATGCTGGCAAACTGCTTCGAAGATTCCTCTGAAAGATTCACCTTATGAATTTCACACCAACTAGCGCAGCAGTAGCCATAGGCATGGACAGCGCCTTTGTACTCACCACGATGTTCCTTACAGCCTCTTTGAGAAGCCCCGTCCTAAAACGAGCGACAAACAGAAACGCTGACTTCTGTGGCCTCTCTCCTCACAATCTACTGAAAATCCGCACACAAACACTAGCTTCCGACCTCGAGCAACAGAGGATGCCTCGACACTTGAGCAGGATGCCAAAATACGGTTAGGAATAGCTGATTCTGGGAATCAAAGGGTAAAATTTTTGATGGCGCTCAACGGATAAGTCAGTTCCAGGCGTTTCAGCTAGAGAAGAAATATGATTCGCAGTCAGCTTGGGCTGGAAGAGTGCTGATCAAAGGGTACCCAAGCGACTGAGCAATCTACTCCAAAACCGCCCGCCAAGCAAGGAGACTCAGAGGGACCTGTTTCCGTGTTTTTGCTCGGATTAAACCGAAAAGTTGCTAAGCTCTCTAGAAGAGTCACTGATGGAATTCTGATACATTAAGTAATAAATAGCGTAAATTTTTTTTATAAGATTGGTGGTTCGTCCTTTGAGTACCTATTATATTATGAGTATATTATACTATTGAGCCGGCTCTATGCCGTGGAGTGAATCAATATTTTTGTTATTTTTTTTTATATTCCAGATTAATATCGCCTAAAAGACCTAACAAAAAAGTTAAAACTCCACGGGCCGCAGCAGCATAAGTGCTTTGGGAACCTATGTAGCTTTCCCTGGAAAAGTTTTCAGAAGTCTAACCGAAAGCTACGCGCAAGGTCGAATGTTCATAACCTGACTTTGTCGGAAGAAGATAATCTGCAGAGTCCAAGACAAAATAACTGGTGTAAATAAGAAGAAATAGTGTATTTGTAGAAACTTAACTTTCCGTGAGTTTTAGCGGTTATTGGAAAAGGAAAGTGGAACGAATCCCTAATTAGATTCCCTAATTAGCGATTTCCGAGCGCACCACGCTCGCAAGTGGTCCTGGAATCACACAAACATCCTAGCCCCCCCCCCCCGAAAAAAACACATATCGGAAAGGTTTAACGTGAGACCTTACCGCACAACTTTCACCACCTGAGAGGTTATTACGGGGCGTAGAGAATTTCCTGCATATTCGTATCCGTATGCTAGTACGGCAGACCCAACTTTGAGCAAGGCGTTGCTGTCATCTATCGTGCACCTAAGCTGCGATGTCCAAGGCTGCGTGGACTTGGAAGAAACGCCAATGGTGTGCAGGTAGCTTGTAACTCCTTTCACTAGAAAAAAAATTCTTGTAGGCCGTCGAAATTCTAATCGGATCTGACAAACTAATGTCGAGATGATTTCAACGAACCAAAATAAAGCCGTATTGATTTTTGTAGTTTTTGGTCTTCATGAAATAGCCTACAATGTGCGAGTCCAACAAAATAAAACCATCTCAATAACAACTACGAGAAGGAAGGAAAATTTAAAAGCCATTGACCGAAGGCCTTCGTTACTTCTTCTTGAATATATTGTTTACTTTTCATTCACATGTTGTTAATCTCTTAAGTATTTTCGGTCTCGCTTATGTAAGATTTACGTTAAAGAACGCAAATGGAGCCCGGGAAGACGCCATTGCCCCCCCCCCACCCCGTCCCCTTAGATTTCCGCGAAATGACGCCTGTCAGTAAGGCAAACAAATCTCGTCAGTTATACTTACAGTGCATGCAGAGCAGTATGATGTTCCCCAAATTGTCTTTTTCGAGTCCAATGGAACTCTGGAGATAAAGTCCGGTCGCATTGTTTAGCATTCCGTCGTACTTTTCGACGATCTCCTGAAATGAAACTTAATGAAGTTTAACTAAAAAAAAACATCTTAGCCTACTCTGACTCTGTTGAGGGATTTTAATTTTTTCACAGTGGGCTCTCGCAACGACGTTGAGAATATGGACGACAAGAACAAGTTAGACCACGGAATTTGAAGTTCATCGTCGACATGGTTTTTCCTTGCTTATAATCGCGGACGACGGACAATCAAAGACGCTGTTATGTGCCTGGCTGCAAAATCAGCTCAGAAGAGTCCCAGAATTAGCAGCCTAGTTCTCGCTTTATTGATAGCAGGCAATTTGGTGCTGTCTCTTATCCCAAATATTTGAAATTGCAAAGAGTTACCACAAGTTTGAAAGATCTTTAACTCAAAGCAAACAAAAAATCGTTCCTTGGGAACAGAGGAGCAGTGGACTAACACATTTTCATCGGTTTTCAGGCCTGTTTAAGTAAAAAGTTATTCTTAACTAGATTTCCGTATTTCTCAGCCCTATGCGGTGAACTTTTAACCCCGGAGGCGGTAAAACGTGAATCATGCGTATGAAGACCCACAGGATAAAGCGCACATAATGATTCTCTTTTCATACACAAGAGATATTGTCCCCTACTTGTCAACGGATATTGCACTATTCTTTCTATCCTCTAGTGTGCGTCATGTTGCCTTAGTACGTAGAATAGCCGGCATTTCACGGCCAACGGACCATTCCGATTTCAGAAACCGACAGTTGAGATGTGTCTTAGAAATAATCCGAGCTTACAGAAAGTCAGAATCCTCGACCTTTTTCTGACGGTAAGGAGCTCGCAGGCTCGCCCCTGACTTATTAGAACGGGTTAGCACACTTGGCATCTTCTTCCAATATCATGTAATATTTAGAAGAAAAAAAATATGTATGAACAACAATCATAAATACATTCGAAAACTGCTAAGCGATCATCGTTAACGTGCGATTAAGCCTCCTGCACGTGTGTACCTTTTCCATGTTATAAGTTGTAAAATCACGATAAAGGAAGCTAGTATTGCGTATTACCCCGATAATTGCTATACGTAGTACGTACGTACCCTCCCAGAACTAACAGTCAATTAACAAATAAAACATAGTACCTTTAGGTCCCGTCTGGAGTCTAAGGCTTTTTCAACCATCGCCGTCCACTGGGCAAGCATCACCATTAGTAGGATCTGGTTGGGGTACTTCGTTACTAACTGCAAAGTTATATTTGAAACGTCTTCTTTTGCTGCCTGATTGAGAAGAATCTTCAGGGAGTCGTTCATGCAGTCGGTGACTTCGGTTAGCCAGAGCTCCACCATACCCTAAAAATCACTTGGTCAGTGTTCTCCCAGCTAGTTTTAAGTTTATTTACAAACTGAACTTCGTCCGTCGACCCTACCTACTTATCAGCAACTCCTCGAAATTTAACCAGAAAACCTCAATCGAAAAAGCTGAGACTCTATGAAAACCTCATGCTTATCAGGACTAAGTGCTCTGTCCTGCTAAAATAGAGACCAATGCTGTAGCGAAACCGTCAACCCCCAGACCTTCCACTCGACCAGCCGCTCCACTCGACTTCATAAATTTGATTCGTCCGACTGTTAGCACGATAACTCTCGACGGGGCTAAGAAGTTCTGTTCAAAATTGGTTAGGAGTGGCGACCAAGCGTGCAACCAGTCTCAAAAGCGTTCACCGAAAGTTTCCATAAAGCAAGTCCCAGGAAGACTCTGGTGTCACGGCTGTTTTTATGGGTTATATGTACAGAAAAAGGCTACGCATTACCAGGTAGTTATCTGGAAAATCAAGTAAAGGTAATATCCAGTGCTAAAAGCATAGGCTAGATATCATAGAATTACAACGAATAGCCTCCTTCCCGGTCCTATGAAAGTAAATAGTCAGAGCGACTTACCTTGCTTTCCCTTGGGTCGACGTTCCGAAAAAACGGAAGCCTTTCTCCGCTCTCCGAACTGACGGCGACAATTTCTTTTGCCTCAGAGAACTCTAATTTGTCAATCTTTCCAAGTACCCTTTTGAGATACCGTTCCACCGCTCTCGGATCTTTCGTTTTCGACAAAATCTCCAACAGTTCGTCGTTTGAGAGGAAGTAGAATTTTGGGAAGAAAATTCGTTTCTTGTTCAGGTATTCATCCAATCCTCTCTGAATACTCTGGAGAGACTGTAGAGCATCTCTGAGCCTGTCAAGTAGGCCGTCTTCTCTTGTCACTCGAAGGACTCGAGGGTCTTCCACGGCCAGCACCATAAGAGATCGCCACATGGTGTCTATTTGCGAAAACTTGTCACCGTCTTCTGTCATCTGTCGGCAGATATCTTCAGAACCAAAAATAGGCTCGAGATAAAGCCAAGTTACTTGGACCTAAAAAAAAAGCATGAAAACACATTGACTTGCCCACAACCAGGGGCGTCACAACTGGGGGGGGGGATCGGGAACGCCCCCATCAAATGTTGTCGGCCAGTCGGTAAAAAATAGCGAGTCGGCGCGAAGCGCCGCAATTTTCCGTAAAAAACAGTCGATTTTTTTCTTGGAAACGATCGATTTTTCTTAAGAACAGTCGGTGTTTCGTGAATAAGTCGATTTTTTCTGAAAATAGTCGTTTTTTCTTCAAATCAGCTGATTTTTCGTCAACACAATTGTTTTTTCTCAATAATAGTTGTTTTTTTATCTGCAAAAAACAGTCGGTAAAAATGACCAGTTAGTCGGTAAATACCTTGCCCCCCCCCCCCAAACAAAAAATGTTGGCTAGTAACGCCTCTGCCCACAACACCCACAGTACTGGTTCTGGTTCTAGTACTCGTTCTTTTCCATTATTAGAAGATATTCAACAGAAATGATGATATTACAAAGTTCTGAAAAGAAAAACACGGTGTTTGTTGTTATTATCCTTGCTATAAGGCAGAGATCTGACAAGCACCAGTCGAGTGCAGAACACCAAGAACATTTCTTATGTTTGCGGACGAACTGTCGGATTTTTGGTTTGTGCGAACTGACTTTCATGCGAACTGACG
Organism: Branchinecta lindahli; assembly: GCA_023053555.1. Taxonomy (NCBI): domain Eukaryota; kingdom Metazoa; phylum Arthropoda; class Branchiopoda; order Anostraca; family Branchinectidae; genus Branchinecta; species Branchinecta lindahli. The sequence continues at coordinate 13,169,744 of JAKZAO010000001.1, forward strand.
TGTTGCGGTAGTGACAGCGACCCTTTTCAGATAAACAAATTCGCCGCGGGTCTTGATTCAACTAAGACACTTTTTCAACATGGCGAAACACATGGAAGATAGAAATCCCTTAGTATTCCTACCCTTTTCTTCGAACACAAGCTTCATAGTTTTTCGACAAGGAAAATCCTTCACTCTACAGGTGTCCCCCCCTCCCCAGCCGAGGACTTCGGTGACGTTCTTGGCAGAGAAAACGGTAAAAACAATGCGAAGACTGTGGACCTGGCGTGCAAAATCAAACAGGAAATCCTGCTTTCACGCGCCGTGCTTTCGCTTACAAGTGATGGAGCAAAGTAGGTAAGCAAAGGTAGCCAAATTTGTTAAAGTTTAACCGAAAAGGGCTAGGATAGGACAATCTAGTTACCCACCACTTATTCACTTAAATTGGCTTGAAGACCCGCTGAAAATGAGTTACTTCGTTGTTCCGCTATTCACGAATAATCGATTTTCAAATATTGGAATTTCCGTGTGATTTGTGGTGCCTCTATGCGCTTGTATTTTTGCTGTATGCCCTACGAGAAAGATTTACCTTTTTTTTTGTTCAGGCACTGAGCAATCTTCACCGATCTTACCACTGCCCTCTGAAAAGCCGCATTTGTGTTGAGATTAAAATTTCCCGCGTCACAGTAGAATTTACGCTGTGGGGACGGATGGAGATATTCTGAGCCTCATAACTAGAGCAGATAGTGGAAAATAAAAAAATCCCTTTGCAGAATCCAAATAATTCAGTGTATCCGATTAAATGACACACAAATGAGTAGGCTTTTCAGTTAAACTTTAAAGTTTAACTGAAAAGCCAACTTATTTTTGCATCATTCAACTGAATTATTTGGATTCTGCTAAGGGACTTTAGGATTTTCCACTATCTGCTCTAGTAGTGACGTTCAGAATATCTACGGCCGCCCCACAACGCAGATTCTACTACGACGCGGAAAATTTGAAACTCAAAACAAACGCGGCTTTTCTGTTGCTAGCTATCGGCTTCGTGAACACTGCTCCCTGCGTGAATATTTATTTTTCGTAAATCGTTTTCGTCAAGCATACAACACAGGTACAAGAGCATAGAGGTATCACAAATACGACAGGGAAAATCCACTATGTGAAAATCGATTATTCGTGGATAGCGCAGAAACAAAGTAACGCATTTTCATCGGATCTTCACGCCTCTTTAAGTGAATTAGTGATGGGTAACTAGCCTGTCTTATCTCAGCCCTTTTCGGTTGAACTATAAAGACTAACCTGAAGCCACACGTCTAAGATATCCTGAGCAGAGGTGAGGGTTTGCTCCCAACTATACAATTCGGGTTCAAGTGGGGCTATATATGGGGAGCCATGCATGGTTTGTGATCGCAGCAAGTGTTCATCCAGTAGAGCTCGGATTTCTTCTGTTCCGCCAAGAACATGGGCTCCCTGAGTCCTAAAAAGGAGACCCAAATTCGCTTCCACTCTAGGAGACAAAAATCCAAGCACCTTGGATACAAAATGTAATCATCTGTTCCATCAAGGCCGGATTAGGGCTTAGGGGTCCCAGGTCAAGTTATCGTTAGCCCCCCCCCCCTTCCGCCGACCATAACAGATGAAAAACTATACATCAACTCGGTTTTTTAACAGCATACAGATTTTGATTATTCTGAAAGAAAACTGGTACCGGAACAACTGCATTTTCCTTTAAAGATTCGTTCGGACAAATTTTACATTCGAATTTTTAGAACACCAACAAGGATCCGATCCGTTTTAGGGCAAACAGGCGTGAGCATACGAAGCAAAGATGTGAGAAAGGTGGGAGAGAAGGGCATACTGTCAAAGTCCCAGTTGAGCTGATTGCCAAACTACCTTGTGACTGTATGGCACCGGGTCTACACAGATCATGCTCCGGAGACTAGAGGCTAGATCTGGACGATTATCTCGGATTGGCTCACGCAATGAATTTAAATAGTGGTCCGGGATTTTTGCGTAGTGTGACTAAGCAGACTGACACTCATATCGTACAGGATCGATTGGAGATAAAAAAAAAAAAAAAAAAAAAAAAAAAAGCAGAAAAGCAGTCAGGTGAACTTCGGAACACGCAAAGGAGTAAGTCATATCCTTACCCGTAAGGTAAACATGTAAACCGAACTGCCTCCCATTCCGCTCGCATACGGCTAAGGGTATCTTCAAGTTCTGCTTCTTTCGTGGCAGTTTCCCCAATGTCGGAAAGCTGACTAGCCATCGCGGAAAGACCAAGAGATACAAGTTCACTAAGTGAGGCACTTCCCTCCTTGGTCATGTCCTGTTGTGTTCTTTTCTCCAACTGCAAAACAAAAGTAGCCTACTAGCTTGGTAGTTTATCTTTCATAACATTAAAAACTAAAATTAAAGCTATACTTATTAATGAATATTAGTGAGTAGCTCCCGGCCGTTCAGCTATCGGATAATTATTTATAAAATACAAATTTTTTGGGAAATATTTTTTTGGGGGTATGAGATGGAGTGAGAAGTGTGATGGCATCCGTTTCTTCTGGGTTTGTTCGTTTATCATGTGTGTCGCCCGGCTTTCGAGCCAGTCTCCCTGCTGGGGACGTTATGTATTTATTTTATAATATATATTTTCAAACAATAAAAGAACTTGAACTTGAACTCCCCACCTCCATCTGATGGCCAATTCCAGGTGTCACACTCACTTTGCGTTCGACTCGTTAGAGACAAATTTTGATCAGGAACGTGTCTAAATTAAAGCTCTCTACAAAGTCTTGATACCGAAAAGATGTTGTCCTGACGCATGTTTCAACTTTTTTTGACTCGTTGACAGTCTCCGCATGGACTGCATTGTCTGGCTTGGCTCCACGGAACGGCCACTCTGTTATCATGCCAAACTGCCGACGGCTTTGTCAAAGCTGGAATGAACAATTATGGAATGATGCGTATTTTCATTGAGAACCAAGTTCTCAGCTGGAAGGTTGTCGTATCGTAGGGGCCACATACCAAAAGTGACGAAGAGCTACAAAAAGTGACACAGGGAACAGGAATTTCTGAAACTTAGTCTGAAACAGGTTTCCAGTGGGTTTAGCGATGCCTCTCTCGCTGGAAAGTAGTTCGTCCATCTCACGAATTCACGAGGCCCGGCCTTGAAACCGGTAAGCTAGACAGAGACATTCAGAGGAAAGGGCGAAAGTTTGTGATGGTTAGCCGCAAATATCGAAACAGATTCGATATTTGATATCCAACTACATACAGAAATACCCAACTACATACAAAGCGGGGTCCAGACCCGTTTGAAACCAGGCCTAACCAATGGGCCCAGAATGGACCCTTGTTTTTCACCTATCTATCCCAACGAGCCATACTGGCACATGTTCCTATTTAAAGTTTACTTGGATAAGCAGATTGCAGGTGTGTTCTTTCCCCAGCGTTGGCACAGAAGACTGCCAAGAAGACTGACAGCCTGAAGAGGACCCTTGCCAAGAAGGGCCGAAATATCGCTTTAAAAGCATCACAGCTGACGAATCCGTTTTTATATTATATGAATATACTTGGATACTTGGATAAGCCCGTATGGAAATAATCCAAGTCGTAAACGATCGTAAACGATCGTTTTTTTACGATCGTATTATGGGACATTCCGATCGTAAACGATCGTTTTTTTACGATTGGAAACAGTTGTTTACGATTGGAAACAGTCGTTTACGATCGTAAACGATCGTTTACGATCGTTTCCAATCGTAAACGATCGTATTTTTACGATCGTAAACGATCGTTTCCAATCGTAAACGATCGTATACGATCGTTTTTTTACGATCGTATTATGGGACATTCCGATCGTAAACGATCGTTTTTTTACGATCGGAAACAGTTGTTAACGATCGTTTTTTTACGATCGTATTATGGGACATTCCGATCGTAAACGATCGTTTTTTTACGATCGGAAACAGTTGTTAACGATCGTTTTTTTACGATCGTATTATGGGACATTCCGATCGTAAACGATCGTTTTTTTACGATCGGAAACAGTTGTTAACGATCGTATTTTTACGATCGTATTTTTACGTATTTTTACGTTTTTTTTATCGTATTTTTACGATCGTAAAAAAAACGATCGTTAACAACTGTTTCCAGTCGTAAACGATCGTTTTTTCCCAATTGTATTATGGGACAATCCGATCGTAAACGATTGTATTTTTATGATTGGAAAGAGTTGTTAACGATCGTATTTTTCCGATCGGAAACGGTTGTTCCCAATCGTATTTCTAGTATGATTATGGCAGATAATTCAAGCTAAAAAAAAAAACAATAGTAAACGATCGTTATTATCGAAAACAGTTATTTCTAAGATTTTTTTTCAATACGAGCATTGGGCATATTTCCCGAGGGGCTACCCACTCCCCGGCACCTGCTGTACACCCTTTCCCGGCACCGGCCGGCACCAACCTAAATAGGCGGTGCCGGCACCGGTGCCGACAATAAATTGGTCGATTCATCTTTCAAACGCTTCCAAAAATGGTTATTTTGTTGATTTAACACGTGACAACCGGTGCCGACGGGTTTTTACGATCGGAAACAGTTGTTAACGATCGTATTTTTACGATCGTATTTTTACGTTTTTTTTTATCGTATTTTTACGATCGTAAAAAAAACGATCGTTAACAACTGTTTCCAGTCGTAAACGATCGTTTTTTCCCAATTGTAGTATGGGACAATCCGATCGTAAACGATTGTATTTTTATGATTGGAAAGAGTTGTTAACGATCGTATTTTTCCGATCGGAAACGGTTGTTCCCAATCGTATTTCCAGTATGATTATGGCAGATAATTCAAGCTGAAAAAAAAACAATAGTAAACGATCGTTATTATCGAAAACAGTTATTTCTAAGATTTTTTTTTCAATACGAGCATTGGGCATATTTCCCGAGGGGCTACCCACTCCCCGGCACCTGCTGTACACCCTTTCCCGGCACCGGCCGGCACCAACCGAAATAGGCGGTGCCGGCACCGGTGCCGACAATAAATTGGTCGATTCATCTTTCAAACGCTTCCAAAAATGGTTATTTTGTTGATTTAACACGTGACAACCGGTGCCGACGGGTTTCAGCCGGTGCCGGCACCGACCGGGCATCGCGGCACCGGGCACTTGCTGTACACTAAAATCGAGAGTGGTCAACCCCTCGATATTTCCACACTGTATGTAGTGACTTCCATTTTTATAACTGAATTAAGCACTGATATTTCCAGATTTTTGTAAAATATGCTGTCATGAAGGCATTCCACTTCCAGCTGGTGAGGTCCTGAAAGATCTGCGACCATAAGAAGACATGAAGATTCCACTAAGCCACCCACTAGAGTAGAAAAGATATCATTCTCAGCCAGTTCTACATTTGTTCAATTGTTTGGACAAAACGAATAAAAACTAACGAAGGGAACATTTATCCGCAACACCCCGAAGAAATGTCACTTCCTGAGGCGGTCGTGGTCTGAGGCGGTCGGCGCTGATTGGCTTGTTGCAGAGCGCAGTCACAGGTCATGCTTTGCGCACGTGAGGTCAGCATACCTCTGGGAATTCATTGTATAGGAAGACGGCATTTTCGGTATAACTTGTCAGCACCAAGTTATAGGGGTGTATAATGGTATACGTAACTTTTTAGAGTGGGTAGAATAATAGGGGTTAAGTGAAAAGGAAAGGTAATCAACTGGTTAGGTATGATCGCCTGGCAATGGTCGCTAGTGATCCGTTAACCTAACTACCTCAACCTAATCCTATTCTAACACTATCCCAACCCTACCCCTATATATAGCTATACCAAACCTCCCAGCCACTAAAAACTAATCAACTTTCTTATCGTCTTGAAAATAAAAACAATTGCTTCCGATCGAAAACAGTTGAAAACGATCGTAAACAATTGAAAACGATCGTTAAATTACGATCGTAAAAAAACGATCGTAAAATTACGATCGTAAACAATTGTTTACGATCGTTAAATTACGATCGTAAAAAAAACGATCGTTAAATTACGATCGTAAAAAAACGATCGTTAAATTACGATCGTAAAAAAACGATCGTAAAATTACGATCGTAAACAACCGTTTACGATCGTTAAATTACGGATCGTAAAAAAACGATCGTAAAATTACGATCGTAAACAACCGTTTACGATCGTAAACAACCGTTTACGATCGTAAACAATTGTTTACGATCGTTAAATTACGATCGTAAAAAAACGATCGTAAAATTACGATCGTAAACAACCGTTTACGATCGTAAACAATTGTTTACGATCGTAAACAATTGTTTACGATCGTTAACAATTGTAAACGATCGTTAACAACTGTTTACGACTTAATTATTTCCATACGGGAGGTCTACGTCTCGAAGCAGCACTTGGGGATAAAGAGAAAAGATGATATTCCACGGACGAAAGGCTGAAAGGTTACGTCTGTACTAGCGACAACGAAGAAAATAAAATTCAAAGAGGTAAAAAAGAACAGTAATTGGTCGAACAATATTACTCAAGAAAATGTTTACCAACCTCGACCCAGTGTCTGTGGCGCAGTCCAGGATTGCTGACTGTGACTAAGAGCGGCAAATAGCTTCTAAACTTCTCCATTTGACTCCGAACCTATAATAAATATCTGTTCTAAACCAGAGAAGAACGTATTGCAGAACCAAATGTATTTGTTCACTGGCCACGTCATTCACTGGCCGGGCCAGTAAATGACGGAGTAGAAAAACAGAGTAAGTTGCCCTCTCGAATTTATTCGGTCGACAAGATTCACTGCTCGTTGTTTTACTTAAGCGTGTCAAGGGAAACGAAAACATGTATGCTACTGTGTAAAGTTCACCAGCAACCACACCACACGTCAATCATGAAACCAGATATACATTTTTTTTTTTTTTTTTTTTTACATTACTCCGCTGTACCCAAGAAGCGGTTCATGAATAAATAAATAAATATCAAAGGGGGTTGTAGAAATATTTCTAGTGGTTTCCGTAGTCAACAGTATTAAACTACACTGAAAACTTGTAACTGGACGCATGAAAACACGGAAATGGGTGGAAACGCCAACCGAGGCCCTCCGTGAAATTCACACGGCATGTCACTCCAGCGGCTCTTTATACTGTGTTCTTACAGACCTGTTTCGTTATAACTGACGATAGTGGCGTTTTTGATCGCCGATTAGTTCGGCGATAGCGTAGCCGTTTCACTTTTTGACGTTCGCCGGAAGCCGATAGCCGTAGCTGTTTCTTCTAATTTCTGTTTTTGTGCTCAACGGCTAACGTCTATCGCCTAAATTCATCTCCATCGCCTATCGGCCTAGGACTCGCCGATAGGCGATGGACGTTGCCTCCAACTCCAACGGCTATCGGCTATCGAAAACAGTAAATAAGCACGAATCGGCAAACTTCCTTCGTCTACCGGGGAAATTTCATCGGCGATCAAAAATGGCACTGACATCTAACGCGCATAACTGAATGACTAGCTACGTAAGGGTACACTGGCGTCCCCGAGGCTTCGAAAAATCTATCTTACCGTCTGGGCAACTCTCCTTGGACCAGGAACATCAACAAAGACTTTCGAGAGCTTGTATATCATCTTGTACATGGTATCTATCTCGTCAGACACGGAGGCGTAGTCCAAGCCAACGAGGGAACCTGTAGGAAATAGCAGATAATACGTGGATGGCTTTCTGATACTTTTTAATATTCTTGATTCAAGAAGATTATTTTATTTTAAGACCGTTGTTAGTCCTGACGAATATAATCTGATGGCAAATTTCATCTAGAGCATAGACAAAAGCCGTCTATTTTTGTTTGGAAACAACAAAATCTCAAACCTAAGGAAACCCACCCCAATCCGATTGAAAAATAAAGGGGTGAACATGTATAATGTCTGCAATGGGACGGATTTGATTTGGGGACGTTATCTTCCCAGCACAGAGCACATGTTTTTTTTTCATCGAGATTCTGGGGCAAGTCCTTGCAATAAGTTCTTGCAGTTTTCTTATACCACAGTCGTTGTCACCCATGACATAGGAGCTGCCATCCCATCTCAGCCAAGGTCCCGGAGATGTAGGCCGGTCAACAGCTTTCACATAAGAGAGGCCTACATTCATGAGCAGAAGATTACCTTGGCAAATCATATTTAATACTCGATGTTGATTCTTTCGTCCAAGCATTGCCTGTTTACTTGTATGTATGTACGTTGGTATCTGCAATTATAACTATCTGTTTCGTACACTGACTTAGCACCAGCTTAGCCAAGAACTCCACTCGTACATCCCTGACAGTCGTTTCTCTCGTTTCCACCGCCCTTCAGTTCAAGAGAGACAACCGCATGACATTTGTGAGTGAGGCACTCACCGCCAAAGGAAAAGGCCGACTGGAGTTGAAGGTTACAGTGCTCGATAATGAGAAAATTTTATGAGTAACACTACAAAAAATCGTGGGGCCATTGCTCAGAAAACAACCTAGGGCGTTTACTACCATAACGATAGAGAAAGATGTTGAAGTCGTGTTGTCTTATACTTACCATGAGACCATCTTTTATTCTTGATAGTGAAGTCCAAAGCAGTGTGCCAGAGACGGTGAAACGGCTCGATACTACTTTTCAAAATAGCGACGTTTTCAACAACAGTCATCTCCCAGTTCAGGAATCCTTCGTCTCTATTGATATCCTGGCATGAAAATGAAGCAGACCGTTAAATTTCAGTTGGAAGGCCATTCTCAGTGTTTGACCCCTGCACAAAACAAAACACCGATTCTTCTATTCGGGATCCCAAAACTTTAGTGACGTGATACCTATGACTTCGTAAAGTTTGTCCTTCTGCCTGTCTGTTAGCACGATAACTCTCGGAGACCTGAAATATTTTGTTCAAATTTGGTGTTCATTTTGTCCAAACTTGGGGTATCGATCTATTGATAAGAAAACATAGAATTATTCATTTGTTTTCTTTTTCTAGGACTATTATTTCGCACTGGTTGTTTTGTTGTTTTGCATCTGTTTGTTCAGGCGGTGGTTATGGTAGTGTTCTGATTGACTTACGTGTCACTGATAAAAATAAAATAAAAATACAGAGCGGAATTCAAATAAAAATGGACGTCCACCCGTTAGAAGCCCCCAAAGACCGTAATGGAAAGACAGGGGAGGTGGAAAGACATGGAACTCCCACAAGCCACAGGAGGTTCGATGATTAGCGCTTCCTAGCGGTTGGACTGTCGTTATAACGTCTCTCTGTTGACTTTTCGACCGATACTTTCTGCCAAATCATCATCGAACCTCAAGTGTCACGTACGGTTGCTAGCTAATACACTTGATGACTATCTCTCCTTGCCGATGCAAAATCTCCGGCCTCTCCGGGTACCTAGCGGAAGAAAGGCAGAAGTGGTATCACAGCTGCTCCCAAAGATCGCCATGATTGGTTGAGACAGGATGTGAGTTGTAGAGTTTGAGTCGTCACGGAGACATTTACTCCTTCTTCCTGAGGATCACTGGCGTGTTTTAAGCTTAGTCATATAGAGTATCCTCTTGGTTTGTTTCCTTTATTTTGTTTCTTTACTCTCACTTTCATTGTTTAATGTTGGACAAAGTCCAAACGCTACATAGCTCAATTTTCCACGATCTGATTTCAGCGGAGTTTCCTGTCTTTTCTACTATTACGTGCTCTGAACTAGCAAGACCATAACTCGCATGGGGGGAGAAAATGAAGAAATCAGGACGACCCAGTGTCATCACATCAGAATTCACACCGTGGCTCGTTATCCTGCTTCAATCTACAATTCACTACTGAGGACTGAGCAGAACTTGCGTAGAATGAAAGTTAGCTCAGGTGGGATCAACTTACCATCAGCTCTGAGGCAGCTTCTTCGAGCTGAAGAATTAGGGAATCCAAAGACGCAGTTGTCTTTCGCATATCCTCCAGCGTCAATACCGGAGGGTCTTTATTTCGAAACACCGCGAGTCTTTCTTCGAATCTTCGGACCCTAGAGTAAATCAAAGGCCTGTGAAAATACGTCTTGCAGTCTATAGGAGTTCTAAAGACGAGAATCATTATTATTAACTGACAAGCAGGAAAGACCAGACATACATGATAATACCGTACGTTTCAATATATAGTCAAGCTCACTTGAGCTATACTTAGAATTGTTTCTAAATGGGGAACTGTTTATCATATCATACCCATAAATCAAAATATTCATACAAATAGCCTAATATACTCTATCAATGTATCCTACTCGGATTCGTTCATATCGAACCTTTTACATAATTATTTATCTGCATCGAGTTTTCTGAAAGAGGACCAGCTGCAACCACATTTTGTAATTGTAAGAGTAGGCCTACTAAGCATCTATCATAATTGTGATGTTACACAATGCCCAAAGGCAATGGCAGATAACCGATAATTCCAGCCTAGAATGCCTAAAATGGCTTTCAAAGCGAGAGAATGACCCCCCTTTCACTATAGTTCATACGGTATAAGGTAGTTTTTATCTTAAAAAGAGCAGGTTGCAACCAGTTTTTGAAATTTTAAGAAGCCGTAAGAAAATGCAAAGCATCCAATCACAATTTCCAGTCTAGAATGCACTAAGATTGGCTTTCTTACCCAGAGAACGACCCCTTTTTCACTGGTTCATACGGTATAGGCTAGTTGTATCTGAAAAAGAACCAGGTGCCACCATTGCAGTTTTCGTGATTTTATGAAGTCGTAAGAAAATCATCCAATCACGATTTCCAGTCTAGAATACCTTGCGAATAGCTTTCAAAGCAAGAGAATGACCCCTTTTCACTAGTGCATACGGTACAAGCTAGTTTTATCTGAGAAAGAACCAGGTTCAACCAGTTTTCTTAACTTTAAGAAGCCTTAAGTTTTCAAAGCAAGAGAACCCTTTCATATTTGACAGTGCAAAACGGATACGTCAGCTAAATTTTATTAGAGCTATATTTCGGCCCTTCCCCCAAGGGTCCTGCGGAGATGAACCATGAACTTGTAGACAAATCATTGCATGTTTGTCCACAAGTTAATTTTTCCAACTTGAGCGGTTTTGAGCCAGAAGAGAACCCTTACCAAGAAGGGCCGAAATATATCTCTAATAAAAAATAGCTGACGTATCCGTTTTGCACTGTCAAATATGATTCGCAGTCAGCTTGGGCTGAAGGAATATTTATAACCCTTTCACTAGTTCATACGGTATAAGCTAGTTTTATCTGAAGAAGAACCAGGTGCAACCAGTTTTCGTAATTTTAAGAAGCCGTAAGAATGGCTTTCAAAGCGAAAGAACGACCCCATTTCACTATAGTCCATACTGTAGGCTGGTTTTATCTAAAAAAGAAAAGGTTCCAACCAGTTTTCGTAATTTTAAGAAGCCGTAAGAAAATGCAAAGCCAATCAGGACTTCCAGTCTATGATGCCTTAAGAATGGCTTTCAAAGCGAGAGAATGACCCCCCTTTCACTATAGTTCATACAGTATAAGCCAGTTTATCTGAAAAAGAGCCAGTTGCAACCAGATTTTGTAATTTAAAGAAGCCGTAAGAAAATGCGAAGGGTCTATAATCACGATTTGTCTAGAATGCCCTAAGAATGGCTTTCAAAACGAGAGAATGACCCACCTTTAACTAGTTCTTACGGGGTAAGCTAGATTTATCTGAAAAAGAACACTTGCAACCAGTTTTTGTAATTTTAAGAAGCCGTAAGAAAATGAAGCATCCAATCATGATTTCCAGTCTACGACGCCTTAAGAATGGTTTTCAAAGCGAGAAAATTACCCCCCCCCCCCCCTTCCCTATAGTTCATGCAGTATGAGCTAGTTTTGTCTGAAAATAAAGCAGTTAATCGTGACTTTTAGTCTAGTAGCCTACGCCTTACAAATGGATTTCAAAGCGAGAGAAAGACCGCCTTTCACTAGTCCATACCAGTTCAGACGGTACAAGCTAGTTAGCCTACTATAAAAAAAAATTACCAGCTGCAACACACTGTCAGAAGTTTCATAAGAGACAACAGAAGGATGCGCGGTTTCAACAGACAATGCATCACAGACAACACTTCGAATGTTGTCTGTTGTGTTTGAAAATGTTATGCATAACAAGCGTTGCTATCAGGAAGAGCAGATAAATCGCCAAAAAGCATCTGCTAAATTTTCCGACATCATGACGACAAACAAAAAAGCCTGAGATGCTTTTTTGGCTGTTTTTGGCTCTTCCTGGCAATGCTTGTTATAAATAACATTTCATGTATAACATTTCTTTATCTACCCTTTCGACGACCCAATCGAACAGCAAAACAGCAGCCGTGTCAAGAACGAAATCACAGCACCAGCTTTAACTCCAACCAGTTTTCAGAGAAGAAGTTAAATAAATCAGACATTTAAGGAAGGATCTTTAATTGTTTTTTCTACCACTTCATTTTCCAGCTGGCTTGAGCCAGAAGAGGACCCTTGCCAAGAAGGGCCGAAATATAGCTCTAATAAAATGTAGCAGACGTATCCATTTTGCATCGTCAAATATTGCCGGTTTTCGCCGGATTCCGGGCAAACTATTTGTCTGGCGAGAAAACAATTTTCATCCACTGATTCAGCATTTGTCGTTACTTATACTGTGTTCGCCCCTTAATTTGAAACCCCGCCTCTAAATAAAGGGCTGCAGAACCCATCTACGAACTCGGCCTGCCATTTGACCCAAAGAATCTTCACACCAAGTTTCAACACAATATTCGAGAGTTATCGTGCTGACAGACGGACGGACAGACGGGCAGACAGAAAGACGAACAACTTTTACGAAGTCATAGGTATCCCGTCACTTACTTTTTGGGATCCCAAAAACACAGGAAACTCAGGCAGTCATACTCCTCGATGGCCGGAGCTCCATTCAAAGCTGCAAAGACATCATTCTCTCAACGTGCAGTACTGGAAGTACTACTTCAGTACAAGTCACGTACTTAAAACTCAACACGTACGTAAAACTCAATTACTTCCGTTCTTGGTGTTACCAGGGATCCATAAATTTCAGGGGACTTGTCATTTCCTATGCTTCTATGTTGCCCAACCCCCTCCTACTTTCCAAAAATTCCGCTTGGGTCGAATCGGCGTTCTTGTTTGCCTCATTGGACGTGAGCGCCAAAGAGACTCCTCCCTCAAGGCGCCAGCAGCCAATCCCAGCTTTTGTCTATCTGGATAGTCGCGTATTCTATCCCCGTGGGTATTTCTCGAACTACCGGACGGTCGGTCAAGAGCGCATCAGAAATCTCTTATTGGCAAGCCCCCTGAATGGCGAGGCATTACAGGAAATTTATGGGTCCCTGGTGTTACTTAAGTACATCTGTTGTCAGGTACTTGATACTTAAGTACAACATTTAAAAGTACTCTTTGAAAGTACTTCTGAAAAATTTTAACGGATGGCCCACCACTGCATGTAAGCCCATCTAACTTCCGTGCGACTCTCCACGGTGAGCCGAATTTTGATTCTTACCTTTCCATGAAAGTTTCGGTTCTCTTCCTAAGATTTACTTCAGCTTCGCGTTTAACACGTTCCAGTCGTTTCTTGCTCATAGCAAGCAGTTCCTCGAGGTCTCTCGGCCAGGAAAATAGGCGAACGTGTAGAAATATGTCATCGTCTGAAAAGTAAAAGAATGAAAGTCACCCAGTTCAGGCAAACCAATACTCGAAATGGGACTCGAACCGGCACACGATTTTACGATTCTCCAAAGATCCTCTAGCTCTGGCGTCTGTTTAACTACATTTCTATTGACGAAATAACCCGAGATGCTGTGAAAATGAAGACAAACGATACAATGAGAGAGACATTCTAGATACTTGACTTGTGACGCTTGATGCTTCAGATACTCGTAGACGACTCTTCAGACCAACAAAGGCACCAAGCTCACTTCACTTGCACATGACCGGAGCCGGGAGGGGGGTATGTGTTCTTACTATCTACCAAATTTTAATTAGCATTCGATCACGCGTTCAGGACCGGAGTAGGTCACAACGTTGTAAGGGTACTACTCTTTTCTTATACGAGGTAATATCCATCCAACTTATTATCTGTAAATAGAGGCCTTATTCTTTACGGAAATTTCCAATGTTTTAATTCCAAACATTCAGGATTCCATGTCCGTTTTTTACGGTGAGACAAGGACAAAAAAAAACCATCTGTACAGATATTTTACATTTGTAATCAGACCTTCACGCAACCTTTATGGGGAACCACGCTCCTCTCTAAATTTTGTGGGGAAGAAAGAGTAAGGCAAGCAGGGTAGCTTGAGCCTGAAGAGAACCGTTGTCAAGACGGTCCGAAATATCGCTGGAAGAAATCGCAGCTAACATATCCGTTAAGCGCTATCAAATTTAGCTAAGAGGTAGTGCAAAGTTCTTGTGGAAAAGCAATGGAAATGTCGGATTCAAATCCACCACAACAAGTCTACCATCAGCTCTGCAAATTGCCCGTCGAGATCTCTCACCTGTGAAATTCATGTGGTTCAGCAGGTGAACCATCCTGTTCCCGCATCTTGCAACTCCAATCTTCAGCCTCCGCATCGAGTTAGTCTGATGATTTTCGACAGCTTTTAACAGGTTCACGGTATCTTCTGTTACTTCAACAACCTGGTTGACCTCCAGAGCGAATTTTTCGAACTCACCGGCCAAACTACAAAGCAAAGCAGAACATACTTAGTTAGCAGACATGCGTCTAATGGCCAATACTGTTAACTATTTTTCAAGCACAAGGTTCACAAGTACCGTTTTCCTAGTTGTTTTGTTGACCTTAATATCCTAGTTTTCGCTCGTACAGGGTTTCTTCGAGGCCTGCCTTGCCAGCACTCCAATCCAACAAGTTTTCATCTACCAAACCGACAGTTATATTTCATAGGTACTTGAGTCACACTGTAATCTGTGTGTCAAATTTTATATTAAGTGTCTACTGGAATGTACTCAAAGGAAGGCTAAGCTAATCAGCCCACTAATTTCGATAACGTTGGGGTCCATTCAGGTAAAGCAAAATCATAATAACTGGATGATCAAATGCTCTGGAATCCCGCAAATCAACTGTCATGCTTTACAAAGCCTTGGTCAGGCCAAAGTTGGAGAGCGGTAACGCCCTCGCCTCACCCTTCTACAAACAGGACAAGAAGCTAGTCGAAGGAGTCCAGAGGCGACCAACAAATTCCATCTGCGGCCTTAGGGCACTACCTTATGAACAGCGACTGCTTACTTACCGGCGGAAGAGAGGGGGCATGCTACCAGTCTTCAAACTACTCAATTCCAATTGTTTCCCCTCCCTTTTCGCCCCTGACAACCTTTCACGGACTAGAGGCTACTCCCGGAAGCTGTTCCGAAAGTCCTGCTCCTCTCGTGTTCGCCGGCACTTCCTCAGCAACCAAGCTGTTCCTCTCTGGAATAGCCTGTCTGAATCAACTGTACCAGCGAAACACCTGAGGGATTCAAAAGCGACTCGACGAGGACTGGTGTGCGCAGCAGTGAAGAGAGGACTGGAGCGCCCCAGAAGCAGTAGCCAGTAAATAGCCACCATCATCAACTGCAAGCTACTAATCGGGATACAACATCCTTATTGCTTGCAAGTGCAATTTAAGGTAATTTAAGGTAACTGGGAGTGCGGGAAAAGCATTACTCAGAATTCGGAATAACTAAAATGCGTGTAAAAATGACGCAAAACGGGTAAGTCAACTAGGATATTCCTTAGCGATCTCTAGACCAAACTTTGCTTAAGCTTTTGAAACTAGAACTGTTGTTTAGCTTGTGTTAGTGGATGGACAGTTTGAGGAGGGAGGTGGCAATTCATAACTTGCCTTGGGTCCCTCAGGCCCTTGGCCCTACCAAGTAGTACGAACACACGATCAGAGTAGGCTACTCCCGGAATTGAATTCCTGCCGGTATGTCCGGCACCGCCATCACTTCCATATGGAAAAGTTGAGATTTTTTTCAAATTCATGATGAAAAAGAAGAAAAACGCGGCCGGGACATCCCTACCGTGTGTTCGCACTTTATAGGTATAAAAGAACATACCCTAATTTTGTAAAGGCTCCCGGAAAGGGGAGGGAAGATCTGCGGAACACGCGGAAATACGTGATGTACCTTTGTCTTGAAAGAGATCTGTGCTATACCGGATAACCGTCAAAAAGCATAAATTAGGCAATGAGTAAAATATTCGATTAAGGACGTACCTTTTCGTTATCTTTCTATGCTGCTCAAACTGATGAGCTTTTAGCCGGAATAGGTAGTCTTCTAGGGACGTCAGCAAACTTTGTTTCACAGCGGAGCAGTCAATACTAACGAAGCGAGCGGGGACAAAAGATGGTTGCTCTCGAATCTCTTCCAGCATCTTCTTCAGGTTGCTGATAGTTGTATCAAATAACTAGAAGGAAAACGCGACAAACGTGTACTTCTTTAGTAATCAAAAGACGAAGTTACTTCTGTAATCTGTAAGTCCCCACGGACTCCCTCGGCACGAAGAGCTACCCCAACTTTTAGGCAAGCATGAATAAAAGAGCCCCCCCCCCCCCACAAAAAAAAGAAACGACTAGGTTTTTTAAGCTAAGCGAGGATAAAAGAAAGATCAGCAGCATTCTACAGCATCTCCCCCCCCCCCCCAATAATAAACAAAAACGATTAGGTTTTTCTTGTCAAGGGAAATGACTTTCGGACTGGCGGACATTTGCACGATCAAGTTGAGTATTTCAATCTAATACATCAGAGGACTTTCTTGAGAAGAGGGCTTTCTGGGTCATCCTTTCTAAGGCCCATAGAGACTTTTCAAGGTCAAACGGTGGACCGATACTGGAAACAGATGTTGAACTCGACCAAGAGTTCGACACCGATTCGGCAAAAACGCACCGCAATTCAGATGCGCTCAGTGTCAACCAGCGGTAAAGTTCGTATATATGTCGGACAGCTTGCATTCTCACTTTGATCTGGGCGAAAAAATAACATACTGAAAAGAAATGTTTAACAGTTCGCCTAGGGTCCGTAGTTACAAGCTTTCAGATGCGCTTCACTTGAAACAAAACCGTGCGAAAACCTCATATTTTTATATTCAGACCCTTTATTTGCCACTAAAAAGTAACTCACTTGTGCCTGTGACGTTATCTTTTCAAACGAGATTCAACAACCATTGAAAATATTATTTTCTGTGAGAATCCCGTTAAAAGTGCGGCCGGTTTTTCCGATATTTCTCTTCGGCGTGTTATTTACTATGCTGGTTGGTCCAAGTTCCTTTAATGAGAATTTAAATATTCACAGACGCAGCAAATTTGGTTCGCACCCATAGGCCGCAGGCTATGGGCTTTTCTCAAATCTGAATTTGGAAATTTTCGGAAATGCCCTAGAACGTCTTCCCGAACCGAATTCGCGAAGTCGAGTCTGGCCTAGGTCGAACATTTAGCTTTAAACATTTTGTCCACGAAAAAAAAAAAATATAAGCTCAGTTTACCTTGAAGTGGTGCTCTCCATCCAGATACGTCCTAATCTGCTGTGAGATCAAGTTTTCCACTCTGCTGAAAATACTTTCGTACTTCCGAAGTGCACACTCCACTTCTGGGTACGTCTTCTCTATGACTTCGTATATCGTCTTCTTTACTTGTCTAACCTTATCTTCATCAGCATTTACGGAAAGAAGACATCGACCCGAAAGATCCGTCTCTAAAAGAAAAGTCTCTTCACTTACACAGTCACCAACAACTCAAATAAAACCAGAGCAAAATAACACTAAGGAGTAACGCCAAGACCTATGCTTTCTATGCTTCGCAATCGGGCCATACTTGTAGCGTCGCCCACCACACTTGGGGCATTTAATGCGAGACAGACTTGCGGGCTTAGAAATTTCCAGTAAAGCTAAGATGCGGTCTGCACACATCGAAGAAACAGGGGAGGTTGTATCTTTTTTTTGCTGTGTTCAGAATTTTAAGTTACTGAAGCCAGCACTGGTGCACGAATGATTGAGTTTTAGTAGGGACGTTAAGCCCCGCTAGCGGAGCTAGTGTCGCTGTGATTGACTCTGTGTCACTTTTCCAAAGTTTGCGCGGTACTCTCTAGAGTTAGTTTGCTCTGAATAAAACTGAAACTCTAAGTTCTAGCGGTTAAGGTTACAGGTGATGTGAATGACCGTTGGATTATCCGTTTTCTGATTGTCTGAATGTGACCGTTGGGACAAATATCTTCTGAGACTAACGAGGGATTGAAAACTGTTTGAAATCATCAAATTCATGCAATGATTTCAATGTTCGGTAAACTTCAGGCCGGACTAATGTATTAGGCCTGCTATGTTCAGCAATTTCTTTCCACTGCATACTTTCTAGATTTTATTCGTGTCAAGCTGAATAAATGTTTGTCTCTCTACTGTCCATGGATACTTCATACCAGTAACCGCTAGAATCCAAGTTGGCCGACGAGTTCGACCGTTATGGCCGTTGGAAATCCGGATTGCTAGGCTTCAATCTCGAGTACGGATATTTCTTCTTCGAGTGAAAAGACGAATTTAAAAAATGGACCGATGCTAAAACGAGAGGAATGACAATCTTACCTGGCAGCATTACTGTTTCTAGGCGGGGGATCCCGTGTGTAATGGAAATCAACTTATCGACAGCACCAATCAATATCCCAGATAATTCTTCTTTCGATGTCCCAAGCCTCAGACCTTTCTCAACGGCACTTGCAGAGATTGTTATGGCAGGCAGCGGAAAGATGTCGCCAAATGCTTTTGCCTGTGAAAACCACTGTTAAGCTGTAGAAAACTTCGGCCGAATTTGAAATTGAAGCGATGCAAGATTTTAGACCCTTTTTAAAGACAATCGTCTTCAGCTTTCTGTCACGAAGAAAGCAGTGCGTTAAACACGATGGTGCACTGTCCGTACTTTCAGAATTATTCTGCGGAATTCCCCAAGGAACAGTGATCGGACCCATTTTATTTTTAATCCTATCTAATCTAATAGCGACATGGCACAAAGAATCGTGCCAAGTTTGCCGACGACCTAACAATGCTCGCCCTGCAAGTGACTGGTTCTATAACCAGTCTAAAGCAGATTGTTGAACTGTTGGAACAGGACTTCGAAGACAAGAGATTGAAAATAAACCGCAAAAAATCTGCAGTGATGCGAGCAAGTTTTCTTAAAAGTGAACTTCCACCCCCTGAAAATACTGGTATTCCAATTGTAAATAAGATGAAAGTTTTAGGTGTTGTTTTTAATTCTAAATTTAACTGGGATGACCATGTTTACGAAATGACGAGGAAAGCAAATTTTACTGTTAGAAATCTAGTCACTCTCCGTCGTTTCGGTTTTAATGGTGAATCATTACTAAATTGCTATAAATTGTATATAAGGTCAATTGTTGAATACGCTTGTCCTGCTTGGCACGCAGGGTTGACCCAAGAGCAGTCTGAAGAGTTGGAGAGCGTACAGAAACGAGCTGTAAAAATTATTTTAGGACAGGTACAGTCCGATTACGATCAAAGTCTAGAGAAGCTCAAACTCCAAAGACTGTCTTGCAGACGCCATGATCTGACCATGAGTTTTGGTAAAAAAGTATTTGTGTCGGAGAAGCACCGAAACCTTCTCCCACCTGAAGCGCCGCAGCCAAGATATGCAACAAGGCACCAAAACAAGTTTATGCCTTGCAAAGCGTCAGCGTCTTCCCGATACAGGCACTCTTTCCGGCAATATTTTGTACACCATATGAACATGTAGGCCTTAATAGAGAGTGACAAATCGCATATGACTATGTAACACAAATTGTATGTTTATTTATTAATATTGTTGCTGCTCATCTATCTGTAAAGATATTATACAGCAAATAAACGTTATCTTATCTTTAAAAAAAAAAAATTTAGCCAAGGACTAGGCGTTCTCTTCTCCTTCTTCCTACAGATTCTGTTCCACTGGATTTAGAAGCATTGTCGTCATTTGCAATATGTAGATTAGACACATTCAATTCGCTAGTTCAATCCAAGGGTCGGCAATCGGGATCCAGATTTCGTTTGATGGTAACTTTTCGATGTGGTAGATATATTTGGTAAATAATCAATCAGGCAAATATTCCAATCTATTCAGTGACGTGTGACTCACCAACTCTGCCCATGAAGATTGGATCAAAATGTCTCACCACTTATGTGCCGTCCAATTCTATCCCATTCGTCGAACCCGTTTGGTAACTAGGCGTTTTCGTAAATTTCGGAACCCCCCTTCTCCAACCGTAGGGACCAATAATGGATGAGTGATTTCGATGAAACGTGCAAGGTACATAGTACACAGTTCATTGCCCTGGATAAGTAGTTTGAGACTCGACACGGACCCGACGTCGGTGGGGTGAGGGTGGGGATGGGGGTGCCGGACCTTTTTTAGAAATGTTCCGAATCGAGTTTCCGATTTAAGTGTCCGTACCTCTTTTGGCCACGGTGGGCGTTTTGAGGTACTCCTGCCAAGTTGGTCAAGAAAGAGTCGGCCAAACAGACAGCAGACAACCATTTAGAGCTGAAAGCCGCAAGTTCCACAAAGAAAAAGTCGCTAAGTTTGCTAGTGAAAAAGCCTAAACCTTAAACAATCGAGTTTCTATCCCGACCTTTCGTGCTTACTGGACAATACTGACTGCACGGCATGTCCTAGGTTCCATGTGGTAACTAAATTCAAAAAATTTTAACTGAGAAAACCATCTCAACTCATACATTACAATTTATTGTTACAGCAGTTCTATGATGCATTCGCGGGAAATGTGCGGCGTTGTCGAAAAATCGTCAGTCATATCGAAAAAATGTGGGCTTGCCCCCCCCCCCCCCCACGAAAATCTGCTAGTTACACCACTGGGCTGGGTAGCCTACGTACTAATCCGGAGATTACACGGCATAAGGAAGAATCGAGAGGACAGCTATCTAGGAAAACAAGAAGACAAAGAGATGTTAGGGTAGCGAGTCCTTTCCTACTTACCAAATACGATGAGAAAATCTCATCCCATGACTCCAACGCTGATTCGATTGTGTGCCTTAACTGCAGCGACAGGACCGCCGCTAGACTTCGGAAAAATCTTTCGACACGATTCATGCTGTCAAAGGAGTTTTTAGGAGCAATATGTTCCCATTCACTGCGTCGACTTGCCAGCTCACGACTGCATTCTTTCAGCCATCTGGAAAGAAATTTTTAGCTGACAAAACAGAGTTCTGTTGTGCCTTCTTTCTATTGTCTTGTTCGTTCTCAATTACTCTCTCTTTGCCCTGTGCTTACGCGGTTCGCCTACGACTGCCATACGGATCAGCCGTGATTTAACGACAAGTTTATACAAACATTTTAATGGCTACCAAAATAACGGCAGCCAGAGCAAAATAATACTAGGGAGTGGCGACAAGACCTATGCTTTCCATGCTTGGCAAACGCGCCATACTTGTAGCGGCGCCCATTACGCTTGCGGCATTTAAAGCGAGAAAAACTTGCCGATTTAGAAATTTCTAGTAAAGCTAAGATGCGGTCCTCACACACCGAGGAAAAAGGAGAGGTTGTATCTTTTTTTGCACTGTTCAGAATATGAACTTTTTGAGCCAACGCTGGTGTACGACCGATTGAGTTTCAGTAGGGACGTTCACTATCGCTAGTGGTGCTAGTGTCGCTGCTATTCGAGTGTTTGTCACTTTTTTCAAGTCTTGACGCTACTCTCTAGTGCTATTTTGCTCTGGGCAATTCCCAGGTTGGCATCGTCGAGGTAGCTTGTCTTGGCGAGCCGACTAGCCAGCCTGTTTGGGTGAATCTGAGACTGTCAATCGACTATCTGAGTAGCCTACTAGAGGGCAGTCTGCCAACCGCTTCGTCTTATTTCACCACTGTGCTTCCAGATCGCAACTGAACCCAACTCAACACAATTCAAAATATCTCCTGAGCGCGGAAGTAATAAAATCCCTGCTTCTCGATTAGAATTAACGAGTAGCCTGAGATCAGGTTTGGAACTCAACTATGTTGGTACGTCATTTAGGTCTTTCAGGAAACAAACACAAGCAAGCAAAACATAAGTACCCTAAATACGCAGAAAGAACAAGGTTTCAAATTCTGAAGTCTAATAAAATACCTTTCACAAACATACGCCTTGACATCATCACAAAGAGTTTTAGCCTCCGAGGCAAAGTCCCGGATATCCAAGTACGAACTGTCGTCGAGCCATTTGCAGAAATAGAGACCAGCGAGATTTTCCAGGCTCGGTATTTCCCTAGAATTTAGAGATTTCAACTGAAAGAATAAACCAGAAGCTCACGGTGGGTAGTCTGAATGCAGAAGGAAGGAGGAGCACTGAACGACCTGTTTCTTCGTCTTTTTCGGGCGATGTGTCGGTTGTTAAAGTAGGACGTTCCCGGCTAGCAGCATGGGAAAGGCTGTTATGCTTACAAATTATTTGCAAAGACGTCTGCAAGTGAAACATGGTCTTGACAATGCAAATCATTTCGTTATTTTTTTTATACGCCAAATCGCAGTCACCTTCCCCAGAGACACCTTCCCCAGAGACCCCCAACGGTCGACGTCTTTATAAAAGTATAGCATATGCCATATAGTTGTGCGCATACTTTAGCACATGCGTCTATCGCACTTCGTTTCCTTCAGACCCAAGGTCCAGCGCCGCATTCGGACACACTGAAATTTGTCAACACAAAATAATAGCGTGAAAAAACGCAATGTTTATGATAGCCTACGCTTCCTTCGTCAACCAGGCGTAAATCTAGAGGACCAACTTACCGCGGGTTCCACAGCTTCCTGACATTGAGACAGACGGGATGCAGTATGAAGAGATTATGTTCACAAAATTGCTTGGAGATGAAATATTGCTGGTGCCAGGGAACGGGCGCTCTGAACAGAAACCCTGCTTTCGGGTCACTGCGATAGACGGTCCTGAACTTCGTAATTTCGGGGAAGACACTGCAGACGCTGGATAAGGGAAACTATTAGGTTACCAACTAAGAAAACAACTAAGCAACCAGTGCAAGACGCGGGGATCTCCTTCTTCGATATTCCTAAGAACAGAGGTCCCCATCGGCATCTGCAGAGCACGGTAGACTAAAACCTAGCCCTAGTTCGCGCCAAACGAGTTCCTGCGTAAATGACGCTTCTATATGTTCTTCGTCCTCGTCTGGGCTGTCTCTCCGAACCGTAAAAGGACTCAGCGCTGTAACTCCTGGTTTACACAGACTGTGGTGTCTGGTTAAAACGCTGCGTCTGTGCGTTTGGAGTCAACACCAAAGACCAATCAAGAAATGTAGAGCCACTGGATACAACATCGTCGTCGGTCCCTTTCGGCATTTCTAACAGGGCAGACTACCATTTTAGTCGCCTCTATTGATAGATTTTCTTCTCTAGGATGACGTTGACTAGGGCTTTGTAGATTTGATGCTCGGTCTTCAGGGGAATGCGAAGGTGGAGTCTTAGAAACCGGGTAGTGGACCGTTGGAATGATCTTCACGAAAGCGTTGTGATAGAAAAAATGACGTATCAATTAAAGCGGGCGTGTACTTTCATCTTGCTGACATTCAGCTCAATGTTAACAGTCCCGAGAAACCTGTAGGGGCGAAAGCCTATTTGCTGCGTGTACATTATTATTAAGTATCATTCTGGCATGTTCGAGGCTCTTATTTTGTGTCGGAAATGTCAACTTGTGCAGTTGTGGCAGAACGTAACGCAACAGGCGCAATCTGTGCGAACCGAGGTTGTGTGAACACCGGTAGGTCTATTCCTTACACGAGTATGTGGTATGCTGCGCTCAAATATGCGTAGTAAGACGTACAGAAAATGCGGATAAAATAATCCTCTTTTCATTAAGGTATTATTCACAATATGAACAAACCTTTAGAGAAAGGTACTAGGCACGTGCTATCCTTGAATTCTTAATTTTTACAAAATCAGTATGACAGAAACAGTGATTTCTGCATTTCGTCAAGACAGACGCACAATTCGCCAAATGAGAGATCAGTCGCGCGTAACCCGCTTTAAAATAAAAAATACCCAGAGTAGGCGAAAATATTAAAATACCCAGAGTACACGGCATAGACAAAATCGACGAGGAATCCTGATGGTGCGGAATCCGCCCGCGCGAATGCAAATCAGTGTTCTGTGAGGACAAAACTTATGACTTTCCCTCCGAAGATCAGCCCTGAACCCACAGTTAAGCGCCTCACCGCACGGCATATTTAACAAACAGTCAGCCTAACAAATAAATTTCAGGTAGTACAAAAGCTATAGCTATCAAATCGTTACGAGACGACATACCGAGAATTTGTTTTCAGCTTTTTTCGACTTCTATTGAGGCAGGATTCGAGCAAGCGATCGTCAATGCTCAATGGGACCTCATCATAATGTGGCTGAAATGAATCGCAGGCGTGTCGCCGCTGAGCCGCCGGGCTTGAGGGCTCGCTCTCCGCGTTCGGCTGAACTGGCGGCTTGATCTTCTTCTTTGGTGGCTTCTTCTTGTGTACTGTTTTCGGTCGGTCCAGCGGTAAGTACTAGATTATAAGAATTCAAAATGATGCAATACAAAAATCCTCTGAATGAGCTTGCAGATGTGCTCTGGAATCCTTCACTTTTCCTTCAGCCGTATTTGACGATGAGAAACAGTAATAGGAAGCGGTGTTAATGGATATGCATGCGGGAAAAAGACATACTACTGAAGTACTGCAATTCCTGAGCTATAGTTGCGAGTTCAGCACCCGAAGTTTCTCCACAAATCCTGCATTCGATACGGGCGTTCATTTTCTCTCTAGGTTTATGAGACAGGCAACACGCGTAGTCTACAACCAATGAAACCTAAGCAGAGAGTGACAAAGTACTCCAAAAATGAACGTAAATTTAAACTGCTTGTTTTCTTCCTGGTGTAACGGTAATCACATATACAGTAAACAGACTTTAGGCGGAGCTAATTCTACCCCATACCCCGATGAATAAGTAGCCTAACATTAGAAGCGAGTTAGTACCGAATTACCCAATAGACGTAGAGAAGTCACCTGTTTATAGGCTCCAATCCTTCGGCAACGGGATCAGGATATCATACATTTGATTTTGTAAAAAAAATAACAATCAAGCTTCCTATTTCGGTGCCAACTACGTACGCGTTGCGTTATGTACGGTACAGTAGTGATGGACATTTCCGTCTATAGCAGCCAGCATGCAAACTATTCCTACCTCCAGAGTTAGTACATCCTAACTGTTCGTTGGGGGCCCGTCGAGAGAGGGGGTGAAACTTCAACTGCCTGGAGGTCTCCACACCGCTCCGGCACTGTTCACCAGGGGCGGAACTAAGGGGGGGGGGGCCTTAGCCTCACTTTTCCGATATTCCGTCCACACAGTGATTTGTCGGCGCATTTTGGGCTGCTAGTAACTGAGAATAGCTAACGGAGGAGCAACCAGAGCAAAATAACACTAGGGAATAGCGCCAAAATTGTTGACACACACTCCAGTAACAGCGACACTAGCATCACTAGTGATAGTGAACGTCCCTACTGAAACTTAATCAGTCATGCACCAGCGATGGCTCCAATAAGTTCATATTCTGAACACAGCGACAAAATTATATGATCTCCCCGTTTCTCGATGTGTGCAGACCACATCTTAGCTTTACTAGAAATTTCCAAATCCGCAAGTCCGTCTCGCTTTAAATGCCGCAAGTGTGGTGGGCGGTGCCATGAATGTGGCCCGTTTTCAAAGCAAGGAAAGCATAGGTCTTGACACTACTCCCTAGTGTCATTTTGCTCTGGGAGCAACAGAACCTCTCTGTTACAATTTCTTGTAGCAGCAGATTGCGAGACGGAGTAAAAAACTGAATGACATCTATGCTACAGCAACATTTATTAGGAGGATCTTCTACAAGAGCTAATTCAGCTTTTTGTAACTAAAAGATGAAAACACGATGGCGCATTCTTACCTGAAGCTTTACTTTTCTTGGTGTATAGTCTTCGCCTCCGAACAAGTAACCCACACGTGGAAGTTCATTCAGATCCTTACACTCAACCATGTTCTATCACTTTCGTTACCTTACCAAACCTACTCCATCAATCAACAACTATTGGGTCTCTAAGCAACCAAACTTTATATGACTCATATACTACGACCAGAGGAAAATAAACAAGCTATTAGCGTAGCAACGGACTCGGCTCTGTAACTTTTTCCAAGCTTTTACTAATGACAAGTGACAATACTGTAACGAACGAAAACTTGGAACGAGAATTTCCCGGAAATCATTTGGCCGACTGTGCCCAGGTACGCTGTCTACTTCGATGTGTCCTATTCCTATTTTGAATCGATGTAAACTGAAAAGCATTTCGCCAATCCGAGATTGTCTACTTAAATGCAAATGTTCTATGTCCTAGTAAAATGCCCGGCCTTTCTGCAAATTCTTAAATTATTAATTCGTAACAAACCAATCATGACATTATAAGATAACTAGTAAGGAAGCGTATTAATGCTGCACTGGCCATGCCCTGACCAGCTCAGTCACTCTGAATCGGAATCAATAAACCCTTTCAGTCTCTTGAATCGTGATTTGAATTCCATCTCACTGAGGTCGGGGGATGCTGAGCGCTTCTCGCCTCGTATGGCAAACGTAGACTGGGAGTTTCTCTTAGGACGACCTGTGAAAGAAAATAACAGAAATATGCGGAAACAGTTTCTAAGAGGCTTAGTGTTGCCAAGTATGACACTTTTGGTGCTTTTTGACACCTTTTGCCTCTGGGTGACACCATGACACTTTTTCTCTGAAAATGATACCTTCTCACATAAATGACACTTTCAGTTAGAAAAAGCACCTTTTCATTTACTTTACTAAAGTTACGGATTACCGCCCGAAAAAGATGTACTTTACTTTGATTTATGGCACAGCAAAAGTTTTGTTACAAAAGTTTTTCCGATTACATTTTGTTACAAAAGTTTGTTCTGACAATGAAATGCTTCGAAAAATGTTCTTACAAATTCAGAATAATTATCAACCATTAGCATTTTGCGCATTGCGCAGCGGAATGCGCAAAAAATTTTCGAGGTGTCGAAAACCACTTTTTTATCGGGAACTTTGACACTTTCATGAGTTGCGCTCTTGGCAACCCTGGAGGCTTGGGGAACATCAGCTACGATTCACGTGGACACAATTCACCGCCCCTGGCAAAAATCGTCACGTAGACGATTTATTTAGATGAAAATCGTCACGTAGGGATATTCAGGCACGAAAATCCCCCTCGCCGCAGGGGAACATCCGCCACCGGTTCGACAATCACACTGGGGAATTAAAGACTGGTTCATGCGGCCACTCACTCAGACACTTACCTACCCTTCATATACCGGAAACAATAAACACGAGTCAATACAACTTACCCTCAGACTCGATAATATTTCCACGGTCAAGTTCTTCAAACTCTTTTCTCTTTTCTAACTTCTTTCGAGCTTTTCGGCACTTTTCCAAAGTTGGACGTCCTAAGTCAGAACGAATATCAATTTACCGGTGCAACTTAACTGCAAAGGCGACCGTCGGTGTTCAGGTACTTCAGGTAACAACTTTAAATGAGGATATTTCACGAGATCGAAATCAACGTCCTAAGTCAGAACGAATATCAATTTACCGGTGCAACTTAACTGCAAAGGCGACCGTCGGTGTTCAGGTAACAACTTTAAATGAGGATATTTCACGAGATCGAAATCAACGTCCTAAGTCAGAACGAATATCAATTTACCGGTGCAACTTAACTGCAAAGGCGACCGTCGGTGTTCAGGTAACAACTTTAAATGAGGATATTTCACGAGATCGAAATCAACGTCCTAAGTCAGAACGAATATCAATTTACCGGTGCAACTTAACTGCAAAGGCGACCGTCGGTGCAGTGTTGTGCCAAGTACTTCTATTTTTTACTTAAGTATAAGTACCAAGTACTCCAGGAAAATTTTACTTAAGTATAAGTATTAAGTACTTCTCGAAATATCTACTTAAGTACTAAGTACTTTTGAAAAGTACTTCAGTACTTAAGTACTCAAGTACTTAGGCAGACTTATAATACTACGTTTGTAAAAGAGAAATGTCTGATAAATAACCAACAACGAAAAACGACTGACATTACTATCCTATTTTAGAGCAAACATAAAATCAAGTTTTTAGAATCCCAGAAGTAGTAGCCTATATTGGGAAACCAATGACTTCGTCTAAGTGTACCAGCCCGTCTGCCTGTCTGTAAGAATGATACCTGTTGAAAGGGTTTGGTAAGCTATCTTGTCCGAACTTGGTGTTAGAGTCCTTTGCCTTAAAGTACAGTTCGTTCCCTGACGGGACTCTAGCCCTATGGTTAAAGATGGGGAGAGTGAAACGCACAGGTCATTCGCTGATGGGTCCCGTAGCCTACTATTCATTGGTGGTGGAGGGGGTGACACAGGGCCGTATCCAGGAATTTATTTCGGGGGGGGTTTTGTCCACGGATAAGACCAAAAAGTACAAAAAATACATAGATCAGAGGTTAAAACCTGCAAAAAACTATTACTTTTGTGGGTTTCGGGGGGGGGTTGAACCCCCTAACCCCCCCCCTGGATACGGCCTTGGGGTGACAAACCAAGAATTAATGTACGGGTGAGAGAGAATGGGGGTGTGGGAAGGGTTGGGATTTTAAGCCAGGATTTGATTTACGGTTAAGAGACATGCTGAAAACCACATTATTAATTTTTTTTTTGTCGCAGAAAATTAGTTTAGCCTACACGAAATCTGGCAAAAACACTTCGGTAGTGCTTTTAGTTCCTTGATCATGTGTTTCGAGTGCCAATAATCTGATATTCCGAATCAATCTTTATGGTTTATTGTGCAATTTGCCGATACTATGGACGAATCCGGGTGAAGTCCAGAAATTCGGTAGGCCTCGTGTTGGGTATTTATCTGGTTCTAATAATATATTCGCCCAGTTTTTCTCATCTGTATAGGGCTATGTTGGTGCAGAAAATTATTGGATCTCTGAGGAGTCTGTCGTCCGTTCAGAATTGGAAAAGATGATCAATATACTGCTGGGCGTCGTACTAATGGAATGTTTTACTGTCATGGAAGTACTTGAGTACTTAAGTACCGTCAAGTACTCCTAATTTTTACTTAAGTACGAGTATTAAGTACTTCGGAAATTTTATACTTAAGTAGAGTACAAGTACTATGATTTTTTACTTAAGTAATTACTTAAGTACTTTGTACTTAAGTATTTCCCAACACTGCGTCGGTGTTCAGGTAACAACTTTAAATGAGGATATTTCACGAGATCGAAATCAAACAGGAATCGCTTTTCCGCTCATTTTTGGGCTGCTGTGGATGGTTGCCGATATCTCTGTAGCAGTTTTCGCGCTCTGTATAACCGTTGCAATTCCCGCAGATGGAGCAAGAGGCACACGCACACCTTCCGTCACACACCTTCAGTAGCGTTACGCAAATAGACAGAAACGTTAATGACAATGTGTGGGATATTGTTGTTCATTTAGATATCTGTGCGGTTTTTGCCGTGTTTTCCTGTGTGGATTCCAAAACTCATCCATTTATTTTTTCGTATGGAAACTTCTACAGCACCACACTGTCACCCTTGGTTCACACTGCTGCGTCGTATGCGACACGATTTTTTCTTTGACGGTCCGATGTGCGACAGAATCGCAGGGACGTTCTCACCACCACGCAGACGCAAAATGAAAACGAAATTTTCGTCACGATTAATCTGCAGACAAAGAAGCCCTTGGGGAAACGACCTCTGAAGATGCAGGGAGATTACACTTCTGAATACTACCCAGCATTAGGAAATTTTTAGTCAAAACCTATAGGTCATCTTGTTCAAAACAGGTTAATACAAGTTTATTCGGGTGGTTCCCAAAATCACCACGATCTTTTTGCCCACTCTCACAATGCCCACGCTCAGAATGCCCACGATCAAAATGCCCACGGTTCAAAACGCCCACGATCAAAATGCCCACGATTAAAATGCCCACGACTCAAAATGCCCACGACTCAAAATGCCCACGACTCGAAATGCCCACGAAATGCCGGCGGGCTAAAATGCCGACAGTTTCAGATGCCGACAGTTCAAAGTGGTCACAGGGGAGGCTAATATCGTCCTAGTTTACAATGCCGACGGCCGAAACTGTCCACAGGGGAGGCCAAAATTATGCTGGGACAGCGGACCACGAGATTATTAGGGATAGGATTAACCACGTTAAAGGTATCAAAAGGAATTTTTTTTTTGTTTCTTGATAGTTCAGAATTGTTTGCGTTTAAGTAAAGCAATGTCGTGTAAAATTGTGCCAAGGCAGAAAGCAAAACCAGAAGATCCAAATCCACCATAGTTAACTTGCATCACGAAGGTAAGAATGATTCCTTGATTAAAAATAGCAGTTTTGGGATCGCTGTTTGGGACTCAAAATGCCCACGAAATGCTGGTGGCCTAAAATGCCGACAGTTTCAGATGCCGACAGTTCAAAGTGGTCACAGGGGAGGCTAATATCGTCCTAGTTTACAATGCCGACGGCCGAAACTGTCCACAGGGGAGGCCAAAATTATCCTGGGACAGCGGACTACGAGATTATAAGGGATAGGATACAAATGTTTCTTGTAAATATTTAACCAGTTTTATATATAATTGAGATTATACAAGTTCACATTCTGATAGTCGGTCTATCCTCCCGCCACTCAGTCACGCCTAATTACGGACCGAAATCCTCAGATTTATCCAATCGTTGGCATTTTGAGTCGTGGGCATTTTGAGTCGTGGGCATTTTGAGCCGTGGGCATTTTGAGTCGTGGGCATTTTGAGTAGTGGGCATTTTGAGTCGTGGGCATTTTGAGTTGTTGGCATTTTTAGTGGGCATTTTGAGTCGTGGGCATTATGATCGTGGGCATTTTGAGTGTTAGCCGTTTATTCAGAAGATATTTTGCACTGAGCCATCCTAGGATTACAATCAGAACAAGGTAGAGCAATTTTTAGTCTTGAAAATTAACTAATCTTTGTTCTTTCTTTTCTTTCCCTCAAAAAATCGCATGCGTTATGTCGGATGAGTTGAAATTTTTCAACGCATACGACACTGCGACAAAACGCACAGTTCTGCGTCACCTTGTCGTACGATTTGTGTCGTATGTCGGATGACGCAGAATTTTGCGCGAAATCGCAGCAGTGTGAACCATAGGTCAGAAGTTTCATAACAGACAACACAAGGGATGTGCGGTTTCAACAGACAACACGCAACAGAGAACACTTGGAATGTTATCTGTTGTCGCGACAAACGTTATGCATGAAATGTTATGCATAACAAGCATTGCCCACATGAAGAGCCGAAAAAACACCCAAAAAGCGTCTGCTGAATTTTCGATATCATGACGACAAACAAAAAAGCCAGCAGATGCTTTTTGGCGGTTTTTCGGCTCTTCCTGGCATGCTTGTTATGCATAACGTTTGTCACGACAACAGATAACCTTCTAAGTGTTGTCTGTTGAAACCATGCATCCTTGTGTGGTATGTTATGAAGCATTCACGTTAGCCGAAGTGTATCACACATCACGCTGGCTCACCTTTTTACGTAACTTACACGACTTCTATAATAAGATTTAGTTTGTACTGACTACTTAACAAACGTAATCCATCTCACTATGCAACCTTCCTTCAATGCTCTCTTCGAGATAATATTCGTCCTGTATTGACATCGCAATGCCGTTCTCCTAAAGGCTGGGACCCATGGCTCAAAGTCGTCCACTAGCTTTCATCGCCAGGGAAAGCTAAACAGCTTGCGTCCTGAACCAAGTAAAAGAAAGTACAAGCTTGGAACACGTAATTACATAAAGCAGGACCTTTCGTGCTAGTGTGCAAGTAAGTACATCTGGAGAATAATATGGGATACGAAGTTACCCTAAAGCAAACTGGGCTTACTTAAGTGACAACAATAAATCTCACCTTTCACCCCCAGATCTTCTAGCAGAGCAATAAGCTTCCGCATTTTAGCAGCTTCTGACTTGCATCCTTCAAAATATTTGTCATAATTGGCGACGCGATGACCACATTCTCGCACATATTTCTTCATATGTTCGAGGCGGCTCTAGAACAAAAACGTCAGACCTTAAAAGAAATTTCGACAAAGCAACATACCGCCAAAACTAACACGAAGACCTGCAAAATCTCCCCCCCCCCCCCTTCGTTCTTATTTCGCAATGCTTAGCTGACTGGGTTAGAGACTTCAACTACGGTAAGTCTACTATATATCAAATAAGGTACTGTTCGAGATATCCAGAACTTCAGAGTCTTCTTGCTGTTTTCCTCCTCTCGGATCTTTGTTCAAGTTAGAAAAAAAATGAGAAGCGTTCTATATGTAGCCGTGTAGCTTATATTTTAGTTTCGAATTTTGTTGGCTTCAATGCAATCACGCAAGAAGTCTCATGAACGGTTTTCGCATCCAGTTGTTATAAAATATATACGTCTGCTAGGAGGCAAAGATAGAACTTCCAGGAATAACATCCGATAAAGCGACTAAGGAAGAAGGACTTATCGGTACTCCACAACTATTAAACTCATCTAGAAATAAGCTTACAACGAAATGAAACAACTCGACAGCCAAAAAAGGAACGAAAGCCTCTGTAATCCTCACCTTTCCTTTCTTAGTCTGCTTTGCCTTAGCTGATTTCTTCTCACTTGCATCATCATTCTCTCTATCTGCATCTGGGCTCTTCTGCAAAACATGGTTGACTTCTGACTCCTTCTTTTTTTCTTCTTCTCTGGAGCTACTTCCAGACCTTGAGTTTGCTTTTGCACTCTTTGCTCTTTCTTCACTGCCACTTTTGAACGTAATTTCACTATCGGATTCTCTATCAGATTCAGTGTCATTCAGTGTCTCACTGCTACTTCCAGAACCACTGGGTTTGGTGTTTTTCCTAATTTGTGAATTTAATGGGTTTGGCTTTAACGGTGCATCTGAGTCACTAGAATCTTCTTTCTTGTTAAATGTTGGCTCAGCTTTCGCCTTTGATTTCAAGGGCAAATCTGAGTCACTCTGCTGTGAGTCCATGGTAACCTGCAGTTCCTCAGACTTCACAGATACATCTGATTCACTGTTATAGCTAGATCCTAAAACTGCTGCGCCCTTCTTTCTCTGAGTTTTTGGTTTTGCTTTCAGTGGAACATCCGAATCACTACTTTTCGAATCTCTGCTGTCTTCCAACATCTTTAAAACTGTTTTTGGCTTTAAGGGAGCATCAGAGTCAGTACTATTGGAACTTTCCACTCCATCAACTTTCTTCTTGTTCATTTTATTCCCATTACCTTCATTTGATCCCAACCCAATGTGAATGTCTTTTCCCTCATCTGCCACAGATTTCAATTTGTGAATAACTTTCTTTCTAGGCATTTTACCTTTTGTCTCTATTTTAGCACACTCAGGCCTAGATGCAATATTTTGACCATGTGATAAATCTGACACTTCAGAATCTGATATGCAAAGACTGAAACCATCTTTCTCACTGGAATTATTCTTCACGGAAGCCCTTTCAGATGATGAGTCACTGTTGTTGTTTTCAACACTTGCTCTGTCAAAAAGGTCCAATATAGCTTTGTCATCAAGTTTCTTCAAGACAAGCCTTGCAGTTTGTCCAGCCATGACCACCAAACCTTACTAGAATTAATAATGGACTTTTATGCTGATCTGAGTGAGACCCTATTGACAATTGTTGAGGATGACTCAACAGACTCCTCTTGACCCTGTTTTCAGACTAGTTTTTACAAACCTTAGACTTGTAAGCTAGGCTGTGCACAGAACAGAGGACCTGCTGTTGACTACCTGCACTCTGCAATAATAAAACTCCTAATGCCCAAATAAATGTTAAGTCAGTCTGTCTCTGAAAGGCAAATGTTATAAAAGAAATTCGAACTCGCAATGCAAGACCCAAACTTTAACTGTCAAAGGGGCTACATTCCCTAAGGCTACATACCTAGCCCACATTTTTTTTACCATCACCTAAGAAATGGCATGCATATGATCTCCGTGAATTCAAAAGCAAAAGTAAATGTTGACTGTGAGCTCAAGTTGAATGAATCATTACCAGTATTTCTTTCCCAATTCTACCCTTTAAACTTTGAAATTATAACTTTCTGTTTAACTTTACCTTCATAATAACTTATTTTAAATTATGAACTTTGAAATTATCGTAGCCAGACTCTCTCCAAATCAAACCTTTATTCAACAGTGCAAAACGGATACGTCAGCTGAACTTTATTAGAGCTATATTTCTGCCCTTCTTGGCAAGGGTTCTGGTCAGGCTCAAAGCCGGTCAAGTTCGAAAAATGAACTTGTGTTTTTTTCCAACTTGAGCAGCTTTCAGCCTTAAAGGGACCCTTGCCAAGAAGGGCCAAAATACAGTTATAATAAAATTCAGATTATGTATTCATTTTGCACTGTCAAATATGGTTCACAGTCAGCTTGGGCAGAAGGAATATTTAACCTTTATTCTCTGTTACAGTAATCGGTAGGCTAGCCTACTGATAGTCCTGGGTTAGCTAAGGGCTAAATGGAAGTTTTTTTTTTCAAATGTCCACTAGGCACAAAGCCATGTTCCTAGTTTAAAAGAGTAAGAGTTAAAGAAGTAGTTCTTTCAGGGCTTCTATCACTAATTGGATTTGGGTTTTTCTTTCAGTTTTTTTATTATTAGTTTTATACGTTAGGCTGGAACTGAATTATACTACCCAAAAACTGCACGAAACCCCACCCCATCTGGGCTTACGTAACCACTGCAGCCAATCTACCAATGTCAGAATGTTGTCAAAACAAATTCTATACAGTAAGTACTGTAAAGTACAACAAGTTCCATATGAGAAACTTAGATGAAGTCAAGAAAGAGTGATAGAAGGAGCCTGGACGAAACTTAGCCTAACGATCCATCCATAAGATTTCTCCAAGCTTGGCAGGATAGCAGCCTGTCTGAACCTAAGAAGGTAACGTTCCAGTGAAGTTATTACAAGTTAAGCTGATAAGAGGGGCGATCATCGTATTGTGGTAGTTATCACACTCTCTGGAACGCAAATAATAACAATGCATACATATGTCATCACGCTTATGAGAGTTCCTGCAGAACCGATAGCTATTATCACTTACGATGCTCGCGACCATCATAAGTAAATCGTAACAGTCCTGGACCGAAAATAATAAGTGGGAGGAGCCAATTTACTTATTACGGCCAGTGTTGCCACTTTTCTTTTACCGAACCTGTGACATTTGGCCGTAAAAATCTGTGACAATCTGTGACAAACGAAAATCGGTCATTTTTCGATAAAAACTCAAAGATTTTGGGTGTTGAGAGAGTGCGTATTTCAATTAACATAGTAAAATGCTACACCGTGTGGGAATCGAGATTTGGATTCAGTTCCATTTAGAAAAAAATATTTTGTTTTCGATGAATACTATATTTTTGCTATCCCTTGCTATTATAACCCTGTTGTGATTTTGCATTCTGCGATATATGACACAAATCGAGCGATAAGCCCAAAATGCATGCGATTTTGGGGAAAAACATGGATTTGTTGAGATTTTTTTTTTTACTTTTCTTGAAGGAAAACATCAATCCTTGAATGGCGGGACGAAAATATCTTCTCAGTATACTTTCATTCAACCTCATTTGAACTTTACGAAAATATTTAGTTAGACTAAGATTCCCCCCCTAGAGCCCTTAGAGATATTATGTCGCATCCGACGCAGCAGTTTAAACCAGGGGCAAGACAAGCTAATGTTCGTAAAACAAATACAAAATTTTTCGCCATTAAATTTTGACGCAAAATGATGAGAAATTTTATCGTAATGTGACTGCAGGTAGCTTTAGGGTACCGTATCTTCGCCTTGAACTTATTTTCTTCCTTTACTGAAAATAACTGATTGAACTGAAGAACTTACTGACTGAAATAGGTATAGTCTAAATAAAATTTAGAAATTAAAATAACGTAACAAAAAGAAACCAGGTTCGTTATTCTTGCTTGAGCCTGAAGAGGACTCTTGCCAAGAGTGGTTTTTTATAACTTGATCATTAGTCAGGAAAAGAGTGAAGGGGTCAGTCCACTAAATTGAACCCAACTATTTTATTTCATCACATTACGTACGCCACTAAAACAGCATATTGTTAACAAGAAATTTCGCTTTCTCAACTTCGTAATCATGTACTTTTTTGTACTTCAACGTTTGATATTTCGGTACACCGGTATATACCATGGCCCAATCAGATTCAGACACATAAAGGCATCACCCAGGGCTTCTCGTACCACTCATCAAGTTTCACTAAAATCTGAGCATTCTGGGTTATTTGCTGTACCCCCTTCAACTTCCCCCATCGAGGTCGAATACGGAAGGTAGACCAAAATGGTTCACCTAGAGCATATTAAGATTTCAGACACAGAAATGAATCACCCAGGGCTTATCGTACCACTCATCAAGTTTCACTCGAATCTGAGCATCCTGGGATATTTGCTGTATCCCCTTCAACTTCCCCCACCGAGGCCAAATACGGGCGGGACACCAAAATGCTTCACCTAGAGACCTTTACACCTTCCAAGTTTCATCCGAATCGCCCTACTCATTTGAACATGTTCGGTTAATTACTTAGGGAATTTTAGAGTCAAGTTCTCAAGTCTGAGAACTGTTCCGGATATCCTCGTTACCCCCCCCCCCCCCCCCCCCCCGTGATCAGATTCGGTCCGGGCCCCAAAATGGTTCATCTAGAGCATGTGAACTTTCTACAATCCGAGTCTCATTCCAATCGCTCCACTAATTTCACCCCTCGGTGATCCGCACAAATTCCAGGACCCTCCCCCAACAATGACTCAATCCGGTTCGGACACATAATCAGATCATAGAGGCATTTTCTCTTACCACCCATCAAGTTTTACTCAATCGGATAACCCTTCTCTACACCCGCCGATGACTGAATCCCGAGATCGAAAAGTTTCATAGAACAATTTTCTTTGTTTCTTGTCCCGCCAATGGCAGAATAAAAAGATGTCACAGAATTCTGCGACATTTTTGGCAAAAGTGCGATTTCCTGTGACAAATGTTGTCACAGCTGTGAATCTGGGGAGAACTCGAAAACCTGTGACAAATCGCAGAATTCTGCGACAAGTGGCAACACTGATTACGGCGGGCTGTGAAACGGCAATAATAACAAGAATAGTAACGATCGTAACTAATATTACGTGCTGGAACCCTACCTCAAAGATCCCTACCTAAGAGCCTGGTCACACTGGGCTCAAAAACCAGCCTATTCGACAAACGGCGCCTAAAACGGCGCCGATTTCTCGGCTGAAAACAAGTCTACAAAACGGCGCCGTTTGGGTCGGTTGTCGGTCAGGTTCTGAAAAACCCTAGGGGACGTGAGAATAAATGGCTTTGGGGCAGCTTGGGGATAATGAGCAGACTGCAATTAGGGGTGTAAAATTGAAACTTGACTAGTTTTGCATCTATCTAGTTTTGATTATGCTGGGCGAATGTAAACTGGGATGAATTTGCTTTCAACATCCCAGGATTAACCTAAGTTATTAGGGGAGAAAGGTAAAGAGTTTCTAGATGTCAAAATACCATCATTCACATCTGTTTATTGTTTTCTACTGGATAAAAACAGAAAAGCATCCATTTAATGTGTTTTTCCCAGGTTTTCCCTTTTTTTCAGGAGGAACAAAAAATACTTATTTACAATTTTCAGAAACCAACACCAGAAAAAATACCAGTCTACTTCCAGTAATATGTTTAGAAAGGCTGTTTCGCTCTAATTGATCAACTGAATTTAAAACAGTAACATTCAGAATTAGGTGCATCTGATTCTTTTTCTTTTTTCAAATTTAGCAACCCAAAAAGCTGCCTTTTCTTGGCTCCAGTGTGTCCACTTCGGCGCCGAAATAGGCTGGTTTTTGAGCCCAGTGTGATCAAGCTCTAAGGAAGCACATCTTGCAGGGTTTTTGAAGTCAGGACTTTCGAATTTCCCGCGTAAATGATACTAAACTTGAAGTTTGGTTCAAAAATGTTCATCGTCTAGTATCGTTGATTGAAGTGCAGTACCGCTAATTTCCGTTGTTTGGCAAATGTTTCCTTCTCTCTTCGATGAGTGGACCAGTTTCCAATCCAAGTGATCTCTAGAAATCTCTAGAACTCTGGAACCTGAATCCTGTGTTCAGCATGTGTAATGTGTGGTGAACTAGGCTACCAGTGCCTTTATCGTGCTTATCCAAAACTAAAGTTGGAACAAACACATAAGAACAGCTGTACAGACAGTGTTTACAATGAAAACTAAGAGATTCAACCAGCTAATTGGTCAGGAGCTAAGGGTAGGTTTTATCTGTTTCTAGAAATTCATTATTTCTCAGGACTTTTAAGATTTTTCATGTCGAGTCAGCAGAGAACTCCAGAGTGACCAGAATTCTTAGCTTAAAGTTAAGACCTCTCCTCGAATCCTTTATCTTTCTTGGTGTATTTTCTGATGCTGCACTGCCTGATTTTGCGGAGGACTTTAGACTCCGAGTGGTAAAAAAATTATTGCGAAAACAGTCTTAGGCTATTGAGGGAGTGAGTACAGTACTACAGACTACAGGAGAGGTACTGAACAGTCTAGTACACTAGCCCCTTTTCAGGCATGGTGCTCAAACGTCTAGCACCATGCCTGGGTGCTAGACGTTTAAGCACTGTACCTTGGATTTCATGTATAGTGCATGGATTTCAGTATACAGTGCATGCATGAAAAACACAGTTTCTGTCACCACAACTTATCAACGGCTCGGATAGGGCTGAAATTACTACCAAGAATTAGAGAAATCAAAGACAATCCTTATCATATTTTTCATAACAAAAACAAAAGGACGCGACTGATGAGAGAGATAAAAAACCTCATTTCCTTTTCTACATAGTCAAGGGTTTTGCATGCAAAGTGTCCTGTGCCTCAGCTTTTTCTACCTAACAGTCAACCAGAATATTGGCTCCTAGGGCACTCTACATGGAAAATAGATAGGCTGCTGTCAGGTTTTTCATCTCCATCATCAGTTGCGTCCTTTTGTTTTTGTTAGGAAAAATATGATAAGGATTGTCTTTGATTTCTCTCATTCTTGGTAGTAATTTCAGCCCTATCCGAGCTGTTGATAAGTTGTGGTGACAGAAACTGTGTTTTTCATGCATGCACTGTATACTGGAATCTATGCACCATACATGAAATCCAAGGTACAGTGCTTGAACGTCCAGCACCCAGGCATGGTGCTAGACGTTTGAGCACCGTGCCTGAAAAGGGGCTAGTGTACTAGACTGGTACTGAACCTCAGACAAGATTTCAAATTTCCAGAGAAATCTTTTTTTAGTGAAATCTATCTGGCTTAAAAAGGAACCAAAAAACATGACTAAAATACTAGAGTGAAGCTAATAGAATGGTTTAGTTGTTGGGGATATAAATTTTACTTCAATATTTCTAGTTAAATATAATTTTCTTTTCAAACAGTTTCAACCATTTTTACATGAGGTCAGATTGCTTGCAAAGCGATGAAAAAGATAGAGGTAATAAGGCTAATAACCAGAAAATCCCTTTTTAAACCAGGTTCAAAACAAAGAAAAGACTAATAATTGTTAAAAAACCAATAGTAACTATCAGTTACTAGTTCCATTCCAGCCTCACGAAAAGTTACTACGCTGACCGTTCCAACCTTCTCAAAATAGTAACTAATAGTAACTATTTGCTTACCACGCTCGGGAGCAATGTTAGCGTAGTAACTAGGCATCTCTGTAACGTGATTGGTCGGATCACCCGCGGCCTGATATGTGACCGAAAAATTCAAAAAGCGTTCCAGCCTAGCGTAGTAACTACGGTAACTAGCGTAGTAACTTTGGCTTGGCTGTTTCCTATATCCGTTTCTGGTACCGGAAAAGCTCCGTTGATAAACCACTAAACATATTGTCGGTAAAGCAATGTTTGTCGTGCACCCACAAAACGTTTTCTCAAGATATTGGCAGAGTTTGTTGTGCGATCAGAAAACGTTTCGTCGGAAAATCAACAGTGTGTCGGTTCGGATACCGTTTCTGGTACCGACAAGAGCTCTGTCAGTAAATCAGGAAACTTCATACGAGGAAGTCGGCTCCACACCGGCAAACAGTTTTCCTTGCTTCGTCTAATGGTTGTTTGTCAGTAACCACCCATGAACTACCCACATTCGAGGCATGTATCCTGCTACTTTATAATGATTAGAAAAAGCCATCTTGGTAAATCAGAACCAGCGACCAATCCGTTTCTCATTCCGTTTCCGGAACCGACGAAATCTTTGTAGGTAAAGCAGATGATCAGAGAGCTTTGTCGGTAGATTAAGATCCCTTGTTTCGTTTGCTGGTGACTTTCCCATGCGGTCACCTTAAAAAGTCTGATGGTTGGAACGAATTCTGTTTTATCGTTCTGTTCCTGGTACCGAAAAAAATCAAACTGATGACTGGGAACACTCTCCCATTTTCTTCTGACTAGACAAAAAACTTGAGTAGGCTAGCCTAAACCAGTAAAAAAAAAAAAAAAAAAATGTGAGAACAATTATTTTGTGGTGGCAGTCAGTGACTGTGAGTGCCTGAGTGGTAAATCTTTTGGGTTAAAGCACTGACAAGCACTTTCTCGTTCCGTTCCTTGTCGGTAACTTGACCGCACCAGCAAACTTTTCTTAGGTCATTTGTCTGTTTGAACCTACTAACTACCCTTTTTGGTTGAATTGCCTCATACCATGTTATCGGAAAAAGCCTTGTCGGCAAATCGGGAATGTTGTTTAGTTTATTATCTTTTCGTTGTGATAAACAAACTCGGTAAACAATGAATATGGGAAATAGTCCACCTCGACAGAAAATTGTACTGGGCCCAGGGCTCAGAATTACATACTAACTAATGTGGATGCAGATCAGTGGCATATCTCGGGGCACCTGAATGGGACATCGCACTCTATTTGGAGCACTTTTTAGGGATTCAAGTTTCATATCAGTCATTCTGTCCTTTTGGTTTGACGATGCCTGTCGCGGAACTTCCATGGCCCCTCCTCCCTCGAGTTCCACCCACCGTTGTCGGATGTGGTTCGGACACAAGTTCCATGATTCCTCCTCACCCCCTCCACCACAAATGATCGGATATTATTTGGTCGAGTCATCTGTACAACTGTCGAGTTTCAACGTCCTAGCTTATGTGCTATAGTCAATATCATGGCTTACAAGCTAGAAAATTTTGGTGGTACTATCAGGAGTCAGAGAAAAGAGACAGACAGCGGACAGATATTACGATCGCTGTGTGGCACTTACGAGCCGAACGTTACACACTCCATAAAAATTTTCTCCATAAAAGTACATTTCTCCAAATGAAAAAGACAGTTAGTTAAGTAGGTTAGTGCAGTGCTAGTAGTGCAGTGCCTGTCACGACTTTTCTGGTTCGTTAGACTCCGGACTGCACGGCATATTTTTGGGCCCATGTGGCCACCACCAATGCCAGATAGTAAATGAAGCAAAAATAAAAATTTACAAAAATATCTAAGCAGGTATGTCACAATTGACTATTTCAACGCTTGTGTAATGCGTTAGCGGGGAAGGTACGCCGTTGCCGCTTCGTCGGTAAATTGTCAAACCACGTCGGTAAAATCTGGGCTTGCCCCCCCCCCCCACGAAAATGGGCTAGTTTCGCCACTGCCTATGCCAAATGCTGGGTATATCTAGTGTTTAGAAAAGCCTGTGCCTAACCCTGGATATCCTATGCCAAACCCTGGATAGCTGTTGTTACCTTAACCCTGACCTAAATACAAATGTGTTCTGATTGGTTGATTTCTGAGCTTCATTCAGATCATCAATATTTGACTGGGCTAGCTGGTTAGAGTACCCAGCATTTAGCATAGTGTATCCAGCGTTGGGCATAGTCTATGCGAAAATCAGGGGTTTGTAGTAGACTGGTCCTATATCATTGGATTTTGCGTCTTGGAGACTTGACAGGTAGGAACCACATAAGTTGGGCTAGGTCAGCAAAGGAACTTCCTTTTAACATTTTTGAGGCCTATTTCAAGGTTGTGTAAGCTACATTCAAAGTCAGAAATGAGTTTTGAAGAGCAACAGAGTTTGTGCAGAAGTTTCACAAGTCTGTGCGCATAGCAATCGCAATTTCTCTCTGTTCGTTGGTCAATCAGTCTGTCTGGGTTTTGTTAGCAGGGGCGTCGCTATGGGGGGGGGTACCACCCCCCCTCGAAGAAAGAACAAAAGCTAAAACGGGCGCTCTGCGAGCGCCCGTTTTAGCTTTTTCAAATTTCGCACACATTTGTCGTTCAAAACACAGGAGAAATCCTTTTGTCGGGCCCTCGACCAAAAACTTTGAGCTACTCTGGGCGCTCGACCACAAAAATGGAGCGAAACTGGGAAACTGCGAGCGCCCGACCAGACAAATTCAGCTAATCTGTGCGCTCGCACAGAAAAGAAAGATGGGGGGCTAGCAGTGCGCCCAGATGAAGTCAGTAAGGGTAGTCAGGATTACCAAGACTTTTCTAAACCGACATGAAGTTTTGTGTACCTCTCGATTCAACAAAATTCAGGCTGATTTTGCTTGTGGCGTATATTTTTAAGAATTGGTTAGTTTCAAGCAAAGGTTCTTTGTATTTTAACAGAAACTAATTTGGCGAAAAGAATTTTCCTCCAGTGCGTCACATAACAATAAATCGGCTTTGTGAGTCAGCAGTGAAGGAAGATGTAATGATTGATACAACGCGTCATTTGATTTTTGATTTGTTTTTTAACTGTAAATTGAGAACATGTCTGCTCTGTTTAAAATTTTTTTTCCTGAATGATCAGTACTTCTTTTTCGGAAAGGGTCAAATTACCAAGTTCCAGCTAATTGTGTCACATTTTTCTGGGTTTGTCGTTAACGAATACAGACGGGCAGACGTGTGCTAAATAACCCTTACTTTCATTTGGGATTCGAAAAGACGTTCTAATCCAACCGGACTCCAAAAAAATTGCCTGCAGCTCCTTTTGTAGCGTCATTTCATTCGGGTTTGCTTGAAATTTTGCCGCTTGGGCCATATTAAAAGCAAGATTTTGTTGGGGGGGGAAGTAGTGTTTAACCCGAAAAAAGTAATAAGTTACGGTACTTCAAAAATTTCGCCTGCGGCGCTCATTTGCATTTTGTCTGATATGCATTCTTCATTCCGTCTGGTGTTAGCGGGCTGTGAGCTGAGCTTTTATGAAAACGAACTCCTGCCAGTCGTAAGGTAGTCCCTTCCATGCCCATGCTGTTCAAACCGTCCCTAAGCTTGGAGATATGACTAGGCTTTTCAGTCTTCAACGCTTGCAGGTATCAAGAGTTTTATCAGCAGGCTACATATGCGACGAAAAGCTGAAACGGGCGGCAGGACGCCCCTGTTTGTTAGTACGGGCACTTCCACGTAGGCTAAGCTAGTACGATGAAACCTGGCAGGCATATCGGGGACCCAAAAAGATTAACTTCAAAATAGTCACTTTCCGATCCGAC
This sequence comes from Branchinecta lindahli, assembly GCA_023053555.1. Classification (NCBI taxonomy): domain Eukaryota; kingdom Metazoa; phylum Arthropoda; class Branchiopoda; order Anostraca; family Branchinectidae; genus Branchinecta; species Branchinecta lindahli. Next base: position 13,213,198 of record JAKZAO010000001.1, read on the forward strand.
CATCTGGGAGGGAGTGGAGGAAGGGGGAATCCGGAAAATTGAGGTTTGTATAACTTTCGATCGGGTTTTCGGATCTTAATGAAACTTGATATTTGGTAAGACTCGTGGGTAAGACGGACCTCTTCCGATCCGGACTGGATCCGGTGACCTTAGGGGGAGTTGGAGGGGGGAATCGGAACGCTTAGAGTGGAGGGTTTGGGATGGTACTTGGTGAGAAGAACACGCACAAGTCCTAGATGCATCATTGACATAACCGGACCAGATTCGGGCATTGGGGGGAGCTAAGGGGGTCCGGAATTCTGGTGATCCTCCGAGTTCGGTACTTTCTGATGGACTAGGACAATGAAACTTGGCAGGCGTATAATGGACCCAAACAGACTGATTTGAGCATAGTCATTTCCCCGATCCGACCATCGTGGGGGAGTGGAGGGACGGGGAATCCTGAATCTAGTGGTATGTATAACTTTTTAATGATTGATCGGATTTGAATTAAACTTGGCAAGTGGAAAGCGCTCTCGTCTCAGATGTTCCATATAAATTCTGGACCGGATCCGATACTTGTTGGGAGGAGTTGAAGGGGGCACCGGAAATTTCATGCAACGCTTGAGAGTCGAGGGATCGGGATGGAATTTGGTGGGGAGAACAAACATAAACCCTAGGTAGGTTTTTGGTAGAACCAGGTCGTATCGGAGCTCGTTGGGGGTTGTTGGAGCCAGCTGGAGGGTCCACTTTCAGTTATGTCTCAGATTAACACCTATTCGATCTGGGTCATTAAGATTTGGTGTCTCAGTGCATTCTTAGGGCTACTAGCGTAATTATACTTGGTATCAAGCACCCCCTACAAACTAACCAAATAAGCACCTACTCAATACCACCTGGCGATCCGATCCCCCGCAGAATCGGGAAGGTGATGAGACAGAAACTAGACTTACGACAAACCAGCCTACCAGAAACCCCTGATTTTTGGATACCCTAATCCTAGTTGTATCTAGCTTAAATGCTGGATACCCTAACCCAACGATGATTTGAGTGATCCGGCGAGAACTTGATAATGGGCGAGAGCCTGGAACTTCCATTGGTATTTCCAGACTGCATGCAATCCTTAGCTTAAATATACGCTAACTACCCAATGAAGTGCCATGTGAGTTTCAGCTCGTGGTTTTAGAAGGACCAGTTGTCTTGTGGATGAGATTATTAACAATTTTTACTCTGAGCAGGGTTAACTAACGTTCAGCAGGGTTATCTATAGGGACCTGTTAACCTGCTGAAATCGTTACCCAAGATTTGAGCTCCCTATCCCATATTTTGAAGATAAACGATACTGTACCCTATCAGATAGGCTGAGTAAGCTGATCCAAGGCCGGGGCAGGCTTTCCAAGAATTGGTGATTGGAGTCAAGTGCAGAGTTTGACTTTTTGCTTTTTTTGCAGCTGAGAGATATCCACAATAACCTGCACCAGGTTACTCCAGATCTTGTGAATCGTCTAGGGCTCGAATCGGAGTTGGCGGGACATGAAGGCTGTGTGAACAGCATTAATTGGAACTACAGTGGGACGTAGGTGTTTTTCCTTATTTCAGACTTTTCCTTTTCAGTTTTATAGGCTGAATGTTTAAGACTTCTTGGCCTGTCTGAAACTGACTGAATGCTGTTGTAAATAAAAAGAAGTGACTTTCCCATTGATGGTAATCTTACCGAAGCATCATTTTGTATGCCACTGGCATGTTAGTCGCTTTTATGTTATTGCAGTTAAACTAAAGTTGTCAATAAAATTGTACCTTACCTTACCTTACCGTAACTCAATTTCAGACTCATTGCAACTGGTTCGGATGACAGGACAGTGATCATATGGAACCCTCACAGGAAACTCAAAGTGGCTCACCTAAGGACACAACATACAAACAATATTTTCTGTGTAAAGGTATGATAATGATGATTTAATCCGTAATATCTTTAAATGTATAAAAATAGATTTGGGTATGTCAATTCAAATAAGGACACTTCTAGTACTATCAATCAAATCGACAGGTCACTATTTAAATGTTGGCGTTTAAATAAAAGCCCTCAGTTCACAGAAAAATTACGTCAATAACTAAGGAACAGGTCAAAATTACATACCATAGCTAGGAACAGTTAAAATGTTTAACAAAATATGGTACAAAAGACTTTAGGTAACGCTCTGATGAATGTATTGGAGGAGGAATCAGTTGCTTCTTCTGATTCATTGTGAGATTTTCGGTCATTCTTGTGTTTCGGCTTTTCATAATTTCATGTTGCTGGCACAGAAGAAAATGCTGAGTCTACTTGGACATGCTAATCAGGCTACTAAAGATCTTGGAGGAAACAGGGAAGCTGTTTTTTTGCTGTTGATACAATTCAACATACATTTCTCTCATTGTTGTTCAGAACACTAGGGAAAACCAAGATCGTGCTTTCTACTGTTTTGTCAGTTTCTTTTAAGCTCATTGCATTTGTTTACAGGAAATGCAGTACATACTGTACTGATACGCTAATCTTCCCTGATTGGTACTCCCTGAGCCCCAGCTGACTGGGAAACTTAAATTAACATTGGCTAAAACGGAAAGTCAGCGTCGATGTTTTTCAGCGATATTTCGGCCCTTCTTGGCAAGGGTCAAGACAACAGTCTGAACGAAGACCATTGCCAAGAAGGGCCGAAATTAAGAGACATCGATCCGTTTTATCCATTCTTTAATATATGTTTCCTGAATACCTAGTCCATTCTTATTCCAGAAACTTTGTTTCGTTAAAGCTATCCATTCCGTCTGAACGATGTCAGTGATTTTTTATTTTGCCACGTTATGCTCGTTTTTCGCCAATACCCTTTTTCGTTCATAACCTTACGCCAGAAACCTTTTTGTTTACGAAAACTGCATAGGCTTTCATATTGCAATGAATGGATTTGAAATGGTTCTTAGATGGTCAAAGGCTGGTTCCACTGCCCAGATTTCTACCAAAAACCTCTCCATTTTTTTTTCTGGCTTGCAGATTGTAGCCTCAGATTAGTATTCTAGATATCTTTATTTTATTGTGAAACGAAAATTAGCCAGTAATACATGTGTCTGCTCTTTCAGTTCATGCCAGATTCAAATGACAATCTTATTGCTGTAGCAGCTGGTGATAATCGTGTCTCTGTCGTGGATGTTTCGAGAAACGATACGTTAATGCTCTGTTCGTGCCATCTTGGGAGAGTCAAGAAACTAGCTGTGACCGGTGACAGTCCATCTCTGATATTGTCGGGAGCAGAAGATGGAACAGTCAGGTGAGTGGGTTTAAGGTCAGGTTGATGTGACGTTCCGACCAGTCCGTAAGGCTGAAACTGAAGTTGACTTCACACACAGCGCAATAAGTATCCTTCACACCCAGCTGACTGCCAATAATATTCTGTGACGCTAAAGCCCCGTTTACAAGCATGCCTAGCCAAGCAAAGATGTATAGGCACATGTCCAAGCTTAGCCAGGTATCGAGTTCTAGATCTTAGAATTCCGTGTCTGGCCCAAAATCTGTGCCGACACTACAAAAAGTTTCTCGAGTAAGGATTAAAGTTAACTGCAGTATTTGATACTGGGATTTATCTTATCTCTACTGGGATAAGATTAATCCGGATATAATCTTATCTCAGTAGAGACAATATTAATCCCAGTAGTAAATACTGCAAGATTTTTTTTTACAGTGTAGGCAGGGATATGAACGGTGGTGCTAGGCACTATGCACGCTTGTGGACGGGGCTTGAACGGTCCAGTCTGCTTAAACATTTCACCTCTTCTTGGCAAAGGTCGACTTTCAAGAAGCTCCTTAGTTCTGTCAAACACATTAGCTTTTTGCTGAGAGAATGTTTACGACGCGATCCTCCTCCGGTTGGGTGAACCGATGATGGTTATTGCCCTTATATTTTCAGTGGCTGGGATGAACCTTTTCCGATACTAACTCCTGTGATACTCTGACCGGTAGTGTATGTCCGAATTGAGAACATTACAAGGTAGCTCTCTAACGGTTGGAGAGTATTCAACTCTTCGAAGGCGTATATGGATCGTAGTCTTCCTTTTGAGAAGTCGGTTCCTCTTCTTTCACACCTACTTTGTTTTACTTCGGGAATACAACTATATATATTTCGCTCCAGAGAACACTCAAAATTATCTGCCCGCTGCAGGCTGCACATCAGTTTCCTTTTTTGCTTACTACAAAGATCAAACCCCAGCCTCTAAAGTTCTTTCACCCGCAAGCTCTGAAAGTTTAAACCAGGGTCCAGATACTAGGAGTCTTGAAAAGTACAAGAGATAGGTGAATCAACCGCTGTGGTTGTTACTTGTTTGTTCTTGTAGATACTGGTCTCAATAGCTCGAATTATCTCAACTGTGAAGAAAGCCAATTTTGATATTTAATATGCTAAATGTTATTCATCACACTGGAGACGCAGCGGGCGTGCCGCGAACGTTCTGTTGCGCGAAAAGAGAGGAAGCCGTGCGACACGACAGTCGCCTTCTGTAGGAATTCATCGTAAATGAGGCAAAAATTGGCGGTATTATGTATGCTCTTAACTATTATGCATTGCCTGTGCCAGGTTTAATCTTGCGAGCGATAAAAATATTTTCGACAAACATCGGTAGCTTGTGCTATTCTACGAAGCAATTTGGCATCTGGAGGTAAGTTACGGTTAAAACCTTAGGAGAATTTGTAAGATTTAGGTGGTTAAAAAAAACCTCTTGCTTATTCTGCCTTTAATAATATACCTAGCTCTCTTGTGGAATTCTAAGCTTCTTAAATCCCCATCTTTCTCCATTGTTCCGTTTGTACGAAACAGTTGCATGTATTGGTATGTAGTAGTACATAATACTTTAATTTAATGTGCCTCACACTGAGCTAATCTTAAGCAGTAGTATTCAGTAGCGCCCCGCCTTGCTCCAGTAGCATCCATTCTTGCTATAGTAGCATCAGCATGCTAATTTTTTCGTACAATTTCATACTACTGTTTTGAGAAAAATTTTCATCGGACGGTGACGTCACTAGAACCTGCCTCCCGCGCAGGTTCTGATTAGTCCGCACCGGTGACCACTAACCAGACACTGGTTAGTCCAAAAACGGGCTATAAGGTCGGGGAGCAGTCACCGGTGAATGCAAAAACGCGTTATAACAAGCACCGGTGAGCAGTATTGCACAATGAACGCAGCTTCTGTAGAAAAAGATCTAGACAGAAATTATCAGACTCGGTCTGATCCGATTTTCGTTTATGAACATGATCAAACTTCCTGCCGGACAAAGGACTGGCAACATTTTATTAGCGCATTTAGAACCAACATTTCCTCGTTTCACTGTGTAGTTAGAAAAGTATTTTGGCCCTGTGGCTTACGTTGATGCAGTAAATCATGCAACATTCGGACGTATTTTACGTCGAAGAGGAGTTCACCACAAGACTTTTTCTTTTATTTCTAGACAAATTGACTTGCGAGAATCTCATCGGTGTTCTGAAAGAACTTCTGATATCCTGGTGAACCACCTTTTCCATTGTGATAATATGGCCGAGATCAAAACGATCGCTTTGAATCCTACGAGGTCGGAGCTCCTAGCTGTTGGAGGCAATGACCCTTATACAAGGCTCTTCGACAGACGGTTCATCAAACCTTATTCCTTCAAGGTAATTAGTCAATTGTGCTGTGTAATACTGATACTGTGTCTTTCCCTTACAGGACCGCCTAAGGGATCCCTCTTGCTTATTCAGCCTTTCATAGTGTCCCTAGCTCCCTTCTGGAATTATAAGTTTCTGATATCCCCACCTTCCGCCATTGTTTTGTTTTGCACCTACAACTTTATAGCAGCTTTTTGGCCAAACCGAGTTTTGTCTGTCACGCTGCGCAAACTTACAGCAAGCTTCAACGTCCGCCGACATCTCTTTCACACCTAAGGTCACGAGAAGCTTAAAATTATTGTTTTTCGTTTTGGAAAACATGGTAGGTCATGAGGTCTGTTTTCTGTGTTGAACTTCTTTTTTTTTGCTTGGTTTTCCCTTTTTAACCACGGCGCAGTCAGTTTTCAAATATTTTGCGTCCAGCCGCCGCGTCCGAAAGCGGGAAGGCTGGATGGAGTTGACAAGCGCTAACAAGAAAATCGCTAATTTTGTGTGGAAAGTAATGGTATTATCGAAAAACGGTATTTCTGAGCCAGTTTTTAGTAAGAAGATCATTTCTAGTAAGATTTGTGCTTTAAAGTTTAACTGAAAAGCCAACTTATTTGTGTGTCATTTAATTGGATTCACTGAATTATTTGGATTCTGCAAAGGGATTTTTTGATTTTCCAATATCTGCTCTAGTTATGAGACTGTCCCCGGCCGTCCCCACAGCGGAAATTCTACTATGGCGCGGGAAATTTAATCTCAACACAAATACTGCTTTTCAGTGGGCAGTGGTGAGATTGGTGACGATTGCTTAGTGCCCGAAAAAAAAATGCTAATCTTTCTCGTAAGGCATACAACAAAACTACAAGCGCATAGAGGCACCACAAATCACACGGAAATTCCACTATTTGAAAATCGATTATTCGTGAATAGCGGAACAACGAAGTAACTCATTTTCAGCGGGTTTTCAAGCCAATTTAAGTGAATAAGTGATGGGTAACTAGATTGTCCTATCCTAGCCCTTTTCGGTTAAACTTTAACCGTAATCCAGCGTTGCTCTATCTGTGCTATTCCGGACTGTAATGAGTGCTACTGTTCCAGAGCTTCTGTTTTCATACGTCCATGAACCTTCCAATAACCTAGTTCTGCTGTTGGCCTATGGATTTTGTGTTGCCAGTGTGAGTAATAGTATCAGCACAGATCATGGGTGTTTGTTTGTTCCTAGGTTCCTAGCAGTGCAGTGCTTAATATATCTTGGTCAGCACTCGATAAAATGTTTACGGAAACTGGTTTTGGAGTTTAAAGGACACTTGAACAATGAAACCATACTTGAACACACCATGGAGAATGCATTTACAGACATGGCCACGGAGAGCATTCTTCTCATGAGCGTGACGTTTTCAAAATAGGGATGTTCGTTTCTGGAGGTTTGCACATGCAGACTCCAAGACAAAAAGCGAAATTCATTCAAATCTTGTACAGCGCTGGCCGGATCGTATTGGAATTTCTTCTAGATATACGTTTGGGCTTAGCTGGTTAAAAAATATTCCAGAAGAAGGGTTGGTTGAAGACTTTGTTCATTTCTGAAATTGTTCGGTACTGAAATAAGGACAGATGCAAAATGGAGCAAAAATCATAGCTTGGAAACAGTATTTCGTATTTGGATTGGGTTTTCTGCAGGCAGTGTTAACGGAAGTCATACAGATAGGGATGATACTTGGTACTCTTTATTCAGGTGTCCTTTAAGACATTAAGTGATGTGTCGGATTGAGACTTTGGTTTATTGTTATCGATTTTTGATTGTATTCAGGTTCAGTGGCGTATATTCCTAACAATTCTGGGACTCTGTTAGTAGTTTGGGATTCTCACCCCGAATCGCACTGAAAGTGACACAGGTGTCGTCATAGCCAGTATGTAGTCGTGTCGTATCCTTTTCGGCATGCACTGTATTTCCGAAATGTTTTGATCTGCGGTGTTTGAACACTATACGCGGAAGTAAACTAACATAATAAACATTTGACAATGCATATATGATTCGCAGTCAGCTTGGGCTGAAGGAATATTTAATATAATAAATCTTGAACGTGTCGTCGGGTAAGTGAAAGACGAGAAAGACGAAAGAGGACTTCTTTGTCGGTCTCGCGCTCAGTGACCTCGGTGACGAGGTACTTAATCGAGTGAATTTTAGTAACTCTTTACCTTTCTTCAGGTCGGTGACTTGTCCAAAAGGGGTACTCCGCTTGTCGACAGGAATTCTGCCGAGAATAAGAGTCTTCTATCAGATGGCTGTGCTACTTACTTCGTACCTGGTAAGAGAAAGTTCAAGTTCTTTAAATTTTTCAGTATTACTTAAAAAAAAAAATTACAGCTCTGAGCACCGAGTCGTGAGTTGCGTTTTCAGGCTCGCGATTCTCAACCGGCGTTCGTCACAAGTCGTTTTTACGGAGCGCAGCCAGTTCGCATCCCAACTCAGGTTCCATGTTCTTTGGCTTCGAGCATTTTTAGCTAGCGTGTTTCTTTCGAGTTGAACACCGAATCCAAACACAAACGGATTCGGTAGAGTACCAAATCCGCCGGTTTCTCTTATGCAAAACAGCGGGCACTAGAAACATGGTAGGATTTGAGTCCAATACGCTAATAGCTGAAAATGCAACTGTAGTTCGGCAACGGAACGGTAGTGCGAAAATAGAGAGCGTGCGAAAAAGAGAGGAAACGGAAGATAATATTAACATCATTTACTCAATACAGTTTGAACGGTGTCTGGGAAAGCGCTCAGCGAAACCAGTAATTCCTACTGGATGCCATCGCCCTGTCAATGGTGCTTCTTAGCCTAATTAAGATGTCCCAGTTTCCTTCTTAAAGTTTAACTGAAAAGCCAGGTTATTTTTGTATCTTTGATTTTAATAAATTGAATTATTTTGCTCGTCTAAGGGATCTTTATTTTTTCGTCGCGCAGTCTAGTAGTGACGTTGGGAATCTCCGCTGCTTGTACGACAAATAAAAATTCGTCAAGTGGCAGAGAATTTGAATATCTGCAAAAGCGTGCGTCTCATTGGCCAACATGAAGATTCTGAAATGTTCTTTTCCAGGCTACAGAATCAACATGTATGAGCGAATGCCAAGTGCTTCTTGGTCACTTTCTATATTCAGGATACTTTCATCTTCCTGGCTTGAATAAAAAAAATCTGCCATTGCTGGTTGTTTTTCGGCAATTGTTTACCGCTGTATTTGCTAAACATTTCAAACATAGAGGTACGTCCGTTTAGAGGTACAACATTGCGGAAGAATGAACTTGTCAGCTAAAATTCAATATTTATGGATAACAAATCAACGAAGTAACGCATTTTTGTCGGGTTTAGATAAAAATATGATGGGTAACCAGACTATCGTGTCTCAGCCCTATTGGGTTAGTGAGAATTGGGCTAGTGAGGTCTTAGTGAGAATCGGGCGTTGATGCTGCGAAACGAAATAGTTCATCGATCTGTGATTTCACTTGACACCCACAAGCCCAGTTTCGTAGTGCCCGTATGGAAATTCCAGTCAATCCGACGAAGAAACGAGCCCAACCAGAAATCGGGTCGAAATCTTTTTCATTTTGTCTGGGTCTGGATCAGGCGGGAAATTTGAGTACGGGCGTCGTTGACGGTGTGAAAGATCAGTCCCTCCCCCCTCCCCTCCCGTCGTCCGTGCGTCGGTCCGAGAGGAACACGGGCAATCAATTTTCTCCATATCCGGCCAATTCTTCTGCCCAATTTTTACATAGTTTTATCCCATCATTTATTTCTGGTCAAATCTTGTGTGTGTATTAGTTAAATTTTCGTTCCTGTGTATTTTGTAAATATTTTTTTTAGTCCTCTCTTATACTTTTATTTGGAGCAATTTGGACAAATATAGTTGATTGATTGATTGATCGATGGCATTTCAGAAGCGCTTTGAATGCCTTCATTCAATCGTTTTATGTTTCGCTACTGCTACTCTCCTCTATATTTCTTTTGACTTAGTACATTGTTCGTTTCAGGTCACATTCCGTGCGAGCGTTCATATAAACGCCGAAGCCGAAGCTTGGCGTCCACGCATGTAGCCTTCGACCCCTCGGGCCAGAAGTTGCTAGTCAATCTCGGTGGCGAGCAGATCTATCTGTTTGATGTATTCGAGAAGGAGCCTTCAGCGTTTCTTTCGGTGGATAAACTCACTCAGTGTTCCCACCCTCAGACGAATGTCAAAACTCAAAATCTACCTGAAGAGATCCAGATGTTGAAAGCTCAGGTAATTGAAGTTCAAGTAGGGTAGTGAAAGGATAGTTGGCTAATGTAGCTAATTGGCTTTAAATGGAAAACTTGCTCTTTTAAGGTGACTTCCAGATCTGACTCCAGTTACTCAGGCATCTAAATTTCTGTACTGATTGTGTTTTCGTAAAATATAATATAAAGTCAGGATGTTCGGACGCCGGAAGTGTAATTTCAGTCCGTATCCACAGATTTCCTTCTTCGACATGGTTTCACTCACGCTGTCTATATCGGACACTCAGAATTTTACATTCAAATTCCTTGGTTTTTCACCGCTGTGGAATTCTTACATGTGTAAACTGTCAGTCGGTCGTCGCGAGGGAACATCGAGCGAAGATTTCCGATACTAATATTTCCATGTTTGACCGTAGGGGCTACGTATTGGTGCCATAAATTTGTGGCTGTAGTAGTAATTGTTTGTGTGGGTATATGTTGAACAGATTGCTGGGGCTAAGCGACAGTTTCTTTTCCAGGCAAACGCTGCGTTCGACAAGTCTCAATATAACCTTGCTGTTGATCTCTACAACGAAGCTCTCAGTCACTTCCCTCACTCATCCCTGCTACTATCTAATAGATCGGCAGCCCTCATGAAGCGCAAATGGTAAATACGATTCGCCGTGTCTTAAAATTTGGGTCATCGCTCTGTAGCCCTTCTTTCCCCGAACCACGGTGTGTGCGTCCTGTTAGATTACTTGAGCGCTGTGTGAGAAGGGACAGGCCTAAACGAAAAGTCAATCCTGCCTTTCATGTGTCCGAACCGAATCCGGTCACGGTGGGGTATTGGAGTTCGGTGCGGGAAATTTTGTAGCGCTCGTAGGGACTAAACGAATAGAGCGTTTAGGATAAACATTGAATCGATAAAATTTCATATGCCCCACATGGTCCCGGCCGGATCCGACCTCGGTGGAAGGAGTAGGAGTGCGTATGCCGGACATTTCCCGGAAATGCTTAAATTCGAGTGAAATTTTCAAATTCGGTGGTACGAGCAAATGCCATAGATGTTCCATTTCTAAGTCCGAACCGCATTCGGCAATGTTGGGGGATATGGAAAGGGAGTATTTTGTACAAACTCGTAACAAGTGCCATATGAGCTCGTAGCTCTTGTTTATGGAAGAAACAATAATATGTCCTCTTTCCACTCCATCGGAAAATCCAACAACTTGATCAAGAGATACGTAGCTCTTTGAAGTTAATGATTTTCGCCGGATTCTGGCCTATTTGCCAATGAAAAAATTGAGCAAATGTATGTAATCCGCATCAGCTTGATCTTGGAGCTTCTCGTCATATTTTCACTTTGTGGTTTATGTACTCGATTCCTCTGAATTTTCCACCCGTCGGGAAAATTAACAGCATTTGCCGTGTCAAACGGATAAGCCAGCTGTGATTTATTCAAGCAATAGTTCGGCACGTCTTCGCCAAGGCGTGTCCGCTTCAAGGTGTAAAGCTGAAGGAAGAATCTGCAGTGAAATAAATTAAGTTTCTAACAATAATAAATATCCTGTTTTGGAGAGTTACTTCTTAGAGAGTGCTGCAGGTGAAAGCTAGGCTGCACGGTAGGGTTTTTACTGATTTTACTGCTAGGTTAGATGGCATGGGAAAGGTTTCTACGCATTTTGATTAACTTTGGTTTTCTTGGTATGTGGGTATGAATTTTCTTTCACTGATAATGACGGAAGTCTGGTCAGAATATCCTTCGGATTCTTAAGTTAATACCGTTAGCAGATAGAGTATATTCTTTAAATCCTGTATCGTCCCCCCAATCAAATAGGTTCATTCGTAAATTTTGATTCTTGCCGAACTGTCCGTCCGAGGCAAGAAAAAGTTACCTTCCCTGGCTCAACGCACCCTTTCAACCCCATATCGAACTTCTTACCAATCTGGTGATTGAACTTCTTTCCGTCGCATCAATTCACCCCCAGTTATAATGCCTGTCTATTAACTTGGCCCTTGGCCCAGTCTACCACAAACCCCTGATTTTGGGAATATGCCAAAAGCTGGTTATGTCTAGCGTTTGGTATACAATGTGCCTAACTCTAGATACACAATGCCAAATGCTGGATGTGGGACCCAATAAAATATTGATGATTTGAGTGAAGCTCAGAAATCAACGAAGCAGAACTCATCTGTAGTGAGGTAGGTCAGGGTTGGGGTGGCAACAGCTATCCAACGTTTGGCGTAGGGTATCCAGCAGTGTTGCGATGGGTGGCACCTAGAGCTCTAACTCGGAAGAGGCATTTCTCCTTACTGCCCAAGGATCCCGTCGATTTTTTTCGTAACCCAACCACTTTTCCTTTCTGGTAGATTTTGTGTGACTTTCCAGCTCCTAGTTACATAGGTTCGGCAGAACTAATTTACCTTGATAGTTATATTTTTGTCCTGAACACTCCTTCCTGCCAAGCTTTATCCCAAAAGACACAAAGGTGCGGAAAAAGGAGGATAGAAAAGAAAATGGGAGGAGAGAGAAAAATAAGCGAAAAGAAAGATATTGTATAGATTAGTGGAGTACTGTCAAAGAAGATGCGCGTCCGTACATTTTTGGTGTCTGGTAAATTTTTTCCCGAGAAGTACATTTTTAGACCTATGTCTAGTAGGCCTACAATTAAAAAAATCAGTATCGCAACACTGGTATCCAGCGTTAGGCATAGACTATGCCAAACGTTAGATATACAACATTTAGCATAGGGTATCCAAAAATCAGGGATTTGTGGTTGACTGCCTTGGCCTAAGGAATCCAGGAATGGATTTAACCTTTTAAATGTCATAGGTGTCGCTTAATTCCGTTTGGGATCCTGACTCCGTGAAAACTTGTAACTTTTTCCCAGATAAAAGCAGAATTGTTCTCGGTGAGAACTTAGCCTAATATCGTCTTTTTTAGGGTCGGCGACGTCTACGCAGCCCTTCGAGACTCTCTGAGAGCCATCGAGCTTGATCCGTCGCACACAAAAGCTCATTACCGAGTAGCGAGGTGCTTGATCGACCTCGAGAGACCGATTGAGGCAGAACAAGCAATTCAAATATTCAAAGACAAGTTTCCCGAGGAGGTAAAAGAAAAATACTTTGTAGCTCTGAAAAAGGACTTGCAGAAGCTCAAAGATTTAAAAGCCAAACTCCTCTCGAATGGTAAGCTAACCTTTGTACACAAATTTGTTACCGTACACAGGCTTTGGTAAAAAAAAAAAAAATGGAATGACTTGGATCTGCTTTAAGTCTGTGGTTTGATTTAGCCCGGACCGGCAAATTTGCTGACAGCGTAGTGTCAGCCTTGAAACTCTTTTTGTTCAGTATCGCGAAAACTTCGCCTAGCGAATCAGTGCACATTTAACATATGTCTGAGAAGGCAGGAAGGGATATCCAAATCACGAGTTTCTTACATATGAAACTTCCCGATGTCTAAAGAAAATGAAGACGATCAGACTCGTCGCATTGCTAACATTTTTGTCTGGTAAAAAAAAAAGGTAGACAATCTTCCTTGAACAGTAACAGTTATTAGAATAATAAGCTATTTATAACCCAGGTAAGCTTTAAATTGAGGGGTTCTGATATATTGTTGGGCTTCTTAGTACAAATTTTATTCTTCATTCTTTAGCTATAGTTCCTCTTCAGGTTATAGCTCCTTTTCTCCGAACAGTTACTGTTATAATGATAATAAGCCATTGTCAACCCAAGTTAACTTAAAGTTGAGGGGATCCTATAGGCTAGGGTGTTTTCATCGCCTTATCCGTCTTTTTTCTGTATGTGATTAACTTTGTTTCTTGTTTTCTCTTGCTGTTTTTCTTTTGTATTTACTCCACTTAACCTCTGTTTTGTAAAGTGGGTGACAAATAAATTATTAAATTATTATTATTATTTGGTTTCTTTTTACACATTTTACTCTTCATTCTCCTGCTATATATCCTCTTCAGGTGAATCTCATCTGTGAAATTTTCTGGCCTTTATGACATGGGAATCGGGGTCATATTCTAGAAAGTACATAAGGCTAGAAAGTAGAGCGATGAGTTTGGAAGACTAAGTTTAGGCTAGGACTTTGGTGTTGAAGGGAGTAGTAGGCGAGTGTCTGGAGTCAGGCAGTTACAGTTTGAAGTTATAATCGTGCCGAATATGATATTAAAATAAAGTAAAGGTTAACTTCCGACAGCGTGTGCTATATAATAATAAACAAATTATTTTCTGATAGCTAAAGAAACACAGACCATCCTGACACCTGTATGTGACGGGAAAAAATTGCGGAGTTGTAGATTAACAGACAAAAAGGTACGAACGGGACAAAGAAACATGATAACGGAAATACGTTTTTGAACACAAACAGATTTTCACGCACTCTGAACTCCTTATGCGATTCGAGGTTTCCTAAGGTCTAAGAATGGGACATATGACGGTTTCAGGGCTTGTGAATGCATGCATTCTTGTCCTTTAGGTCACACCGGTAGCAGCACATCATCAGACGATGAAGTGATCTCGTTTGAAATGGTCTCGACCCCTAGGCCGGATGTGTTTCCCGCTCGAAAAAAAAACTATTCAGAGCTCGAAGTGAACTGTAGATCGAAAGCTTCAGATTACGAGCAGCGTCTTTGCGGGCATTGCAATACTGCTACGGACATCAAGGAGGCGGAGTTCTTTGGAGAGTAAGTACGTTTGATCCTTACGTGAGGATTGGACCAAGTTTCTAGGGTGGGTCTAGTAAAGTGAAGATCCAAACATTCTCTGTGGGAATTCTGACTCCCTAGCGACACTCGTGCGTGGCTGACGGGTCGCATTCCAGGCGGCCACACGTCAGTTAACCCGCCCGTCAGTTTTACCATTTTACCCATATTTTCTGGTTGGTGAAGGGGTATCTCCAGGGCATTTCATACGGTTGACTCAGCTGCCAAAGCGGGAAAATCGGGATGTCGTGCTCTTCGGCGCTCTTTTCGTCATTAAAGTTTAACCGAATAGGGCTGAAATATGACAGCTAGGTACACATCACTTATTCACTTAAATAGGCGCGAAAACCCGATAAAAATCCGTTACTCCCTCTATTCGTGAACTTTTACCAACTACAAAGATAAGCTATCGCCGAAAAGTAAGCTAAAAATGGCAGATTCCATGCAAAACATATCTTAATATCATTTTCTTACAGCATGACTTTTCCGGCCTTAGCGTCTTGAACCCTGGAAATGCTTTTTTTTATTTTCAAATTATCCGTGTCTGGGTTAATTTTGGGCTGTCGTGCAAGTAGCGCACATTCTGAACGGTATTATACTAGGGCCTCTGTCAATGAACTCTAGCGGATTAAAGAAATCAGAAGAAAAAATAAGCTGCCTTTTCAGTTAAGCTGTAAGGCTCTAAACTTGTACTGTGGTCTGTTTTGGAATACGAAATTCACCACTGCGCAGATTCCTGTGACATTGTAACGGGCTGAGTTTTTCTTTCGAAGTTCGATATTTCTTCCCTCTCAAAAAGATGGACATAATTTGAAAAGATATAGTGGTGTTTACTTTGGAACGGAAACGGAACGAAACGAAAACATCTGGCTAGTGAGAACCGATCAGAGGATGTCTTCACGTGGTTGGTTGCCGACTATATGGTTAGTGAACATCCGTGGAAACAAGCAAACCTGCTAGATGGTCGACTAGCTCGGTAGTATGGTTTCTGCCAGTCGATATTGGCAGTCAACCTCGGCACTGCCGTTTTTTAGGCAGCCGTGAAAAGAGTTTTAGTTGTTTTCGGACGGGTGAACTGTTTCGACATTTGAGCGCGTGAGAACGCATTTAGTCGAAATTTTGAGTGACAGAATGAGTAGAGATTAGGAATAGTAGGTGCAGGAATAATGCCGGAACTTCAACTTTTGAATTTCTGACATTGATTGACTGATTGATTTATTGCAACTTTCCACGACAAACAAACATTCATAAAAAAAAAACCAGTCCTCTCTGAAAGTGGAAAGTTGGAAACCAACACCTGAACACATTCGTGTTCCTCGCACTAAGTTAAATATAATTTTCAGTATCTCCAGACAATGAAACGACCTGCTATACTGAGGTTTGATTTGACCACCTTCTGCCGATATATCCTTTAAAAGCCGCTTTTACTTACAGCGACGGCCAGTACGTCGTGGCTGGGTCAGATGACGGCTCATTTTACATTTGGGACAGAGAAACGACAAACATCGTTCGGATACTGAAGGGAGATGAATCTTGCGTAAACTGTCTGCAGCCCCACCCAACAACTTGCCTTCTCGCCACGAGTGGCATTGAGTCTGTTGTTCGACTATGGGCGCCGATGCCTGAGGTATGAGAATACGTTGGTTCTGTGCTTTAAATTACGCTTTACGCTTATTGGGCGTACCAGTCCTGCGTTCCGAACTCCTTCAACCATCTCAGACATTTATTTCCAAACGAAGAACTGATAACACTACAGTATAGTTGAATACCTGTATCTCCTCTCTTCTCGCAGTGGATACTTGTTCCGACTATGAAATTCCCGATCCTGTTGAACCTCTTTATTCTCCCCTTCAGCAACGTCGGTACACCAATGTGGATATGTAATACGGATAGTATACAAGCTAAGGGTAAGCACCCGCCCAGTATTTACGGAACATGTTCGCGGATTTTCGGTCGGCCGAGCTGTTAAAGTTTAACCGAAAAGGAATATAATAGCAGAATCTAGGCACCCATGACTTATTCACTTAAAGAGGCTTGAAGACCCGATGAAAATGCGTCACTTCGTTCTTTAGCTATTCACGAATAATCGATTTTCAAATAGTGGAATTTCCCTTTGATTTGTGGTATTCCTATCTGCTTGTGTCTATGTTGTATGCTTCACGAAAACGATTTACGAAAAATAAGTGTTCACGGAGGGAGCTACCTCCTGCAAGATGATCACTGACCACTGAAAAGCCGCGTTTGTATTGAGATTCAGTTTTTCTGCGTCATAGTAGAATTTTGCGTTGTGAGGACGGCTGTAGATATTCTGAACATCATACTAGAGCAAACAGTGAAAAAAAAAAAAATCCCTTAACACAGTCAAAATAATACAGTGTAGTCAGTCAAATGATATAAAAATAAGTTGGCTTTTCAGTTAAACTTTAAGATACATAAGTTCTGATCGTTGCCGGTTCTGAAAATCACATTCTCCTCCTTGATAATTCCAAGGGTTTCCGTCGATCAGGAACCGCGTGTATGCAATGGTTTCTCCAGTTCGGTGTGTTAGGCCTGTGGCTTGCATGAGAGTTATTCTCCGATGCGCTAAAACAAGGGGAGCCACTCTCTCTCGGGAGTTGCTCCTGGTATGGGGAGAACTCCTGCGTTAGAGAGGGAAGCGAGAACCCAATGCCGAGCTCTAGTATCCTACATCACGGCGCTTATGCGGGGTTATCAGCACGGTGAACGCTAAGAGAAATTATCTTAGTAGAGGATGAAGCGCAATAAAAAAAAGGGGGCCGCAACGCCTATTTTAGTGCATCCTTTCGTACTTTGATCACCGAAAACTCTTTTCTTGTCCGAGTGCGCCTGTATAGGTGTGAAGGGAGCACGTGAGAGCTTTTTTCAGTGTGAAGGATCCTAAAATGTTGAGTACTAAACGATTTGCCTTGGCGCAGGAAAAAACGGCGGCCCTAGCGGGAAAACTTGCTTCGTTCCGTTTGAACTCCACGTACTGTTTTCCCTTGTTCCCTTTCTAACTATTTAGTTACTTTATGCCCTTAATATATAGCCCTTAATTGTTGGAAGGACCCGTAATTTAGACATATTTTCTCAAACTATGTTTGCTCCACTCCATGCCAGTGAGCGAACACTCATGTACACTAGAGGTATGCTTATGTGAACATTTACTTTAATGTGAACACTGCAGTTTTGGGCTAAATGGTAGACTGAAGATCCAAAATACCTGTACAGGTGTCTTCAGCTGCCCTTCTTACCTACTTTGGCTAACTGATAGTTAGCTTTAGACACAGCAAGTGCATGAAAATGGCAAAATCCGAAGTCAACAAACGTTCACATAAGCATACCTCTACTGTACGTCATAGACCTGTTATCTTAAAGTTTCACCGAAAAGGACTGGGATAGGACAATCTAGTTACCCATCACTTATTCACTTAAATTGGCTCGAAGACCCGCTGAAAATGCGTTACTTGGTTGTTCCGCTATTCAGGAATAATCGATTTTCAAATAGTGGAATTTCCGTGTGATTTGTGGTACCTCTAATTTGCTGTATGCCTTACAAGAAAGATTTATGACTTTTTTGTTCAGGCACTAAGCAGTCTTCACCAATATCGCCACTGCCCACTGAAAAGCCTTGTTTGTGTTTAGATAAAAACTTCCCGCGTCATAGTAGAATTTTCGCTGTGGGGACAGCCGCAGATATTCTGAACGCCATAACTAGAGCAGATAGTGGAAAACAAAAAAATCCCTTTGCAGAATCCAAATAATTCGGTGTGTTCAACTAAATGACACAAAAATAAGTTGGCTTTTAGTTAAACTTTAATGTACTGCCCTTGTGGACCACTGCGATGACTGTTACATCGTTTCAGCTTGCCTCTCCTTTTCCAGGGCTTTCAGAACGACCGGCTAGTGACTGATGCGAGCAATGCAGCATTAGCCAACCAGCGTCGAATGGAAACCGACCCTATGGAAACAATGCTGGACGCGATGTCTGCCCGGTACAACATATTCCACCGCCAGGGCGAGGCGGAGGGCGAAAGCGAGTTCGTGCCCCCAAACTGTCGCACCGCTTGAACTGTTTCGGTGATTTTGTTGTGTATTGCGAAGGCCGTGTGTTAATATTAGGTGCTTTAGAAAGACTAGCATAAGGCGCCTCCGCCTTATTGGAAGTCGAGTTCTGGCTAGTTTTTGAAAGTCGCGAAGACAGGGAACGGGTGGATAGTCGATCACACTGTCAGAAGTTTGATAACGCGCTCATCCTTGTGTTAAATGTCATCAGACTTCTGTTATCCTTTCGTGTGTCTTTTTTTCTTGAAAATGAAAATGAAATAATCAGAATTAATATAATTCTATTGTGTATACAGTCCTTTCAAACATCAATCCAAACGAAGTTCTTTTAGTAAAACACAAAGCTCATGAAAAGCTTTTATTACAATCTGATTCTTCTGCTCTAAGAAGAAATTGGGAATGACTATAGTGAGCTTAGTTTTAAATCTTATCTGCTACTGTGCTTAAACTTTAAACGTATAGTATTTTAGTCAAAGATAACCTTACAATTTCATAGTAAACATTCCGGCAGTAACATCCAACACAGGATACGCATCCATGTCGTCAAACCTCTGGCAGCGTAGCCATCCGCCGGGGGAAGCGACATGGCTTATATGCTCTTTAAGGTGAAAAACGATCTCCCTCCCTTTCGGCATGCACACGGCCAATTGGCTATTAGATATTCATTCATTCATTCATTCATGGTGCAGGATGGGGGGCGGTTCTGGCGGTCTCTTGGATTCGTTTTCCGAAAGAATCCGCCGAGCGCAGGAGCAAACGGAAGGTCGTTGCGCCTCAGTTGCACCTTTACAACTTCTCGTTGACTTTCCGAAATCACTTTCCACTTGCGAAGTGATTCGCTTTCCAAGTGCTGGCGGAAACTGGCAGAGCGCGAGAACAGCTCCGGAAAGCGAAGCGAGTTTTGCGAAAATGCAAGTCGCAAAAACACCCGGCACATTAGCTCGCGGAGCCTTACAGACCGCCAGAATCACCCTTTGTTCAGTCTACCACAAACCCCCTGATTTTTGGATAGCCCCATGCCAGAAGTTTGTTATACCCGCAGTTTGGAATAGCCGATGCCAAACGCCAGTTACCGCACGTCAAATGCTGGGCACCCCAACACATCATAAAGAAATTCTGATTGTTTTTTTTAAGAACTTCACACCACTGATGGAAAAACGAATATCGGCTCGACCGTCCGTGGTTTTAAAGAATAAATACACCTACCTACTTACTACTTGCTAGATCATCAATATTTTTTTATAAGGGTAGCATTTGGCGTAGGATAACTGACGTTTGGTATATGTTTTGTCTGCCGGCCCCCACTCTTTGGAGCTCAGGCAGATTTGGTTGTTCTGGTACTTGAGGAACTGGTATTCCAGTATATAGTAACAGTATCCTGCCAGATCCTGGGACCTGTTCTTGGAAAGAGGATATGCTACTGTTAACTGTATACGTGGCAGAGAAAGTCTTCCTTTAAATCGCAGTGGCTGATAATGTGACGATTCAAGAAGAGTATCTGAGGTTATCGGTTTTTGCTTCGTCTAGCTTTTTTGTTGATTTACATTTTTATCCATGGTTTCTGCATCTCGATCTTTACATCCAACGTAATTTTCTAGGTTTAAATTTCAGAACAGTAATTCTACCGAGCTTTAATATTTTTGTATATTATTTTCAAACCGTTCTGAGATTCAAGGTGTTTAACATGGATAAGGATGAAAATAAAATCATTAAGCAAAAAAAGAATGTGAGAAGAATGAAGTTTCCACGATGGAATTACTTTTGATCTGTCGGATGTTAATTAACTTCCGTCGGCATCAATGGCGTAATATGTGTGCCGTTTATTCCAGAGCAAACATTTAAAAAAAAATGAACTCTCATACAAGTGAGTAAACTTCCTCCGTGAAAATTCAGAATTTAAATTGACGTGCTTTGTATACGTTTGTATTTTAATATCGGATTGTATTTTAAAATTGTAACATATATGTGATTCGGATGTGATTATTTATGACCATGTATGACGATCCACCACTATTTTTGTAAAAAGAAAACATGGAATTAAACGAATTACTTAATGAACTAAAATTACTTCAGAGCACTCTTCTTGGAGATTGCCTTCATATTACCTTTCAAACGTTGTGTACCTTGATTTGTGTTGCGGATATTATAGATTGAACGTGTTGAATGTTTAAATAAAAGTTTTAACGAAACTAAGGTTTTTGTACCCTCTGTTTTCCTTTGCCTAAACCTAGTGGTTTAGAACTTGGTGATACCTAGAGGTGATTACGGTTACGGTTGGATGAAGGCGGTTACGAGTAGGTGATGCAAGAAAGTAGAGGAGCACGTCCAAACCCCTAGGTTCGGACCTAGAAATAAGGTATCTAGTTTCACTCGCGTCTGAGCATTTCTGGCATCGCCTCGGATCATCTGTAGGGCAAAAGAACTTTATACCTTCCAAGTTTAGATCCACTCGTTTGATCCCTAGACGTGCCACACTCTTTTCGGTACCCCCCCCCCCCCTCCAACTCGCCATAACGCGGCCGAATCTGGTTTGGACATAAAGGGATCATCCAAAGCGTCTTCTCTTACCATCTATCAAGTTTCACTCGAATCTGACCATTTTTCGAAAAATTCCGGTCACCGGCCTCCACCGTGTTCGGATCCGGTCCAGGCCCTAAAATATGCGAACTATACGGCATATGACCTCTCTACTTTCGAAGTTTCATTCAAATCGCTTCACTCGTTTAACCACTACGTGAGCCACAAACTTTCCGGGACTCCACCCATTGTCACAGAATACGTCTCTAACACATAAATGTCGCATCTCTGACATCTCCTCTTCCCGTCCATCAAGTTTGACTCGAATCGGAGCATATCCGCAAATTTTTTCCCGCTTCATCCCGGTCCGGACGCCAAATAACATATCTAGGCTGCATAAAACTCGGTACTGTCCAACTTGAATCCCATTCGGCCCGTTCGTTTGTTTTTTTGTGCATGTCACAAAGTTTCCGGACCCCCACCCCCCCCCCCCAACCATGGCCGCACGTGGTTCGGACACGTATCTTGCATACCTAGGTCATCAGTTCTTATCGCCCGTAAAGTTTCACTCGAATCGGACTCACTCAACTCCCCCAAAAATGGTCGGATTAGTAACTGGTTTCCCTATGGCATTGTGTCGGGTCTTTAAGTCTATTTGTCGGATCACTAATGTGCCTGCCATATTTCATCGTGCTTAGCACATCTGGAAGTATCCGAACTTCCGATAAACACCCGATCCGGCACTGCCACGAATGTATCTAGGGCTTATGCTTGTTCTCCCCACCAAATTCCATCCCGATCCATCGACTCTAAGCGTTTCAAGAGATTTACGGTGCCCCCCTCCAACTCCCCCCACAAGTATCTGATTCGGTCCAGGATTGAAATGGAACATCTGAGACGATAGCTCTTTTCACTTGCCGAAATTCATTCAAATCCGATCACCCGTTCAAAAGTGATGCATGCCACAAGATTCCGGATTCCCCATCCGTCTACTCCCCCACGATGTTCGGGTCGGAGAAACGACTATTCTCAATTCAGTCTGTTCGGGTCCCTGATATGCCTGCCAAGTTCCATCGTCCTAGTACATCAGGAACTACCGAACTCGCGGGATCGCCGGATGTCCGGACCCCCCTTCAATTCCTCCACAGTGCGCGAATCCGGTTCGGTCATGTCAGTGATATATCCAGGACTTGAGCTTGTTCTTCCTACCAAGCTTCATCCCGATCCCTCCATTAAAGCGTTTCCCAATATTACTGGTCCCCCTCTAACTCCCCCCAAAGCCACAGGATTCGGTTCGGAATTGAACCGGGTCATATGAGACACGAGATCTTTCCAAATGACAAGTTTCATTAATATTAGTTCCAGGACCAATGCTGTCCATCCGTAGACTGAATAGCTTTTTGGGATCCCAAAACGTTAGTGACGGATACCTATGACATCGCAAAAGTTGTCCGTCAGTGCGCACGATAACTCTCGAAGGCATTGAGATATTTTGATGAAACTTGGTGGGAAGATCCTTCGGGTCAAAGTACAAGTCAAGTTCGAAGATGGGCTCTGTAGCCCTATATTTGAGGGTGGGAGAGGGGTTTCAAATTAAGGGGTAAAAAAAAATATTTTTTGAAAGCTATTTAGTATAGTTGATTTAGGGGTAAGGAGACACGCTGAATCCGAATATGAAAGTTATTTTCTCGCCGGACAAGTAGTTCGCCCGGAATCCGGTTAAAACCGGAAAGTTTGTTAAAAGTAAAAGTTTTATTTGAAGTTGATTAGATGTTTGATTTAAGGGTAAGAAGACATGCTGAACACGATGGTGAAAACCATTTTCTTGCCGGACAAGTAGTTCGCCCGGAATCCGGCGAAAACCGGAAAATTTGATAAAAGCTGAATTTGTATTTGAAGTTGATTAGATGATAGATTTAAAGGTAAGAAAAGACGCTGAATCTGTATATGACAAACATTTTTTAACCGGACATATAGTTCGTCCGGAATCCGGTTGAAACCGGATTTTTTTTTTTTAGAAGTTAAAGTTTTATTTGAAGTTGATTAGATGTTTTTTATAGGGATAAGGAGATACGTTGAGTTCGTTTCTGAACTATCTTTTGTTTTTGCTGGGCAAGTAGTTTGCTCGGAATTCGGCCGAAACCGGAAATTTGGCAGAAGTAAACCAGGAAGTTTTGATCAGTATCGTCAAAATAGATATGGCTTATACCGGTATATCTGAACTTGTTGAACTTTATTTTAACAGTAAAAATCTTCAAGGAATCTGACGAAGACTGAATGGCGAAGACAAGACCCAATTGTTTGGATCAAATGTTAGATTTTCGGGATCCCATCGAAACCTTTGGTCTTGTTACAATATAATGGGCGTAAAATTGTACTCGTGTACTTCAAGTAGTTGTACTTCAACACTTTTTCTGATTTTTAGAAACTCGAAAATTGTATCAGCATGGCAACACCGAACGCTGATACAATTTGTCGATAAAATTGTACTCGTGTACTTCAAGTAGTACTAAGAACACTTTTTCTGATCTTTAGAAACTCGAAAAATTGTATCAGCGTGGCAAAACCGAACGCTGCATTGATAACACAATTTTTGGGTTCCTATTGAACAGTCGTGTGTACTTTAAGACGAACATCGCGTATAGTGCTATTCAGCGCTTACTACACCAATTTGAACAATGCTTACATTTAGTTTCATCTATTGTTCAAATAGGTGTGATACGGCGTATACGATTTCGTCTTTTCCTCGGGGCGCGCTGTAATAAGCTGTATATATGGAAAATAGACCGTGGTTCCATTATGTCTTCTGCAGAGCCAATCATTCGGTTTGGTTGGGCTCCGCCAGCGGGTCAAGGTAAGATGAGCTTCGCCAGGGTTGCAACGGGGAGCACAGAAGTTCTACTTTGTTGGAAGTTGAAGTAAGAACTTTTCTTCGAATGAACACACTTTGATCTGCTACGACTGCTTATTGTTCGTTCGGGGAGCACTGCTCTCCATACGTTAATTTAGTAGGTTTTTAGAATATAATGGTCGTCAAATAATTGTAGGCAAATTATGTACTTCACGTTTCATTAAGTTTCGGATCGGTAGAAGCTCGAAAAATTGTTTCAGTGTGGCACCACTGAACGTCGCATGGATGAGAACTTTTACTTTCGATTTGAACAAGGGTGTGTAATAAGGCGTGAACATATAGCGCTACGCAGCTTATTACACCTGTTTGAACAACGCTTTACAAACGGGACATACAAAGGAAATCTGTGTGTCCGGAACGGTTAGAGTGGCATAATCTTTCGACGGATGTTTGCCTTATATGATGATCATGAAGGATATTAAACTTTCATTTTTCTCCAGACTTTGCATTTTACTGGAAATTCACTTGGTCGATTTGCCTAAATCGTCTAAGCGAAAATGAACCAACTAGGCTATCTAGTGTTTTTTTTCTTATGGAGGTTGATCACAAATGCACCGTCAGGTGCCTCTGTTCAGGAGACTTGGCGTTCACACCAGTAATTTCAGGAAGAAACAACAGAAATTGGCCCATTGCATTTTGGACCTTTGCCAAGCACAAGTTTTGATTATAGTTTGTTTGAATGAAAGATATAGTGAGATATAGATTGATGTAATTTATCTTCACCGATGGCAGTTTCCAACCTCCATAATGAGGTCGTAAAGTTTAACAAAAACTGCAGATATCTGAGGAGGATTCTCAAAGATACCTTATTTTATTTGGATGAGATCAACAAGGAGCACTTTTTCAATAAAGGTCAGCTCTACTTAATTCGTAGGTTGACTACAGGAGGAGGCAGACAGGAGGGGTACCTGACCTCGTTTTACACAACCTCGACTGTGGCCCGCTAAAATGTTGAAATGAAAGATAGAAGTAATCCTGATGACATATAGAGCGTGTTCCACCCCTCTACCAATAGTAACTATTAGTTACTATTTCCGTTCCAGCCTCACGAAAAGTTACTACGCTGACCGTTCCAACCTTCTCAAAATAGTAACTAATAATAGTAACTATTTGCTTACCACACTCGGGAGCGTAGTTAGCGTAGTAACTACGCATCTCTGCAACATGATTGGTCCTGGATTGGTCCGATCAGCCGCGGCCTGATATTTGACCGAAAAATTAAAAAAGCGTTCCAGCCTAGCGTAGTAACTACGGTAACTAGCGTAGTAATTACGTTAAGTAGGGTGGAACACGCTCATAACTTCAGTTAATTTTGTCAAAATGGATGTATTTTGGTGTTCTACCAGTCTAGTACACTAGCCCCTTTTCAGGCATGGTGCTCAAACATCTAGCACCATGCCTGGGTGCTAGACATTCAAGCACTGTACCTTGGATTCATGTAGGCTATGGTGCATGGATTTCAGTATACAGTGCATGCATGAAAAACACAGTTTCTGTCGTCACAACTGAGAACCCGCTCGGACAGGGCTGAAATTACTACCATGAGTTAGAGAAATCAAAGACAATCCTATCATTTTTTTCATAAAAAAAACAAAAGGACGCGGCTGATGATGGAGATGGAAAACCTCATTTCCTTTTCTACATAGTCAAGGGTTTTTCATGTAGAGTGTCCTGTGCCTCAGCTTTTTCTACCTAGCAGCCAACCAGAATATTGGCTCCTGGCGCCTGCCTGGGGCAGACTACATGGAAAATAGATAGGGTACTGTCAGATTTTTCATCTCCATCATCAGTTGCGTCCTTTTGTTTTTGTTATGAAAAATATGATAGGATTGTCTTTGAATTCTCTAATTCATGGTGTAATTTCAGCCCTGTCCAAGCTGGTGCACAATTGTGATGACAGAAACTGTGTTTTTCATGCATGCACTGTGTACTGAAATCCATGCACCATACATGAAATCCAAGGTACAATGCTTGAACGTCCAGCACCCAGGTGGTGCTAGACGTTTGAGCACCATGCCTGAAAAGGGGCTAGTGTACTAGACTGTGTTCTACACTGGTTCTACACAATCCTTGTGATTAAGTCTTTATCTACGCAAGTTTACTAGGTGTGACGCAAATATATGGGTATCAGAAATAGCAAGGTATCCTGTAAACATAACTTCAGGCTTATATCCCTACTATTTTGTGATTTTATGCTTGAATCTGACTAGAAGAATCTTAATTACGGGCTCAGTATTACTTATGTTTATCTGCGTGCCATAGTAGCTAATTTTGTTATTGCCAAATAACAAGCGGCTAGCTAATTTTGTTATTGCCAAATAACAAGCGGCAAAAAAAATAACATGACTAACAGAAAGGCCGAAAGGGATTAATAGTGACATTGACATTGAAATTTTGTTTTATTTTCTTTGTAGTTTATATATATGCCAGTGTTTGTTATTTATTTTGTCATTTTTGACCCTAGTTGGTCGTATCTTAATTTAAATAAATAAATAAATAAATTGGACCAAGGACCAAGTGGCTCTGAAGTTTGGGGATTGGATCCATGTTTGGTCTCTACTAGTAGATTATCTTCTCAAGCATGATGTTGATTCTTTGTAGATTTCGGGCTCGACCTTCTTCAGGAATGTTGTTGAGCTAAGGGTTGGGAATCTTGAGTTCTTGACAAACATTCTCGAGCCGGAATATCTTCGGGCTGACCCTTCTGCAATGGAACAAGATATGTTGTAGTGTTTTGTTGTAAACTTTATTTTTCATTAAATTTGGATTTCGATTTTCGAATCGAATTCAATCTGCAAAATTGAAGACAAAGTAAGCCACAAAAACTTTATTGGTTGTGGGAATATATTTGTGGGCCTTACAAAGGACCTTAGAAACAACTGTTTGAGCCACAAATGGCAGAGTAGAAATAGGTCTTTGGTTCTTTGAAAGTTGTCCTGCCCTGCAGAAGATGATGAAACCCAGACCTAACAAATATTCATGTACATGACAGTATTGACAGTATGCAAACAATAATTTGAGTACAATAATGTAAAATGAAAGCCATTTGTTGTAAATCTTTATTTTTGCTCAGTTGCTTCTGTACCCTCAAATGGCAAAATTTTGAAATCAGAAGCACCATATGGTACTGGAAAAGTTTTGCATTACTTTCCTGATCGTCCGAAGTACCCCAACAAAAGAAATGGAACATTCAGAAGTCCAGGAGTGGGCGATTGGTTGCTAACCTCAAATTACATAATCTTAAAATTGGCCTGAAAAATGGTAAAAGAGAATTTCTGTGCAGTCTGAACTAGGTCCTAACTATCAAGAAGTAAAATCTCAGTGAACTAGAATCTACACTGTCAGAAGTTTCATGACAGATCGCGCATAACACTTTCAAAAATAACACCTTTTCACTTAGAAATAAAGTGTTATGACCAATTAAGTTTACATTATTTCGTGCCTAGATCTCCAACAACACCTTCAATTGGTAAAAATACTACACTGTCAGAAGTTACATAACGACAACAGAAGGATGCCCGGTTTCAACAGATAACACTTAGGGATGTTATATGTTATGTTTCTTTCGTTCTCGTTTGTATTTTTACCAATTGAAGGTGTTGTTGGAGATCTAGGCACGAAATAGTGTAAACTTAATTGGTCATAGCACTTTATTTCTAAGTAAAAAGGTATTATTCTTGAAAGTGTTATGCGCTATCTGTTATGAAACTTCTGACAGTGTAGTTATCACTACACTGTAAAAAAAAAAAATCTTGCAGTATTTGCTACTGGGATTAATCTTGTCTTTATTGAGATAAGGTTATCCCTAATTCGGATTAATCTTATCCCAATAGAGATAAGATTAATCCCAGTAGCAAATACTGCGTCCTTGTTCTGAGAAATTTTTTACAGTGTAAACAGAAATTTCCATAGTAGAAGTGTTAGGAGTAAGAGTATTGTTAGTTTTGTGCATAATTTAGATTTTTTTACCATGATGAATAGGTTGAAAAATTAAAGAATGTCTTGGTTTTGATTTTTCAGTAGGCCAAACTGTAATCGTTCTTATTTTTATTTTCCAGATCAGTGCCAGCAATTAGGAGTGTCAAACACAGAGCTCAGAGACATTAAGAGTGTTCTTGATCGGCCACCGGCGTTCTTTGTATTTGGTCAGTCTAGGATTGCAAAAGCTTATGTTGTAAATGAGATCCTTGGAAGACAGTTGTTCGAGCTTTCGTTGTCCTCCCATGAGGTTGTTACCCAAGTGAAGATCCTTGTGATCAAGCAGGATCACAAGTCGACTTCAGGGAGCTGTGATGAGCTGTCGAACACACCCATAACCTGGGAAGAGCTTCTGATTGAAGGAAATGTTGATGTGAGTTCAAAAAGTTATGTGGCTATATTGGCAGCTGGTTCACCGCCTCAAGCTTTGCTTCTTAGCTTCTGTAAACCGAAACAGTACGAGTTTGATACATCCAACCTCCCCTAAACCCTTCAGTCCTTCTTTTAAGCCAGGTGGAAATTATGGAAAAAAAATTTTCAGTATTTTGAGATCAGGTAGTGCTGTTCGGTTTAGTAACCCAATGTTAGATATCAGTCAGTTCATTACTACAATAACGGCACAGGATTAACAGATTTAAAGGAAAAGTAAACTTGACTACGCAACTTTCGGCCATCGAATCGCCCGGGGGGGGGGGGGCTTAGATAAATGTACAGGGACTTATTGTCGACACGACACCCCTTCTTTGTTATCTCGAAACCCCTCCTTATTGTTCCCAAAGCTAGCTGGCAGGGCCTTGCCTGTTATGCACTGTAATTATGCACTCATACACTGTAAAAGTTCGGCTTTTTCTGTGTTGACAACATACAGGGTTGCCACTTTACTAAAATAAATGCACTGGCCGAAAAGAAAAAAGTACTACCAAAGAAGAAAAGTACTCAATCGTGATGCTGGGCCATAGTCACCTTGGAAATAAAGGGTGCAACTACCTGACAACTACTTTTTTTTTCTTGAAATCTGCTGCAAAAGTAAAAAGAAAGTCCTATAATGAGCACAATTGTACTACCGGCGGCAACCCTGCTAACATTCTGGTATCAAAATGGTCGTGGGTTCAAAAGGTCGTGGGTTCGAGTCCTACTCCCGGCACACAAACCTTTTGCTTTTTTTTCTACTAACTCAAAAGTCGAATTCTCGGAAACTGCCCGGAAACGGCAATGGTCGTAACGAGAATTTTTCTAACTATTAATATCGACGCAGGGTACATTCTTGATATGTCAGCTAGCTCCCCGAGTCAAGTTTGAGTCAAGTTTTCTGTTCCTTTAAGGAAAAAGAACAAGAGTTGAAATATGTCTACTTAATAAAGTGTAGTACAAATGGTCGTGAGGTAGCCTATTACTCAGACGATTTTGCTGGCGAAGGAAAACAGTTTTATGTGCATTTATCAAGCCTTTTGCTGTGTCGGGAGCATAATTGCAGTAATCACCAAAAATTTTATCTGTTGTAGTTTTCGGAGTTCGTACAGTTTTGGATGACACTGATAAGATTTTGATCATCTGTATTTAATGTTTTAACTTGCTTTAAAGTTTTGTACCTCCTAGTTGGTACACTTGTTCCTGTGTTGTATTGCTGACGCAAAAGATTTACGAGAAATAAGTGTTTGTGCAGTGAGCAGTGATCACCTAGTTCACCGCTGGCCACTGAAAACCCGCGTTTGTGTCGAGATTGAAATTTTCCGCGTCATAGTAGAATTTTGCGTTGTGAGGACGGCTGTAGATATTCTGGACGTCATATTGAAGCAAATAGTGAAAAATAAGAAAAATCCCTGTACGCAATCCAAATAACGCAGTGTATTCAGTTAGGCTAAATGATACAAAAATAAGTTGGCTTTTCAGTTAAACTTTAAGGACAAAGACGTTACCATCACTAAGGAAATACTGCTGGCTCATTGTAGTTTTCAGAGTTTGTACAGTTTTGGATGACAACTGATAAGATTTTGATCATCTGTATCTAATATTTCAACTTGCTTTAAGGACAAAGATGTTACCATCACTAAGGAAATACTGCTGGCTCATCCACTCTTTCGTGATGATGTGAAGATGTATGTTATTCCGGAATTGAGTGGTAAAATCAGTAACGCAGTTATGGAGCTTATCAGGAACTCTTCACCGATATTCATTTATACTGCCAAAGCACCGATGCTCCAGGACCCTGTAAGTTTCTTTATTGTTTTCATGAAATTTTGGGAAATGTGTTTCATGCCTAAAATACTATTGTATCTCTGATTATGTAGTGCTGGTTTTGAAGAGCCCTCCTCTTCTTCTGTTTGGCGTGTAACCCGTCACTTTAGTTGTCCAGGTGTTTAGTTGCAGTCTCTCTTTTACTAGTGACGGACGAATACCGCTTTCCTAGAAGACTTGACTTAGTTTTCATGACGACCGGAGATGGCATCCTCAGATGACGGTCAGCCGCTAGGGCTGAGCCCTTTTCTGGTGCATCCCTGCCAGGATTGAAGCTAGAAACAAGGCCTAACCATATAAACATATAACGTAGGACGAACCTTGTGTTTTGGTCCAAGTGTCCAAGCTCCAGCACAGAACAAAACTGTGTGTCTACAGGACTTCTGATTCGCTAGCAGGTTACTGGTTAAAGGTTAACAGAATAGGGCTAAGATACGACAGTCTGGTTACCCATCATATTTTTACTTAATTAGGCTAGAGAACCGACAAAAACGCGTTGCTTCGTTGCTTTGTTATCCACGATTTTTGATTACCTCTATGTTTGAAATGTTTAGCGACTACAGCGGCAGACAATTGCCGATTAATAACAAGTCATGGCGGATTTGCATTCTTCAAGCAAGGAAGAAAAAGTAATACGGAAAGTGAAAGTGACCAGGAAGAAGGTTTTGCAGTCTGGAATCGATCATCATCTTCACTTTATTGGCCATTGGAAAGCACGCTTTTGCAGATATTCAAACTTTCCCGCGGCCTAGCCGTAAAATTATTTGTCATGCAACCAGCGGAGATTCCCGACGTCACTACTAGACTACGCGACGCAAAAAAAAATAATCCCTTACGGGAGTCAAGATAATTCGGTGTATTCAAACCAAAGGTATACAAATAAGTTGGCTTTGCAGTTAAACTTTAAGTATCGTACTGCAAGCAGCTGCATGGATTTACAATTCTTATCTCCTAAACTACTGGTGAAAAAAAAAAAAAGACTATGGCGCTGAGTATTGATGGGCTAGTTATGACCCTGGGTAGTGAGAAATAAAAGGACAATACAGTACAGGTCCCAAGGTTCCTACGTCTCCTCTTTATAATCGGCCTGTATAACGCATTATATTCTAAGTTCACATTTAGGATGCTTCAGTTCGAAAAGTGAAACAAGAAGTTTTAAAGCCAGTTTTCACATCAGGTTGCGAAAGTCGGAAGGCCTCATTACCGTTCCCTGTACTAAGAGCTACCAGAATTGATATGTTTCACCGGTGCAAAAACAACAGAAAAAAGAAAGGGACTTGTGCTTAGTATTTAAGAATTGGGTTATCAAACTGCCGAATACTAAAAAAAGGTTTTGCCGGCTTCCCTCCAGCAAATCCTTACCCATCTTAGTTGTGGGCCTGAACTGGCCGAAATCCGTTGCCAAAGTAAAATAATCTATGTTCGCTCACTTCTAGGAACATGAAGAACTGCGAGAGATGCGGCGGTTGTTTAGCCAGATCCCTGTATTCCTTGTGAGCTCCATCTGGTTTCCGTCTGAACTTGCTGAATCTGACCAGGACCAATGGGTGCAAAATTTCGATTGGTAAGTTAACCTTCTAGTTAACCTTCTTAACCTTCTAGTTGCCTAGAAGGTTATTAGGGATGATTCTGAAAAGAAGGCCAGTCCGTTCATTCACGATCCCACAGCTATCTTTTAGGCTATAGAATTACATGCAACGGCAGTATATTCCCC
Source organism: Branchinecta lindahli (assembly GCA_023053555.1). Classification (NCBI taxonomy): domain Eukaryota; kingdom Metazoa; phylum Arthropoda; class Branchiopoda; order Anostraca; family Branchinectidae; genus Branchinecta; species Branchinecta lindahli. The sequence goes on from JAKZAO010000001.1 coordinate 13,245,168, forward strand.
TTGATCCAATTTTCATATTCAGATTGCCGGGTCAGTGCACTTGTCGTGGGAGTATTTTTCACTTGCATTCGAGATCTTCCGATGCCTTTGGTGAGCGTGAAGGGGTCCCCAGAAGAGGAGAAATGGTGAGAATGGGAGCCTCTCTTTATTTGACTGATGGGTTCAGTGCCAAGAAGCAGAACATACATCCTAAAGGTCAGCCCTGATTACGACAAAACATAGATTAAATGAAAGAAGTTTGATCCAGCCACTCTCGTGAAGTTAAGAATTTGTTTTCTTCTAGGCCGTGTGGACGTCTTGCTCAAGAATACGTGGATCTTAGACGGCGGTCTAACACAGGGTCTGACAGGAATCGAACTGTTCGGTTTTCCCCTATGGATTACCTGCTGGTCAAGCAAGTTACTGATCTAGGTAAATATCTTGTATGTTATTTAAGGCCATCCGACGACATTTTGTCGCGGATGGATTGGCGTTCCAGGGACACATTTTACTTCATTGGTTTTGGCTTAGCATTATTAGATTCATTTTCGACGTTTATTATTGAAAACCAAACTTATTCAGTGCTTAGGCCTACATTATTGTCAGCTTAGGCTCGTCACCGGCGAATTTCACGTCGCCAGAGTTGTACGTCGACTGGCGACAAATGTGCTTCGCGAACCAGTATGGGCGACGCTTACTTTCAGCTTTGACGCTAACGAAAATTGATTCGCCGATTGACCACCAGGCAAGAGTAAGGGAAGATATAATTTTAATGTAAGGTTTGATCTGATCTGATAAGGTTTTTTCTATATAATTTTAGCCTCTTTCCTGTCCCCATCGCATGAACTGCAGCGGACCGTTAGGCCAAGATTTGCTTTAGTCCGTGGCAAGCTTCTTGGTTATAGGGCAATTCAATTACTTACAGTACTGACCGCTCTTTTCTCCAGTTTTTATGGCACTTGCCCTTCGGCGAAGTACCATATAGCGATCGCAATTTATGTCCGTCCGTCGGTCGGTCGGTCTGTCGGTTCGGGTTTTGCTAGTTCGGGCACTTCCACTTAAGCTAAGACGATGAAACTTGACAGGCATATCAGGGACCCCAAATGATTAAGTTGGAAATAGTCACTTTCCCGATTCGAACATCTTGGGGGAGTGGAGGGAGGGGGAATCCGGAGTATTTAGGAATTGATAACTTTTGAACGGGTGATCGGATCTGAATGAAACTTGATATTTGGAAAGACCTCAAGCCCCAGACGACCCGATTAAAACCTGGACCGGATCCGGTGACTTTGGGGGGAGCTGAAGGGGGGAGCCGGAAATCTTGGGAAACGCTTGGAGTGGAGAGATTGGGATGAAAATTGGTGGGAAGAACAAGCACAAGTTCTAGATACGTGATTGACATGAACGGACCGGATCCGCTGACTGTGGGGGAGTTGGGGAGGGGGATCCGAATTTCTAGTGATCCCGCGATTTCGGTACTTGCTGATGTGCTAGGACGATGAAACTTGGCGGGCGTGTCAGGGACCCGAACAGATTGACTTGAGAATAGTCGTGTCTCGATCCGATTATTTGGGGGGAGGTATGGAGGGAGGGGGAATCCGGAAAAGTGAGGTATTTTTAAGTTACGAACGGGTGATCGGATCTTAATAAAACTTGATATTTAGAAAGACCTCGTGTCTCAGATGCCCTATTTTAAATCCGGACCGAATCCGGTGACAGGGGGGGAGTTGGAGGGGGGAGCCGGAAATCTTGGGAAACGCTTAGAGTGGAGGGTTCGGGATGAAACTTGGTGGGAAGAACAAGCCCAAGTCCTAGATACGTGAATGGCATAACCGGGCCGGATCCGATCACTGTGGGAGAGTTGAGGGGGGGGGGGATCCAAATTTCTAGTGATCCCGCGAGTTCGGTACTTTCTGATGTGCTAGGACAATGAAACTTGGCAGGCGTGTCAGGGACCCCAACAGATTGACTTGAATAGTCGTTTCCCGATCCGATTATCTGGGGGGAGGTATGGAGGGAGGGGGAATCCGGAAAAGTGAGGTATTTTTAACTTACGAACGGGTGATCGGATCTTAATGAAACTTGGTATATAGAAAGATCTCGTGTCTCAGATGCCCTATTTTAAATTCGGACCGGACCCGGTGACATGGGGGGAGTTGGAGGGGGAACCGGAAATCTTGGGAAACGCTCAGAGTGGAGGGTTCGGGATGAAACTTGGTGGGAAGAACAAGCACAAGTCCTAGATACGTGAATGGCATAAACGGGCCGGATCCGATGACTGTGGGAGAGTTGGGGGGGGGGGGAGAATCCTAATTTCTAGTGATCCCGCGAGTTCGATACTTCCTGATGTGCTAGGACGATGAAATTTTGCAGGCGTGCCAGGGACCCCAACAGATTGACTTGAGAATAGTCGTTTTCCCGATGTGACCATCTTGGGGGAGTGGAAGAATGGGCGCGGTAGGGGCAGTTGGAGGGAGGCACCTGAAATCTTATGGCAGGTCTAGGGATCAAACCAGTGGGTTTATTGGGCTGAAACTTGGAAGTTACAACAGTCTGTTTGTCCCAGATGATCCGAGGCGATGCCAGAAACCCTGAGACTTCAGTGAAACTGCATATTCCATTTCTAGGTCCGAACCGCAATTTTGGATGGCGGGTGTGGTTTGTGACTTTCTCATCTACGTTCTTGTACAACCTACTCGTAACAAGTGCCATATGAGCTCGTAGCTCTTGTTCGATTCCGTAGCTTTGGGTTTTGCACCTTAGGTCCGACCCCCCATGAATGACTTTAGTTCGTGTCCCTACTTCGACACTCGTTAGTCTGCATCACGCATCTCTTCGTAGCCAGACTCAAGGAAAACCGGCAAGTCATTGAAGCTGCTTTACGTTATCCCCTCTTTATTAGGTTATCAGCTGCTTCTTCCTGGAACCCGTCTACGTCAGGGCTCTTCCGGAAACAATTACAGTCATGTTTGCGTTGGATTGGAGAACCTTCCAAGCCTCAACACCTTCAGTCGACGTCAATTTCAGTCCCGCCTCGTCAAATGCTCCTCTGTCCTGGTCGAGGTAAATGCTCGTGCGTTTATTCACCTGCTTTTCTGCTTGTTCTGTACTTCACGCTCCTTGCAATCCATCTTGGTCTACTTCACCTTGATTTGCCTTGACAGTCCTCATTTTATCCATTTTTATTCGCTTAAAAAACACACATCTCTTTTATGCCTCTTACCAAACCAATACTCTCTAACCAAGAATATAAAGTTCTTGAGAACCAAGCACGAACAGTTCCGAAAAGTTTTGCAGTACAAGGACACACCGCAAAAGGCTCGCGTTAACGTGTAAAACTTTCCTTTTCCCTTACGTTTCGTTTCTTTCGGCATTGGTAAGGCACCGTTTTCTCAGCCGTGCATTCAATGAAACTGTGCTTTTTCCTCCTTAAGGCGATCAGTCAATTTATTGTGGGCCCAATAGAACTCGGCTAACATTGGACAGAAATTAGAAAAACACTAACAAACCAAAGTGATTACAGAATGGACGGGCTGTCCCAAGTGTAGAACCTGTTCGCCGACATCAATTTAGCTTATTTAATGTGATAAGGCTCATATTACGAATATTCTACTGACAGCCACCGACATCCTTTTTGTAGTCTGCGCAGGAATAGAAGAACCATACGGTTTGTTAGACCCACTTCCGGCCCCTCCCGCACAGCCTAAGACTGTTTTGTTTTATTGTTTGCTTATTGTCCAGGTGCATGATCGCTGTCTGCGGCTTTTCGTTTTATCCGCTTTCGATGTCGCACGGAGTATGCAAATCACCCCTCGGCGAATCCAGTTCGCAAAGCGCCAAGAGGCGGAGCTATACAAGAATCTCATGAACCTGACGACGGGAAAGCATGATGAAATCAGGAGCATGATTGTTGATACTCTGACGTCTAAGAGGGAGGAATTAATCGAGATGGCGCGGAATCAAAAGTTTCCAGGTAAACCGCCTCGAAGAGATTTCCCAAAGACGCCAAAAGCCAATTTCTTAAAGCCTGTTCTCGCGATTGTCAATCGACAGCCAGCACGGCCAAAAGTTGACAGTATCAAGTTGGTCGTTGACTGCCAGTACCGATTGGCACAGGATACATTAGTGACCTAGCTTGTCCTCCGGCCGATAGGGTAATAGCCTGTCTACTTGTTATCCATGTTTTCACGACTCCATGTCAGTGGTACGCCATGTGCATGGAGTGTAGCTTATTTTCCACAGAAGATCATTTCCACGTTGCTCTTAGACTTGCTGTTTTACGACCACAAATTCGCATTCTAGTCTTCTCGGCGCTGACGCCGCCCTGAAAAGTATTCGCATTGCAAACTTATTGTTCCGTGGAGTAAAACCAGGTTCACGTGTGCCGTGTGGGTTGTACAAGAAAGTGATCTACTCAAAGTAGAATTCTGACCAGGACATGTGTATCTCTGCTCTTGGCCTGTCAATCGTTACAAGCCGACAAGAAGCACCCAGAGATTGGGCTTGGATTATGTTCGTTGGCTATTGAAAAAAAAGATAATAAATCAGGCTGTTCAGAGCAAAGCCAAAGTATAAATTGACCTCAGGTCTTCCTCCAACCCTGACACGGGATTAGGAAACCTGCTTTTTCCCTTTTGGTTGCCAAGGTCCCGCAGTAGGGTTTAGCATATCAGGTGCCCCCCACACTTAGTTTCGCTCCGTGAGTTTGTGCTCATTTAGTTTGATGTGATAGGTGTTGACGACTCCGAAGACAGTGGATTCGAAGAAGGCCATCATATGAGCAGCCAGGACGTGGAAAAGCACACAGATATTATCCAGGAACTGGTCATCGGCGCCTTGAACAAAGCAGTTGCTTCACAGCTCGTTGATTCGATCGACCTTTTTCGAAAGTCAGTGATCGGAACGCTTCAACGGTGTGTCGAAGCGCTTGAGGAAGAAGACGAAGAAGATGACCATCGGGCACTAGACTCCTTAAAGCAGGTGCGTGAGTTTGTAGTTGCCGTTTTCGTATTTTCCGTAGCCAGCAATATTGCTCGTTAGAAATGCCGAGAATACCTAAGAGTCTCCAACTCCTGTCGACCGTAATTCGCTATGCCACCTCGCGACACGACGTGTGATTGGCTATATAAGTTATAGTGAGATATAAATTGATGTAATTTATCTTCACCGATTGCAGTTTCCAACCTCCATAATGAGGTCGTAAAGTTTAACAAAAACTGCAGATATTTGAGGAGGATTCTGAAAGATACCTTATTTTATTTGGATGAGATCAACAAGGAGCACTTTTTCAATAAATGTTAGCCCTTCTTAATTCTTAGGTCGACTACAAGTTCACACTTTCATAGGATCTGGTTGTGGCAGAACCTGGTACAAGGTATTTTTCCATGGCGTATTTTATGTGCCATTGGATTTCAGAGGGTTTATGACAGAAATAGAAGTGTGTGCCGCTGTGCTCTGTCTGCTGCCACTCATTCGATCCACAAATGGAACCAGTCAACCACAAACCCCTGATTCTTGGATACCCTATGCCAAACGCTGGATATGCCCAGCGTTTAGAATACCCAAGAGTCTCCAACTCCTGTCAACCGTAATTCGCTATGCCACCTCGCGACACGACGTGTGATTGGCTCTTTCTCGCGCTTGTCGAAACTCCTCAAGCTCCCGTGTTTTCGTGTTGGTTCTCGCTCTTGAGAAGCATATTAGTTAGCCTAAATACCAGCTGCCGCGCGCACTTAGGCTTTTCATTTGAAGTTACCATCTCTCCAGAACGAACCATCTTCTGTTCTTATGGTGAGTGGGAAATGAGCTTCTGGAAAGGTTTTAGTCGGTTCGAGGCTCGAGTTGTTTAGGCTACCTGGCTACTCTATGTAGAAGGTACACTCGAGTTGCTTATACTCATCACTCGTTGCCCTGAGGGTAGCGTGGTGCAACTGTTAAACCTTCGGAGATGTGGTGCGGCTGATTCTAGGGGATACGAAGGTATTTTTTTGCAGAATTAACTTTCGACAAAAATCGGATGTTTATAAATTCAATGTTCCGGATCTTCTTCCAAGCCAGTTTCTTCTGTCTTCTGCGAGATGCTCTGCCCGCCCAATCAAACGTAGTTAATTCGATACCATTAATATATAAGACGAGATTGTAAACTAGGGTTTTAAACTCTAATTTCACCCTGTCCTTTATTTCGTCCTTCCCACTGTTCATTCTGGCTGCCATCTCGTGGGTAGAAAAATTAACAAGGCAGACCACGAACGAGATGACAGGATGGTATACATTCCCGGATGCCACATTGAGCGACATTGACATCGTCAACGCCTTTACAGTAGCGGAGAAATAGCCCTTTGGTGACTAACGACTAAGCCTCCTTGTTCCCCCAGCGCTGGCGATGGCCTAGTAATTTTCTTCTAGTTGAGCTTGATTGACGGTATTTATAGATACTCAATGCAGCCTACCAAGTTCAACTGAGCCTCCGTGCCTCGACGTCGTTTGTTCAGACTGTCTTCGAACAGCTGATCCAGCTCATCGCCCAGATCGTTTTACCGTGGAATGCGCCACCGAAGCCAGACCGAGAGTGGCGGGCAGGAGTTGCAGCTGACACGTTGGACTCGCTGAATCCGACCCGGATGGCCAAAGTCATTTGTGATCAGGTACCAGTGATACAAATATTTGTTTCTTCGGGCTTTATCATAGTCGGGAATTTGTATTTTGAAACCGGGGGTGGCGTTCTGGGATGGCCGGTGTAGAAATTGGATAAATACGAGTATCTGGGTATAAACAGTGAAATACGGAATGTTTCAGTTTGTCTGGTGGAATTTCTGTGAGATTTTCAGGAACTGAACTCTTGGTTGAAAACAGATTTTTGTGTATCACTATTATTCCTCCGATTTTGGTTTTGTATTGCTAGGCCTTTGTGCTTGTCCTCCTCCACTGGGACTTTGAGAAGCTTGCGCTTGAGTACAGTAAGTACTTGAGTACAAAGTAAAAGGAGGCCTGTGATTGGCTGCTGGAGCCAAGTCTCCGCCTTATGGGAGGAGTTTCTTTGGCCCCGCCCTGTGGGAGGAGCTACGCAGTCAAATGTCTTATAAAAGCGACAACCTACCTTGCCTTCGAGTTTTCTTCAAGACTTTAGGGCTGTTATTCTGTTTAGACTTTTAACTTATATTCAAACAAAGCATAAAACGGATATGTCAGCGACGATGCTTTGGCAGCGATGTTGCTTAATTTTGAATTTGTTTAATTAAAACAGGCGTGTCTGTAATAGCATAATCACCCCTGGACCCCGAACGTGTGCCAGGAGCACTTGTTATATTTTGGAAAACTTCACAGCGCGTTTCCTCATTTGCTAAATGATTTGAATTTAAAGTTTAACTGAAAAGCCAACTTATATTTGTGTCATTTAGTTGAATACACTGAATTATTTGGATTCTGCAAAGGGATTTTTTTCTTTTCCACTATCTGCTGTAGTTATGACGTTCAGAATATCTGCGGCCATCCCCTCAGCGAAACTTCTACTACGACGCGGGAAATTTTTATCTAAACACAAACAAGGCTTTTCAGTGGGCAGTGGCGATATTGGTGAAGATTGCTTAGTGCCTGAACAAAAAAGTCATAAATCTTACTTGTAAGGCATACAACAAATAAGAGGTACCACAAATCACACGGAAATTCCACTATTTGAAAATCGATTGTTCCTGAATAGCGGAACAACCAAGTAACTCATTTTCAGCGGGTCTTCAAGCCAATTTAAGTGAATAATTGATGGGTAACTAGATTGTCCTGTCCCAGTCATTTTCGGTTAAACTTTAAACAGACAATTGACAAATATAGGGTAGTAGCTCTGAGTACGGAAATATAGCTAAGCTGACACACTTGTTTGAAGCGTCTATTACTTAAACAGCTTTCTTTACTTAGTTGTGCGAAAGGCTCCGAGAGTCCCATGAAGCGTTTCAACAGTCGATGAGGCAACTTGAGCTGCGGCACAGCGGACGGCTGGAGAAGTATGAAGAGATCGGTCAAAGAATGCGAAGGTACCATGCTCCGAGGCTGGCAAGGCTTTCCTTGGAGGTTGTGTCACTACGAGATGCGGTCAGCTATGGTGAGTGGTTAAAAGTTTTACGTACGCCTACTCGTATCATGGCAGTTATGACCTGTGCCACGATAAATACTCCTTCACCACAAGCTGACTGGGAAATATATGATCAAACAATGCATATACGTTCCATCCCCAACGTTGTCCCTGAAGTTTGATAGTCTGACGAGTACGCTTGCCAAGATGGGCCGAAATATTGCTGCAAAGCATCTTAGCTGACGCATCCGTCTTGTGCGTTGTTTGAATGTCTGTGCTAAGAGTTAGGGATTTTCAACCAACTGGCACAGGCCAACTCCCTCCACACTCCGATGATTTTGCGTCTGTGTGGTATGTTTGAGCTTCGGCAACATTCCCTGAATAGCTTAGTGACAGGACCCATGCTGGATGAAATTCGTTTCGCATCCCCGGGTTTCGCTTTCGGTTTGTACAGAAGGGGGAATAATACATTTCTCTAGGCACCACAATTCTAAATCGGAATAGAAAATGCACATGGAAAAACTCGTACGTCTTCTTATTGAACAATAACTTTTCTCGAACAGATATGTAATGTATATCTTCCTATGTCCCACAGGTAGTTAGTTATATTATGACAATAAATTTTTGGGAGGATCATACGATATCGTATCAGCCTCCACAGAGGATGATCAGCCTCCGCAGAAGTTTATCGAGCACTTTTCATCAAATACTGAATTTATTGAGCACTTTTCCTCAAATATTGAAAAGTAGAAGCTGACCTCCAAAAATTTTATTAAAACAATAATTTCAGAAAAAAAAACATAAAAAATAATTAAAAATTGTATAAAAAATAAAATATAAAATAAAATAAGTTCAAAAAATGACAGAACCTCTTACTCTCTTAGACAACCAGCCTATGCCCTAGGTCATACCTTGTCACAATCAGATTTCCACTGAAAATACAGCTTGTCAACTAAAACAACATCCTACTATCCCTTGCTTTCCAAAAGCTAGTTATTCAGCATTGAAAAAATGTCAAAACATCTTACTCTCTTAGACAACCAACCTATGCCTAGGTCATACCTTGTCACAATCAGATTTCCACTGAAAATACAGCATGTCAACTGAAACAACACACTACTATCCCTTGCTTCCAAAAGCTAGTTATTCAGCATTTACCACTTTCTTTGTCTGGAATTTCTTGTCAACACGTCGTTTTTTTTATTTACGTTTACTTGCACGACCCCTAGCGCAGTCGTTTTAGAAGATCTGTAGTAGCTTTCATGGCCGCTAGATGGCATCTGACTCGCGAAAAAAGTGAAAGACTATTGGTAGAAACTGAAGTGTTTGGGTCCCAACAATAGTCATTTTAGTAGGTCTACAGTAGGCTTGGGTTGCTACTTCACTAAAATAGGATTCCCTACCCCGTTAGCGACAGAGTACAACAAAAGAAGAATAAGTCCTACCTACGAAAAATATTCTGTTCGAAAAAGTTATAATAGTTAACATACCTCCATCTCGGTTCATATCAGAATAACAACCTCGACGGCCATTTAAAAATATCAACCTCGCCTTCGGCTCGGATAGGTTATTTTCAATAGCCGTCTCAGTGTTATTTTCCGATATCAACCTCGATGTCTGAAGTTAACCTTTAGTATACTTCGGTCTAGTACACCAAGTCAGTTTCTATAACCATGCTTAAACGGTGAGGCATGCTGGCAGAAATATGAATGGAGCTCGTCCGCGAATTTTGTTCTCCTTCAGTCATGGAATTAGCAGATGGCCGTTCGGTTCTTCGGACGCTTCTTAACACAACCTTCGGAACGTGAATTTCCTACCTATCCATTGTCTCAATTGTTTTAGAGGAGCTTTGCAGAAGCCAATGGCCTATTTTGTGCATTGTGTTATATTATTGAAATCAGGAATTGAATCAATCATGTATATAATTTTAGTGTGGTTATTTGTGACGAAAAGGTCAAATTCGGCGCGTGCGCTGTGAAAGTTAGCTTTTATGAATAAAAGCCGCAAAAAACAACAACACATAATTGGACCAGTCCCGGCTAAAACCAACCGATACCGGTATTGTTTTATTCCAAGCAGTGTTTCAATTTACAATGCATCGTAAATATGCTAGGCACCGAGTTTTATTTTTTACGTTTGATCAAGCCCCTCTTACTTATTCTGCCTTTTATATTATCCCTAGCTCTCGATTATAAGCACCAGAAATCCTAGCCCTTCGCTATTGTTTCGTTTTACACCTACAACTTTCTAGCGCTTTTTCGGCAAAACCGAGTTTGACAGTCGAGCAGCGCGAACTTCCCAGAAAGCTTGAAGGTCGCCGACAACTCTTCACAAAAAAAGGGCATGAGAAGCTTGTTGAAATTTGTTTTCCGTTTTGTAAGACTTGATAGGCCAAGGGGTCTATCTTGTATTCTTTTCTTTTTCTTGGCTTTCCCCCTTTTTAACCATGGTGCGCACACTTTTCAAAAAATGTGCGTCCAACCTCCGCTTCATAGAGGGGGAAGTCTGGACACAGTCGAAAAGCGCCAACAACAAAATCACTAATTTCACGGGGCAAGTATTGGTATTTCTGGAAAACGATATTTCTGAATTATTTTATCGTGAAAAGATTATTTCTGTAGTAGAAGTTGTGCTTTAACACGAAATTTATCGTAATTTATTCTAAAAACCGTGGCCGGACGTAGCTGTAGGTTGGTATTGTCATTAAAAAAAATACTGAACGAAAAACTTGTATAGCTACATTCAAAGTTAAAATTTGTCGTAACGTATTATTTAGTTTTTCTAGTTTTTTTGTTTAATGTATGTTATGTTTTACGGTTGGCTCGCCACGATTTGGGTACCATGCAGTAAAGAACTATTCTGTTCTATAACTTGATTTTTCTTTGAAGGTTTGCCGGTGCTCGGCAGAGAGATTGGGCGGGGTCAGTACGGAGTCGTCTTTTCCTGTGAGTCATGGGCAGGCTTCAGTCCCTGTGCCGTTAAGACAGTTGTCCCACCCGATGACAAGCACTGGAGCGACCTGGCGATGGAGTTCTACTATTCGAGGTATGAGACCCTGATTATATGTTTCTCACCGTAGCGAGCCTTTCAGTCGTCGCTTCTTTTCTGACGGCGTAATTGGGATATGATATTTTTTGCGAAAACCTACTGGCCATAGCAACAGCAAAGTCTACATAGAAAAAAGAAGAACCAGTCGCATAACCATTATCATATATATTATTCACGTAAACTCTTCTCGATGCTTCACTGCTACCCGAAACTTCGGCGGATTTTTTTATTACTCCAAAATATTTATCCTCAATCAATTTAATTAGCCCATCCTCTCCTAGAATTTCCCTCCGAAAGAACACATCACATTGACACATAAAATGCAATAAATTTTTATAGTTTAGATTTGTATTTCCCGCTGGGATTTCGATGCCACCACTATCCAACATGCCCTGGAGCATGGTAGGTAAAGAGATAGCACTGTAGCTGCGTTGGAAGGGTTTCTGCAGTATCTACTTTGCAGGTTGGAGACAGGATGGTAGCTTTTGGTAACCGTTGTTAGAAGGTTGGAACACACCCAGATTGTTCGAAAATATTTTCCTCTGTAACATGCAACTCTAAATATTAAAACCATTTATCTCTGTATGTTTGTAATAGTCCTTGAGCTTTTTGTATATAGAAACCTAGATGTATATGATATGCCAGACTAGTTGACAAGTATCCCTTTTTTTCAATTAATACCATGAGAAATGCTATGGAAAAATAGAGCTTGACTAAATGCAAACGTCAACTGCTGCTACTTCCAAGCCTGTTTATTCAGTTCACTTCAGTTTTATTCATAAAAATAATAAGCACCATTAACTCATTATGACCCCACCATTGTTTTTTCTTTTTTCTTTTGTATGTTAAATTTTTGCCATGGCCCTCGGGCTGCTTATAGCAATAAACTATCTATCTATCTATCTATCATAAGGCCTAACATAAGGCCTGGCAATGGGCGGGGCTTATATTCATGGGCGGGGCTTATTCATTGAAACTTTTGTTCTAGGACTGTTCCAGATCATGAGCGTATCGTCACCCTGCGCGGTTCAGTGATTGACCATACTTACGGCGTTGGTTCAGCCCCCGCGGTCTATCTCATCATGGAAAGATTGTCGCGCGATTTGTACGACGCTTTGAAGCTCGGGCTCAAATGGCTTGTACGACTGCAAGTTGCTGTGGATGTGGTTCAAGGAATCCGGTTTCTACACTCACAAGGACTCATTCACAGGGATATCAAGCTGAAGAATGTTCTCGTAAGTCGGTGTTGTCTTCTTTCGTTCACAGCAGGATACGAGCGCCATAGGGCGTGTCAGTAGTTCACAGGACATGTCGGTAGGTATGGATGCTAATGTTATCAGAACAAGCTCAGTTCTCGTTATTACTGCCTGACTATTCAGAGTAAAACTTGAAGTTCTAAATCCTACTCAACTTCACAACTACAAATACCAAAAGCTATTTAGTTAAGTAAAAACACTGACCGCGAATCATTTGTGTCAATATTTTAAAGAATAATTAAACATATCAGCACGACCTTTGATTTGCGGAAAATTTGGCAACAGTGAAATTGAAGTTGGCGAAACGGGGGAGAAAGTGTTATTGTGGCTTACGGCAAATTTGAATACTTAAAATGTGTCAATGCAAAAATTAAATAAAGTCAGCTGACGCTTCCAAAAATGATTTGCCAAGGAAGTGACAATACTACGAAAATCAATTGATGGGCGCATCGGATTGACTACAATGTTTTAGTGGCAATAGCTATCAAGATTTGCCAGATTTTCAAGTGGAAAAATAAGATTATGAATTGGATGACCTAGACATTTCCTTCAGCAATCAGGGTTTCCACAAAAGAAGAAAAATAATAGAACGGATAAATCTGTCATACACTCATTCATACTGTAGGTTTTCATATGAACTTTAAGGCCTGGGTAGTGAAAACCTACCTGAACGCGAGCTCGTGAGCGACATCAAGAGGGCACTGCTTATTTTGCCTGCTAAACATTTCCTATTATTTTTAACATGACAGTTGCATTTTTGCAGATACCATGGTTTCCGATACCACGGTCTAAAGTCGTTTTTGCAGTTACCCTGGTATCTGGCCAGGTATCGTGGTAACTGCTTGTGGTATCTGAAAAATTCATCTTACTTTCATCATCACTAACACAAGAGTCCAGTTTTTTGTCAAATTGGTGGGAAAGAAGTTATGTCACGATAAATGTCAGTGGATATCAGTTTTTCTTTTTTGATGATTTCTAAAAGCGCAAATCCGACAATCGTCGTCCTTGCAGAGCAACCGTAGTATCGAAAACCACGGTAACTGCAAAAATTACTAATTGCAGATCCAGTTACCGTGGTAACAGATACCATGGTATCTGCAAAATCGCAACTGATAATTGACTGCGCAACAGGCTCGTTTATCTAGCTTTAGGCTTGAAGGGGACCCTTGCCAAGAAGGACCGAAATTTCGCTGGAATATAAATCAGCTGACGTGTCTGTTTAGCACAGTCAAACATGATTCGCAGTCAGCTTGGGCTGAAGGCATATTTACGCATTTTTTTTTATGTATAGTTGGACCGTAACAACCGTGGGAAAATCACCGACCTCGGTTTCTGCAAGCCCGAAGCAATGATCTCAGGCAGCATTGTCGGCACACCGATTCACATGGCCCCTGAACTCCTCTCGGGACACTACGATAGCGCCGTGGACGTGTATGCCTTTGGTGTGCTCTTTTGGTACATTTGTGCGGGAGCTGTGCGGCTCCCATATGTGTTTGAACAGTGTCGCAATAAGGATCAGCTTTGGAGCTGTGTGAAGAGGGGTAAGTTCGTAGTGGTGTTGAGACCACATTATCGACACTTGGTCATCGTAGTATTTTTCATCGGCTTAGAAGATGCGTGCTGGAAAGATAAATTAGTTCCAAACGATACACGGCTTGAGCCTATCAATCATATATATATATTTATTTTATTTGTAACCCGCCAAATACTCAAGGTGACACGGAGTAAAGAGAAGTAAAGAGAATATGTCTCCTCTAATTTGAGATTAGCGCAGCGTTCCTACTGATGGTGAGTTTGTGAGTTTGAGCGGCCGCGCCAAAGAAAGCTTTGTCTTGCCAACGAAAATTATCGTCTTGGAAAGCGGTCGCTCGGATAGTAGGCTACTGGCGTCAGTGAGAAATGGCTTGGACAAGTTGAATTTGTTGCTGAATAAATTAAATTGAATGAATTAAATTGAATTGAGTGAATAAATTAGTTTTCCCCCAAAGAAGTCCGAGGGATCGTGGCGGGAAAAACAAATATGTAACACAAAAAAATAACAGTCACAAATTCTAATCATAATATCATAAATACCAAAAACAAACCATTATATCTCCGCTTCTTGCCCCTAGCAGTGCTCTCGTAGTCTCGATGCTCCATAACCTGCTTGAAAAACCTCCCGAACTGGTGAAGGTCGCTAAAACCTTTCTTTCCCAATTTTCCCATTTCTTTCTTTCTATGAAACTTTATTCTCTAGAACTTCAAAAAACATTATTTGTTCCCTGTTCATTCAGCCTTGCTGTGACGCGTGGATGTTACGTCGGTGACACCTAAACGGTCGTAAGAGAGCAGTAGCACTACCAATTTCATTTACACGTAAGGCCTTGCCATGGTCCTTGCCATGGTAGTACACGAATACGAATTATTGCCAGAAAACATGACCTACGCCAGGTTGTGTAACGAACCAGAGATTTTTGTCTCGACCCCATTACCAGCCGTTCCTTTTCGCTAAGCTGCACTCGAAGAATCTCCCTAATTGGCTCGGCTCCTTTGGCTCTTCTGAAACATTCATGATATGTTCCATGATACCTTCCTTCCTTCAAGTTTGTATTGGTGTTGGGTCTAACTTGCTGCCGGTCCCTTTCTCCCTTTCTTTTCATCCGATATCCTTCTTAAATGCTAGGATGCTCCTGCTGCCTGCACGACTTTGATCATCTCGCCGTACAGTAGCTCCTCGTTTCGTATCTTCAGACTGTTGGTACCTGCTATTTGTTGGAGGGAGGGTGGCAATTTGAGACAGTGGGAGGTTCTTCGGAGTTTTCGGGTCGCTAGGGTGTTGGCTGAGCACTCAAAGAGGATGTGCTGTGCCGTTTCTTCCTGCTGGTGGCAGAGTCTGCAGTTTGGAGTGTGATGAAGGCCCCAATCAAACAGGGTTTTGTTGAGCAGTAGAGCTGTCGCTTTGAGACGGTAGAAAAGGCAGGTTTCTTCTCTTGTGTTCAAGGGAGACGTGTGGAGACGTGCCTGGTTGCCCTCGAAAAGAGAAATTTTCTTGAAATCACCGCCAGTGGAGACTTATGCCACGTGCGAAAGTGAATCCGAGTTGTATGGGCACCAGGCTTAACTTTCCACCCGATCGTGAGGGAGGGAAGCTGATGGCATATGTAGGAAGTTGCTCATCAGATTGCTCCCCGATTCACTGCTCCTCGATCTCTTAACCCGTTTTCGGACTAACCAGTGTCTGGTTAGGGCTCACCGGTGCGTACTAACTAGAACCTGCTCGGGAGGCAAGCTCTAGTGATGTCACCGGTGAGACAAAAAACGCACAATAAGACAAGAATCGAACACCGGTGAGGAAAAACCAGAGACAGCCCGGAGTGCAACGAACGCAGCTCATGTTTGAAAATTCGAAACTTGAGAGAATACCGAAAATACGGGTCATACCACGTTGTAGGTTTGCCTGCTTGCCCGGGCTGTTACTCGTAGCCTTTTCTGTACGAATATATTGCCTGAATAATATAACAGAAGGACGGTTTGAACTTGAAGTGAAGTAGAGATATCATTACTTTTTGGACATCATCATTCATCAGACTTCAGAGGGTGCAGACAAGTTTCTAACCTAGCAAACGGCAATTGTAGATAGCTGAAACAAACATTTCATCATAAGAAATAAGCCGCTACTGCTGCGACTATTAGCACATTCCGCAACTCCCCTGGTTCGAAATTTTGCACTAGTTTGTGTTCTGTTGCTTTATGAAACGAATGACGGGCTCAAATACAGTTTTATAGTGAGTCAAAACAACGAAGGAGATCTACGATGAAAAAAGTTTATAAATCCCCTAGAAAAACACTCGAATATGTTGCGAAAATGCGGTTTCTAATCGACTTGTTTTTGGGCACAGATGGCGTTGCCAGCGGAAACGACAGGCAGTCGAGCATGCCGACTGTTTAGCGCATATATCACAGCTGCGGTGCTGCCTGTAAAAAATCATTCTTTAAAAAAAACATTGTCATGAGAAGCTAATAATTGGCATGGTAAACAGGGTCCAAACCTGACAGCCCGTTCTGTGTCAAAAGGTGTCGTTTGCCAAGTCCAGTCACTCTTCGTCCCAAGAATTGTTTCTGTCGTCGTCGTTTGGCGCTTTTTGTGGTGTTTATTGTCTTTCTGATATGTCCAGACCTAATTTGATGGACAGGAAACGAGTGCAGTCCTGATAGAAGCGAACATTACGAGGGGCTGCTTATTCCTGACTGGCAAATATACGAGGGCACCTAGATGCCTCTTACCGTGGGTAGGTTTGCCATCACCGAGGGTTTCCCTTACACAGTGGCGTTTCAGGAGGCTTGCCGATTTAGCAACGGATTTTGTCTCTGCGTGAGATGTAGAAAAACAAATAGCTGGTATTCACTCCCACGAAATGTTGTTGTGGCAAAATTATAGGAAAAGCCAAGCCTGTCTCGGAATTTTTCTAAAGCTCGGAAATTTGTTAAGGTTAGGCTTTACCTTCGCGATTAAAGTGTCATGTTTATAGGAATATATTTGTTATGCGAGTCCCAAAGAGCTAACGAAGAAACCACTGCCTCGTACACCATGGAAATATCTGGATCTCATATTGTGGCGGACTGGGAGAAAACCTTGTTCCAGTATATATGAGATTATATTTTTTTTTCTCCTTTAAATTAACAACAAAGTCTTTAGCCAATCGAATCGGTGCACCATTTAAAACCGGAGCACCTTCTTCCCTTCAGTATGCGAATGAAGGTACCAATTTCTGTAGTTAAGACTGTGATGAGATAGGGCTTACTGCTTTACGGGTCCTGACTCACATACAAAAGATCTCTCAGTGGATCTGTCTGGCTAAGTGATCATATACGCACTTGAGAGCTGTCGGCTTCTTATTTGCTGACTGACACTTTTTCTAGGAGCTCGTCCGGAGTACCTGTCTTCTTTCGATGAGGAGTGTTGGCAGCTTATGCAAGACTGCTGGGCTGGGGAGCCGGCCAGAAGACCCCTGTTAGGAGCGGTTGAAACGCGCTTGACATCCGTCTTGGAAAGAATGCAACAGCAAAGTACCGTCGATTCCATTGGTAAGTTTTCACTTGAGCCAGTCTTCAAATAGTTGCAGTTGTGGCACCCCAAACAAAAGCGAGGGATACCTATGAAATAACCTGTCCGTCTGTCTGTCTCTGCGACCATGGTAAATCTGGAGCGGATTCAGATATTTTGACTAGAAATTGTAGTATGGAGTGAGGTCCAGGTTGGATAGTCTTTATACCTTGAGGTTCAGGGGTAGGAGGATCAGAAGAGGGGCTTTGAAATTAAGGGACGAAATTTAGTCCGATAAAATTGGCTGGAAGGTAATAGACAATAACGGTCGGAATGACGGATTTACTATGTCAAAGGTAGCCTATTCGTTACTTTCGTTTGGTATCCCAGTAAAGGAAATAAGCAGAACGCTGGGGACTGTTTGTTTAGGGAAATGGAGTTCCAGGAAAATAGGACTGATGAGAAATTCGTTTAGCCCCTAAGGTTTTCGAAAATCTGGCCAGAATTTTCTTCACGAATAATTTTATCGCCTCTGAAGAAAAGGAGGATACAATGGATAATCCTGTACGTCATGTACACTTTGGCTTTTACCGGAAATAATAAAATATGAGAGATTTATTTTTTTGTCAGTATTTCTAGCCGGAATCAAAGTGACAACTAGTCTGCAGACAATATTTGTTTCGTAGCTTTTTTAAGCTTGTATTAGGCTAATCTTAACGATTAATATCGTAGCGCCCAATCTCCTTTGAGCATATTATAGAAAATGGATTTAGTACCCTACTTTGCTTACTGAAAGCTTTTTTTTTCTATGACAAGTCCAGGGGGGCAAGAAACAGTTAGCCTCTTCTTTCATTTGTCATGTTCGTCACGTCCACTATATTATCTCCTTTCTTAGGTTCTGGTCCTGATCTGGTGGAAACGGACCGGGAGCCGGACAGCCTGTCCTCAAGTCCTTACATCGATATCGACATTCGAGAGCCCTGAGGATAAGTCCAACCACCTCTTTTCTACTACTTTGCCTATATATACCGAAACAATACCTCGTTTTTCGACTAGTTCTAAACGAATTAGAGCCATATAATCGCGTGTTTTAGATCGTTAGTTCGTTTTAATTCTGATTTGTTTTTAATTGCGTTGCATGAACTCGTAAAGATCGCATGTGGGTTAGCAATAATAAGAACAAAAACTTGCGTAGGACCGATCATTTATCGGATTTGTCGTGTCAGAAAAAAAATATGCTATAGTATCGTATATTTGTGGGGGACTTGGTAACCTAGTGAAACACTGCGACTCACCATACAATTCTGCTCCTAAATTCTGGATTCCCTCCGTTTGGGCTGAGCAACAGTTGATTCCCCTAATCGCTAGATGGCTTCAGTTATTGTTCTGTCTCACAGTGAAAGCTGGAAGAAATGTGAACTCTCGGTGCACCTGGTGATGTCCAGTGAACTGACCAGTCATCGATACCTTTATATCTTTAATGTAATCCAGTCGTTTGGTCTCATATGAAATTAAGAATGAAAATATGTCACTCACTGAACCTTTGCACGTCCTGCGCATGCCAGGAAAGCCTACCGCCGTTGCCGCCAGTTGCATAGCCATCAGCAAAAGCACCTGGCGGTATCTAGGGGGGGTTCTCCCAGCAGGTGCAACTCCAATCGCTGGCACCTTTCACTCGAGCTCTCATTTAGGGCGACTCAGTGCTGAAAGCCTGTTCTTTAGACATTACACTAAGCTAAAAATGCGAATTATTTATTTATTAAGACCAAAAATCGGTAAGCTTGCGCTTGTCGCTTGGAAAAATAAAATAAAATTTTGACAAAACAAATGGCAAATGGTCACTTCACGGTCTCGAAATTCATTTATATAAAAGATGAAGCAACGATGTACGATCTACGATTCGAATCCGAACTAGAGACAACACTTCTTGAATCCGAGTCCAGAGGGTGGAAGCTCTGTACACAAAACCGTTTGTAGCCATACGTTTAATGTCTCCCGGGATGAACGACGCTGAAGAAGCGTTGCCTCGTCGATATCATGTCATCTTGAGGCGTATTCTCGCCGTTCCCCGAGGACTCCACTTGAGGAGTCCCCGCGTTTTCGTTTGTCCCGGGGACTCACTCCCCGTATTCTCGCGAGTCCCCACGGACGGGGAATGCTCCGATTATCATCACCATCATCAAGAAGGACTCCCTTTCAGATTCGGAGGGGAATCAATTTTTGGTGGTGCTGGTGCAATGTAAAATTAAGTAAAAATAATCAGAATGAACAAAACCAAAAATAAAGTAGATCCAGACTAATTTTGTCAAATGCATATTTTTTTTAAGAATAAAATCCGTCTTGGAAGCAGTCCCCGTGTTCTCGCTGTTTCCTGCACGCGGAGTCCGCATGGAGTGAGTCCCTCTATTCTCGCCGTTCCTTTCGATTCCCCGAGGAGTCCTCGGGGAACGGCGAGAATAGGCCTTTGGTGTTTGCTCAGATGCTCGCACTCAGAGAGCTTGCTTTGTATTATACAAAGCCAGATCCTCTACTAAATTCGCATAACCTCAATTTGACACCGACAGTTCATCAGAAACGGCTAATGTTGCCATCTTGCGATTGGATGAGTCTGTCTTCTAACGTCACATCATACACTTCTGACACGTGCCGTAATTTCTGCTTA
This sequence comes from Branchinecta lindahli, assembly GCA_023053555.1. Taxonomy (NCBI): domain Eukaryota; kingdom Metazoa; phylum Arthropoda; class Branchiopoda; order Anostraca; family Branchinectidae; genus Branchinecta; species Branchinecta lindahli. Next base: position 13,265,198 of record JAKZAO010000001.1, read on the forward strand.
TTTTGAGGACAAGACGAATCCACGTGAAGTCGTAAATGTCCGATTTTGCGAGCTTCAGCTGGGCAACCGTCAGAACGCTGTACTTATTTATTAGCAAACTCGCTAGATTGCAACATTTTGCTTGTGTCAAAATAGCGCCGAGTATCTTGCACGGTACTTGACGACCATGGAATTAATATCAATCAATCGGTATTGCTGCAAAAGCACGGTAGCTGACGTATCCGCTTTATGCGGTATTTGAATATATGTTTCAAAGTCAGCTTGGGCTCAAGGAATATTTATCAATCAGTCAAATTTATTAGATCAAATATCTTAAAGCTAGAAGAGGTGGTCGGAATCAGTTAGGAGAAGTAGTAATAATATGATAGGTATGGGCGGTGAAAGTTAGGGGGGGGGGTCGAGCCTCTTTCGACATCAGTTAGGAGGAGCACTAAGAATACGATTGGTGAGGGGTGAAAGTTGGGGCGGGTGGGGATGGATCGAAATTTCGAGCCTGTTTTGAGATCAGTTAAAAAAAAAGCAGTAATAGCGTAATATGATTCATGGGCGGTGAATTTTTTTTTGAAGGGGGTTAGCCTCTTTCGTCTTAGTGGCTGAACTAGACTTCATGGCGCCCTTCTTTGTCGTTGTAATGTCGATTGAATGATTAATCTTCGGGCGTTGACCAGTTTGGCAGATATCCAGATGTAGATGCATTTTCGATCGTTGTCGGTTTTTGCTATTGGAAACGGTGGTATTTTTGAGGCCTTTAAAATTAGATTGGGAAAGGGTTCAGATTCCGAGTCTGTGTCTTGAAGCTGATTACGGATGCCCGACTGATGGAGGAATCGAGGGGGTTTGGGTAAGTCGTATTTAAGGCAAATCTAACTAGGCGGCCGGCATGACAACTTTACGGTTTCACCAGTATCCTAATCACATAGTGTACACACGCCGTGCAGTTAACGCCATGGTAAAGTAATACAGTAAAGTACACTAAAAATAAAGTACATTAAAAAACTAAAGTAGGCTACACAACTCCTTGGTTCGTAGACGCGTGCGCGCCAGTCGGCTCCGTATTATCGTTTCAGAACCGGTAGTTGACGGCCAATGGGATCTTTAAGATTAAGGTATAGCCGGTAGATCAGTATTCCGGAGAAAATAAATCGAACTAAGAATACTCACATGGCACTTTTGTACAATATCGCCTGACAGGCCGGGCGGTTATCCCTGAGAAGACTTGCATGCTTGCCGTCTCAGCGAAAACAATCTCGCCGTACAGGGCCATATTGAGCTAAAATAAGTCCAGAACACTCAGCTGGTAATGAAAATAAAGTAACCTTGCTGGGTACCCAGTTACTCAACTTTTCCCCTTAGGCCACCAGGTAGGCTGTAATGGTAAATAATAGTTTACTTGAAATAGCGTGGAATAAGGGTGAAAAAAGGGGGAAGGGGGGCTAACGTGCCGGATTTTTGCTCGGTGAAATGTGTAATCTTTAGGTACTGTATCTTATATATTTCATTGTTGAATAGTTGTATTTAACGAGTTACTTGGTTCGAGCCTTTGCACGTACTGATAGGCTGTGTTATCGATTGGAATTCCGGTGAAAAGTTTTCCTAAAAACATTGGTCGTGCTCAAATCAAGGGTCTATGTTTTCCATATTAAAATTTGTACATAGGGTTAGCAGCTGGCCTCGGTTCTATGCTTCTATGTCGTCTTGGAATGAGAAAAGGTGCTTCACGGTGCAAAAGAAGATGGTGTTTCCTTCCTGTTCTTGTAAAGAATTGAGAGTTCATGAAAAAGTGAATTGAGTTTGAAAATATTAATTTTATTTTCAAACTCTTTGATGACCCTCCGGTTTCACTTTTACCGTATTTCGCTATAAATTTGCCATATTCCAGTTTAGCGTTTCCAAACGGACTGGTCTCTGTTAATCCCCCTATGCCTCACCATCATCTCTTGTGACAGACATAGTAAAACAGATCAACAGGTCGATGAGTAGAAAATCTGCAATCTGCTTCCGAGGCAAGGGAGGTTTTGGCATATTACTCGCTAGTAGAAAGTGAAGTTATCTACTCCCTGGACCCGACTTTTTGTCTACACAAGTGTTGATTATGAGACAGTTGGGGACTAACAGAAACTAGTCCACTTGGAGCGATGAACTGCAATATGGCGAACTCAGAGCTCTGATTTTATTGTATCTGGCCAAGAACACTGTCAGAAGTTTCATAGCATTTACACAACTATTAGCAGTTTCAGCACGTAGAACCATTACACTTTTGCTTTACAGAATATTTCCGTTATGACGTTTTAAGTTGTTATCTTTTCGCAAAAAGAAACCTTTCAGACAATGTTTAGTGTTACGTTTTACAGACACGTTACACCTAAAGGCCCATACCTCACTCTTTCTTTAACATCGGCAGTACATATCTAAGGTCCATATTCATTCACAAAGGCTGTCTGCTAGCATTATTTCTATGGCCATCTTGTTCTCCCTTTGTAAGTTCCTTCTGTCTCCGCTAGATGACGGGCTACTACGAAAAAAACTAATCTGTGGAGAAAAGTGACCTTGAACATGGGGGGGGGGAGGAAGATCGCTCTGTTACGGGATAGGTGCAGTAGAGATATGTTACTTCGAACGTCCTAACTTCGAACGGGGCTGACGAGGATAAGGATGATTAAACCTAAGAGATAGTTTTACACAGTGATGAGCCCAAACAGAAACTCAGTAAAATAAAGACAAATTGGAGACGCAATGTTTTATTCTTTTGCTCATTGTTGCTCAGTTTCTTTTGCACTGTTTCCCGCTAGGTTACGACGTTCGAAGAACTTAAACATTGTTATGTTACTTTCACGAGCGTCCGAAGTATCCCAACCGTAGAAAAAGAAATAACAAATCGCATAAAAAAGTTCTTTATTTCAAAAGAAAATTAAATCACTTCTCTTAGCTGATATGAAATTCTGTTTATTCATTCCTGTTTGGCCGTATGAACAACAAACAAAACCCGGGTGGTTTAAAATTTAGAGGTGCTCAAAGAAGCATATCTGTACTGTAGTGGAAGGATTCTGTTGAATAAAACAGTTGTGAATAGCTTATTATGGGCCCTTGGCTGTATGGAGAACGGGGCTTTCCCGGTTGGGTTGGAAAACGTTAGTGCCAACGATTTCTGAACTCTTCTTTGCACCGGCGGATTGGCTTGGCACTGATGTATCGATGCAACCTTTCCCAAACAAAGCTGACATTGTGTTCCTTAAATTCTTCCATGTCTGTCAGCCAATTACCTTACCATTCTAATAGCTTGTAATTAACAAGCGGTAAAACCTAATTATACCAAGTATGCCTGTACTAAATTGAATCAAATGCATAGCATGTTAATAATCTCTGAGGCACCAGCGAGTAACATGCTCATATCGATGTGTTTTTCGAACTAACAAGCTTTGACTAAGACTGTTATTTTGCTAACAATATTTGTGAAAATTTTCGGGGATTTGGTTGCCCAAGATTTGAAGTTGTGAGACAACTTTCAGCCAATTTTGGGTTTTAAGAATTTTTCATAAGTTTTTTTTTAGTTCGAAAATTATTCTCAGTACGATCGTGATCTCATCAAGCAAGTCAGTTTCTATTATTTTTTTTCTCTGGTTAAAACGAAACCACGGAAATCGCCTTATCTCGGAAATCAGCGAAGCGATTGGTAAGCTGTCGGTTGTTGCATGTTTGTAAATTTGCTGGGCTCGTGCTATGAATTATTTGTGATAAAATGTTGCCAATTTTTCACCCTCTCGTGTTGAGACTCGTTGTTGATATTTTGTTTATTGAATAAATTAAGTTTGCGATTTCATTTTGTCTGTGTTAGTGGGAAGTTTCTTCATCTAGATTTCGAAACGTTGCTCTTTCGTAAAGAACGTTCTTTTCGTATGTGTTCCTCTGGTCTCGTGTTATCCGTTTTGTTATCGCCGTATAGGCTGAAATACGAAAATCTGGTTAAAACAGACTTGAAAACCCGGTGGAAATGCGTTTCCTACTCTGTTAATCTGCTATTCGCAAAACACGATTCGTTTTTGGGATCCCAAAACGTTAGTGACGGATACCTATGACATCGCAAAAGTTGTCTGTCTGTCCGTCCGTCCGTCCGTCCGTCCGTCCGTCCGTCCGTCCGTCCGTCCGTCCGTCCGTCCGTCCGTCTGTGAGCACGATAACTCTCGAAGGGAATGAGATATTTTGATGAAACTTGGTGTGAGCATTCTTTGGGTCAAGAGTAAGGTCGAGTTCGTAGATGGGCCCTGTAGCCCTACATTTAGGGGTGGGGGAGGGGGTTCAAATTAAGGGACAAGCAAAATATTTTTAAACAGCTAATGTGATAGTCGATTATGGGGTAAGAAGACATGCTGAACACGAATATGAAAACCATTTTTGCGCCGGACAAGTAGTTCGCCCGGAATCCGGCCGAAACCGGAAAGTTTGTTAAAAGTAAAAGTTTTATTTGAAGTTGATTAGATGTTTGATTTTGGGGTAAGAAACGATGCTGAACACGAATATGAAAACCATTTTCTCGCCGGACAATTAGTTCGCCCGGAATCCGGCCAAGACCGGAAAGTTTGTTAGAAGTTAAAGTTTCATCTGAAGTTGATTAGATGTTTGATGTAGGGGTAAGAAGGCATGCTGAACAAGAATACGAAAACCATTTTATCGCCGGACAAATAGTTCGCCCGGAATCCGGCCAAAACCGGAAAATGTGTTAAAAGTAAAAGTTTTATTTGAAGTTATTTAGACGATAGATTTAGGGGTAAGAGGAGATGGAGAATCCGTATATGACAATCACTCTTTAGCCGGAAATATAGTTCGTCCGGAATCCGGCTGAAACCGGAAAATTTGTTAGAAGTTAAAGTTGTATTTGAAGTTGATTAGATGTTGGATATAGGGGTAAGGAGATACGCTGAATCCGTTTTTGAGCTTTAGTTTTTCGCCGGACAAGTAGTTCTTGAATTTCGCCAAAACCGCAAAATTCACAGAATTAAGCTAGGATCGTTTCGATCGGCTTATAGAGGTAAACGCACATGCTGAATCCATATCTGAGCTTGGATTTCTTAATGATTAGCTGTTTGGCCTGGCGAAGACCTGGCGAAGACCTGGCGAAGACCTGGCGAAGACAAAACCTATCAAATATTGAAATTTTGGGATCCCATCGGAACCTTTGGTCTTGTTTCTGTGGAAGACCATTTGAACTTATGGTAGCTCCGGTGAAACTTAGGATAAACAACAGAAAATTGCCTGCCGTCAATAAACAAACTTGTGTGCTGCTAGTTCTGGGACTTTCTGAACTTATTCTGCAGCCATAACAGCGTCTTTGATTTTCTGTTGTTTGTGATTTTACAGAAGGAATAAACAAGTCCTCAATGGAATTCAAATTGCGCGGTTTAACTATGAATTTGGTATTGTCGGGACGCCGTCTATATTCTCAGTTTCACCACGAGAGCCTATGTGAAGAAATAAAAATCCGTAAAAATCCACCATAGTCAAAAGAATTCAGTAAATTCGGATACAAGACACACACAAAAAAGCTGGCTTCAGTTAAACTTAAAAATATTTCACAGGTGTGTGTCTTGTTTTGTTTCTGGCAGCGAAGTACGAAGAATGGACAGAGGCGCAAGACTTTGTGGAAAAAAAAAGAAAGCCTAGCCTACTTATTGCAATTTTTTTGGAGGGGGGGGGGGCAAACTGACGTGTTCCATGAAATAGCTTGTTTGCAAATTGACTTTCCGTAAGCTGCGCCTTGTTGACGTAATACACGGAGCCTTATCGCGGGCATCCTCTTCAGGCGAATGTAGTAGCCTTGCCCGCGAGTGATAAGTGTCCTGAGAAAGCTGTAAAGTGCGTCAGCAGGCAGCACTGGAAAGGAGAAGGGGTTAAAACCACAAATAGAGATTCGGCTCAGTGCATGAACTGTTTTCTCCTCTCTTGGAAATCTGTTGTGGTCCAAATGCATTTTTGCGTTCGAATCTGTTGAGAAAGGTTGGATTATTATTTTGCTTTGCGAATGGCCACTGCGTGAAAACCTACAAGTTGGTCGTGTCCATGGGGAATGTTGTTTAATCGAGGGTTTCAGGGTACCAGGGTATGTAAAACGTGGCGTGCCTCAAGACGGTGATGTGTTTCAGGACCCCAATTCGCAGAGATTTGTGCATTTAACCACTCCCTTTTTGACATTTTGTTTGCCCTATTGCATGATGAATTGCGCCGATGCCAGGTTTGGCAGTTTATGTTATTTGCGACGGAAATATATGCAGTGCAACAAGTAATCCGTGAATTAGGAAATAAGGGAGTGGTGATTCATGTTTTAATGTGGTTTCATGTAATTTTCACTCAGACAATGCCCGTTACGGTCTGAGTCATCTGTTGTGCTACCATTGGATGAGCTGGGAGTGACGCACCTACGAGTGTTCAAAAGTCCATTATCCGTAGCCCGCTGTCACTTTCAGTCTTTGGTGTCAGTGTAAAGGTAATAAGTGACGGCTTTCATTGAGTGTATAGGATAAGTGTATCAGTTAAACATCCAGATTGGTAAGTCGATTTTTTTTACTCTTATTCCCATTGATTACCCCTTGTTTAGAAACGAAGCCCCCCCCCCACGCCGTGGCCCCGCACTATCAGCAGTTTTGTAATAGATAACAGAAGGATGCGCGGTTTCAGTAGATAACACTTTGGTAGCTATCTTCTGCGATTTTGCAAACGTTATGCGTAACAGGCATTGCTAGGAAGAGCCGAAAGAGCATCTGCTGACTATTCCGATATCATCACGGACAGACAAAAAAGTCAGCAGATATTTTTCCGGCTGTGGTTCGGCTCTTCTTGTGTGCATAATTCTCAAATGCGTAACGTCTGAAAAAAGGTAACAGCTAACATCCTACGTGTTATCTGTTGAAACTGCGCATCCTTGTGTTATCTGTTATGAAACATCTACAGTGCATTAGGCCTATGTTGATAATTGCTAACCAGCTAGTTCTGTCTTTCAAGTTAGCGTATGTTTCTTGTTCCAGGCCTCAAGGAAGGTTTCATAAATGGTTTAATAATTAATGATTTGATAGTAATGATATACTGTAAGTACTGTAACAGAAAAGATTTTCGCTTCTGAATAGCTGGAAGAAATTTGGAATAGGCTAATCACAAAATCTGATTTAAAAAAAAAAAAATCTCATCTGTAATACACTTGAAACAATAAATCGATTTAGTATTAACTGCATCATCGGCAAGACTATATACATCAGCTGATTTAACGGTAAGGCCGGTCTTCGCCTTTTGATTTTCCTTCTGGATCCAAGATTCCCTATTTTGGCGACTTCGAAAACGAAGATAGTACAACACCGTCTGAAAGACCGTTGGCGCGAACCCCCGGATTCCCGAGTTTGTAATGCTGTGGAGACACAATCATGATTTCCCGGACGGATCTTCTGCATTTACATTATAAATTTAGTATTCCATATTAAAAAATTCAATATCCCTACGGAACTGGTGATGATCGTGAATATCGGGGCTGGGATTCCAGTCCGTGAGAACCCGACCCTCATCAGTCGTCTGCAGCGTAAGGATGAACACAAACACATATGAGAAACAAAATTAATTTGCACATGATGGGGTAAATGCTGGATTAATTATGATCATTTTGTCGGACATCCAGTGGAGAAGCGAGGTGTCCGGTAATATGGAAGCTGAAGCCTCTCCTTTTAACTCATGTTTTTCTGCAACTTTGTTTTGACTTGTCATTTAATCCTAATCTTGGTACACTTTTTAGGGACGTCACCGCTGTTAGTTACGGACCGAGGTAGGAGGATGATGTACATCCTGTCATTAATTGTCTTGGCACTGGTGCAAGGATGCTTTGGTCATGTGTATCGACTTGGAGCGTGTCCGACAGTTGACCCTGTTCCAGACTTCGACATCTCAAAGGTAGCGTAGCTGTTTTCTTGCTCTATTAAGTGTCAGACATTTTGTTGTAATGCAGTATCTTCTCCGCAAATAAAACAAAACCTATTAAATTGGGTCGAATCGTTGAACGTAATCACCAAGGCCGTATCCAGGGGGGAGGTTAGGAGGTTCGACCCCCCCCCCCGAAACGCACAAAAGTAATAGTTTTTTGCAGGTTTAACCTCTGATCTATGTATTTTTTGTACTTTTTGGTCCGACACCTGGACAACCCCCCCCCCGAAATAAATTCCGCGAGCAACCCCCCCCCCCCCCCCCCCCCCCCCCGAAATAAATTCCTGGATACGGCCCTGGTAATCCCTGTGGGCTGTGGCTTCGTGGCTATAGATGGAGACCAACCCCTTTGAAGATTGTGGCAAAATTTGTGGTTTCTATGATATAGGCCTAAATCAGGCCTAAATGCAGAAAATCCTGTGGAGAAATCCCGGTCGTGTCTCCGCAGCATAACCCTTATGGGGCCTCGGGTCGCCGGGGGAGATGCAAATTTTTTACTTAACGCTGCACGCTGTCGGTTTGGTGCATATAGCGTACAGAGTTAAAATAGATTCTGCGGGGCTCCAATCTCGGATGCATTATTTTGATTATTGTTATTATTCACAGCAATGAAAGGCTTTTTTCCAGACTGAAATGTTCTAAAACTTTGGGCTTGTGGTCATGTGGAAAAACTTTCGGTGGTGGAATGGTTTGAAGAATCAAATACGACGAGCAGTACTGCAGTGCCGCATCTGCTTTAACGCATGAGCAACGAAAAGAAGAATTTTCTTATAACTAATAAGTCTTATCCAATCTCTTCGAGTCAGGTGTTGGATACATAAAGCTCTCTTTCAGAAGCAATTGCGCTTTTTCCACTGGCCAGTACCGTTTCAAGGCGGAAACGATTTATCTCCGTGGTGAACGATAGCTCTGCCAAAAAATTTGAAAAACACGACTGATCGAGTCCATTAAGTTGCTTAATGATCAAGAAAGTCAAGCCTTTTACAAATTTATTGCTGGTGTACATGTTCTGCCAGGAGTTGGAAAGCAACATCAGGGAATTTTCGTCTCATATTGCAGCGACTGACCGTATTTCCCTGTGCGAGAAGTTGAGCTTAAATAGCTGTTGGAAGTTGGAATAAACACGCAAACTCATTTTCGGTATTTGTAAGTCCCAGGCTCCCAGCTCGCTTACTTCTGAATCAAACACCGCTCGTCTACGTTGAAATGCGGCATTTTTGTGTTTTGCATCAGTACGATGTTATTAGTCTCGACGCTATTCTTTTTACTCTGACAAATATTAGTCAGTGGCAGACGTGTGGCAACGGACGCAATTCGCTTAATTTGAAATCTGTCGGGTCCACCTCAGCTTTCAAACGGCTCCCCCCTTGATAAAATTAAAAAGATCGTAAACTTAGTTCGAAGGACCTTTATAGTTCTGGCTAATGACCAGGGATAGGGTCACAAAGTTTAGGACACAGTGCTTATGATATTCGTGACAACTATAAGGTATACTGTACTCCGCTACTGCTCTCGTGAGTTCCCATATGGGCTGCTCTCGGTAGTAACGTCAGCAAAGTTATCGGAGTGTAGGCTAGTCATCCCCTCGAAAAGCTGGCGACAGACAGGGAAAGTTGTAAAGTTTTCCTAGAATTTGGACAAGCCTGCCATATAGTTGTTTAGCCGTTGCGCTTGTTCCGCTTATTGGTATAATAACCATATGGCGTCTTCACTCGGTTGGCACCCGACTACCGGCAAGTTCGACATTGGGAGTCGCGAAAGCACGCCAACGAACTGGAGAGTCGGCCATCCGTTTGCGCAGGCGATGTAGCTCGAGCCAATCGGTTTTGTGATTGCGGTTCAGGGCTGCTGATTTCCGGAAGCCGGGAAAACACGCTATTCCGTCACTGCAGTCGGCCTACAACCTCAGAAAGAACCAATACTCTATATGACCAAGTCCAAAACACGCCAGTGAACCCCGGGAAGAACAAGAAACGACACCCAAACGAACCCTGAAAACTGATTCAAAACCGTACCCAACGAATTAACAACGTTTGTTGTCGTGACGTTTCTGGCTCTTCGCTGGGCACGCGGCGATTCTTCATCGGCACGAAGGGTCAAGTGTGCCTGTAAAGGCCCACTTATAGTGTGAGCACACGATCAGGATTTCCGGGCAGGATCTTCCTCACATTCATCGTCAAGTTGAAAAGATCTCAGCTTTTCCATATGGAATTGATGATGCTGTCGGCGGAATTCTGGTTCGCGAGTGCCCGGCCCTGATCATCTGTTCAAGGCATTATAGTGCGAAAACATAATCAGGATTTCCCGGCAGGATTTCTGCGTTTTCATTATCAAGTTGAAAAAATGTAGACTTTTCCATATGAAAATGAGGATGGTGCCAAAAATCCGGGCAGGAATCTCAGTCCGCGATCGTCCAGTCCGGTCCGTCTGTTCAAGGCATTAGCCGACTTCAAGCTTCCTTGCTTGCGTGGTTGTCATTTGCGTTGGTGATTACCAGTCTCGCCGGAAAGGGCCAACCGGTTATATTACGCGTGTAAAGAGATGGACAGCGACCACGCGGAAACGATCCCTCCCTAATTGCGTCTTTCGTTTAGTTTCTGGGACGATGGTACGTAATCCAGAAATTCTCCACTGCCAGTTCCTGCTGGACATACGATTTTGTGAAAAACAGTACAGATAATAGTCTACGCATCGAACAATCGCGTGAGCACGTCGTCCTGGACACAGTCGGCATTGATCATACCTATAAGTATACTGGTACATTGGACAGGCCAGACCCCGATCGCCCTGGTGCTCTGAGAGTACGCTTCCCCATGAGTAAGTCCTGCCAAGCCCTTTCTTTTTCATCTGCGTGGTTAAAGGTTGAGTATACCCGAGGTAATTCGGAGTTCCTCTTCATGATCGTCCGTGTGCGTTCTGCTTCTTTCTGCTTCTCCGCCTATTTTAGTTATGTTGTATAGTCGCGCAGTCAATGACTCTTCGCAGTCAGCGACTCTTTCCTTAAAGGAACAGAAAACTTGATTCAAACTTGACTCGGGGAGCTAGCTAACATATCAAGAATGTACCCTGAGTCGATATTGAGAGTAAGAAAAATTCTCGTTACGACCATTGCAGTTTCCGGGCAGTTTCCGAGAATTCGACTTTTGAATTAGTAGGAAAAAAAAAAAAAAAAGGTTCGTGTGCCGCGACTAGGAATCGAACCCAGGCCGTCTTGTCAGGGAGGTCGTTTGTCTGTAGTCTACACGTAAAAAGGCGAACTTTTACAGTACATAAGTGCATAATTACAGTGCATAAGGGGCAAGGGCCTGCCAGCTAGCTTTGGGAACACTAAGGAGGGGGTTCGAGACGGTTCGAGATAACAAAGAAGGGGGGGCCTGTCGACAATAAGACCCTGTATATTTATCTAAGCCCCCCCCCCCCCGGGCGATTCGATGGCCGAAAGTTGCGTAGTCGAGTTTACTGTTCCTTTAATATATATAGCCTACATATTGCTGTATATGACCAAGAACAAATGCAACCGAAATAGCTGTTCTTATTGTTTGCAAGCCGCCGAGAAAACGAGGAAGGGCAGGACCCCTGTTCAGGTTTTCTTCTTCCGATGGGGTCATGCCGACAAAGAAAACTCCCGATCATACTGGCGACTGATAGAGGATGTTTATGGTGTGAAACGGATTCTAGTCGCCTTTTTCCACTCTGAACTTACGGTGGCTGTATTCTTAAAAAGTGCATTTTGTTCTGGAAGCATCTTCCTTAAAGCTATCCTGTTTTCTTCTCTGTCTGACATCTTGGTTTTCTAGGTGTCGCTGGCAAGGCCGACTACATCGTCTTCGCCACAGATTACGATAACTATGCCGCAGTTTTCTCATGTCAGTCCCTTCTCTTCGGACATCGCAGATCTGCTTCCATTCTTTCCAGGAAATCTACTTTGGACCAAATTTACATAAACAAGGTGAGTGTCTTACGATTTCATGACCTCTGAGAAAATAACAGTGGAAGAAGCAGGGTTTGCGCGTGTCAGCGGTTGTAATAGGGCCAGAGCGGCAATAAAACCCTATAAGAATAAGCGCTACCCTGGCGCGCACTGCGAAATCCAGGTTAGTCCATGATGGAAAAAAAAATCATACTTTTCCTGAAATCGCAAATTCAGTATCTAAAACGTACCTCGGCAACTTTCTTATTGTTGCGGCGTAGTCTTTTTGCCTGAAATTCGGTAGTTTTACATGTGGTCAAGATAGGACTGTCGGTCGCATAGCCTACATGTAAGATAGCTTTTTCTGCCCTGAAACCGACAGAAAATGCAAAGTATCAGAAATTTTAGTGGTGGACGCTGGTTGCTCTAAGACAGGAAAAAAAAATGTCGAAAAAGTGGAAGCTGCTACAGATCTGCGTTGTGCAAGTGTTAGTCGTTTTATAAGATACATAATCTCTTTCCTTCCTTCAGGTTCGATCAAAGCTCGATTCATTCAGTGTAGACCCGCATGACTTCTCCATTATCAGTCAAAAGGATTGCGCACACTCCAATAGAACACTTGCCATTGGACCGGACACCTTCAGTGCACCCAGTATCGGCAACGCTGTACGAGTTGTTGGTGATGCAATTGGTAAGTTTGCTTCCGAGGCAGAGCGGTTGCACCCCGTCTGAGGTTTAAAGTGTGATGTGTCATGGGCAGGGGCGTCGCAAGGGGGGGGTGCGAGGGGTGCAGCACCCCCCCACCTTTTTGAGATTCGGTAAAATTTTGGGCCTCCGGCCCAAAATTTTACTAAAACTGTTCGGTATTTTTTCGATAGCGGAACTATTCGGTATATTTACGGAGATTCGGTAGTTATACGGAATCCCAAATAGGCTATCGGTACAAATCTATTTGGTATAATGATCGGGATTCGGTACAATTCCCAGTATTCGGTAGTTATCACAAATTCGGGGAGAGAATTTACTGAAATTATTTGGTAATTGTTCGATGCCAGAACTATTCGGTATATTTATGGAGATTCGGCAGTTACGCAGAACCCCGAATACGGTATCGGTCCAGAATTATTCGGTATCATAATTGGGATTCGGTAATTTATTCGGTATAATTTTCAGGATCCGGTAATTACCACAAATCCCTGCTTTTGTTCCAGTTTCGACGAAATTATACCGAATACGAAAATTATTCGGTACTGTTTCGATATCAAAACAATTCGGTATAATAACCGAGATACGGTAGTTATACAGAATCTCGAACATGCTATCGGTCTAAACTTATTTGGTATAAGAACTGGGATTCGGTATAATTTCCATTCGGGAGTTACCACGAACCTCGAAACTCGGAAGAGGTCGAGTGAAGCACTGTTTGCAGACAAAAGGACTGATTTATGATCTCATCGATAGTCCTTACTTTTATTTTATATCCCAAAAAGAAGATTCAATCATGAATGTTTCGAAAATTCCGCCTGCGGCGCTGTTCGTGATATTCTCTATTTTGCGGAAGAGCATGTCATTTGATTGGGGTTTTAAGACAGTTTTAGAATTGGGATTTCGAAACATTAAAAGCTAAAATCTGGATGGAAATAGTTAAATTTGGCAGGAAAAAGCTAACTTGAAAAAAATCTCGCCTGCGGCGCTCACTTTATGTGATCATGGGTAGTATTGACAGGGCTAGAGTAGCTGCTGGTGCAGGAACGTCGCTCCGTCCAGTTTCTGGAACTTCTTAGAGCATCGGTATTTAATTCAGGCCAATGATAGAATTTGTAAGATAAGCAGTTAAATTTTAGCCTACAGGAAAAAAAAAATCTTGCCTGCGGCGCTCACTTGATGTGATCATGAAATCTGGATGGAAATAGTTAAATTTGGCAGGAAAAAGCTAACTTGAAAAAAATCTCGCCTGCGGCGCTCACTTTATGTGATCATGGGTAGTATTGACAGGGCTAGAGTAGCTGCTGCTGCAGGAACGTCGCTCCATTCGGTTTCTGGAACTTCATAGAACATCAGTGTTTAATCCACGGTAAGTGATAGAATTTGTAATAAGCAGTTAAATTTTAGCTTGCAGGAAAAAAAAAAAAATTGAAAATTCGCCTGCGGCGCTAGATTTATTTTTCTCTTGGGTATAATAGATGGAAGCTATTACTGCAATCGTGCCCGACAATATACTCGCCAAAACGCCGCTTAATTAATCATTCTGCCCTTTAATGTTACTTTTCCTGCGTAATCCTTTCTGTTCCATAATTTAAAGCTCAAATTTTCAGTTTCTAGGATTCGGTAAAATTTTTGAGAGATTCGGTAAAATTTTGGCTCTGCACCCCCCCACCGAAAATGCACTTGCGACGCCCCTGGTCATGGGTCAGCAAGGGCCCTTGATTTTTCGAGAATCGCTCGAAGTCGTAATAAAGTGCATGCTAAGTACAAGGTAACTATAATTCCCTTCATGCAGCATGTTCGCCGTATCTCTTTATCAGAACAGTCAACAGTCAGAAAGAAATAAACAGTGTCAAAATGTCGCTGGTGGAACGGCAGAAACGCGTAACTATTTTTTCACGAAAATGGGTTTTGGTCATCAAATCTTTGAATCCGAGGCCAAGGCGCACATTTTGCTCTTGTCAGCGTATATCTAGCATGCAGAGAGACCGAGATACAGTTAGTTTAAAGTGCAGGTTAGTACAGGCGATACGGTGAAATGCGTTTGTTTTTTTAGCCTCCTGAAAAATAAAAAAAATGAGTTACGCGTTTGTGCCTGTCCACCAGCGATGTTTAGCTATCTTTTTAACTTTTTGTTATGTAGGCATCGGATCTCACATTAATCGCAAGGGGAGGACACGCCTCGAGCGAAGAGAATCAGCATGTTTAGAATCGTTTGAAAGATAAATCGCTAATGTATGGCCGACACAGCTGGTTTCGGCCGGTGTCCCGAATGGGTTCAGGCTACAACAGGTGCCGGAAAGTGGTTAACACCCGGACGGTGTTGTCTGTCACCCTGTTCCTCACGCTTCCTGCATGTAAGATTGATCAGACCATCACGGATGTCGTCGTATCTGTATGTCTTCGAAGCTATAAACGTCAGAAACGCCACTAATATTAGTGCGTTTGAGCCAAAATCAATAGCTGCAAAAAGTGGTGTCTCGAGCCAGTCAATTTCTCTTCATTTTCACCAGAGTTGCGGACTCGGACGAAAAACACGTGACCTAGTGCAAACGTGACGGAATGCGTATCTAAAACCGTTGGAGCCAAATTTGACGGATTGTGGAGTCTTCGCGGAGCGCTCGGTACTTAAAAACTTAAAGGAGCTACTCTGTCGGGGTAGATCGTCCGTTAAGGGCGACGTGTTTGGGCGACATAATGACTGGCAGACGGAGATGACAAGTCTCTGTAGATTCAGAACAGACTGTTTGTGCTTAGTTATGCGAGGGAAGAGAGGGCCTCTGCGAAATTCCGCAAACATGTAGCTGTGCCAGTCTTTCTTGTAACGTTCGTCCCGGACCTCTTTTACCTCGCTTAATTCCCCGAATCTGGTCGGAAGCATGGTTCCTACTGTGTACATTTGTCCAGGTGACATCCCTCCTCCTTGACAATTTGACAGTTTCCTATTGCAAGTTTGTATTTGTTTTACATTTCATCGTCCATAACTCGTTGAAAAACAATTCATTTACATCTTATTTCTTTACAGGAACTGGTGTAAAGACCGTCTCTGACACTGTCGGCACTGTCGTCGAGCGATTTGGAAATAGAAGCAACCTCATCAGTGAACGCAATCCAGACTTTGATGCCGAATGGCTTTAAGCTAGGGAATGTAAAATTTTCGCGTGCGTTTTCTAGATCTCTGTTTGTATCCCGAGTCTCTACCATAAAGTTATAAAGCGTAAATGTCCGTAGTCAAGAACCCGATCTTTATAAATGCTGACTTGTTGGACGAGCAGCCGCAACCTGGCCGCAACTAACCGGTAGGAACAGTGACGTCTTTCGTTCGTTCGGGTTTGTAGACGGTGATGAAATATTTGTTCAACATAGAGGGGTTGCTAACTCACAAATTCGGTGTACACGGCGAGGTAAGATTGCGGCGAACGTAAGATTGCGGACTTCGCGGGTCAGTGCGAGACATAGAATATGTACACCGACGCTAGGTAAATAGTCTTTGGTGAGAGATCTAACTATGGCTGAATTATGAGGAGAGCAGGGCCGTATCCAGGAGTTTATTTCGGGGGGGGGTTGTCCATGGGTCGGACCAAAAAGTACAAAAAATACATAGATCAGAGGTTAAAACCTGCAAAAAACTATTACTTTTGTGGGTTTCGGGGGGGGGGGGGAACCCCCCCCCCCCCCTGGATACGGCCTTGGAGGAGAGACTTTAGAAAACAATTGCCGAAGAGTACCAGCCGAAATCTGTCGGTGTCAGACTTGCAGGGTACAGGGTGCGTGTTTGTAAAGTAAACATCGACTAAGTATCAGTTGTTTCTGTGTCAAACTGACCAGCTGCAGTTGAAAGAAGTTCGGTGTGAAGAAAACACGCCACGCATTTCGGCGATGTTCTGATTGACATTGTGCTACATGGAGTAGTTTTCATTATAGGGACTCAAGAGTTTTCGTTCATAGTTTCTCTAGTTCTTCACGAAGGCATGTCAGCGTGAACTCCGTGATATCATTGATCGGCAATGCGCCTATGCTAGGGACTCGCGGCCAGGCCCTGGCTCTCAAAGGGCTCTCCTCTTCGTTACTTTAGCAGGACTGTAAAGCTGGTCTCCTATAGGGTTCTTATTGTCCTTGCTAATGACCAGGGGTAGAGGGTAGCCAAAGGGGTTACGGTGTTGTAAGTTTGAAGATACTGTGTCTTGCTATTCTGAGTGTTTTTTTTTTCGAAAATGTAGTGATAGGATTTGAAGCCTAGTAAGCTGCTAGCGTACATGAAAGGTGAAGGTAGGGAATCAGCCTAGTGATCGCCGTCCTCTGCTTAAAAGTTGGCTGGAAAAGTTACGAAGAGTAACAAATAAATATGTTTCAAAGCTGGATTGGCGTAAATAATTACAACCAGCCATCTTTTATTTATCCAAGTCAGACGCCACCTTCTGGAATAAGTACCGTAAGAGCATGGATCGTTTGTACAGAACAGTGTAGGCTACACAAGAGAGCGTACAGAAACGTTCGGACAGTGACAAGCCCTCCTAACATAAAGCAACCGATGACTGAAAATAATATGGCCCTTGATGTTTTACACAAAGCTCCTAGTACTAAGAGGCAATCAAGTTTGTCAGCGATTGGACGGTCTCCGAACCTCATTAGAAACATGATCGACGTTTTCTGTCACTTGTGTTCTGGCATAGGCCGCAGGCATCTTGGTCATAGTTTGACATGTTACTCTTTTGACTCCAGCGTCACGTCCCACCTCTAATGCCAGAAGCCGCACTTGGGTCAATTCGCTTTCGGTAGAGGAAGGACACAGAAGATAGAAAATGCCGGACAAAAGCGAGACAAATGCGCTGATGACAAATTATTTGGTCTTCTTCGCGCTCCTATTCTGTGTTTGGATTATGTGGATGTTCCTGTGATGACAGTAAGAATATTTTTCGCATAAGTATTGGGTTTGGTTTCTTCTTGGTTTATGTAAAAACAGCGTAGTCATCCATACACTATCCTATACATAAGATAAGACATATAGTTTTAAACTGAGGCCAAGCTTCTTTCATTTTCTTCTTGACGCAAGAAGTCATTCCCCGAAAAATTGATTTCCCGCTATATTGACTGTGTCTACCGTGCCAGACTCAGTGGTTTATGTGCTTTAACAAGTGGCACCCAATAGTTAAAGGACTCCTCGTACCTATTATGCCAATGCAATCTAGCCTACTTCCGTGATCGCTCCGTCCATTCTCAAACCCGGAGACCCGAATTCCATTCGATATATTCCATTCCCGCCTAAGGTCACCTCACCGATTTTTGGGATCCCAAAACGTAAGTGGAGGGATAACTATGACATCACAAAAGCTGTCTGTCTGTCCGTTTGTGAGCACGATAACTCTCGAAGGGAAGGAGATATTTTGATGAAACTTGGTGTGAGGATCCTTTGGGTTAAGGGAGAGGTCGAATTCGTAGATGGGCTCTGCAGCCCTACATTTAGGGGTGGGAGAGGGGGTTTAAATTAAGGAACAAATCAAAAATTCTAAACAGCTACTGAGATTGTCGATTAAGAAGACAGGTAAGAAGACATACAGAACACGAATATGGAAACGATTTTCTCGCCGGACAAGTAGTTCGCGCCGGAATCCGGCCAAAACCGGAAGTTTGTTAAAAGTAAAAAGTTTTATTTGAAGTTGATTAGATGTTCGATTTAAGGGTAAAAAGACATGCTTAACGCTTACGTGAAAATCATTTTCTACCCGGATAAGTAGTTCGCCAGGAATCCGGCCCAAACCGGAAAATAAAAGCAAAGGTTGTAGTTGTAGTTGATTAGATGTTTGATGCAGGGGTAAGAAGAGATGCTGAATCCGTATATGACAATCATTTTTTAGCCGGACATATAGTTCGTCCGGAATCCGACTGAAACTGGAAAATTTGTTATAAGTTAAATTTTTATTTGAAGTTGATTAGATGTTGGATATAGGCGTAAGGGGATACGCTGAATTCGTTTTTGGTCTTTATTTTTTTCGCCAGACAAGTAATTCCGGAATTTCGCTGAAATCGGAGACTTGGCAGAAATAATTGGCAGGAAGTCTCGATCGGTTTCGTCAAAATAGATATGACTTATAGGGGTAAATACACATGCTGAATCCATACCTGAACTTGTTTTTTTCAGATGATTAGCTATTTGGCCCTAATCTGTTTCTAAATTTTTAGAGTAAAAATGTTCAGGGAGTCTGGCGAAGACAACACCTAACTTTTTGGATCATAAATTAAAATTTTGGGATCCCATCGGAACCTTTGGTCTTGTTACAATTGCCTTGTTGGCCACTATTGGTGCGCATTATGATCCCGACGGTCGCTTGCGAGAAGCCCACTCGTCTGCAGATACAAGGCTATCTAATTTGTCCATGTTTTTGCGAGGAAGAATGAATAATTTATAACGCACTTCCCGAAGGCTTAAATGCAGTAACGGGCCTGGAGAAAGGCTTAAAACATCCAAAGCTGTGGGTAAGTTGTGCAGCAGAGCCTGGTTATAAAGTAGCCTATTCAACTATTTTATAATATTGGAGCGTTGTTCCGAGCCCTCCCGTGGGCTCTAAAACCTGTTTCCCTAGGCCTGCTTGCTTAAGCGGAATTCACACAGAGGGCGTCAAATTATTTGCCTGGAGTTGCGAATTTTTTCGGCTCGGAGCCGAAGCCTGACGAAGCCGTTTTTCAACGCCTGACGTGACGAATATCGTCAGACGTGGCGAAATTCGCTCTCTGTGTGAATTGGGCTTTAAAGGTGAGGGGTTCGAGATACGCCGTTTCTGCTTAAAACCGTTTCCTGTCTCTGTATCGTGCCGTTGCTTTGCACGAAAATGCCATAAACTCTAAAAAAGACAGCACATACATTATCTTCCTTCAGGCTACTACTCGCAAGTGGCTCATGCGGCTCGGTGGCGCCCGGGTTCTTAATTTCCCTCCATGAAAGTAGTGGATCATCATTGAGTGACTTTGGTTAGTACCTAACGACTCAAACAGGACTGAGGGAAACGACATTAAACTGAACCAAGATTGGCAAAGAGGAATGGGTCGGAAACAGATAAAACGCGGCTTAGACAAGGCCTGCGGTGAAAATCTCTTTAGTTGGAGAATTCGATTCCAAAGGCTGTGGAACCGAATGACCACAGCGACTGAGATGATTGATGTACGGAATATCGAAGAGGGAGGGGGAAATCCAAAGATAAAAAAGCAATAGATATTGCTGAGAAAAATGTTTGTATATCCTGTCCCACAAAAACCGGCAGAAAGTTGGCCTGGAGTAACCAACAGAATTGATGCAGAATGCTTATCTCAATACTCTTTATGACTATCTCTCCTTGCCGCTGCTAAATCTCCGGGTACCAGCGGAAGAAAGAAAGAAACGGTGTCACAACCGCTCCCAAAGAGCGCCGTGATTGTTTGACGCAGGATTTGAGTCGTTGGGTTTGAGTCATTACGGAAACGTTTACTCTTTCTTTCTGAGGATCATTTGCATGTTTTGGACTTAGTCATATAGAGTATTCGACACGCCAGGATTTGCGATTCGGATCTTTCTCAAGCCTCGTAACCACGTGCAGGTTTACCAAAGCTTCTGGCTTTCCGGTTGAAATTGTGGGCGGTGAAAAACTCTGGTTTACTTATCTTACATCTCTGAATCTTACTCAGCCGTCGCTTTCGAAACATTTCGCCGTATGTCCATCATCAAAATCCGCCTTCTTATTTGTCGGTTTTTGTTATGTTCTGTAAATAACTACGAGAAAAGCGCGGTGGTGACGTGAGGATCCCGTTTTTCATATCGGATTCCTTTGTTCTTTTAGTGCTTTCTCGCCTTTCTTGTGTCTTGCCGCCTTGACATTCGTCAGATTGTTCCAGGAGAAAATAGAAATTTGTTTTCACGGCGGTAGGTTCTTTCGCAGAGCATCGTTTTTACTGGCTAATCCAGAAGCATGATGTAAAACAGAAAATGTTGTTTTTCACCGTTAATAGCTCCAGCTGGAAGGTTGAAATCTTCGTGATGGCGTGAAAATTCATATCGACAGTAGTGAAAGAAGATGGTTCTTGAACGGTCGGCAAGTGAGTCCAAGTTCCATGACAGCAAGGAAGGAAAGTCGCTGATCTTGAACTATGCCATTTGCATACTTCTGCTGGTTGTGATTTGGTTGCTATTCACGAAACTGAGCTGAGGTACAGTTTCCTACTTACCTATAGGCTACTGTTTTCTCCATTTTCCCTTTGTTTCCGACAGTCTACCACATCTTTACTTTCAAATAGTTTCGTTTCCTTGAGATGGCTCTGAAGGCAAATGTCCTGTCAAATCCGTGTGTTCTAACTCTTCTTAAAGGACCTCTCTTGCTTATTTTGCCTTTTATAATATACCTAGCTCCATTTTGGAATTATAAGCTTCTAAAATCCCCACTTTTCTCCATTGTTTCGTTTTGTGCTCACGAATTCTTAGCGCTTTTTCTGCCGTGCGAGTTTTGCCCGTCACACAACGCAAAGTTTGACGAAATCTCAATGTCCGCTGACAACTCTTTCATATATAAGGATATGAGAGTCTTCTGTTTTGACTAATTTTATTTGCTTAGTTTTTCCAACTTTTTAACCACAGCGCGTTCAGTTTTCAAACGTTTTGCGCCCAGCCGCCGCGTCGGAGAGCAGGAGTGCTGGATATAATCGACAAGCGCTAACAAGAAAATGGCTTATTTCAGGTGGAAAGTAATGGCATTTTCGAAAAGCGTTTCTTCGGGACGGTTTCGTAGGGAGAAGATCATTTCTAGTAAGAGTTGTCCTTTAAGGGAATCGACTAAGTAATATCATCAGGAAAGATCAAAGAGAGGATGGGTCATCACATCCATTTCGCAAGTTTCCCCTGTTTCAGATCTATGCCTTTCACTCAAAGGACCTGTAGTACTGATGCCATCTACCTCCATAACCGGTCCATCCATTCTTAAACTCGGAGACCCAAATTAAATACGAATACCTTTACCCCCCCCCCATAACCACACCGTACTGATTTTACATTTTCCGTGTTTCGCTAGTTTCAACGCGTGTCATACTGCGGACGATCCTTCAGGAAATCCCATAATGAACTGTTATGTAAATTTGTCCGTGTTTTTGCTAGGAATCAACGGGTCTGGAAGGAGAGCTTAAATTAGCGAAAGTTGTGGGGAATTTGTTGAAAGCCTAGTTTTTAAAGTATGCAACTACCGTATTTATAAGAATGTTTGAACAAAATCAGTAAATAGTGCGAGGTGCCTTTTAAAGAATTCAAATAGATCGGAAAAAACATGTAGCTGGTTTATAAATAAAAAGTAAAAAGAAAAATGCAGCTTAATATTCGGAGATATCTATACGCTCATCATAAAATCCAGTACCGAATTATCGCCAGATGTGCTAGAGGAACAATAACAATCACAAAGAAAGGGGGACAAGTTATCGGAATGGAGAATGAGTGATTAGGCTTTCGGCTCACACCGACCCGCTAATTAGCCCCGTCGGAAAGTGGTTCAGCAGTCAGCAATGATGTCGGAAGCCAAAATTGACAAACTTGATGTAGACTGATAAAACAGAGTTGGATTGAGAACAAACAGAGGTAGAGGCATTTTATGAAGTTTCAAGTATGGCTAGTATTGGCTGGGCCTAAGACAATTTGGAAATGGCCAAACAAATCCGGATAAACGTATACCACGAAGTAATATGTCATTGTTTACTTTATGCCAGCGCATCTAGCGGCCAAAAAAGAACTAATCTGGATGTAATTTTATGAAGAGCGTATTATCTCACAGGAATGTTTTGTGGGGAATTTGTTGAAAGCCTAATTCTAAAGTATGCCACTACCATATTTAGGAATGTTTGAACAAAGGCAGTAAATAGTGCGAGGTGCCTTTTTAAAGAATTCAAATAGATCAGAAAAACCATGTAGCTGGTTTATAAATGAAAAGTAAAAAAAAATGCATTGATATTCGGAGATATCTATTTCTCACAGAAATTTTCTCTGAGGTTTAATGTCATTTCTGCCTAAGAATCAACAATTGTTTTCTGGAAGAAAAGGGGTGTCCAGTAAGCGGGGAGGGCGACTCGTTACTCCTACCAATCGGTAATATTTTTTCCCCATTTTTCGCCATATCAATTAACTCCTTTATAATCTTGCATTTTGTCTTTCCCAGGAATGGATATATAAGCCTATCAGGAAATGTACTCTCAGTGGCAGCGTAACGCATGTTAAGGCAGGATATGAGGATAATTTATTGTTCAAGTCTTTCTTCCACTTCACGTGGTTTTCCTGCGGGACAGGACAACAAATGCATAAAGAGTGAAGTGTCTCATAATTGAGATTTCAGGAAGCACTGTCTATGATTCGCATTGAAAGTGCGGCGCTACGAACGCATATTTTACTTTGTTATATTTTACACCACTATAGCCAGAAAGCGGGTAATAAAAAAAAAAGAAAAAAAAAGTTAAAGGACCCCTCTTGCTTATTCTGCCTTTTATTATATACCTAGCTCCCTTGTGGAAGTATAAGCTTCTAAAATCCCCACCTTTCTCCATTGTTTCGTTTTGTGCCTACGGATTTTTAGCGCTTTTTTGGCCTTGCCGAGTTTTGCCCGTCACACGACGAAACGTTTGCCGGGATCATCAACGTCTGCTGACAACTCTTTCACGAATAAGGGTCTGAGAAGCTTTTGTTTATTACTTCTTTTATTTGCTTAGTTTTCACACTTTTGAACCACGGCGCGATCAGTTTTCAAATGTTTTGCGCTCAGCCGCCGCGTTGGAGAGCAGGAAGGCTGGACACAGTCGACAAGCGCTAACGAGAAAATCGCTACTTTCAGGTGGAAAGTAATGGTATGTTCGAAAAACGTTTTTTCTGATCCATTTCATGGGGAAAAGATCATTTCTAGTACGAGTTGTCCTTTAAGCATAAGCCAGGGTTAAAACGAACTGTTACCCTCTATTTCTGATTTGTGTAAGCTTTTTAGTGTACTAAATCACCTTAAACAGTTACAAAACTGCTCACGCGTCCGCTTCTTTCGGTTTCGTACGCCGGTACTCCACTTGCAACCGTAAGGCCGTCGTAATCGTGGACGTCCAGATCCGGCGTGCTCTAATTGGCTGAAAATCGTTGAAAATTTCGGTTGTGACACATTACATTGCTTCCGATTGTCAGTGGAGACACTTATTAATTGCAGAAATTCCTAACCTCCTTCCATGAGCTTAATGGATCCTCTGTAAATAAATAGCAGTGGCATAATAACGATATTTATTAACGAATTTTGTTTTTATTTTATTTCTTGCTTGGAATGTTAACATTGGATTCGCGTTAACTTTTTTAGGATTAATGTTTTTTTTCTTTCTTGATATATTCAGTTAATCTCCTGATCCTGTTTGTTTTTAAATTAATATTGGTTAGTGTCCTACCCTAAGCGAGCGCATCGTTCTGAGCTTTCCTGGCAGGAATGTTATAGAAGCTGTGTTCTTTAGATATATTTGAATGATAACGAAACTGAAGTATGTGGGTTGGATGCGGACTTTACTACGCTTAAGATGAGTTGAAGACGGGAACATTTTAATTTCTGTCCTCTTTGTCTGTCAGTGTGTTGCCGACCAAATAAGCTGATGTCCCCTCGACAGTATCCCCATTTTCCTTCCTCTGAAACTTCATTCACAGCCGAGGGGTTGCTCTCTCTCCGCCACCGGCATGGCACCGCGGCACGCGCCACTTTGTGTACATCGTTTTTGGGAGTGAGTAACCCCTCGCTCACAGCTTGTACCTGCCCATGTCCACTTTCATCACCGTCAACATTGACGCTCAGGCGTTAAACGTCTCTTGAGCTAACTTCCCGACATGTGAGTCAAAGCATACAAGGACTTATTCCAGGACCACTTAGTTATGAGAACATAAAAACTGTCAGACCTCTCGGAAATATGTCAGAGATCGAGTAAATGCTTTCGCGTTACGCGGATGTCTTTTTTTTATTGATATTGGCCAGTTCCGACTTGTAGGTGGCGTCCCGTGATCTTGTGGGTCAGAGTGCGGATTAGTCTAGCTTTAGCGATCGACAGAATAAGTTTACGGAAATTTGACCAAAATGGATGCGAAAGAAATGAAGACACTGTACACAAATTACGCCATTATCTTCTTGTTACTCTTTCTCATCTGGATCGTGTACACAAGTGTAAGTTTGGACAAGCCTAATGATATTTCTTGTTGTATTGGTCCAGAGGTTTTTCTGAGATGTGAGAGATAATATGGTAAAATACTTCAGTTTGCAATCCTGAGCGATTAAGGTCCAATGTCTTGCATCGGTGGTAGATTTGGGTTAGTGATTTAGCGTCGGCCCACCGGTTCTTCCAGTCCTTGTGATGACAGGTTGTACGATCGATTCGCAAAGGGGATTCCTGTTGGATTAGCCTACCAACGGGTTGCTCACTCGCTGGGCACCACTGTACACCCTCCCTGGGCACCGCTGGGCACTGGGCAGCACTGTACAACCATTTTGGGAGTGAGCACTGGCTGGGCACCGCTGGGCACCGGGCACCACTGTACAACCATTTTGGGAGTGAGCACCGGCTGCGCACCGGCACCACTACAACCGTTTTTTGGAGTGAGCAACCCCTCGTATCCTACTACTCTTGCGACACAGACATTTTGCCGTTAAAAACTATGAAATGTCAAAGTTTTCCCGTGGCTGTTTTAGCCCCAGCCCCTCAAAACCTTAGCAGAAGGAGTCGTTCCTCTTATAAACTTTGATGGTCAGGGATAGACTACTAGGATTATCGAGAAAGTTCAGTTTGAAAATGGGCATTAGAGTACCTGCTGGTTGTGTGAAAGCAAAACAGATTTTACGGCTGAACGAATTAAAAATGACGTGCGAGTTGCAGTCACCAAATCTTCTTGGCGAGACGTCTGAAGACTTTGGCGGTCGCTAATTGGATGACAGTTTGTTGAATGATTTGCTTCGTCAATGTTGGCCTCGATGAAAGCGTCTGAACGGCATAATCAGTCGGCGAATCTCAAGTTCGGACCGAGGGGTTGCTCACTCCCAAAATGGTTGTACAGTGGTGCCCGGTGCCCAGGTGTGCCCAGCCGGTGCCCAGTGGTCCCCACCCCGGTGTCCAGCCGGTGCTCACTCCCAAAATGGTTGTACAGTGGTGCCCGGTGCCCAGCGGTGCCCACCCCGGTGCCCAGCCGTTGCTCACTCCCAAAATGGTTGTACAGTGGTGCCCAGTGCCCAGCCGGTGCCCAGGGAGGGTGTACAGTGGTGCCCAGCGAGTGAGCAACCCCTCGGTTCGGACTTCTTCGAGGCCCCAGTTTGGCATTCGGAAGTCGTTGATTGTTAACAGACTGGCACATCGTCAGATGAATTGGTGCTTTGCTTCGTGGTTTCATAGGTTTGGACAATCCGGCTTCTTACGTGCGAGGAGGCAGATTGCCACTGGGATCCTTTTTTGTTACAACAAACTTGTACCAAACAGACAAGGGCTGGGGAGTCTATACACTGTCTTTGGCAAACCATATGTGAAATTTCGTGCTGTACTGCATGGTATACTTACGACGCACACGCTCCACGTATTTCGGATAGCTTATCTCCGTTCCCTGCCACACTTGCCCCTCTTCGCACGCGAAAATGCTACCTCATCGCCATTAGTCAATCCCGACCAACGAATTGACAGTGGAAAACCTGTCCTCGAAATGATCTTCTCCGGTTGGCCGTTTACCTGTCCACCACCCAATTAGCTTGTTTCTGATTTGTAATTAGCGTATCTCGAAGTTATTTGAGTGTTTTGTATCTCCACTCTTTTATTTTTTAATGCACTTACGTTCTAGGGCAGTGTTGTAATAAATGGTTGATTCATTCGTTCTTTCACTTGATCGCCCGGAGCCTTTCAAAGGGCTTTGACTTTCTGTTGTTCGTTGACTGATCGTTAAACATTACTTTTCAAGGATACTGAGACCAAGTGATAGTTGTTCGAAATCAGAGCGCTTTTGGAACTCGCCAATTTTTTGAGTTCGGTAAATCCGATGTCGTCTATGAAGGTCTACGGACTTCCACCAGGGAGTTTCCTCGTTATTAAATCGACCTAGTTTCGAGATTTTGTCTTTCGTCAAGATAGTCCCAGCTTTGCGATGGTCCTTGGAATGCAATTCAATTCGTTGCTCCCTTTCAAAATTTTATGATTTAATTCAAACGTCAGGTTGGATAAAGTAGCTTGTTTTGCAGCTCCTGTTTTGGGTGGCACTTGGCGCTTGTCCCAAAATAAATATAAAGTTCTAATATGTTCGCGAGTGTTTGTTGCCAGAACGGTTTAACTGTTAATGTAATGTAGTTAAGTTTTTTTAAATTTTTCTTTTAATTTAAAGTTCTGCTATTTTCCCCATTTTTGTACCGAGTTTAATGCGAGGATGTAAATAGTATGTCTTAACGATTTATTGTTCAGCTATGATTTTTGGGAGCGAAGATACACGGCACCTTTCATGTTTAATAATAAACGAGACCCGAGTCCAATCGAAACGATTGCCAAAACATCGAGATAAACAGTCCATCAAAGTTTGGCAGAAATTTTGCATCAACAGCGAAGTCTAAAAGTAGTCATCTAGGGTGGGAACCTGTTCCAGCCAAGAAGCAAATGATCTGGCGGTTATTTTCAAACATGGCCAGTGTTGCTTTGGCACCTCCATTATTGGTCCTCAAAAAACAGGAACAAGACTCAGTCTTGCCGAAGTTGTGCTTTAGGTGGGGGTGATACAAATTTGCATTAATTATGAGTGGCAAAAAGGAAGAGGAGGCATCTTGGACTGGATGGGTCTCGCTTGCAATCGTTATGGTTACTCTATGGATCTTCTATTTTAAAGTAAGCCGCTATATTTCGGCCCTTCTTGGCAAAGCTCAATGGCCTGAAGTACTGCTCGAAGAGGACACTTGCCAAGAAAAGCCAAAATATCGCAGGAACAAAATTTAAGCGACTTATCGGTTTAACACCACCAAACACGATT
The DNA here is from genome assembly GCA_023053555.1 of Branchinecta lindahli. Lineage (NCBI taxonomy): Eukaryota > Metazoa > Arthropoda > Branchiopoda > Anostraca > Branchinectidae > Branchinecta > Branchinecta lindahli. The sequence goes on from JAKZAO010000001.1 coordinate 13,292,749, forward strand.
CACTGTCAACTTGTGCTAACGAAATACTTATAGCAATTTGCCCCTCTCCCCACCCTGTCTGTCCTGGCCTAGTTGTTAGCGCGCTGAATTCGGAAGTTTTCCTGATCCCCTTGGGGCGCAGGTTTGAGTCTCGGTGGTGCCTCCCATTTGGTATGGGGCGGGGTTAAGTAACTTGACCCTGTTGGCTGTTGTTCAAGCAAAGTAGACCCAGCTTGATATGACTACCGATAAAAATCTGGGGAAGATAACAGGAAGGGTGGGCGAAAGCACCAAGATGGTTTGCCCCCAACCGCCCGTTGTACTTTCTGGATCCGCACCGCCATCAAGGCATGTCAGACTGATGCTATACCTTACCTCCCCCGCCTTACTACCCATCTTAAAGGACGCACGAGACAGTTTTTGTTTGTTCGGAAGATAAGTAGTGTGGGGCAGTGAAATTAGTGGGAAACAACGCTGACCTTTTCTTTCTTCTAGTTGTGAAAATTGAATTCGGCTCCATGTATGAATGCTCTGGATTGCGTGTCATGTAAGTTTATTCTCAAGTTTCTTTGACAATAGGATACTTGGCCCCAGGCCCCGACATATAGATCCGGGGCCTCTAGGCAGGAGTCGGGGTACACCAGGAGACGGGGTTGTTAATTTAGCACAAAAGAGAATCTATACTTTTATTTTGTATTTATTTAACGTACTTTAACTTTAAAATCCGAGAACTATACTTTTTTATACATCAATAGTTTTCACATTTACAACTTCGCTCCAGAGGGTAATTCTATACATTTTTTAATAATGCCAATTCAGTCAGTTTTTCAAAATTCAACGATTTTGCTTAGTTTTTTTATGGCACTTGCATTCCGGACAAATGCCATATACCGATCACTTTTCAGTCCGTCGGTCTGTCGGCCGGTCGGTCGGTCAGTCTGCTGATCGCGAGTTAGGGTACTTCCAGATACGCTAGGACGATGAAACTTGGCAGGCTTATCAGGGACCCGACCAAACTAACTTGGAAACAATCAGTTTCCCTACGCGACCATCTGGGGGGGGGAGTGGAGGGCGGTGGAATCCGGAAAATTGAGTGGAGTGTAACTTTCGAACGGGTGATCGGATTGGAATGAAACTTAATAACTGAATAGACGACATATCTCTGATGCTCATTTTAACCGGATTCGACTGCTCTAATAAAAATTTGTTAAAAACTGGAACCACGTTATTGAAAAATTTGTGATGAAACAACTTCACAAAGGAAGGAACGACACTTTTCGCATACCGCACATGAGGTTACGGGCTGAATCATAGATATTGGGGAGGGGGAGTATGTGCCCCGTTCCATAAATTGGGTCTTCCGGTAGTTTCTAACCAAACTTAGTTTAAATTCGTTGTCTATGTGCCGACGAAGATTACTGGCAGTACTCCTCGGAAGAGATTTTAAAGTTTAACCGAATAAGACTGGTATTTGGCAGTCTAGTTACCCATTACTTATTCACTAAAATAGGCCCGAAGACCCGATCAAAATGCGCTACTTCGTTGCTCCGCTAATAATATAACAGTTTTCATCGAATGATTTTTTTTCTTCGGATTTTTGGTACCTCTATGAGCCTGTACATACTCAACAACTATAACTTTAAAAAATTGTCGAAAAATAAATCTTTTTCAGGCCTCATGCAACAGCGGGCTTTCGTCAGCAGTAATCTTACAATCTGAAAATTCCTGAGATTAGCATAATTGGTCATTGAAATACACACTTTGGTTGAAATTCACATCTGGATGAATTTTGACTTGTCATGCAAGCAGCGCATATTCTGAACGGCGCTCCTAGAGCCCAAGGTGAAAAACTCCCTTAGCAGAGTCAAATTAATTCAGTGTATCCAAATATAAGATATAAAAATAAGCTGGCTTTTCAGTTCAGCTTTCAGGGATTTTTGTAAATTAATTAGTAAAGATCGGTATTAAGATCCTCTCAAAGCGCCCGACTGTTCACGTACGCGTTCGACTGAAGTGCCACACCGGACAACAGTATTCAAGGGAATTTAAGGGCGAATAAAAATAAGGTAAATGTGAAGGTGTCGTCTCGGTGTACCATGGCGGGAGATCGTTTTTAGGGCCATATTCGCTTGTTTTAGCATATATTGAACTTGCTTATCCAAATTAAGGTCTGACGATAGACGGACGCCCACAAGTTTGGGCTCCTCCACTCTGAGGAGGGTGAGGAGGATATGGCAAGTTTCCTCAGGGTAGCTTTTCAACACATAAAATTATGCTTAGAGTAGATTACAATATAGTTCGCTTTTTTTTGTTTTGTTTATTTTATTGCCATGGCCTTTTGGCTTTTTTTGCAATTAAATCTTGTCTTATGCAGTTTTGTCGTACCACTATGGACTGGCAAAAGAGAAAGTTACAGGTGTCAGGAAACACAAAGTAGAGTTGGTTTTAAACAGCGTATTTTGAGGGAAGTGTCTAACGTTCCCGGACCTGGAACTGATGCCTCAAAATGCTAAAAGTCGACCGGTCGAGTATGCTCCCACACAGGAGCTACTAGTACTCGACCAGTCGAGTAACAAGGGTCATGGGAGCTATTAGTACTCGACCAGTCGAGGAATCGAGCCTCCAGTCGCTATTAGTACTATACTGATCGAGTACTCGTGTCTTGGGAAGCTAAAAGTACTTGACTGTATGGAACTTGGGGTCAGAAAGGAACAGGTCGAGTAATTACTACCACAGGAGCTATCTTTCCTCGACCATGCAAATGAAATCCGTAGAGTTGTAAGGTCGAGTAATCAACCCGCCAGGGATTAATAGTACTCGACCGTATGAATGGTTAATTAGGTCGAGTATTCACAGCAATGGCAGCTGTTAGTACCCGATCTAAAAAGGAGGATAGATGCGTCGAGTATTTGACGTCCCAGGAGCTAATCGTACTCGACCTAAAGATAGCTCCTATGGTAGTCATTACTCGACCTGTTCCTTTCTGACTCCTAGTTCTATGTAGTCGAGTACTTGTAGCTTCCCAAGACACAAGTACTTGACCAATCTAGTACTAAGAGCGACTGGAGGCTCGATTCCTTGACTGGTCGAGTACTAATAGCTCCCATGACCCTTGTTACTCGACTGGTCGAGTAGGCTACTATTAGGTCCTGTGTGGCAGCATACTCGTCCGGTCGAGTACTTTTAGCATTTGAGGTATCAGTTCCATGTCCAGAAAACGATAGACACTGCCTATTTTGAGACGGTCTCTAATTATTGTTTTGTTTTCCAGGTTTGAAGGTGACTAGAGGTGTTCCATTTTCTAATCAGAAGAGTTAGCTGAAAGCCAGCGATGGTGAACTGTTTAACAATAAATATTATCACTATGTAATCTTAGTTGTTAATCGATGTCACAATTACAATTATATACTGTTTCGTTTGATTTCTAAAATATATTTCAAACACTAAGCTAGTCATAGCAGGAGCATATCAGGTCATGTTTTGTCAAAAACAACACAAAGTTCCTCAGCGCAGCTAAGCATTCCGCACTACGGATTGGTGGATTTGAATCCTTCGACGCCATCTATCGTGTATTTATTGTAATAAAGAAGAAACTGCTTTTTCCGAATCCAAGTAACTTAGAAACTGTTCTCAATAGATGATGAATAAAACAAAATCAGATTTTTCCCTTATTCAGCTGCTAGCACATGCTAACTCTTATTCAATTCTGTTTATTTCGTCTGTTCACGGTTTCACACTGCAGCCAGGGACTATTTCGCGAAGTAATTCACGCCATCTTCCTTTTCAACGAAGCCGAATAGTTGCTGTTTCAATTCGTCATCCTGCAGTCGTCTTGTGGCGCGGCAGGCAAAGCCAGCAGACTTTTCGAAGTGTTAATTACAAAGATTACAAACGAATTTAGTGTTCATCCTAGTTCGTGACTTCGTGTAGTGTAAAGCTAGTGACGAATAGTGTGGGCGTTAATTAAGAATGAAGAGGATTAAAAAATGTAGTTTCTGGACCGAGGGATAGAATATGAGCTTGTAATTTGCATTTACAATAACTTACTCAGATGACAAGAAGCAGAGTAGTGCTGGAGGAGCTGTGGAGGAGTGCCTGTCAACAATGACTATTTGCAGGTAAGTCATGTTTCTTACTTCGGAAATTTCTGTAGTAAGTTAAGTTACTGTAGATCTAGTTGGTTGGTTTAGAAGATGTTCGTAGTCAAATGTAATGTTAACTGAGACAAAAACTGATTTGAGCTGATTCGGTTGTCATCAAACGTCATTTGTTGTAGCACAGATTATATAAGTTAATGACAGCTGAGCTGAATGACAGCACAAATATTTGCATTCATTTTTGCACTGACATTTTATTTTACACGTCAAGGAAAAACTGCACAAACACAATAAAATGTGCTTGTTTGTTTTGGGAACACAAAACATAAGTGACGGGATAGCCGACCTATGACTTTGTCAAAGTTGTCCATCCGTCTGTTTGTCTGTCTGTCTGTCAGTATGATAACTTTCGACGAAAAGGAGATATTTTGTCCAGACTTGGTGTGGCGATTCTTTTGGTTGAAGGGCAGATTGGGGTCATAGATGGGTTTCGTACTGTAACCCTATGTTTAGGGTTGGGGGTTCAGATTAAGGGAGAACAAAACATTTTTTAAAAGCTAGGCTAATGAGATAGTCAGTTTAGGAGTAAGAAGACATGCTGATGACAATTTTATTCTTGCCAGACAAATAGTTCGCCCGGAATCCAGCCTAACCGGAAAATTTGTCAAAAGTAAAAGTTATATCTGAAGCTGATCTGAAGTAGATTAGACGAACGATGTAGACCTAAGAAGACATGCTGACGAATAGCCTAGTTCGCCCAGAATCCCGCCAAAACCGAAAAACTTGTTAAAAGTACAAATTTTGTCTGAAGCCTAGAGGTTTTACGTAGTGGTGATTCGTTTTTTAGTTTTAGTTTCCTGCCAGACAAGTTGTTCGCAAAAGCCGGAAAATGTCTTAAAAGTATTTTTTTTTTCTTTGCGGACAAGTTGTTTGCCAGGTATCCGGCCGTAACCGAATATTTGGCAGAAGTAAGGCAGGTTTTTTTTTAAACCCGATGAGATAGTTGACATAGGGTGAGGAGAAATTTTGAATGCAGATGTGACATTTATTTTCTCGCCGAGGAAGTAGTTCGCCCGGAAACCGGCTCATTATTAAGTCGATTACAGGTTCGCATCGGGCGATGATTCTATTTCTGAACTTTATTCTCTTGTCGGGCAAGTGATTCCACCGAAATTTGCCAAAACCAGAAATTTGGTAGACTTGAAAATATAAATTTTAACTCGTAGGCTATCTTCGACGATGCTTTGGGCGATATTTCGGCTCTTCTTATTAGGGCCCTCGTCAGGCTGTTGAACTTCAGGGACAAAGTTGGCGAATGAACGAGCCTGCATATGAACCTGATTGCAGCTTTGTTGCGATATAGAGAGTGACTGTGGCAGGAGCATCGGTAATCAATTTAACTGTTCTCACACACCATACAAGATCGCTTGTTATTTTTAAACCTCTTTCCTTGTGGACGTTGGATATCCCCAGTGAATTGAACTGTTCTCACACACCATACAAGATCGCTTGTTATTTTTAAACCTCTTTCCTTGTGGACGTTGGAAGTCCCGAATGAATTGAACTGTTCTCACACACCATACAACATCGCTTGTTATTTTTAAACCTCTTTCCTTGTGGACGTTGGATGTCCGCGGAAGAGGTTAACAGATTTGGCAATGTAACATCACGGTTCTTGGGAAGAAAGGTCCAGAGAGTCCAGGTGTACTGGATTGGCCGAAGACGAAATATTTTCTTTTTCTAAGAAAGAAGATTGCTTTTCAGTGGACATTTAGGGTCCACTGTTAACATGGTCCACTGCTAATATGGACCTTCGTTCCTTCGTCAGTTGTGAATATTTAGGCCTACTCGCAAAAAGCGTCTTGAGTTAGAACAGCTAAATGTCTTCGAGCCAGTATGGTGCCAGTTTTAATTGGCCTGTTTCCAAAGACCTTAACAGTAGGAAAGACAGGAAACTCCGCTGAAATCGCGTCGTGAAAATCGAGCAGCCCGTCACCCAGCGTTTGGTTTTTGTCCATCTTTAAAGTTTAACTGAAAAGCCAACTTATTTTTGTGTCATTTAGTTGGATACACTGAATTATTTGGATTCTGCAAAAGGATTTTTTTTTGTTTTCCACTATCTGCTCTAGTTGTGACGTTCAGAAGATCTGCGGCCGTCCCCACAGCGAAAATTCTACTATGACGCGGGAAATTTTTATCTAAAGACAAACAAGGCTTTTCAGTGGGCAGTGGCGATATTGGTGAAGATTGCTTAGTGCCTGAACAAAAAAAAAGTCATAAATCTTTCTTGTAAGGCATACAACAAATTAGAGGTACCACAAATCACACGGAAATTCCACTATTTGAAAATCGATTATTCCTGAATAGCGGAACAACCAAGTAACGCATTTTCAGCGGGTCTTCAAGCCAATTTATGTGAATAAGTGATGGGTAACTAGATTGTCCTATCCCAGTCCTTTTCGGTTAAACTTTAAACGATGAAAGTGAGAGTAAATAAACCAAAAATTTAAACAATCCAAGAATATTTGCAAACAGCAACAGGTGACACGTGTAGTTTGACGATGATTTGGCAGAACGATCCGTCGAAATGTCATCAGAACGATTGGTTTTAGGACAAACTAACCGCTAGAAGGCGCTAGTTATCACGACCCATGGGGCTAATGGGAGTTTCCTGTCTCTCCACTGCTAACGTCTCTGTCTGTACCGACCTTATGTTCTAGTTCTAGGCACTGTCTACTAAATAAAGTTTGACCTTCACTGTTTCCCACCTGAAATTTTATTCATTAGGTACATCATAAAAGAACAAGACCAAAGGTTTCGATGGGATCCCAAAAATTTAATATTTGATCCAGACAACTAGGTGTTGTCTTCGCCAGATCCAGTCTTCGCCAGGCTAATCATCTGAGAAAACAAAGTTCAGGTATACTGTATCAGCCATATCTATTGTGACGATACTGATCGAAACTTCCTGCTTTACTTCTGCCAAATTTCCGACTTAGGCCGAATTCCGAGCGAACTACTTGTCCAGCAAAAAAAAAGAAAGTTCAGAAACGAATTCAGCGTATCTCCTTATCCATATAAAGAACATCTAATCATCTTCAAATAAAACTTTAACTTATAAAAAAAAATCCGGTTTCAACCGGATTCCGGACGAACTATATGTCGGGGTAAAACATGATTGTCATTTTTATGGCACTTGCAGCTCCGCTCAAGTGCCATATACCGATCGCTTTTCGGTCGGTCGGTCGGTCGGTCTGTCGGTCGGTCGGTCGGTCGGTCGGTCGGTCGGTCGGTCGGTCGGGCGGTCCACTGTTTTCGAGTTAGGGTACTTCCAGATGTCCTAGGACGATGAAACTTGGCAGGCATATCAGGGACCCGATATAACTAACCTGGAAATAATCAGTTTCACGATCCGACCTTCTGGGGGGGAGTGGTGGGCCTTGGAATCCTGAGAATTTAGTAGTTTTTGCAAAATCCCTACCCCTTTCTTCTCACTAGTAGGTCTGCGCACGGCGTGACGTCACTCTTTGCATCGGATCACTCTGTTAACATCGGAAAGAGCTAGTGCATTCGAGGGTCAAAGGGGTTTGTATATGTGATTCAGTGCGGAGGAATATGGAAAATTGAGTGTTGTGTAACTTTCGAACGGGTGATCGGATTGGGACGAAACTTAATACCTGAATGAATGACATATCTCTGATCTTCCATTTGAAGTCCGAACCGGATTCGACAGCTATGGGGAGTTGGGGGGGGGGGGAAGACCGGAAATCTCGAGAGACGGTTATAGTGGAGGGATTGGAGTAAAACTTGCTGGGAAGAACAAGAATCTGCTCCATATAAATCGTTTACACGTTTGGACTGGACCCGGACACTTGGGTGGGGGGAGGTGGAGGGGAGTTTCCCGGAATTCTGGTGATGACAGTTTTTGGGATTTTCACGACGAAACTTGGGAGGCGTATCAGGTATCAGGGACCCGATCAAACTAACTTGTAAATAAAAATTCACTCGATCCGATAGTCGTGGGGGGATCGGAGGGAGGGGGAATGCGGAATATTTAGCCATGCGTAACTTTGGAACGGGTGATCGGATTCGAGTGAAATTTAATAACTGAACAGAGGGCCTGTGGTGATCTTTTTCATGTCCGGACCGGATCCGACAACAATAGGGGGGGGGGGAATACGTAACCGGATTGGACTGGAGAGATCGGGATGGAACTTTGTGGGAATAACAAACAAGTCCAAAACCGAACCGGATTGGCTCCGGCGACTGTGAGGGGAGTTTGAGGGGCGGGTCCGGAATTCCGGTGATCGCGAGTTAAGGTACTTCCAGATTTGCTAGGACGATGAAATTTGGCTGGAATATTAGAAATTCGACAAGATTGGCTTAGAAATCGCCACTTTTCAAATCCGACCATTCCCTAAAGTACCAATCATGACCGCAAATTAAGAAAAATGCTTTTAAGCAAAATATGCATTTCCATGATCCGCATGAGTACATGATCATTTTTGCCTCAAGGGTTTTGCTTACAAATGAAGTTCTAGCTCCCTTAAAGTGTGCATCTTAACCGCAAGGTCGAAAAGTACTTTTTATCAAACGATACATCTCAACCTATGATCATTTGTGCCACAAGGGTTTTGCAAAAAAAAAAAAATTCTAGCACCCTTAAAGTGCGCATTTTACCCGCATTAGCGGAAAAAAAATACTTTTGATCATACGTATATATCAATGATCCCTAAGAGCCTGATATCGTTTTTGCCTCAAGGGTCTTCCTTACAGATGAATTTCTAGTGCCTTTAAAGTGCGCATCATTACAGCCAAGTTCTACGACAAAATACTTTTTCTCTAGCTTCCTTAAAGTGCGCATCTGAACCGCGCAGTCGAAAATTACTTTTAATCAAATAATACATCTCAACCCATGCAAGTGCCATATGAGCTTACAGCTCTTGTTATACAGATTCAGCGTCTCTTCTTACCCCTAAATCTGACATCTGATCAACTTCAAATAAAACTTTTGCTTTTAACAAATTTTCCAGTTTTGGCCGGATTCCGGCCGAAAAAACTGTCCGGCGAGAAAATGGTTTTAACCATCGTGTTCAGCATGTCTTCTTACCCCTAAATCGAACATCTAATCAACTTCAAATAAAACATTTGCTTTTAACAAATTTTCCGGTTTTGGCCGGATTCCGGGCGAACTACTTGTCCGGCGAGAAAATGGTTTTGACCATCGTGTGCAGTATTTCTTCTTATCCCTAAATCGAACATCTAATCAACTTCGAACAAAACTTTTAGGCTACTTTTAACAAACTTTCCGGTTTTGGCCGAATTCCGGGCGAACTACTTGTCCGGTGAGAAAGTGGTTTTCACCATCGTGTTCAGCATGTCTTCTTACCCCATAATCGATTATCACATTACTTGTTTCAAAATATTTTGTTTGCCCCTTAATTTTGAACCCCCTCCCCCACCCTCAAATATAGGGGTACATAGCCCATCTTTGAACTTGACTTGTACTTTGACCCAAAGGATCCTCCCACCAAGTTTCGTCAAAATATCGCAATCCCTTCGAGAGTTATCGTGCGTACAGACGGACGGACGGACAACTTTTGCGATGTCATAGGTATCCCTCCACTGATGTTTTGGGATCCCAAAAACCTGATATGCAAACCGTAGAAAAACAGGTGTTTGCTTTGCTGGCACGTACTCGTCTACTTTTCTTCTATAACCGATTTGTGCAGAAATATCTGCACACATGGGGACAGGTTAACATTTTTCAAGGTACTACTACATACCGTGTTCTCGAGCATAACTGTTAAAAAATTGTCAAAAACTGTTAAAAAATCGGGGTGGTAACAACTCTAAAGGAGTTAAATCGGAAGCATTCAAAAATTTGCCATGTCTAGATCACCTCCATCCAAATCACCAGCATAAGCTCCAACTATAACTTAGTACGACCGTCGGATCGTCCAGTGGTGGAGCTCGAAAGCACCCACATGGAAAAGCTCAAGATAGAACTAAAGCAAAGCCTCGAGCAAAGCAAGAAGAACAGACGAAAAGAGAAAGATTTAGCTGGTGTGTAACTAAGAAGTAAAGTCAAAAGCTAAAGATTTGACAGTTACTTTTTGAGATTTTTACGTCATCTCTACTTAACAGTCAGTCAACGGTATGTTGTATCGCAGGTGCATCGACCATGCTTCTAAATGCATTCGGACCTACTGCATAATTTATGCGGGTTCTAGTTTCTGTATCCGTACCTGAATCTTGTTTTCTCGTCACTCAAGTATTTTGCCCGGAATCCGGCCAAAACCGGAAAGTTTCTTAAAGTTTTGTCTGAGTATGATTAGAAGTTCGATTTGTACGTAAGGGGAACTGCTGAATCCGGAAATAACAAGACCAAAGGTTTCGATGGGATCCCAAAAATTTAATATTTGATCCAAACAATCGGGTCTTGTCTTCGCCAGATCCAGTCTTCGCCAGATTAATAATCTGAGAAAACCAAGTTCAGATATACCGCTATAAGCCATATCTATTTTGACGATACTGATCGAAACTTCCTGCTTTACTTCTGCCAAATTTCCGGTTTTGGCCGGATTCCAGGCGAACAAGTTGTCCGGATAGAAAATGTGTTCTTCTTATCCCCAAACCGAACGTCTAATCAACTTCCAATAAAACTGTTACTTTTAACAAACTTTCCGGTTTTGACCGGATTCCGGGCGAACTACTTGCCCGGCAAGAGAATGGTTTTCACCATCGTGTTCAGCATGTCTTCTTACCCCTAAATCAAACCTCTAATCAACTTCAAATAAAACTTTTATTTTTAACAAACTTTCCGGTTTTGGCCGGATTCCGGGCGAACTACTTGTCTGGCGAGAAAATGGTTTTCACCATCGTGTTCAGCATGTCATCTTACCCCTATTTCAAACATCTAATCAACTTCAAATAAAACTTTTACTTTTAACAGACTTTCCTGTTTTGGCCGGATTCCGGGCGAACTACTGGTCCGGTGAGAAAATGGTTTTCACCATCGTGATCAGCATGCCTTCTTACCCCATAATCGACTATCACATTAGCTGTTTAAAAATATTTTGTTTTCCCCTTAATTTAAACCCCCTCCCCCACCCCTAAATAGGGCTACAGAGCCCATCTACGAACTTGACCTTACTCTTGACCCAAAGAATCCTCACACCAAGTTTCATCAAAATATCTCATTCCCTTCGAAAGTTACAGACCGTACAGACGGACAGACGGACAACTTTTTGCGATGTCATAGGTATCCGTCACTAACGTTTTGGGATCCCAAAAACCGGACAAGGGGTGAGCTGAAACATGTCAGAGCAGCATGCTAACTTGCTTTTCGTGGCGAACCGCGATTCGCCGTAATCCGGCTAAACCCTGTACTTTGGTAGAGCTTATAATTGCTTGATCAAGTAATTTATCGTGTCGATAGTGGTTTAAGCTGACATATTGAATCGTCCCATCTGCTTTGTTTTCTTGCTTGGTTGATACTAGCAACGGAATCTTATAACAAGAGCTGCAAGCTCATATGGCACTTGCAAGATTTTTAGCTTGTATTCAAGTTATCGTAGTAGGATGTGAATGGATAGTAGCTTTGTCAGTGTGATGGGTTGTTTGGTACTACAGTTACGTTCAAAAGAAATGGTCACTTAGTTATATTTGCTGTTGTATAATATATTTGAACAATTTGTTTTAAATATTTTGACATCTTATGGAAAAATCAGCGAAATTTTCAAGCACTTCCTTTTAGACGGTGACGCTCGGGAGGTTCCGATCGCTCCATTCTAACCGTGTCACATGATTTTCGGTTCCTCCCTCCGACCCCCCCCCACATTCATCGGATCCTGTCTCGACTTGAAATGGTATATCTGAGACATGAGGTCTTTCCAAATACCAAGTTTTATTAAGATTCAATCACCCGTTCGAAAATTATGAATGTCAATAAAATTCCGGCTCCCCTCCCTCCCCCCACTATGGTCGGATCGGGCAAGTGATTATTTCCAAGTTAATTTGGCCGAGTCCATTATACACCTGCCAAGTTTCATCGTCCTAGAACATCTGGAAGTAACTTAACTCCGTAACACCGGAATTCCGGAACCCCACTCCAACTCCCCCCGTAATGCACGAATCCAGTCCGGTTCTGTCAGTGATGAACCTAGGGATTCTTTTTGTTCCTCCCACCAAGTTTAATCCCGATCGCTCCACTGTAAGCGTGTCACATGATTTCCGGTTCCCCCCTCCGACCCCCCCCCCCCCCAGATTCATCGGATTCGGTCCGGACTCGAATCGGGACATCTGAGACATGAGGTCTTTCCAAATATCAAGCTTCATTAAGATCCGATCACCCGTTCGAAAATTATGCATGTCACTAAATTCCGGATTCCGGCTCCCCTCCCTCCCCCTCGATGGTCGGATCGGGCAAGTGATTATTTCCAAGTTATAGAAAATCATCTGTAATCAAAAATTTGAAGCAAAAAGGATGATCATCAGGAGCACGGAAATGTATATTTTGCTCAAAAGTATTGTTTGTACTTTAAGGAATTTAGTTGTGAGCAAAACCCTTGAGGCAAAAATGATCATGGGCTGGCTCATAGGGATCACGAAAATGTATATTTTGCTTAAAAGTATTTTTTTGTACTTTGCGGTTAGCATTAGTACTTTAAGGAATGGCCGGATCTGGGAACTAACTATTTCTAAGCCAATCATGTCAAGTATTTAATTTTCAAGCCAAGTTTCATCGTCCTAGCATGTCTGGAAGTACCTTAACTTGCGATCACCGGAATTCCGGACCCCCCCTCTAACTCCCCCAAAATGCCCGAATCCGGTCCGGTTCTGTCACTGATCTACATAGGGCTTGTGCTTGTTCTTCCCACCAAGTTTCATTCCGATCGCTCCACTCCAAGCATGTCAGAAGGTTTCCGGATCCCCCTCCGACCCCCCCCCCAGCTCCATCGGATCCGGTCCGTACTTGAAATGGGATATCCGAGACATGTTGTCTTTCTACATATCAAGTTTCATTATGATCCGATCACCCGTCCGGAAGTTATACATACCTCAAGATTCCGGATTCCCCCTCCCTCCATCCCCCTCCACGATGGTCGGATCGGGAAGCTGACTATTTCCAGGTTAATCTGGTCGCGTACCTGATTTACCTGCCGAGTTTCATTGTCCAAGCCCACCTGGAAGTAACTTAACTCCGTATCACCGGAATTCCGGAACCCCATTCCAACTCCCCCCACAGTGCACGAATCCGGTCCGGTTCTGTCAATGATGTATCCAGGGGTTGTGCTTGTTCCTCCCACCAAGTTTCATCCCGATCGCTCCACTCTAAGCGTTTAACATGATTTCCGGTTCCCCTACTCCGACTCCCCCCCCACACACATCGGATTCGGTCCGGACTTGATATGGGACATCTGAAGCATGACGTCTTTCCAAGTATCAAGTTTCATTAAGATCTGATCACCCGTTCGAAAGTTATGCATGCCACTAAATTCCGGATTCCGGCTCCCCTCCCTCCCCCCACGATGGTCGGATCGGGAAAGTGACTATTTCTAGCTTAATCATTTGGGGTCCCTGATATGCCTGCCAAGTTTCATCATCCTAGCTTATGTGGAAGTGCCCGAACTAGCAAAACCCGGACCGACCGACCGACAGACAGACCGACCGACGGACGGACAGAAATTGAGATCGCTATATGGCACTTGGCCGAAGGCAAGTGCCATAAAAACCCGAAATTGTTTTCATCGGGTGTTTGGTCTTCGGAGCTTCGATATGTGATAAGGATGCACAGAGAATAAATTGATATTCCTGCTTTGTTTTCTTATGTGAAGCCGGTAGGAAATCTACAAAACGCAGATTTGGATGAAGAGGTCCAAGAAAAATTCGCCTTTGGGATCCCATCAAAACCTTTGGTCTTGTTATTACAGGTCCGACGATTACTCTTCTAGTTCGCGCTAATGCAGCTTTTATTATATATTTTCGTAGAACAGCACTTTTGTAGTCATTGGAAGATGTTTTTCCTAACACTTTCACTTTTTCCTCGGTACTAAAATTACTTTTCCCACATTCTGTCGCTCGACGAGTCTTTTCTGAGCTTCTTCGACATCTTGAAATGAGTAAATGGAGTCTATTCTTGGGGCAATTTTCTTTTCCTGGAATAGTCGGAAAACTTCGTGCAATCCTTCCCTGTAAACATCTGGTCTATCCTTTAAAAGAGTGGTCAGATTGAAGCCACACACTCCAATGTTGTTCATAACCAGCGAGGTTGCGTCAACTGATGTGGCGTCAGCATCCAGTGCGGAGAAGTCAAGAGCTTCGCCTGATATTACGCTATTAGCTCCTGAAATGATAAAACATATTAAAGGCTTTTAGGTCAGGAAATATTGTACTGACATCTTACCTGTGACATCAAAGACAAAAGGGGACAGTGGGCTACAGTCTTCAACATGGTCAAAATACTACGTTGGACTAGAGTAGAGTAGAGTAGAGTAGAGTTTTATTTCTAAAAAGTAGCTTTTACAGCGTAAACGCCGAATTTGACTTCTACGTCAAACATAAATATACACTCAGTCAATTTGTCAATTCAATAATAATTACAACACAATTCGTAAAAAAGCCATCAGTCGATACAAAACTTGTCTACCACAATTTATAAGATAGACTCATTCGGCAAAACTTTTTGCCAGAAAATTCTTACACAAAAAAAATCACTGATAAAATGATTTAAGATTTTTTTTCTAAATTCGATCACAGTCAAACTTTAATCGTAACGTCAAAAATAAAATCACTAAAATACGCTATAAAACAAAATAAAACATATTAAAGGGTCAAATGCTAAAACTAACAATTCAACAAAAATAGTGACTATTTTTACTGGCTGTTGTTTTACTAAGCGGTCTTTTAATCGCTGTAACGGTTGGTGATGAAATTACCTCATTAGGCAGTTCGCGGCAGTTCGTTCCACTATTCACAAGCTTATCAGATGCATGATGTCAAGATCAGGGGCGTAATTTCGTCAAAATCCTGGGGGGGGGCAAAGTTGGAGCAGATTTTCCCAAGTCAAGTGAAAATGACCAGTTTTAGTTCAAGAAGAAAAACGTAATAAAAACAAAGAAACAAAGAGATATTTTACTAATCGACCAAGGCGAAAACGACACAGGAAGCGATAAAATTAGGTCAAACGCCTCAAGGACCGAACGGGCAAACATCAAGCTGGGGGGGGGGGGCAAACTGGGGTCTGGGGGGGGCAGTTGCCCCCCCTGCCCTATAGCAAATTACGCCCCTGGTCAAGATGATGTCCCGTTAGAAAAGGAAACGTAACTTCTTATTATGAAACATGAGAAGGGCACTGTAGGCGGCTAGACGTCAAGGTGCTTCTGGTCTTTGTGTGTTCGAATTCAAGTTGAAGTTCAAGTTTACTATTTTGACTAATTCCAAGTTTTGCTTATGGACATGTAAGATATTATGGCTTATGGACAATATTGAGAAACTGTGAACAGGTTTGCCTTGAAAGCGTTTGGAAGTACCAGACAAGATGTTGCCAATGGCATCGATTTAGGTATCCAAACTGACTGCGAATTATATTCAACTGGGCTAAACGGAAAACTCAACTGAGATTTATTCTAGCGACATTTTGGCCCTCCTTGCCTTTGGGCCTCGCTTCGGGCTCAGGTTAAATAAATCTTAGCTGACAATCGTTCGTCGCAGTAGGATTTAGGTAGGCCTGCGTTGATCGCGACCTTATCACTCACGACAGCCGTAGAGGAAGCGAAGTTAGCGGATAAAAAAAAAAGATGTTTGTAGCATTTCAATCAATGTTTTACGTAGGCTACAGTAGAGAGAACTTTAGACAGTGCCATTTTCGTCTATTTGATGGGCCAAGAGCCTGCTACCAGTCAGTCAAAGTAGCTAATTAATGGGTGTTTTCGATCTTCTTTTTACTATTTAGCCCAAAACTGCCGTGTTTAAAGCTACCTAACATTAAATAAAACCTTTACCCCTGCAGTAGTTGACATTTTTTCCCAGATTTTGATCCACGTTTGTTGACAGGTGTTATTGAATCGGTTGAACCTTCCGAGACAGGACTAGTTTGGACTAGGCTATAGCTGACTCGAAAACTACCATTTAAGACGTCTACGTTTCCGTTAAACATCTTGCATAAGATAAGGGACGTATTCACTATCCCAAATTTTCGTTCCCAAAACTGGTAGCGCGTCAGAGCCAATACTCACGGAGCTAAGGCGGAAATGTCGTATTTAGTGCAATCTTGCGATAAAGGGTTTCGTTTACACTAAACAGCGAACGGCTGCCATCTTTCACCAGTAAATAAAAGGACTGGACTGCAGTACAGACCTGAGGGTTAGATGGCGTATAGATCCTGGAACCACAGCCTTGCCAATGTGGCGAAAGGGAGGTTGCAGACTGAGTATCGAGATTCAAGTTGCTTTTACGTTTGACCTCTTTCTTGTCATGTGCTCGACTTTAGCGTCGGTGTTCGACGTTTCCGTTTCGGTATATAACTTTTGAACCTGCCATCGCTATTAGTGGTGAAATAATAGTTTGACGAAATTTCGTGTGTAGACTGTGTGTAGAGATTCTTTGGGTCGATTTTTATCGCCACTATTGACTTTTATTTCAGCTTCTGCTTTTTAGTTTCTCCTAATATATATTGCTTTGGCTGAAGTAATAAATAGTGTTTTTATAGTCATTGTGAATTTTTGATGTACCTTCCTCGTTCTTACCGTAATCACAAATTAGTTCAGAAGTTCGGCGTCCAAGATGTCATTTGTTCACTTGAGAAAACGTCAGCGTCACTACTATGTACATTTCGACATCCAGGTCATCGAGTACATGATGTTTTTCATGAATTTTTCAGGTCCAATTAGAAATTATGTCTAAATTTTGTGTGTTTTTGCTGTTATTTATCTTGTGTTATTTTTCGTTATACTATTTACTCGGCTATCACCTCGTGTATGGGGCGGGTTAAAAATAAAAAATATATATATAGATACAAATAAGAAGTAGCTGATACTACATTAGGTCCTCGATAGTCTTGGCACCTCAACAAATATGCGGGGGAATGAGAGAAAGAAAACTGATATCGATACATAAAATTGTCCGATCAAGCTGATTCGACAGCCCATAGACAGTTCTAGCGTTAAACCGTCAAAACCGGAAATCCAACTCCGGTATTCAGCCGGACACTCAGCTGCTCTCTGCAGAGCATCACAAAACAGAGTGGGGTTTGTTGCAAGCAACTACGTGTTTTCAGGCGTCTCTTAAGCCCAATCGCACAGACGGCTGAATTCCACGCAGATGTAAGCTAACATACCGCGAGTATCATAGCGACGAAGAAAAAAGCAACATGGGGTTGAAACGGCGAGAAGCGGATTGTCCGTTATCCCGCCAGGCCGCGAAAAACTCAACAGCTCGAACGTGTTCTGTGGTCAAAAGCTTCATACCAACGTCGTTGCCTAGACGATTTTCGTAAATAAAGTGAAATAAGTTGGTCACTTTGGAAAGAAGAGTTATACGCTTTGTTATCCTGACCAGAACGGTCACTTTCCCTACTGAAATTTTGTCCTCATCGTTCCTTATGTATTTGATTAAAACATGGGATGCATCCAGACCGCCACAGGCATCCAAACTATCTATTGGCAGCTTTAGTTTGTGATTAGGATGTGTGTACCGTGTACCCAAGGCCTAAGAACGCGGAATAAGATCTAAACCCAATAGTGCACAGCTTATTCCGGTTCATTCCTCGCTTACCGATAATTACTGTTCTTCCTAAGGGCCGCAACAGCATGCGAAGCTCCTTCGACGCCGCTCCACCGTACGAGTCAACTATCAGATCGACGCCGTCGGGGAAGATCTTTTTCGTCTCTTCGACAACCGTGCGGAAACCACCAGAGGAGCTGATGCATGTGTCAATGCCGTTCTGACTGATTTCTTCGTGCTTAGAATTCGAAGCGACTCCAACTATTTGGACCGATGACACTGTTCGAGCCAACTGAGTGGCAGCCCATCCGACACCCCCTAAAATCAAAAAGGTTAGTTCCATACAATTGCTAGCACTGCCGGGTATTTATGCGTCGGGCAATTGTTGTAGGGAAAGTTTGAGATTCTTCAGTGGTCGACTAGAAAAGAATGCGACTTGCCTAAATCCAGTTAAATCCGATCTCGCCCATCAATTCTGCTGTTCCTGCCCGTATGATGATTGACTAGCTCCAACGGACTTGGTATTGTTGGTTTGGTCAATTTTGATTGAGGCCTCAGCTGGAATCCTCCGTGAAAGGCACAGGAGGCTTCGTACCTTTCTGCAAATTTGTTTCTCCTTTTTATAGCGTTTAAAGACTGCAGAATATTTTTTTAACATCGTTCAAGTCAGTTTAGCCTTAAAAATATTTATCAGTGTTGGGTTATCAGTCCTGTTTTGACGAGCAAAGGAACAGTTTTGCGTTTTCTATAACCCGCTATCCACGCCCACGCCACGCATGCTATAATTTCATTTTTGTTTCCTTGCACATGGCGTGTTGTTTCTAGTATTTTTTTTTGTATCCATTAATTTTTTTCTTGGTTATTTCCTCTTTTCCCTTTTTTAACCCGAGTAGTATCTTTTCTGGTGTTTTTTTTTGTCGATGAGTGCACTTAATTTTTTGGCTAGGGCTTACGCTTCTCCTCCGGTCATTGACAGTAAAATTTCAGATTAAAATTTGATGCCTTTTATACTCCCTAAACGGCATCTCTTCGCATTTCGCTAATTCTGTAAACAGAAGTTAAACCGAAATCCCACCCTTTCCTCTCTGTAGCTTAGAAAAAGCCCGCCACCGAAAGAGAGGTAATCTGGAGGTAATTTAGCTCTTTCGAAGATATTGCGGAAAGGAAAAAATCTTATCAGCACCTTGCAGAAGGAAACGTGATAAAAAAACACAGACAATGGAAACAAATGGATAGAGAAGTCAGGTTGATTCTTGGCCCGGAGGCAAAGAATGAACCAATTGGCATCGCTTCAAGCGGGGATCAAAGCCGAAATCCATGTTGGAATCTTGTAACGGTTCTTTCACGGGGAGAGGGGGGTCGAGAGAACGTGTTCTGCTGTCAGTAAGATACTAAGCCAATTGTCGCTAATTAGCACCGGCTTTCGCTCATCACGGACGTGCGAAGAAAACAAAGTATAAGTTGTATGCTTGGAGCTTCGGAAGTGAATTCAAGGAGGGGGAAGACTTTCGACGGGAAGGAAATTTAGCGTTAGCCGATATATACGATGATCGTATGTTTCCCCTTTACCACAACGTTTGAAATGCAAGTTTCTCTAGGACACACCTCTTGTTGTTGGGGTTACCATATGTCGGCAGAAACAGAATGATCCTCTTACGTATAAAAGGCGGAAGTCAAAGCCACAACGTATAGCCTTTGTTGGTAGGCTATCAGTAATTTGTAAAGGCCAGGCTTCTCCTTTCAGACTTTCCTTCTGAATTTCAGATTAACTTTTTCATCGAGGCGAATCCGGAAGGTGAAGCAGGTCCAAAATATCTTTTGTTCCAGAGTGTTGGACCGGAATCTGAAAGGCTCATGGAGGCAACACATTTGAGAGACACAGCAAATATGCTATTGGATGGGGTAGATAGGATAGAGAAGAGGGATCTACAGTTGTGATTAGGAGGCAAATAAATATATTCGAAGGAGAGATCTAGTAAATGTTGCGGAATAGCAAAATACGGCTCTCATCGTCAGGAAAATCAGGAAGGGTTGGCTTGACTGTGCGGAAGCCCAAATGTGGGGGAACCTGAAGCCTGACTTGAACTGTTCAGAGAAACGTGAAGGGTACTTAAAATGTAAGCGTTTTTCGACTTCTCTCGGTTCTGATCCAGAGCAGAACGGTAAATGCATAGTAGAACCAGCCGACATTTTGTAGGGAATTTTTTGCTTTGAAAAAAACACGTAATATCACCACGAACAAATTATCCCTAAGGCTATAACACTCGCGAGTTTTAATTATCTATTCATGTTGATGTGTCTTGCCTGAACCCTTCATATCGCTTATTTCTGAGGAAAACTTAACAAGTGCTTCGGAAGTAGGACTCGGCATTTCATTTTTTTTCTCAGACGTCTCTCATTCGATAGCCAATAAAAAGAGAATCGGAATATGTATGGTTTGTTGGATTTTGTTTGGGCCTGATGAGAAAAATGTTTTTGAACAGTTGGTCTTTATAGGCCAAATCCGTCTGTTTAGGCCAAAAAGTTGGTTACCTACATCGGTGCGAAGTGGTGCGGTATTTCGTTCTTAGCACAAAGAGTTGCTCTAGAGAAGTTCTTCAAACCTTCTGCACTCCTGCAGCTCGTGAGCTACCCCCCCCCCCCCCGTTAACGATAACGCGGTCTGGATCCCCGGACTATTAAGTATTGTTCAGATAGGTGAAATAAGCCGAGTAACGCTATGCGCGACGTTCACGTCTTCACAGACACGCCTGTTCAAATAGGAACCAAAAATGTTCTTATCAATGTAGCGTTCGGTGTTGCCAGGTTGATACAATTTTTAGAGTATCTAAAGATGAGAAAAAGTGTTCTTAAAACTACTTGAAGTACACGAGTACAATCTGACGCCCATTACATTGTAAAAAGCTATTCAATCTGCGGATGGGAGGCATTGGTCCTCGAACTAATAATAAGCAGTCGTAACAGAACTAAACGTGTTCTTTTGAAGAAAAGTTGTTTCTTCAGCTTCCAACAAAGTAGAACTTTAGTGCTCCCCGTTACAACCCTGACGGCGCTGCTGCTTTCCTCGGCACGCTGGCGGAACCAACCAAGCAATCTGATTGACTCTGCGTGGTAAAATAGGACCCCGCTCTATTCTCCTTATTCGCCTTAGTTGGAGGTAATTTATTGCCGTGATGTTGCTGATATCCGAATCTTTTACCTTTTTATTTTTAATGTAACCGTATGTTGGTCTGGAAACTGTAATCGCGTGTTGCTGGGCCGTTGTAGCTACTTTCTGAGCAGGCCCGGACATACAGATCCGGGTACTCTAGGCAGTTAACAAGAGTTGCAAAAAATTATTAATTAAGCAAAAACAAACTTTACTTGTATTTCTTTATATATAACTTAGAATGAAATAGTCAAGTCCCAAAAAGATTTTTTTACACATTCTAATTTTTACATCGAGACTAGCCCCCTAGGCCCCTAGTTTTCCTAGGAAGGAGTTTGCCACTATGTTCAGCCCTCCTCCACCCCTCTTCGAGGGCCCTTTTCTTGAAACCTTGGTCTAAACAGCCCTACTTTGCCTTCCAAAAAAGTATGTCCTTGCTTTGGACGAAGTGGTCTGTTAAGATGGTGTAAGCCAACTATCCAACGTCGTTGCATGTTGTCTGTATTTGTTGTAGGCTATATCGTTGAACTTACCAGCCGCGGAAGGAATCAGGACTCTTTCTCCCTCTGCTAGCCGTCCGACAACAATCACCGAAAAGTAAGCGGTCAAGTAGTTGACGCATAGTGTAATGGCATCTGTGAACTTCATGTCTTCTGGCAGTTTGGTGCAGAACTTCGCCGGTACTAAAACCTTTTCTGCGTACAGGCCATGGCTCCCTGTGTGGACTAGGACTCTGTCGCCGACCTGAGAGAGATGAACTGTTTACGCGATGAATCACACTGTTGATTCTTTCTGCCACTCATCGCCTACGGCATCTGTCTGTCGTTGATTTTTTGTTGTTCAGGCACTAAGCAATCCTCGCCAATCTCACCATCGCCCACTGAAAAGCCGCGTTTGTGTTGAGATTAAAATTTCCCGCGTCATAGTAGAATTTACGCTGTGGGGACGGCCGCAGATATTCTGGACGTCATAACTAGAGCAGATAGTGGAAAATAAAAAAAATCCCTTCGCAGAATCCAAATAGTTCAGTGTATTCAAATAAATGACACAAAAATAAGTCGGCTTTTCAGTTAAACTTTAAAGACTAATTAAGCGATGCTTTTCTGGTCTTAACTTGCCTCTACCGACTCCCTCAAATAAATAAATAAATTTATAATAGGTTACAGAAAGTAGCGGTGAATAAGCTACTGGAACTGGAAGTGAAGTGGAATCCGGGTTGAATATATAGGCGAGAAAGACACTCAAGGGATCCAGTCTGCCGAAGACATTGTAGGGGACTAGGTGACAAATGGACAAATAGGTTCAAGGCTAAATTGGACTGTGATAGGCTGTATAGGTTGTTTCAGTAAACTCCTGTATTTTTTGTTGTATTTCGAATGGGATTGGCTAGAGAACAGTGGAGGTATGCTTCTTTCGACCACCTATGTTTTGTTCTTTGCTCATAAAACAAACAAATGAACAAAAATTAGATAAAGAACTTAATAAAAAATCAGCCATGAGCCGCCAAATGTTTCACCTTTTTTTCGTTATTTTTTCGTTATTTTTTTCGTTATTTCTTTTTTGAATGTTCCTGTTCTTCGGTTGGGGTTCTTTGGACGATCGTGAGAGTAACGCAAGTGCGGTGCAATGCAGAAGAAATGTAGCTACACTGAAAAGAATGTGAGCTCCTGGCTTTGAGTTACTTTGTTTTGCTTAACTTACTGTTTGCGCTCAGCAATGCGTGAACATTAGTTAGGTTTGATTTTTTACTAAATTCAGTCCTTTGCAGACAAGTAACGTGTTCACAAGATCTGGTGCCGGGAACTCAGTTCTCTGTCTGCGCGCTCACAGATTACAGACAAGAAAATGACGCATAAGTCTTCGACAAGAGGATTAGGGAGATGAGATCCTCGTGGACTACCTCCGATACTTAACCCTTTGGTTGGGTTGACCGCGAGTCGGAATAATATGCTATTCTGACGCACGCGGACGCACGGGAGACCCAAACAAGCAAAGAGCGTATTTACCTAACGAAGAGGCGTCACTCCGAGGTTTTTCCCATAAGAAGCATTGCCACACGAAAGAAGCCATCTAGCGACCGTCGGATTCGCGGATTCGCCGGTTGTTTTCCTACGCGACGAAATAGTTCTAGCCGATCAAAGAAAATACTTACTGCAGAAGCTTACATTTTAGGTTTTTCACTATACTGGACTTCACTTAAGGATCAGGTATTGTATGCTTTTGGTTTTCTGAATAAAGTAGTTGAAATTTGAGTCTGAATAGATTGCCACAGAAACAAGTCATTGTAGTGTGAAAAACGGCTTCTCCGTAAGCATTGCAAAGCGCGCCATCTAGTGTCAAGTTTCAGAGGCAAAAAGTCATTTTTAGCCGGTCCGACGATCGCTAGATCACTTATTGAAACGGGAAAAGAGTCGAGTGACGCCTCTTCGTTAGGTAAATACACTCTTTGCAAACAAGTCAGTTGCTTCCAGTGTTGCCACCGGCAGTAAATTTTTACTAGATCTAGTAAAAAATATTAAATCTAGTAAAAATAGAGGATCTAGTAAATTTCATTTTAATCTAGTAAAAAATCCCAATTTCTAGTAAAAAAGTTGGTCCAACCCAGGAGTTTTGTCATTTTTCATAGATTCAGAGGAAACGTACAAAAATATTAGGATCCACTCCACTCTTGTTTATCACTCCAGAGTTCTTAAATTTTGGCAAAACAAGGATCGGAACTCGGAGCTCTTTGTCCATTTTGATTTGACCGAAAGTCTTTTGTCCCTGATAGAAACAAATGAACCAATTGCTTTGTGAAAAATCGGCAGTTTTTATAAGAATTTGGCCTGTTTCAAGAAAAAATTGACTGTTTTTTATAAAAATTGCGGCGCTTCGCGCCGAGTAATTTGTTCTTTGCCGATTGGCCGACAACGTTGGGAGGGGGCGCCCCCATTTTTGACGTATCTACTCTTGATGACCGATATATTTTCGCTGCTTTCTTTTCAGTGTGACTCATAATAAACTGTCTTTCGATGTATTTCTTTATTATTGAAATGTAGAACAGGTAGAAAATGCAATGCACGTGTCGCGGCGAATTTTTTTTTTGAGTTAGTAAATTTTGTTAGAATCTAGTAAAAAAATTCTCCGGAATTTAGTAAACTTAATTTTGGTCGGGTGGCAACACTGGTTGCTTCACGACACGAGACGGGGGAGGCAGAGATCGTAGAACGACATTCGGAACGTGTGAGAGGTCTTGTCTTTAAAAAAAAAAAGGAAAAGGGAAAAGAAAAGAGAAAGAAAAAGTTAAAGGGAGGGAAAGGATTTAGAAGAAAATGGTTAAAACGCGGTCGGCCTAACCGAGGAAATCAGTTCACTTTCAACCTCGTGGACTACCTCCGATACTTAACCCTTTGGTTGGGTTGACAGCGAGTCGGAATAATATACAAAGCTGCTGATACTGCTCATTGGAAACTTGTAGGTTTGTTTGTTGTGCAGAGGTAATTTGGCCTATGTTTCACTAACACTTACCGCAAGTCCATGAACCTCCTCTCCGATAGCAGCCACGTAACCTGCTGCCTCGAGTCCAAGGGTAGTTGGAACCGTCTGGTGCTGTAGAAGACCTAGTCGGGTGTAAATGTCAGCAAAGTTCACGCCACAGGCTTCCACCTGGACCACCAAATCATTGAAGCGAGGTGTCTTGTTGAACTGTTCACGAACGACCTGAAAGCATTAACAACAAAAATCTTCTGTCTGTTCAACAGGTTTAAGTAGATCAGCTAAACGGTCAAGACTAGTATGTGATTTTGCAGTTTGACTGCATATCATATCCACTGACGCTGTCAATGATGCTTATTCACTGATTTGTCTCTTTCTTCGTTTATTGTTGATCATTGGAATCTCTGCCGCTATGAGATTTTGATAGGAGGTTTTCTTTGTAGATTTTCTTTGTAGGTTCCTACCTGGAGCGGTTTTGTCGTAAAGTGTTTGATGAAATTAATAAATAACTTAACTGTTAATTTGGTCTAAAAAATGATCTTTGAGAAATTCCTGACAAGAGCACGTCCATGTTTGAGGCAAAGTCCTATACCATCGTTGCCTCAAATTATGACTGATATGGACATGTGTGTCTTTACAATCCCTCTGTTACGGTTATTTAATCGTCTGTTAACTGTAGACTAACCAAGAAGAAACAAGTTCGGCTTACCTTGATTTTTTCGTATCCTCCAAAACCTTCTAGTCGAACGACTAAAATCTCATCCATACTGAGGTGGCTCTACGAGTTTCGAGTCTCAACTCTCGACTCCCAAAACAGACAACGTGTCCAACTTCTCTCATGATGCATCGCTGAATTAATCATAGTTCTCAGCTGTTTCTCCGCTAAGACTTCCGTTACCTGCTTTTACATCTAGTATTAAGTTCGCATTTCCTGAAGTGGCAGGAGAGAGGAATTACCTTCTGTCTTTATTGGAGTCTTCGATGAGAAAATAAACTGCGGGGCATTTACTGCTCTGATGAATCATACCAGCCTAACAGACGGCACTTCTGGACGCCCAAAGTAAGGAAAATACCAATCGGGCTTTAAAACGTATTTGTCACTGAAAGCCGAAATCTTTATTTTCCGGGAAAAGGTCCGGGAAATTCTGCTAAACACAGAAAAAAGACTACTTCAGTACAGTCTGTGAGGAAACCAAAAACTCCCATACTTCACGAAAAGTGTCAACGAACGACCAGGAAAAATACCAAAGGTTTCGATGGGGTTCCAAAAGGGGATATTTATTGAACTTGTTCATCCAGATAATCTGGTATTGTGGATGATCGAAGTTCAAAACTTCCAATAAAGACACAAACACAGGGCTATCGATTTTCTTGTTCTCGTTTAATTCTTTCCGTAGTATCGACAAGCAGGAAAACACCAGATATGATCAGGAATTACCAGGGTCCAGGAATAATCAATATCCGATTAGTTACCGTTTATGTTCAATAGTTCATGTGAAATTGTTTGTGTTCATGCACTTATGTGCTATTATTTTTCCTTTTCAGTTTCCTTTATCACCGTTTATCACTCTCCATTTACTAGATATCGTGCAGTGCAGTGGGTCAATAAAATTCGTTCATTCATTCAGACCGATTCGGTATGCCAGCTTACCCTACAGTCCACATTGTAAACGAATATATCAGGAAATTGTAAGTACGACCGGATTCCGGCCGGCTATCGGTCCGGCAGGAAAACAAAGTGAAGATGAACACTTTTGCAAACGTGTATGTCACTGAAAGCCGAAAATGTTTTTTAGTTTCCGTTTCCATCTAAATCCAATCCGGCGTGTTTTCTACCCCTATTTCGACACTAACCGATTTCGAACACATTTCTGGCTCTTACGAACTTGCAGCCGCGACCGGGCTTAGGGTAAGTTACTGCGTGTATATCAAAGCTGTAATCGACCTCATTATTAAACATTTTCTTTTACAAAACTTCCGGTTTTGGCCAGGTTCAAGGGAAAACTACTCACATGTCCGGCGACAAAATGAAGTTCAGGTTTGGATTTTTCGTGCATTCCTGTATCGAAGCTCTAAAGTTTCTTCTACCATATTCCCAATCCTAGCCAGATTGATCCGGACGAACTCCGGCGAAAAAATAAGTTTCAGATATCGATTCAGCATGTCTGCTGGCTACCTCTAGATCGAATGTCATATTTATTTATTTAAAGTTTAACCGAAAAGGACTGGGATAGGACAATCTAGTTACCCATCACTTATTCACTTAAATTGGCTTGAGCACCCGCTGAAATTGCGTTACTTTGTTGTTCGCTATTCAGGAATAATCGATTTTCAAATAGTGGAATTTCCGTGTCATTTGCAGTACCTCTAATTTGTTGTATGCCTTACAAGAAAGATTTAAGATTTTTTCCTGTTCAGGCACTAAGCAATCTTCACCAGTATCGCCACTGCCATCTGAAAAGCCTTGTTTGTGTTTAGATAAAAATTTCCCGCGTCATAGTAGAATTTTCGCTGTGGGGACAGCCGCAGATATTCTGAACGTCATAACTAGAACAGATAGTGGAAAACAAAAAAATCCCTTTGCAGAATCAAAAAAATTCAGTGTATTCAACTAAATGACACAAAAATAAGTTGGCTTTTCGGTTAAACTTTAACTGAATTTTATTTATTTATTTAACTGAATCAACGGCCAACAAGGGCCATATAAATCTTCAAACAAAAAATTAACAACAACACACTATATTAGTTTTATATATATAAGCTATTAGCTTTCAACAAATATTATTTTCACCCCTTACGTTGGTTGCCCCTCCTCACCCTAAATAGAGGGCGACAGGGCCCATCTACGAACTTGATCTGCATTTCGACCCATGGAAACCTCACACCAAGCTTGAAAAAAAAATATCTCCAGTATGTGGCTAAATATGAAGAATCCGTTGCTCAAGACTCGACAATAAACTCTAAAAGTTTCCAGCGCCACATATAAACCCTAAAGCCCGGACGCCGACCCGCCTCCCCCCTTACTACTGAACATTGATTGAACCGTCACCATCGTCCTCCTTGAAGCTGCCGAATTCCTAAATCGCCAGTTCTCTTCCTTCTACACCATCGATCATGGCAGTTGGCACAGAACTGCCTGGAATGGCTGATGTTCGACCAAGCAAAGGCGTTTGACAAAGTCAGCTTCAGGAAATTTTCGTTCTTCTGTGTCAATTTTACCTCAAGTTAGTTACGTCAGAATTTTGCTGTTTGCTGAATTATGGTTTCTTGTTTTAATGTTTCTCTTTTGATCTTTAGGCTGTCTCATACTTCTTTTGCTGTAGATGGGTAAAACTTAAATTGAATTGAATTTCAGACTACTCGCAAGTGCAATAGAACGTATTTAAGGTTGCGTGTCTAGAGAGATTTTTGGCTTCTTTTTTGAAATTTCAGTAAGGAGTTTGTACGTCCAGTACAAGCTTCTCTTGACTCCAAAAACCTTGGCAGTCCGTCACATCATATCTTCTTCCTTTGTGAAAGACGTAGAAGTGGGCTTAGTAAAGGACAGGTCCAGCCAGATCTCTGACCAAATTTAACACTTGTCTGATCTCCACTGCTAAACGAGAATCATTTTAATAATACATCAAAGAAACATAAAATCGACAAAGCAAGAGAGAGTAGTCTAAATTCAGTATTTAAAATTCCAAATCACCCTCAGAGCTGTCAGCTGTTGATAATGCTGTTGCTGTCGAGACGGATGCCGATTGAGTACCTGCTTGAATATTCCGAACTCTGCTCTTTATGTTTGCGACATCGTCAACTAGTGACGTAAGCCGCGACGTCATTTGATTCTGTCTGTCGCTGACTTTTTGATAGAAGTCCATGAGCTGCTGTTGGAAACCATTCCTCGCGCTCTAGAAAAGAAAGTAGGGTTGGAAGGTTTGAAGAGCTGCCCTCTTGAGGGGATTATAATATTGAAGTGTAACCGAACAAACGATATTCACTTTGCTGGAATTATTGCACTCAAATTCAAATCAAATTAGTTCTCAGTTCATAGTTCAGGCAGGTCATTTGGTACATTTGATATATATTGGTAAGATGAAGGTGCAGAAAGTTAAAGGGAGGCTGTGACCCTAGTCAACAAAATGACAACGAATGATAGCAAAACCTTGTCTGAATATAACCGCCGATTGGTACCGGTAGCCTATGTTTAGCTGGCGACTCTCCCTCAGTATGATCCAGTGAATGGAATCTGAGGTTTGAACAAAGGTCTCGAATCCATCCTAGAAAGCATACCAGTGATATTTTCCAGTTGAAATAGCATCACTCATTAGGATAATGTCCACTACTGTAAATATCGCCGGAACTGTGAAGATGGTCTCAAAATACTCTCTTATTTCTGACACATGTAACTTTTCTTTCCACCAATGTGTAATAGTATGACAGATATTCACATGCAATAAATTACTTCGACGACGCTACCCAAAAAGGAGGGTAGATTTGTATGAAACAGAAACTGGAAATTGGATTGGGATTAAGAAGTCCATGTTAGGATACGGACTTGACGTCTGATTATTAGTGCAGTTCACAGGCTGTACCCAGCCCTTACAATACTAGAACAGATTATGGAATGATTTTTATTAAAACCCAAAATCCCGGTTCTGTGGCGACACAAAGCTTATCCTTGTTTATGTTCCAGTATTCGCTATCTGAATGCTGTAAAGCTAGGCTCTGCTTTAAAAAAAATTATCCACGGCTTGTTGTAAGCCTTTTCACAGGCCCACCGACTTCTAGCAAGATCTCAGAAAACCGGTTTTAAGCTAGGTGCCCACAGAACACGAATTCGCGTTCGTCTTGGCGAATTTGACGTTGCAAAGCGGAAAAAATTCGCGCCGCGCCGTTTCAACTCCAAGTCGAATTTGTTTCGCGCCGCGTGGCGGAAAAGATTTGCGTTCTGTGGGCACCTAGCTTTACGCATCAATTCGTCATATTGCGCTTCCAAGCGGACTAGTCTCTATTAATCCCCCTATACCTCACCATCAGTACTTGGACCAGACATGGGAAAATAGATCCGCAGGTTCGTTAGTGGAAAACCTGTCATCTGTGTCCCAGGTAATTGAGGTTTTACATACGTCTCAGCAGCAGCAAGTGAAAGTCACCCACTACTCTATGGATCCGACTTTTTACTATGTCTACACAAGTGTTGACTGTGAGAAAATGGGGGACTAACAAGAAATTAGTCCGCAAGGAGCACTGAACTGTAATAAGGCCAATAGCATGCCAGCAAATACTCGTCTGGAGCGTAGTGCGCATGGTAACTAGTGAATCGCGGCAAATTGAAAGACTAGTGAGGTGTTGTTAGGGGGCTCGGAATGTAGCATGGGAAATTTGGATCTCCAAAGATGTTACGGGAGTATGTTGCATTGGCATTATAGGTACAACAAAAATAAAAGAAACGTGACAAAAGATTGGCATAGTGAGCCGAAGTGAACTGAAAGACAAAAATACTCATCAGCCGGGATGTGAACCCAGGGCTCAACATTTCACTTCTGCTTTATTTGTCACGGTACAAGTCCCTTGTAAAGCGTCCCATCCGTGTAAGAGTGGAAATCATCGTATCGCATTTGATAGTGTTGGTTCCTGTGGTTCAAAACTGGGGTTTTGATCGTGGGGTTTTGATCGTTTTATCGAATGCGAATGCGATGAACAATCATGGGAGGCAATTAAGTATTTCTCTGGTGCTAAACGGATAAGTCTGCTGAGATTTTGTTTCGGGCAAATTTCAACGCTTTTAGCGTAGATCCCTTTCAGGATATGAACTTGCTGACTCTAGAAGAATAATCTGTTTAGAACCGTTAAGCATGGGGGTCTAATTCTTCGCCTTTATTACGTGAAGTTGATCCTGAGTTGTATGTTGCAGGTCCGAAAGCTGCTTCGACATGCTCTTCTGGATGGTTTCCTGTCTGCGGACTGACGATTTGATATCTTCAAAGGAACGGACAGCCATGAGGTCACGGCCAGTTAAATAAGCCACTGTATTGCTGGTATTCGTGAGCAACTGCCGCAAAACCTAGAAAATATACAGTGAAGTCCCAAATCTCGTTGGTGGTAAGTCTTACTTCGCTTTGTGTAGACTTGGTCAAGGAATATAGTCCCGATGGAGAAGACTTTAGATTAGAAAATGGCAACTTGATGCGTCAGTTGTTATTCGGAGGAACCTTATTCTTACGGAGGAAAAACGGTTGTGAAGCCTTTAGCTTTTTGCAGGGAATCGATACTTAGGACGAGTAATTTTGTTACCTGAAGATTTCCAGTGTAATAGTCTTGCAGGTACTGATCCAGCTTTAATAACGATGAAATTCGATCTGGTGCACTTCTGTTTGTCGACCCCATTCAAACAATTGCCGAAGTGCGGGACAGTCTTTCTTTCACTAGTGAATTTCGGTAAGATTTAACCGAAAGGGCTGAGATACGACAGTCTAGTTCTCAATCATCTAATTCACTTAAAGTTTAACTAAAAAGCCAACTTATTTTTGTACCATCTAACTGACATTATTTTGATTGTGTTGAGGGATTTGTTTATTTTTCACTATTTGCTCTAGTATGACGTTCAGAAATATACGGCCGTCCTCACTACGCAAAATTCTACTATGACGTGGAAAATCTGAATCTCAGTATAAACGCGGCTTTTCAGCGGTCAGTGATCAGCTCGAGGAAGGTGGCTCACTGCGAGAACAATTGTTTTTCGTAAATTGTTTTCGTCAAGCACACAACACAGACAAGCAGATAGAGGTACCCCAAAGCACAAGGAAATTCCACTATTTGAAAATCGGTTATTCATGAATAGCTGAAGAACGAAGTAACGCATTTTTATCGAGTCTTCAAGCTTCTTCAAGTTAATAAGTCATGGGTACCTAGATTTTCCTATTACATCCCTTTTCAGTTAAGCTTTGAAGGTCCGACGAAAATGCGTTACTTCGTTACCTCGTTACCTCGCTGTTTCCGAATAATCGGTTTTTTCGAATGAACATATTCTTACGGACGTGCTTGTAAGCCTGTGCTTAAAATATTTGGCAACTCTCAGTTCTCGAAATCAGGGCGGTCCTCATGTTTGACAGTTCAAAACGGATACGTCAGCTAAATTTTATTAGAGCTATATTTCGGCCCTTCTTGGTTCGTTTTTCCAACTTGAGCGGTTTTTAGCCTGAAGAGGACCCTTGCCAAGAAGGGCCGAAATATAGCTCGAATAAAATTCAGCTGACGTATCCGTTTTGCACTGTCAAATATGATTCGCAGTCAGCTTGGGCTGAAGGAACATTTCATTGGCGATCCTTAGATGTGATCTTGCTCTACGCGACAATCTCTCAGACGTGATAATACGCTTAGCTTTGTTGGTCATTTAAATCCACGCTTTTTATGGCGTTCATATTCGTCGCGGCTGGTTGAGTTTTGACTTGTCGTGCAAGCAGCGCATATTCTGACGTCACTGCAAGAGCCTGAGATGAAAAAATAAAAATCCCCTGGAAGAGTCAAAACAATTCAGTATATTCGAATCCAAGATATACAAATAAGTTGGCTTTTCAGTTAAATTTTAAGCATGTTTCCGGGGTGTCGTTAGTTCTGCTATGTCCAGAGAAGATTAAGCCACGCTATTATAAATGTACCTCCAAGTCCTCTACGAAAGCTATACTGGCGTTTGTGATCGAATCGTGGACGAGTCTTGCGTAGCCATTAAGTCGAGTTTCCACACCGCCAGAGACACCTTGTATCCTCTCTTCGAAGTAGCTGGTTAGGTTGTAGAGCTCAGCTTCGCTTTGTGCCCGGTTGATGACCATCTGCTTTGTAAGGGAGTTTGTCACTTCCCGTAGTCTCTCATCAAGTTTTTCAGTGTTTAAACTTCTCGGAACGACGTCGTAAACGGTCGCCTGGAAAAGAACCTTATCACTGCCAGGAGCGGTATTGACAGTAACCGTCATATTCAGAGGTTGCGATCAGTCCTGGAAAGCGCGCGAGGCAACCAGAGCGTCAGATGGCGTATCTTGAGAGTTGTTGACACAAATCTTCGTATCCGGCAAGGATTATGTTTGTGAACGCTCGTTTAAAAGCGGAGTGCTATCGTAGAGGGGATTGAAGTATCTAATCCTGAAGCCCATGTAAATTACGTCACCTGAAAGCGTTGGAATCTCAGGTTAGACAGGCAAATTATTCTGAGTGGCAGCGTGTGCTTGGCTAACAAGAGCTGCAGATCGCCCGTTGTGAGAGTTGTTAACATCGAGGTTAACATGAGCATCCAGCATGGATGACGTTTGTGAACGGTATTTTCAGACGAACTGAAATTGCTGAGGAGATTGCTGTTCTTGTCGAAAAGCCTTGAACTCGTCACCTAAAACAGTATATAATTTTGTAGCTTTGCCTGCCGGAAATCCAAGGGTTGGTTTTCATTAGCCTGTGCCATGCACCGAGAAACAGTTCTTCATAATGATTGTTAGCGGTTCTTCGGCTTAATATATCTACTTATTGTTGAGGGTCTCCACCTCTCAGGTATTTTCTTCCTTCTTGGCGTGTTTTCCTGCACTGGTTTGATTTACCCCCCCCCCCCCCGTCCAAGCTTCAACTGATATGGCTGAGTCGATATGTTGTGCGTGTGAGTTGTGAGTTATTGTTGTTAACCTTCGCTGCTGTGTTGGCTTTCAGCGAGTACTTGGGAGTTGGGCCGTCGTGCCGAATTGTAAATTGTACATAGAGAATATTCATATCCCCCCCCCCTAACCGCCCTGGATTCGCCATGTTATTTTTCGTCCACCAATCATCACTTACCACCTGAACATTCGGCATGGACATATTTGTTAGGCGGGCTTCCAAGATCTCATTCAGTTCATCTACTTTAGCAGTCACATTTATGAAATTCAGCTCTGATTGTTGATTTTTAGCCTCTAACGACGTGAATCCCGTAGAGAGCTTCACTTCAAGGTCTTCCAGCCTCTTTCTAATTGACTTAATTTCCTCCTGGAGGTGGTTTGCTTCCGTTGTGATTTTGCCGTCCAAGATAGCTGGAAAGGAGGCTTGATTAGTTTTCCGAATTGAATTGCTTTTGTTTTCTTTCACGAGAGCCGTTTTCCACCCGGAAACAAAATGTCGCCACCTGAAATGGTTCTGTTTTTCAAAAATAGTTTAATAGCCAACTGATTCAAAACCTATAAACCAAAAGAAAACTATATTTTTCAAGACTCAAAACGTTCCGTTATCTAGCTAAAGTCCTTTCTAAAGGTTCATCTTAAATATTTTTACTTTGTTGCGAGTATCAGTAATATGAGTGAACCGGCCCGGGATACGAAAGTTGTTTGCATACTTATTACTTTCAGAAAATGGATCTCAGGATCCTCACATTGGAGAATAGCACACTTTCTTCAACAGTGATGCTCGTGTTAAAGCCCCGAGCTTTAGTAGGTGCTTCGCGTCCGACAAAAGCTCATTTTGGGCAAAACTATGCTGACAGATTACCGCAGAAGTATTCCTGTCAATTGCTGCTCGTGTAAAAATCTCGAGCTTTAGTAGCCTAGCTTCACGCCCGACGTAAGCTTTTCTGCAGTCGGATTTCCTTCTTAAACCACGTGGGTTGGGGGAGCCCCCAGTACCCCACTTAGTTATTAGATAGTTAATATTATGCCTACTCAGAGCTGGAAGAACGCTATAGCAAGTGTAATAATGAGAGGTGTTTTCGTCAATTGTGTATGAGTGATTGGGGGATTGAGAATGGGCCTTTTGTGGCCTGGGTTTCAGCCACTGTTTATGAGGCTTACCGACAAACGTCCCCATGACAAAACGTCCCCTGGCGAAACGTCCCCGTGGCAAAACGTCCTCGTGACAGAACGTCCCCGTGAAAGAACGTCCCCGTGACAGAACGTCCCCGTGACAGAACGTCCCCGTGACAGAACGTCCCCGTGACAGAACGTCCCCGTGACAGAACGTCCCCGTGACAGAACGTCCCCGTGACAGAACGTCCCCGTGACAGAACGTCCCCGTGACAGAACGTCCCCGTGACAGAACGTCGCCGTGACAGAACGTCCCCGTGACAGAACATCCCCGTGACAGAATGTCCGCGTGACAATACGTCCCCTTGTCAAAACATCCCCATGACAAAACTTCCCCATGGCAAAACGTCCCCACGGAAAAACTTCCCCAAGCATAGATTTTTAAGTTCGCCTCGATCTTCAGGTGCATTATCGATCTAAAACAACTTCAGAGTGTGCATACAGATGTGGGAACGTTCCTTATAAGCAGAACAAATCGGACATAGTACCGGTTGCTTCATAAATGTATTGTTTGCAGTTAAAATTTGTAGTGTAATATACCTTGCAATTGACTGGTAACTGTTCAGTTCTAGGTCGTTTGAAGCACATGCCCAATCTGAGGAGCACCAATATGCTCCTCAGAGAAAGGGGAAGCCCGCTGTGGCTCAAAGAGAGTCAAACAAGGAATGCAAAAATGAGCGTAGTGCCATTATGCTGGATAAAATGACATGGGAAGTGAGGAAACGAAAGCGGATGGACCGATTAGTTAGGTAGAGAGACATAGTAAATCTAGGGTAGACTGATTTGATCTTTTAATAATAAATATCACCAAATTAAATATCGAACTAAAGCGAGATCGATGAGTGATATCGCAGCGTAAACTAACACACAAAAACCAATTAAATAAAAGATAAAACGAAAATTTACAAACTACTAAATCTCTGCGCTTTGTTTAAATTTTAACCGAAAAGGGCTGGGATAGGACAATCTAGTTACCCATCACTTATTCACTTAAATTGGCTTGAAGACCCGCTGAAAATGCGTTACTTCGTTGTTCCGCTATTCACGAATAATCGATTTTCAAATAGTGGAATTTCCATGTGATTTATTACCTTAAAATTACCTTAAATTGCACTTGCAAGCAATTAGGGTCATTCTCTGTCAATAAAACAGGGACTAAAAAAAGTGTGACTCCGATTTTGATGAAATTTGGATATGCTATGGGTCTTAGTCCTAGAATAAGCCCTGTAAAAGGATTCGACAAAATTTCGAACGGTTTCCGAGTTGCGGCCATTTTTAGTGGGCCGAAACTCGAGAAAAAGGCTTGAAAAACGTAAAAAAAAGACTTTTCTTAGGAATTTTATTTTTCTGGAACCAAACAAGCTAGAGAGTTCTGGTTTGTGTCTTTCTGATGCAGTTATCTTGAGCTTTTTGACAGAATTTCTTCAAACGACCAGTTTGAAAACTTGTATCAAATGTTGAGGTTTTCATTCAGTAGTTCAGAATACGAATTTGCCAAGTTTAAGGGAATATCAGAAAATTTCTGGAAGCACTGCGGAGCTAATAATAACAAGGTATCTAGAACTGGTAAAAAGCTATCTTTTGACGTTGACCCGAAGTGTCTAGCTCATCTGGCTCAGATTCTAGGTGCCTGTAAAAGCTGCATTTTGACAAAAAGTAGCAAAAATGCCAATCTTTGAGGTTAATTATCTCTGTGTAACCTCCGTAAATTTTTTTCTTTCTTTTTTCATTCGAAAGAGCATATTCTTGCCTTTCTTTTGGTACCATAGCGATCTTCCACCTTTTGAGTTTAGACACTTTTTTTGGCAATTCAGTTCGACCTGGTTTAGGACTAAAAATCTCACTTAAAATGTGCATTTTTGCAATTTTGTGATTTTTTTTCGGCTGTTCTACTTGATTAAACTGCTCTCGGCGTTACGCGTTGGTTGTACGTAGTACGTAGCATTCATTCCACCAAGCAACTTGTGTATTTGCCAGAGGGTACGCACCGCCAATTCGTCACAGCTTACGTATCTAGGCAGTTAAGCAAGCTCCTATCTTCCCCTTGAGAAGCTTTTGGTACACAGCTTTGAACTTGGCGCCTCCGTAGATCGTACCCGAACACCATAGGCGGGAGTGCAATTTTGTTTGGCTGCTTCAACTTACCTATCTATTCACGACGTCACTGCACTTGCATGACTGTTGCTCCCGCGCCACTGTGTTCCTAACGCGTAGATCGTACCCGAACACCATAGGCGGGAGCGCAATTCTGTTTGGCTGCTACAAATTACCTATCTATTCACGACGTCACTGCACTTCGCATGGTTGTTGCTCCCGCGCCACTGTGTCCCAAAAAGAAATCGAGCTTACAGAACTGCCTAGATACGTAAGCTGTGCAATTCGTTCAGTACGATGAGATGTTCGAAGTGGGCCATTATAAGAACCCAGCAACCAGCGAGTTACGCCAATCGAGGGGGCGACGACTCTCCCTGAATGGTGTACACGCCCCGAAGGAATAATCCGGAATGGTCAGGAATATTCCGGAATGATGTATAGGCTACATAACAAATGAGAGTCGTCGAACCTTCGCATGTGTATTTACCAATATAATCATGTCTGTTTTGACGAACCTGATCAAAACTTCGTGCCTTAGCTAATCCGGAATGGTTAGGAATAATCCTGAATGGCCAGGAATAATCCGGAATGGTCAGGATTATTCCGTTATTTCGGAATGATGTACATAAAAAATGAGAGTCGTCGACCCCTCGACGCTAACAGCCGTAGTAAAATTTACAATAAAAGTTGCTGCACGTTTTTAACGAGATTGTTAGTCTCAAAGTGGGTCAACCTAAAGCAGGTCGAATTCAATTGCCAAAAAAAGTGGGGTCGAATTCAATTGCCAAAAAAAGTGTCTAAACTCAAAGGGTGGAAGATCGCTATGGTACCAAAAAAAAGGCGAGAATATGCTCTTTCGAATGAAAAAAGAAAGAAAAAAATTTACGGAGGTTACACAGAGATAATAGTGCATGAAAATAGCAAAATCTGAAGTCAACAAACGTTCACATAAGCATCCCTCTACTGTAGTTCAGTGCGACGAAAAGTTCGAAGTTTGGCATTATAAGAAGCCAGCAACCAACGCGTAACGCCGAGAGCAGTTTAATCAAGTAAAACAGCCGAAAAAAATTACAAGATTGCAAAAATGCACATTTTAAGTGAGATTTTCTGTCCTAAAGCAGGTCGAATTCAATTGCCAAAAAAAGTGTCTAAACTCAAAAGGTGGAAGATCGCTATGGTACCAAAAGAAAGGCGAGAATATGCTCTTTCGAATGAAAAAAGAAAGAAAAAAATTTACGGAGGTTACACAGAGATAATTAACCTCAAAGATTGGCATTTTTGCTACTTTTTGTCAAACTGCAGCTTTTACAGGCACCTAGAATCTGAGCCAGATGAGCTAGAGACTTCGGGTCAACGTCAAAAGATAGATTTTTACCAGTTCTAGATACTTTGTTATTATTAGCTCCGCAGTGCTTCCAGAAAATTTGTGATATTCCCTTAAACTTGGCAAAAATCGTATTCTGAACTACTGAATGAAAACCTCAACATTTGATACAAGTTTTCAAACTGGTCATTTGAAGAAATTCTGTCAAAAAGCTCAAGATAACTGCATCAGAAAGACACAAACCAGAACTCTCTAGCTTGTTTGGTTCCAGAAAAAAAAATTCCTAAGAAAAGTCTTTTTTTTACGTTTTTCAAGCATTTTTCTCGAGTTTCGGCCCACTAAAAATGGCCGCAACTCGGAAACCGTTCAAAATTTTGTCGAATCCTTTTACAGGGCTTATTCTAGGACTAAGACCCATAGCATATCCAAATTTCATCAAAATCGGAGTCGCACTTTTTTTAGTCCCCGTTTTATTGACAGAGAATGACCCAATAAGGATGTTGAATCCCGATGAGTAGCTTGCGGTTGATGATGGTGTTTGCTTATTTCCGGGTTACTGTTTCTGGGGCACTCCAATGCACTTTCCACGGTTGCGCACACCAGTCCTCGTCGAGTCGCTTTTTGAACCCCTCAGGTGTTTCGCTAGTCACAGCTGAATCAGACAGGCCGTTCCACAGAGGAACAGCACGATTGCTGAAGAAGTGTTGGCGAACACGAGAGGAGCAGGATCTTCGGAACAGCTTCCGGGAGTGGCCCCTAGTCCGTGAATTGCTGTCAGGGGCGAAGAGGGAAGGGAGACAATTAGAGTTGAGTAGTTTGAAGATAAGTAGCATGTCTCCCCTCTTCCGCCGGTAAGTTAGTGTTGGGAGTTTTAGTTTCTGCAGCCGTTGTTCATAAGGCAGTGTTTTGAGGCCACGAATGGATTTTGTGGATCGCCTCTGGACGCCTTCGATGAGCTTCTTGTCTTGTTGGTAGAAGGGCGAGGCAAGGGTGTTACCGCTCTCCAATTTGGTCCTGACCAAGGCTTTGTAGAGCTTCATCATAACAGCTGGTTTGCGGGATGAGATTTAGCGTTTGATCATCCCTAGAGTCCGATTGGCGCTTGCCACCACCTTTTTGGTGTGGGAGTGAAACTTCAGTTGGTCGTCTACGATGACTCCGAGGTCTCGCTCTTCTGAGGTGGGTGGGATCGGAACTGTGAGGCCAGATCCGGGTCTTCTCATCTGGTATTGCCGTTTTGGATTATTATGTCCGAAGTGGAGTATGCGGCATTTGTCAGGGTTGAACTCCAGTTTCCACTCACTTGACCAATCAGCTAGGGTGTTCAGATCCTCTTGCAGAGTGTTTGTCAGAGCGTTGGCAATTAGCTTCGAGTCATCTGCATATTGTGGTAAGGGGTTCTTTAGCATCTGACGGGCATCGTTGATGTAGATGTTGAAGAGAGTTGGTCCTAGCACTGTCCCTTGCGGTACTCCACTAAGTACTGCAACTTCTGATGATAAGACCTCCTCTCCTGCTGTCCCAAAGACACGAACTCTTTGCTTACGTCCAGTCAGGAAGTTCTGTACCCAATCCGCAACCTGGGGGTGAATAGAGCATGCATCAACCTTGATGCGCAACCTCCTGTGGCTAACCTTGTCAAAAGCTTTTGCCTGATCTAGGAGTGCTACATCAACTGGTATGGCTTGCTCCAGAAAGTTGGTGACAATTTCATAAGACTCTATTAGGTTAGTATCTACAGACTTGCCAGAGACGAAGCCATGTTGGCTTGGATGAGCGATCTTATTTGCTGTCAGATGTTGGGTGATTTCTTTGTTGACAATGCCTTCTATGACTTTGGATGACTTCTATGACTTTTGTTGTATGCTTTACGAGAAAGATTTATGATTTTTTTTTTGTTCAGGCACTAAGCAGTCTTCGCCAATCTCACCACGGCCCACTGAAAAGCCGCCTTTGTGTTGAGGTTAAAATTTCCCGCGTCATAATAGAATTTTCGCTGTGGGGACAGACGCAGATATTCTGAATGTCATAACTAGACCAGATAGTGGAAAATAAAAAAATCCCTTTGCAGAATCCAATAATTCAGTGTATTCAATCAAATGACCCAAAAATGAGTTGGCCTTTCAGTAAAACTTTAAGAAATGGCTACAGCCGGGATCAACACTTTGGTTTGTTTCTTGACTATCTGCTAAATGATGAAGTAGTCAACCCATCGTGGTTTTAAAAAGTTTATGTTCCAAGAACATTTTTTGTCTGAACTGATGACGTAATCAGTAATTTCAAAGGCCTTGTTATCCCTCCGCGATGATGAAAAAACAATTCTATAGCCGGGGACCTTTCGCCAGGGGACGTTTCGCCACGGGGACGTTTAGTCATGGGGACGTTTTGTCACGGGGACATTTCGAATGGGGACGTTATGTCGACAACCCGTTTTTGATTCGATGTTTTTGATAGAGTTTCGGCCCACAGCATAAATACATAAATACGCCCCTGATGATGACTGCGCGCTAGAATGGATGTTTCTTTTAGAACCGCGTTACGATCGAGAGGCGAAAGGGTTTCGTTGTCTTTGATATTCTGGTGGGAACTATTATGAAGGCTATCAACTCTACCCCCCCACACTAAAACATCCCGAGGTCGTACCGAGGCTGGGCTTGGACAAGCTTCTTGGAAGTAGGGTGATCTAAAGGCGTATTCTCGCCATTCCCCAAGGAGTCCTCGGGGAATCGAAGGGAACGGCGAGAATAGAGGGACTCACTCCACGCGGACTCCGCGTACAGAAAACAGCGAGAACACGGGGAATACTTCTAAAACGGATTTAGTTCCTAATAAAAATATGCAGCTGACAAAATTAGTCTGGATCCACTTTATTTTTGGTTTGGTTTATTCTGATCATTTTTAATTAATTTTATATTGCACCAACACCAGCAAAAATTGAATCCCCTCCAAAACTGAAAGGGAGTCCTTTTTGATGATGGTGATGATAATCGGAACATTCCCCGTCCGTGGGGACTCGCGAGAATACGGGGAATGAGTCCCCGGGACAAAGAAAAACGCGGGGACTCCTCAAGTGGAGTCCTCGGGTAACGGCGAGAATACGCCTTAGGTAACTGCAGATCCGAGAATGCTTCTGAATTGACTCCTTTAGACTACCGTCTGCGTCTTTAGATTATCGGCAATGTGAATGCTGAGTTTGCATTTTAACAAAAAGGGAAGTTCCTCGCTTTTCCCGGCGTCTTAGAAATCGAAGCGAAACTAACTTGGATCATTTCTTCAGTTTATGAAATTCAAAAGTGGCGAATTCGCTGATGCGAGCGAGAAGATATTTGTTTGGCTTTAATGAGTACAATTCTCTGGGCCTGGAAAATTGTGACTGTTCTATGTAGAGTCTGTCTAGCCGACAGAGAGCATATGAGCGTGTTCCACCCTACTTACTGTAGTTACTACGCTAGTCACCGTAGTTACTACGCTAGGCTCGAACGCTTTTTTGTTTTTTCGGTCAAATGTCGGGCCGCGGGCTGGTCGGACCAATCACGTTCCAGAGATGCGTAGTTACTACGCTTAACTACGCTCCCGAGCGTGGTAAGCAAATAGTTACTATTTGAGAAGGTTGGAACGGTCAGCGTAGTAACTTTTCGTGAGGCTGGAACGGAAATAGTTACTGTTGGTAGAGAGGGATGGAACACGCTCAGTGTGTTGACTACACGTAGTTGTCAGAAGATAAACCTGGGGCTAGCTCGCATACTAATGTTAGCTATACGCGCAGCTTCAAATGACCGTCTCCTCATGTGCTGCTCAAAATACCCTTGTGATAGTCAGGTGAAAACATTCCAGGTTATTTATGTTTGACACTGCCTCTCGCCAAGCTCTCGCCTACAAAAATATTGCCAGGGACGTCGTTTGTAACAAGGGACAGCCAACGCCTCATGCCGCGTTGTAAATATAGAGGGGTTCGCAACTCGCCTTCAGGGTGTACGAGTGCCATAATACACAAGTGTCATATAGGTTCCATACTCGACGGTGTCCGAGTACAGAGTTCCCAACTTCTCGGTAAATTTGATTCGTTTCAAGAAAGTTATACATAAGCTGCTTTTCATAAATTAGCTATTTACAAGGAACTCCGCTAACTACCGATGGAGGGAGCGATTTTCGTCCTTTTCATTTGGGGTTTTTGGCCACTGCCTCGCATGGCGCTGGAGAGCTCCTTTTTTGGGATCCGGCGTTAGCAACAGGACAGCTACGACTTTGTACAATTGTCCGTCCGTCGGTTAGCACAGGGGTTGAGTTATTCTGTCCAAACTTTGTGCGAAGATCTTTTGGGTCAATCCACGCCGTATAGCACCCATAGCCGTATATTCAGGGCGAGGGAGGACATTTCTTAGTGAGGGGTGGATAGATTGTCGATTTGGTGGTAATGGGACGTGCTAGAACGTCTTGTGACAAGCACGAATTTATCTGAAGTGGATTAGAGAGTAATATAGGGGTATGAAAACATGCTGGATCTTGGTTGATAATACGGACGGAACCCTGCAAAAACCGGAAATTCGGTATGCATCGTGTTTTTTGGTCATCGAATGTGCACTACCGATCTACGGGTAAAACGACCTAGAAAATCGGTCTTCGAGCTTCGTCTTCTAATGAAGTTGATAGCTTGGCCGGATTCTTTTTCAGGATTCAACAGCTTTACTAAAAAACTTTAATAAAATTAGTTTTAATGAATGTCATGTCCAGCTGTTCGTGTCGGTATACGAATAATAAGACAAAATCTATCTATCTGCTTCGTTTTACTGCCGAGTAAATGGTTCGATCATAACCTGAGATGAACCGGAAAAATTAGGAAAAACAAAATCCTGCGATTAAACTTAAAAGAATTTAAATAGAAAAAGAAAATATTGAATCATTTTTCGTTCTGTTCAATGCTTCTTGAGATAGCACCGATATTCCAGTCGTAATCTGAGCTGGATCGGAGATTAGTATTAGAAAATAATTGTTTTACAGATGGGTTAAGGGGCTGATTAGGGAAAAATAACATGTATACGCGATCCGGCGAAACCAGTAAGTCTACAAAACCCGAGTGTCTGGATAAAGTATCCCAACAAATATTCCCTTTGCGATCCGAGTGAACCTTTGGTCTCGTTTGGTCAGAAAGATTGAAGTACATAAACCGTGGATGTCCATCTACTTCTGTGGTGTTTTCAGATAGGACACAGAAGTTTTCTGTTTGTCGAAGCAGTGCAGTGCACCAAGTAGTTTTTGGGATCCCGAAACAGGATACCTATGACTTCGTAAAAATTCTCCGTCTGTCTGTCCGTCCGTCTCTTAGCACGATAACTCTCGAACTTGGTATGAGGATTCTTTGGTATCTCTAAATTTAAGGGTGGGGAGGGGTTTCAAGTAAAGGGGCGAACATAATATTTTCAAACGCTAATGAGATAGTCGATTTAAGGGCAAGAAGACATACTAAATCGTCTAAATCCGAATATGAAAACTATATCTCGCCGGACAGTAGTTCACCCGGAATCCAAGCCCAAACCGGAAAATTTGTTAAAAGTAAAAGTAGTTGATTAGAGGCTCGGTTTTGGTGTAAGGAGACATGCTAATTTGTTTTTTGAACTTAATTTTCTTGTTGGAGAAGGTAATTCATTCGGAACCCGGCCGAAACCGGGAATTTAGCAGTAAGTTTTAAAACCCAATGTGATGGTCGATACAGGATGAAGAGACATGCTGAATCCAGATCTAAAACCCCGGATTCCAGTTAAACCGGAAATTTGGTAAAAATAAAAGTTATTCTTAATTCGATTAGAGGTTTATATTTGGCGGTAAGAACACTTGATGAATCCATTTCTCTACTTTATTTTCTGGTCAGACAAGTAATTGTCTGTAAAAGAAATATTCAGTTTTAGGATCCCATCGAAACCTCTGGTCTTGTTGCACAGGCCCGTTCGGGC
Source organism: Branchinecta lindahli (assembly GCA_023053555.1). NCBI lineage: Eukaryota > Metazoa > Arthropoda > Branchiopoda > Anostraca > Branchinectidae > Branchinecta > Branchinecta lindahli. The sequence goes on from JAKZAO010000001.1 coordinate 13,336,329, forward strand.
TTTCATGCAGTCAGCAGTTTGTTAAAATGTGTGTTTATGTGGTCTATGTTGTAGTATTAGTTTATTAAAATAATAAATTAAACTTGTGGTCTGTTGTAGCTGCGATTCATCTAAAGGAAACTGGGGAAACTTGTTAGGAGAGGAAGATCGTTTAGAAACCTTGTTAGAAACCTTGGTGCCTTGTTAGACCCTTTTGGATAACTACGAACATGGGCCTTCGGTTACACGAACGCTTTTCGCGTGTTCGTTACCACTGTACCACCCTCTAACTCATTTCCAAGGTTTCTTACTGTTCCAGTACATCCCACGTTAAAGAATCAACTGTCAGTCGTTCCGCAAACTTTTCCGATAGCGTTTCCATCTCAGTCGGGAAACGCGGATGGGAAAGTTCGGACTTCATTAAATCTCTGAAAGACAAACACGTGTCTTAAAGATGGTTTTGTTTTTTCTTCATTTGCTAATGGAGAGGTCTTTAGTGTTGGAGGCAAGTTTGATGTACGCGTAGATGGGAGTGGTTGAAATGGCCTAACCTCGGGCCTAACTGATTGGGCAAGAGGATTTTTAAGCTTCTTTATTATCTGAGAGCTCCTCGAACTACTATTTGCGGGTGTACCGTACAGCGCTGTGACGCCTCCCCTGAACGAGAGAAAAGTCCCGGCGGGATGTCAAACTGGTGTATTTTGTTTATTTGTTCCTTGTTATTTGGGGAGCTCCTGGCACTACCATTTTCGGATGTATTGTACTGCGTTGTGACAACTTCCGTACAAGAACCAAGGCCTCGGTGATATCCCAAACGGGATACTGTTAGTGTTTATAGCTCCCGAGAATTCAGAGCTGCGTGTAGGCAAGGCTGACCCTAATGTATTGTAGTGGGAGGGACACTTCATTAAGAGACCCAGTCAAGTTGTAAAGATCCTAAAAAATCTGTGCCGTCAACTACAACTTTCAAAATGTCGATGATGGCCGGGATGGAATGTGAATTGGTCCATTATGTAGTATCGACCTTAACGAGAACAAGAGATGCAAGCTCGAATGGCAGGATCCGGGCCGAGCCTGTAGGTTACTTAAACCTAAACATTAACATCTACTAAGTCACTAAGATGATAGTGCGAGCCGTGTTATGTATGAGTGTAGGGAACTGAATGAGTTAAGAGCGGAAGTATTCGGACAGACAATATTTGGGGAAGAGTGGATGATAAGGTTGTTGAAAAGTAAGCATTGTGGAGATATACGGATGTTTGGGAAATTCCTCAGGATCGGTCTGCGTCACCGCGAACTGTTTTTTCTTGAATAGATTATTCCCATTTCATTCTTGTTTTTCATGTTAATAATATTTAATTTTTGTTTAATATTAATATTTTGTGTAAATGTATTCTATTCTATTATATTCTATAGGTTACTTTGAATCGAGTTATGAACTGGATCGATAAGGATGTCACAAGGTTCCATAGCTGTACACCCCACCCCAGAGGCTGGAGGGTTCATGGCCGTTTTAATACTACATTTCCCCGTGACCCCCCGATCCGGCACCCCCTCCTAATGTGACCGGATCTGCCTCGGATTTACAATTGGTGAAATTAGGACTTGTGAACGTTTTGCCTACCAAATTTCCTCCCCTAATTCGGGTTCGGTAGTGTAAGTGCAACACGAATGCTGTACTGAGCAACAAAATCATCAGAAAGATAGATAAGGTGGCATTTATGTTATTTTCCTGTAGACAGTTTCAACCAATTTTTACCATCCTTACTTTTCTATTTCTGCGTATAAAGGACTGTCTCTTATGTCGATGAGCAGTGGGAGGCCCTACCTTCGGTGCTTGAATGTTGTTGCTTTAGCATGGTGTAGAACTGGTCCTTCATTGACTCCATGGCTTGAACAGCCGCATTTATTTTATTGTCTTGCTGTCGATCTTTTTCCGACTGCCTTTTCTGTTCTTGACCTGAGGAAGCGGCGGCGACAATGCTTTCCAAAACTTCTCGGTTGGTGAGAAACCTAGAAATAAGTAGTAATAAGTACTAAACTCTCAGAAGTTTCGTAACAGACAACACAAGTATGCGCGGTTTCAACAAACAACACGCAACAGACAACACTTGGAAGGTTATCTGTTGTCGCGACAAACGTTATGCATGAAATGCTATGCATAACAAGCATTGCCAGGAAGAGCCGAAAAACCGCCAAAAAAGCATCTGCTGAATTTCCCGATATCATGAAAACAAACGCGATTTTTCGGCTGTTGTCGCGACAACAGATAACATTCCAAGTGTTGTCTGTTGCGTGTTGTCTGTTGAAACCGCGCATCCTTGTGTTGTCTGTTATGAAACTACTGACAGTGTAAAAAAAAGTTGGTGGCCTAGCCGTCCTTTACAATGCTTGCTAAGGAAACTTCGAAGAAGATTGTTTCCCTGTAAAGTTCCACAAACAATGCCGAGGACGACCATTGTCTCTGATTGGACTGTACTGGCCGCTGCCTTTTTGGTATCCCAAAACGTTAGTGACGGATACCTATGACATCGCAAAAGTTGTCTGTCTGTCCGTCCGTCCGTCCGTCTGTGAGCACGATAACTCTCGAAGGGAATGAGATATTTTGATGAAACTTGGTGTGAGCATTCTTTGGGTCAAGAGTAAGGTCGAGTTCGTAGATGGGCCCTGTAGCCCTACATTTAGGGGTGGGGGAGGGGGTTCAAATTAAGGGACAAGCAAAATGTTTTTAAACAGCTAATGTGATAGTCGATTATGCGGTAAGAAGACATGCTGAACACGAATATGAAAACCATTTTCGCGCCGGACAAGTAGTTCGCCCGGAATCCGGCCGAAACCGGAAAGTTTGTTAAAAGTAAAAGTTTTGTTTGAAGTTGATTAGATGTTTGATTTTGGGGTAAGAAACCATGCTAAACACGAATATGAAAACCATTTTCTCGCCGGACAGTTAGTTCACCCGGAATCCGGCCAAGACCGGAAAGTTTGTTAGAAGTTAATGTTTTATCTGAAGTTGATTAGATGTTTGATGTAGGGGTAAGAAGGCATGCTGAACAAGAATACGAAAACCATTTTATCGCCGGACAAGTAGTTCGCCCGGAATCCGGCCAAAACCGGAAAATTTGTTAAAAGTAAAAGTTTTATTTGAAGTTGATTAGACGATAGATTTAGGGGTAAGAGGAGATGGAGAATCCGTATATGACAATCACTCTTTAGCCGGAAATATAGTTCGTTCGGAATCCGGCTGAAACCGGAAAATTTGTTAGAAGTTAAAGTTGTATTTGAAGTTGATTAGATGTTGGATATAGGGGTAAGGAGATACGCTGAATCCGTTTTTGAGCTTTATATAGTTTTTCGCCGGACAAGTAGTTCTTGAATTTCGCCAAAACCGCAAAATTCACAGAAGTAAGCTAGAATCGTTTCGATCGGCTTATAGAGGTAAACGCACATGCTGAATCCATATCTGAGCTTAGATTTCTTAATGATTAGCTGTTTGGCCTGGCGAAGACTGGATCTGGCGAAGTCAAAACCTAATTGTCTGGATCAAATATTGAAATTTTGGGATCCCATCGGAACCTTTGGTCTTGTTCAGGCTTTGTAGCTTACACCGTACCAAAATTTTACCCTCTGGATCTTTTCTGATTCGGGATAGGCTACTGTTCCTTTCTTAGTAAGGAATCCGGGCTTCAAAGCTGGGATCGACTAAAAGCAGGAAAGGAAAGGAAAGAGAAAACCAGGAAAGGCAAGCCATGGTGCACGAGAAAACCAGGCAAGATACTAAAACCAGGAAAGGCAAGAACAAAACGGGGAAAGAATTTACCAGACATCGAGGATTCGAAAAAGTGGGAAGCTGCGTCCGTACCTTTCCTCTATTTAGTATCTCGTAATGGGTCTGCAACTTATATTTTGTATTAGTACACCTTTTCCTCCTTTTAGTATCCTGTTGGTAGGCAACTAAAATCATGCTAGTCCCGCGAGGGGTCGGCCAATTAGATATTTGAAGTACACCTTTTCCTGCTTTTAGTATCCTGTCGTTAGGCGACTAAAAGCATGCGAGGGGTCGCCGGGGTCGGCCAATAGGATTTTTCAAGTACACCTTCTCCTGCTTTTAGAATCCTTTCGGTAGGCGACTAAAGTATGTAAGGGGTTGGCCAATAAGATATTCCAAGTACACCTTTTCTCCGACCCCTCGCACGCTTTTAGTCGAAAACCGATAGGATACTAAAAGCAGGAAAAGGTGTACTTGAAAAATCTTATTGGCCGACCCCTCGCATACTTTTAGTCGTCTACCGACAGGATACTAAAAGCAAGAAAATGTGTACTTGAAATGTCTTATTGGCCAACCCCTCGCACGCTTTTAGTCGCCTACCGACAGGATACTAAAAGCAGGAAAAGTTGTACTTGAAAAATCTTATTGGCCGACCCCTCGCATACTTTTAGTCGCCTACCGACAGGATACTAAAAGCAGGAAAATGTGTACTCGAAGTATCTTATTGGCCAACCCCTCGCACGCTTTTAGTCGCCTACCGATAGGATACTAAAAGCAGGAAAAGGTGTACTTGACAAATCTTATTGGCCGACCCCTCGCATGCTTTTAGTCGCCTACCGACAAGATACTAAAAGCAGGAAAAGGTGTACTTCAGATATCTTATTGGCCGACGACCCCTCCCTGGACTAGCATGATTTTAGTTGCCTACCGACAGGATACTAAAAGGAGGAAAAGGTGTACTTATACAAAATTTAAGTTGCTGACCCATCACGAGAAAGTATTCGCGTTTCCCACCGGAGAAACCTTACGGAAATGCACCCCAAATACTGTTCCTTTTCTAATATTCTAAGCTGTTGCTCCCCTAACTACATATCTTGACTACAAAGCTTCCCTGCTGTTAATATTGAGTCTCGAGAAACTTCCAGGAAGATGGCATTTTACGCTTTGGCTGGTCGTTCTTTGTCAGTGAAAATCACAGGGATACATTACTGGAACAAGCACCGGTGAACTGACTTACATGGCACCAGAACATCTTGGTGCCAGTTATGTGCCGTACTAACAGGTATTCGACCTCTTTTATACCATTATTTGCAGACAGAACACAAATCAGATGGGTTTTAAGTGACAAGTTTTCGAATAATTTAATACATTCAGTTTATTTTAATCCAAGTGTAATGGTCGATATATTTAAGCTTTTTTAAGTTTTTGTTTGGCTTTATGAATTGGATCAATAAAACTATCTGTAGATGTCTATGAGTTGACCGCGGTAGGGGCAACAAGTCGGTCAAGCGTCAATAGAACGAATCGGATGGATGGTGAGCTTTCGGGGGTGCGAGCGAGTCTGGCAATCAGGGAACAGGGACCAGACTAAGAGGCTTTACTACACTGTAAAAAAAAATCTTGCAGGATTTGCTACTGGGATTAATCTTGTCTCTTTTGAGATAAGATTATCTCTAATCCGAATTAATTTTATCCCAGTAGAGATATGATTAATCCCAGTAGCAAATACTGCAGTTAACTTTAATCCGCACTCGGAGAATTTTTTTACAGTGTAGGCTAGCCAAAATCTTTGGGGGGGAGAGGCAAGGTGTGTACCGTTTGGCTGGTCATTTTTACCAACTGTTTTTGCAGGAAAATCTACTGTTTCAGAAGAAAATGACAGTTATGACGAAAAATCGACTGATTTCAGAAAAACCGACTGATTTCAGAAAAACCGACTGTTTTAAAGAAAAAATTACCGTTTTGATGAAAAATCGATTGATTTTCAGAGAAACCGACTGTTTTCATTAAAAATTCAACTGTTTTTACGAAAACCGCGGCGTTTCGGACCGATCTGATATTTTTATAACTACTGGCCGGAAGCATTTGGGGGGCGTCCCCCGCCCGATGCGTGACGCTCCTGGCAGGGACGGATCAGTAGTCTAGGACCTAGGTTGTAAAGCCTATCCTTCAAGGGTGTCAACCACGTTTTAGAAGATTTTGTTTGAAAAGTGATTGCAGAGACATTGAACGACAAGCAGCAGCATGTGCACTAGTCAAGTGCATGTTTACGAAAGGACCCACTGCGCTGGCCACGACAGATTTGCGGTCAATAAAATTTCCAGGTTCGAATTCCTGATTTGCGATGGTAAACAGGGAGGCTATTCAACTTACCACGGTCAAGGTTGCTCCTTGACCATTAATAAGCGCAAGCTGTCAGATTCGAGGCATCTCGCCAGACCTTTCTTAAGCTCGGTGTCCAGCCCAACGTTCTTAAATCACTCTTCTACTGGTACTAGCCCTAACTTTATCTCACCTTTTTTTGCCATTCGATTCCCAGGGAATAGTGGCCGGTTAACAGCCGACAAGGCTTGGGACGGAGAGATTGGAATGTGTCAGATATGCTTTCATGGCGATTGACGGACAGAAAGGTGTATAGCAAAGCCACAAGGAGTTTCAACCGTGGCATGGAGAGAATTTGTATGAAAGATAGAAAAAGTAAAGATTTGCAACGCATAAAAGCTAGGTGTAATGTTAGTTGGAAATAAGTGCTTTTGTTCTGTTCTTGTTTGAGCACTTATTTTCATTTTGTCCTACTCCATACCATACCTTTACGGGTGAAAAGTTCAATAAGTCAATTGATTCTAGACAAGAGTGACAAACTGCGTGACTGGCCTGTGGGGTTCTAGGCACCCCCCCCCCACAACCTCATAGGACATAACCACTCTGTCACCACCGGCCCAGTGACCCCCCCTCCCGGTACCAGACCCCCCAAATAAATAGGAATTAGAAAATCTTATTAGAAACTACAACTTGACCGCGAGATACGCAAGTTAATTGTAGATTCCCTAGATACACGAGTTGAATGTAGACGCGTGACGGCGACTCGCTCACCGCTTGCCTCTATAGGCTATACTTTTCACAGAAATATATTTTTGTATAAAAAAAATCATCATCACATCTAGACTTGTCCGGGGGGGGGGGGGTCGCCTGGGAGTTTAGGTACCAGGGGGGGGGTAGCCGGAACTCTCTCAAAGTAGGTAAAACAAGTGCTACGAGCTAATAGGGCCCGTGTTTCGAGTAAGTGGTACAAGAAAACAAATGAAGACTTTGTAAGGGAAGGATCTATAATAGGAATCTAGCATATGCTCGTACCGCATCACCCACCAAGTAGAAATGTCTGGCACCCTCTTCGAACCTATCGATGTTGGATCAGACACAGTTCTCAAAAATGAAACACCTAGGGTTTATGACTCTAGTACCGTCCAAGTTTCGTCTTCATAGTTTGTTCGTTGCGCGTGTCACAAAGTTCCAGGACCCCTCCCCCCCACTACCCTCGCCGTTGCCGGGTACAGTACGCGCACCCCAATGGCACATCTACAACATCTTTTCCCGTATGTGCGTGCCATGCTGATCGTCCTAGCTTTTCTGGCTTATCTAGTATCTCCGAACTAGCAAAAGCTGAACAGAGGGACAGACCAGACATTACGATTGCTATATGACACTTGAGCTGGAAGCTGGAGTTCTCAAATTAACGGTGAAGTTTGATTCCTACATTGGAAACGTTCTTTGTTCTTATTGACCGACTTGATCGTAGTTCCCCGTAATGTGAGGTAGGTCGTGAAAGATAAGACAAACACGGCTTATATTCAGATGGGTCTCGGCGACCCCCCCCCCCCCTGTTGAAAACCCCCACGGATAACCCCCCAGGCCATAACCCCCTGTCAGGGGCGTCGCGACACCTTCCTGATGGGGGGGTGCGGCTTCGGAATTTTACCGGAATTTTTCGGGATTTTACCGGAATTTTTCAAGATTTTGCCGGAGATTTTCCATAGTGAATATCTCTGCAGGCACAGGCGTCACTACTAGGGGGGGGGGGTCGACACCCCCAATGTTTTCGGCCAGTCGGTAAAAAATAGCCGAGTCGGCGCAAAGCGCCGCGATTTTTAGTAAAAACGCAGTAAATTTTTCTCTTAGAAATAGAGTCGTTTTTTCTTAAAAATAGTCGTTTTTTCTTAAAATCAGCCGATTTTTCGTCAACACAGTCGTTTTTTTTTCTGAATAATAGTCGTTTTTATCTTCAAAAACCGTCGGTAAAAATGACCAGCCAGTCGGTAAATACCTTGTCCCCCTCAAACATTTTGGCTAGTAACGCCTCTGTCTGCAGGAACTCTAGAATACTGTTGTGTTCTGACTTAGATTGTGTGTTACAAACGACGGTAAACAAAGACAGGCTCGTTGAAGTTTAACTGCAAAGGCATAGCTTATTTTTACTTCTGATATTTGTAAACACTGAAATATTCTGACTCTTTCATGAGATTCTGTTACTAATCGCATGTGAAACCGATCTAGTTGACGAACGTTAAATTTTAACTAAAATTCACGAAAGAATTCGAATACCATATTTCTTCAAACTTTTTTTTGTTCCGAAGCTGTCCTGGGGACTTCCGAGATCATGTCGGAACAAGGCTAACTTGTGAGTCGAGAAGGCTGTCGAATCTAGAGTAGATGGTACTGTGATTTTATTCCTGGAACAATATTTGTAACTGGAAATGGTGTAAATTTTGGTAGGTTGCCTAATTTTTGAAAGCTACAGAAATTTTGGAGATTACCGGAATCACCCGGTGAACGTCCAGGTTCGATGTTTTGTCTGTCTGCACGATTCGCTCTGATAAGTTGTGCTTCGCGGTCATCCCTGTAAGCGGTAAGCAGCAAAATTCCGGTAGATTCCCTGAGCCGAATTTTGGAAGATTCCGCGCGGCATATTCCGGTAGATCCCCTGAAACACGTTCCAACAGATTCCCTAAGTCAAGTTCCGGTAGATTCCTTGTGAAAGGTTTCGTTAGATTCCCTGAGCGAAAATTCCGGTAGGCTAGATTCCCTCAGCCGAATTCTGGAAGATTCTGTGGGGCAAATTCCGGTAGATCCCCTGAGACACGTTCCGACAGATTCCCTAAGTCAAGTTCCGGTAGATTCCTTGTGAAAGGTTTCAGTAGATTCCCTGAGCGAAATCCGGTAGGTTCCCTGAACAATAATCCGGTAGATTCCCTAAAAATCGTCAAGTTCAGGTGAATTTGTCAAATTTTAACTGGCGCGGCTTCGCCGCACCAGTCAAAATTTACCGGAATTTTTTCCCACGGGCCTTCTGGGGGGGGGTGCAGCACCCCCCCCCACACCCCCCCTCGCGACGCCCCTGCCCCCTGTACCAAAACATTCCTGGAGACCCCCCATGTGCCCCCCCCCTTGAATGCAAACAAATAGGAAATTAGAAAATCTTATTGGAAAATACAGTTTGGACTGCGAGCACTGTCCTTAGACACATGCCGGCAGCTCGCTGGGCGCTCGCCTCTATATGTTGTTTTGTGAAAAAATATATTTCATTTTATTAATACTGTGTGGGGGTGGGGGGTGGTCCGGGGATTTTGGTACCGGTGGGGGGGGGGTAGCCGGAACCAATCCCCCCTTACTAATAGACGGTAAGGTTACTGCGAGTAACTGATGACCAATTCAGAATTTCTAATCAAATACGCCATTCTGAAGGCCATATATCAAGTACGTATTTGGAGAAATATATTCATCTCATTGCTTATTACACTAAGAGCAGTGCACTTTCATCAGGAACAAGAGTAAATAAAGAAGACTTGCCAGTTCTGGACTTTCTCTGTTTCGAGGAGTTTGGCAAATACTTTTGAAAAATTGGTTTTCTGACTTTCCACTTTCTTGCAGAGTTTGAGGAGCGGTCGATCTCCAGTAAATTCGTCACATTCTTCTTTAGCTATTGATACAGAGATGATTGAAACTATGGCGATTATTTGGAGTCCAACAGCTTTTCCACCTAGAAGACAAAGAAAGAAAAACAGAGATAGTTGCCCGAACCTCTGGTTCGCGGCAAGCTTCGAAGACTGGTGAGAATTATTAAGGTACGTGAACAAAATCCGGATTTCGCAGCCGGATGCGAATTTTCTCCTTCGCTCCGAAATGTGTGTGCATCGCATCCAGGTTTCCCCATAGTGACGCCAATTTCGCATGCAATGTCTTATCGGACTGTGTGCACGCAGGTACGTGGCTTTATGTTGTAGCTCTGATAGAGCTGGGTGCGAACTTCGGATGCGAAAATTCGAAGAAAATCTCTTGAAAATTTCCATCACATTCACAGCTTAAAGCTTAACCGAAAAGGATTGAGGTAGGACAGTCTAGTTACCCATCACTTAAAGTGTTTACGCAGTGAGCAGTGATCCCTTAGCTCACCATTGGTCACTTAAAAGCCGCGTTTGTATTGGGATTCAAATTTTTCGCGTCGTAGTAGAATTTTGCGTTGTGAGGACGGCAGTAGAAACTGAACGTCATACTAGAGCAAATAGTGAAAAGAAAAAAAGGTCCCTTAACACAATCCAAATACTGAAGTGGATTCAGTTGAATGACACGCAAATAAATTGGCTTTTCAGTTAAACTTTACAAACCTAACCCTTTTCATGGTATATGGGAAAAGAATAGGTGGTTGCGGGTCGAATGTCGAATTCTCGCCGGACAAGTAAGTAGAAGTTTTATTTGAAGTTGATTAGATGTTCGACTTAGGGGTAAGAAGACTTGCTGAACCCATATGCGGAATCATTTTCTACCCGGACAAGTATTTCGCCCGGAATCCGGCCCAAACCGGAAAATTTGTTAAAAGCAAAAGTTGTATTTGTATAGTTGATTAGATGTCCGTTTTATTGGTAAGAAAAGATGCTGAATCCGTATATGACAATCCTTTTTTAAGCCGGACATGTAGTTCGTCCGGAATCCGGCTGAAACCGGATAATTTGTTATTTATTTGAAGTTGAATAGATGTTGGATATAGGGGTAAGGATGTACGCTGAATTCGTTTTTGAGCTTTATTTTTTCGCCGGACAAGTAGTTCCGGAATTTCGCTGAAACCGGAAAATTCGCATAAGTAAGACAAAATCGTTTCGATCGGCTTTTAGGGGTAAACACACATGCTGAATTCATATCTGAACTTGGTTTTCTTAGATGATTAGCTATTTGGCCTTAATCTGTTTGTAAATTTTAAGAAGAAAAATGTTCAAGGAGTGTCTGGCAAAGACAAAACCTAATTTCCTGGATCAGATATTGATTTTTTGGGATCCCGTCGAAGCCTTTGGTCTTGTTTGTTTCGTTTTTATGCATTTATTCGTCTGCAACATCAACATAACACATACAAGTTACTTGGGCTACGCGCATGGTCCAGAAACTAGTATGTTACCAGCAGATATGATTTGATAGACCCGACTCTAGAAGAGTTGCGAATTTTTGACCAAGTTCCGGACTGAGTGAGCGATCATCTGAGTAACTCTACAGAGACCGCCTTAAACTGTAAAATCTGCCTAATTATTGAATGTTGAGTTTATTGGGTCCATTGTATTATATTTGTGTTAACTGTATGTTATTACGTTTTTTCTTAACTTTTTTGTACTCTACCCCCTATTGTACCATAGCATATCAAATTTTGAAGGCGACATCAGTCACACGAACAAGGCGGAAATATTTGAAAGCATTTCGCAAGTAGCTTAGGAGACAGACACTTAATATCATACCTGCAGCCATCATCGACCAATGACACAGAGAGATTATTCTACACATACAACGTTTTTAAGTAAATGTAGACATTTGAGCTCCTTACCCATCTTTGTAAACTCCAGACAAGAGCAGAAGCACTGACGCACTATGTTTCGCAAATATTCGATGATTCGCTCACGTTCCAGCCATGACAGGAAGCAACTGGCATATCCGGTAGCATGCTGGATAAATATCTTGCTGGAGTAATTCTGTTTGTGCCAGGAAAGGTCCGATAAGCCTCTAATGAAAGAAAGTCGTTACGCGCTCCATCAGAGCGTTTTGTCCAGTTTGGGAGGCGCTAATCGCCTCTTTTCGTCGGGAAGGGAATGACGCTCCAAAGCAGGATAGAGCCGATGGATCGTCGTCTGAAGGTAGAAGGTTAAAGAAAGGTTTCGGTATCACGCTCCTTCCCTGACAAGCTAGATCATTCTTTGCACTAAAAACCTAACGCAATATTGGGTCAGGAGTCCTGATTCCAGGCCACCATCGAGGGACACATCCCCTAAATTTCAAAATCTTCCTCCTTCGTCAAACTTATTAAGCTGAAGAGGTTTAAAACGAAAAATGCAAAGCAATGAATTTGCTTTAAGGTAATATTCCAAACCACTTAAAATTTGCTCCAGCATGATTAATTAAAGTTTGAGTCTGTGTGATAAAACTGGGATTGGGGTTCAGTAAACCTCCCTATAAGACTTACTGAAATGGTACCACCGCCTCGCAGGTCCCTGGAAGGGGAACGACCATAGCTGCGCCACTTTACTTTACACGACCCTGACAAAGTGACAACCTCAGACAAACCTCCCGAGGTAGCCGTTGTCACTCAGAATATGCGGCAATTAAGAGATCACGATGGAAGTTTCTCTGGCACCGGTCTTCTTGCTTTATAGAGATTTTTCACAACTTTCGAATTAGTAAATGAAGTTAGCAGCTTCTTGAGTAATTTCGTCGACGATGGCAGTCTTTGTTGAATGTTGAATTAGATAAAGTAGAACCTATACTAGAAGTTGTCACCCAGCTCGCAAGTTCAAACCAGGGCTCGGTAAGATTGTGGGATCAGCTGTTGGTGCGACACACGGAAACACCCACTTGGGTAAGCTATCAAGATAGATCTTAGCAAGAAAATCTAAAATCTATTCTCCGCGCGGCTTCGTCAGAATCTCCTCTTATGATGATTTCTTTAGAAAACGGGAGATTTATATCTGTCTCGCGTGGTAATATGGTCAGAAACAGTGTTGCCGTGCTTTCGTCGCAGCACCGTAATATCGAGTCATTTTATCACCTGTTTTCATATTTTCTGGGAAATGGACAACATATTGCCAAGGGTCTATAAAATAACCTTACTGAGAATGCCATAACAGATTGTCGTATGCCCGCGCTTGGGCACAAGGATGTTTCGCGCTCTTGTGGGTTTCCTGTCGTACACACTGCAGGCGGAACCGATATCAGTCCACAATTAGTGTCGTAGAATCAGCCGAATTCTTTTTATGAGTAGGCTACGTCCTTTCTTTGCGATCGCAAGGATTTTTAGCGATACCGCGCTGTTCCTCCAAAATAATATTAAAGGAGTTTGAATCATAAGCATTCTAGCACTTGCAATGTCTAGAATCCCCCCACCCAAGGCCCAAGATGAAGCCACGACTCGATCCGACCGCTGGGTCATCTAGTGGCGCGGGTCAGAAGTGTCCGACATGGAGAGACTGGGATCATAGTTTGACTATGGATCTAATAAATTGCTTTTGGGATCCCAAAACGTAAGTGGAGGGATACCTATGACATCGCAAAAGTTGTCCGTCCGTCCGTCCGTCTGTCCGTCTGTCTGTAAGCACGATAACTCTCGAAGGCAGTGAGATATTTTGATGAAACTTGGTGTGGGGATTCTTTGGGTCAAGAGTAAGGTCGAGTTCGTAGATGGGCCCTGTAGCTTTACATTTAGGGGTGGGGGAGGGGGTTTAAATTAAGGGGCAAGCAACATTTTTTTAAACAGCTAATGTGATAGTCGATTATGGGGTAAGAAGACACGCTGAACACGAATATGAAAACCATTTTCTCGCCGGACAAGTAGTTCGTCCGGAATCCGGCCAAAACCGGAAAGTTTGTTAAAAGTAGAAGTCTTATTTGAAGTTGATTAGATGTTCGATATAGGGGTAAGAAGGCATGCTGAACAAGAATATGAACACCGTTTTCTCGCCGGACAAGTAGTTCGTCCGGAATCCGGCCAAAACCGGAAAGTTTGTTAAAAGTAGAAGTCTTATTTGAAGTTGATTAGATGTTCGATATAGGGGTAAGAAGGCATGCTGAACAATAATATGAACACCGTTTTCTCGCCGGACAAGTGGTTCGTCCGGAATTCGGCCAAAACCGGAAAGTTTGTTAGAAGTTAAAGTTTTGTCTGAAGTTGATTAGATAATTGATCTAGGGGTAAGAAGGCATGCTGAACAAGAATACGGAAACCATTTTATCGCCAGACAAGTAGTTCATCCGGAATCCGGCCAAAACCGGAAAATATGTTAAAAGTTAAATTTTAATAAGTTCATTAGATGTTGGATATAGGGGTAAGGAGATACGGTGAATCCGTTTTTGAGCTTTATTTTTACGCCGGACAAGTAGTTCTTAAATTTCGCCAGAACCGCAAAATTCACAAAGTAAGCTAGGATCGTTTCGATCGGCTTATAGAGGTAAACGCACATGCTGAATCCATATCTGAGCTTGGATTTCTTAATGATTAGCTGTTTGGCCTGGCGAAGACAAAACCTAATTGTCTGGATCAAATATTGAATTTTTGGGATCCCATCGGAACCTTTGGTCTTGTTATTGTAGCAGGCATATGGAAAATGTGTAGAAAAATCAAACTAATTATTTGCATTATCAATTTCTTTGAGTATTTTTTTTCTTTTTTTTTCTTGTTAATTCCCGTAAGTCCAAAAACTAAGGATGTAAACCAGATCGCAATAAACAAACGCCGTAAATTATACTAAATTCGTTATAACGATTTCTTAGAGATTATGAAACTGTGCTAAATAATATTCAGCTTCCGAGACCAAAAATTGTCAAAAAAATTTGCCGAGGGTTTCTACTTCTGACATATCTAAACGTCCACAGGGTGAAATACTTCGTTGTTTTTATCCTGTTCACGCCCCTCGATCTTCTCGAAGATTTTAGTATACAACTGACCCGCGCCAGGAGATCAGTGAATGTTTAATTAGTAATGGCGAGTTGACGACCTTGTTTTCAAGAGTGAAGTAATTTGTGGTTAACCTTGGATGCCATGAAGATTTAGGAGAAAAAAAAGGTAACAGTGTGTTCGTACAAATTCGACCCATCGTAAAATGATAGTGTCTCCCACCTTCTCGGCCCACATGAATCAACTACTTTAACAATAGGCTACGTTGTGAATACAGCATATTTTCACTTCCAGCCCTCGTAATTGTACCGCTATGGGCGCTATGGTAACTGAAGCTGGCTAGGCTACCCTCCGGAGAAACACTACCAGTTCTTGATATTAATCACTTTCCTTTACCTGTTTCGAGATCGTTTCAGAGTTTGGTAGACTGGAAATCACAAAGAAACCGGGAACTGTCCCGTTTTTTCGAAGTCGATCGCATTTACTTTTCATGCTTTATCGTGCTATCCCTACCGGTCTATCCCCCCCCCTAATAGTAGCCGCGAAAGCGTCCATTCATATTCCACGAAATCCATGCAGCAGAAGAAAGTGACAGCTCCTTCAGAAATATTTTCCCAGGAGCGCCACCCCTTTTCATGAGAAAAGCATACTTTCTTGTCGACAAAACAAAGGGGAGAAACCGCGAATAGCTCCATTGTATTTGGCCCTTAGCTGCCTTCATATTGTCCCGTTTTCAAATTAAGGGAAAACTTAAACCGGTTTCTCCACGCGTACAAGGAACCGTCTATGAAGGATATAAATTTAGCAATATTGCCCGAATGGCGGCCTCAAAGTATTCTGTTTCTGCTCGACACCAGTTCTACTCTTTGTTGTTGGTGTTGTTTAGAGTGAAGCTTCCAGAATTTCTCCTCTCTGCTCCAGAATTGTTCCTAATTCTTGATTAGTTTTACCTTGACCCGCCACTATCACAATAATAAGTATCCTTCGTTGTACCAGCTAATCTACTAAACTGAAACTAACAATAAATCTAATACCCTGTCAACCTTTAAAATTTTTTACTTTAAAAAAATCAAAAAGTGTTTAAAACCAAAAACTACTAAAACTAAATAAAGTCTACTCTCCGTGTCGTGATAAATGCAAGCTGTGCCTTCCGCCAGAGTTTAGTACACTGTGACAAACCAGCCCAAACGTTCACCTTCATCACTATCAAATTAAGTATCTGACCCCTTTGCTCGCCGCACGCCTGCCTTTTGTATGGTTCCGCGACTCTGGGATCCTCAAATTCTTTCCATGAGCATAGCGAATCGTCCATTAATAATTAGTAATGACATGTTTATGGGTATCGGATATCAACCTGTAAATACTTCATTCTCACGAATATTTCCAGGGCCTTCTTTCATTTTTACCATCTTCCTTAGTCGAAAGTAGTTATTTACTACTATTTAGGACGAGACTATCGGATGCCTGAAACCCTGTCTCGCCTTGAGCGTGGACTACAACAGAGGGTGGGTTTGCATCACAGCTTAGTTAAGCTGTGGTTTGCATCGATGTTGCCGCTGGTCGCAGAATTCTGCGATTTGTCACAGATTTTCGCTAGCGAGCCACAATTCTGCGACCGATTCCTTACCAGTAAATACAACAAGACCAAAGGTGTCGATGGGATCCCAAAAATTGAATATTTGGTCCAGACAATTGGGTCTTGTCTTCGCCAGATCCAGTCTTTGCCAGGATAATTATCTGAGAAAACTCAAGTTGAGGCATATAATTGTGAAGATAAAGCGTGATTTCTCGTTATTAGTTGGCAAAAAAGGACCCAGTTTCGTAGGCTTCATAATGTCACAGGTTTTTGCGGCCAAAATTCACAGGTTCCGTCAGAGAAAATGGCAACACTGTTTTGCATGAAACGAAGCTGAAGATTTGATTGGGATTAAAAAGTCCAGGTTCGGAAACGGACTTTAACAAACATCTATCTATCTATCTAAGTTAGCGCACATGACTTCTGTTTGAAAGATCGTTTATACATGATGGAACTGTTTGGGATTGATAACTAACTGCCTGTTGGGTAATACATTTTTCTGTCAGTGACGCTGCCACCTGGCGGAGAGCCATTCCCCCGGCCGAATCACTCTTTCCTTCCTATTCAGCAACCTACCAATTATTCCATTTCCATGGATGTCTAATGCACTTTGGACAGTATAACCTTGGCAGTGGTTACCGCCTCGTTTTCATGGGTTTTTCATCCGAGGGATACTTCATCTGTCAGGGAGGGACAGCTTTTAGATTAGGAATAAAAAAGTAGGGGAAGTGTGTGTACATTTCGATTATCCCCAGGTTGATCTGTTTTGGGGGGGATATAATATGTTCATTTTCCGAGTCCAAGCCTCCTACTTTGCCTCTTCGCATTCAACAAGACCAAAGGTTTCGATGGGACCCCAAAATTTGATATTTGATCCAGACAACTAAGTCTTGTCTTCGTCAGATCCAGTTTTTGACAGGCTAATCATCTGAGAAAACCAAGTTCAGATATACCTGTATAAGCCATATCTATTTTGACGATACTGATCGAAACTTCCTGCTTACTTCTGCCAAATTTCCGGTTTCGGCCGAATTCCGTGTGAACTACTTGTCCAGCAAAAAAAAAGGTAGTTCAGAAACGAATCCAGCGTGTCTCCTTATCCCTATAAAGAACATCTAATCAACTTCAAACTTTAACTTATAAAAAAAAATCCGGTTTCAGCCGGATTCCGAAAGAACTAGATGTCCGGGGAAAACGTGATTGTCACATACAGATTCAGCGTCACTTCTTACTCTTAAATCTGCCATCTAATCAACTTCAAATAAAAATTTTGCTTTTAACAAATTTTCCGGTTTTGGCCGGATTCCAGGCGAACTACTTGTCCGGCGAGAAAATGGTTTTCACCGTCGTGTTCAGCATGTCATCTTACCCCTACATCGAACATCTAATCAACTTCAAATAAAACTTTTGCTTCTAACAAATTTTCCGGTTTTGGCCGGATTCCGGGCGAACTACTTGTCCGGCGAGAAAATGGTTTTCACATCGTGTTCAGAATATCTTCTTACCCCATAATCGACTATCACATTAGCTGTTTCAAAATATTTGGTTTGCCCCTTAATTTCAACCCCCTCCCCCACCCCTAAATGTAGGGCTACAGAGCCCACCTACGAACTCGACCTTACTTTTGACCCAAAGAATCCTCACACCAAGTTTCATCAAAATATCTCATTCCCTTCGAGAGTTATCGTGCTCAGAGACGGACAGACGGACAACTTTTGAGATGTCATAGGTATCCGTCACTTACGTTTTGGGATCCCAAAAACCTATAATTTGTTAACTTCTTCCATACCGACTTCTTTGAGGCTGTTACGCCGACCTAAAAAGCTTACGTAGTTTTCCATACCGTAAATGTGTCTACGTAAATCCAGAGTTTAAATTATGTTAACTTTTAAACTGTATAACGTAACGGGTTAAGGCAACGTAGAAGAGGAAGAAGAAATTTAATAAAATAGATTTGTTTGATTACCTACCTTAGATGCACTTGCAAGCAATAAGGATGTTGTATCGCGATGAGTAGCTTGCTGACAATGGTGGTGCTATTTCCTGGCTATTGCTTCTGGGGCGCACCAGTCCTCTCTCCACGGCTGCCCGCGCCAGTCCTCGTACAGTCGATTTGTGAAACCCTCAGGTGTTTCGCTGGTGACAGTTAATTCAGACAGGCTGTTCCACAGGGGAACAGCTCGGTTGCCGAAGAAGTGCTGGCGAAAACGAGAATTAGGACCTTCAGAACAGCTTCCGGGAGTGGCCCCTAGTCCCTGAGTGGTTGTCAGGGGCAAAGAGGGAGGGGAGACAGTTAGAATATTGTTAAAAACTAGTAGCATGTCCCCTCTCTTCCGCCGATAAGTAAGTGTCGGAATCTTTACTTTCTGCAGTCGGTGTTCACAGGGTAGAACTCCAGTTTCCATTCACTTGACCAGTCAGCTAAAACCTAGAGTTTTGAGATCCTCTTGAAGGGGTTTCATAAAGGCATTGGTAATTAGCTTGCCAGTTTGTTCAGGAGGTACCTTGGATTTATGGGAACAACGCAATATGTTGCCTTTGATGAAAGCGACGATAAAGTCAGATGATAAAAGAAATTCCGCAATCTCACGATTACTCCAGTCTAAAAGGGTCGTTGCAGTAAGAGACCTTTACACTTTTCACCTGTTCATAAAGAGTCGGATCTGGCCCCTGGAAAAATGTTAAATATTGCATAATAATGTCGTTCTATCCGAAGACCGCACTGATCTTTCCGGTGCCAACAATGGTTCCATGGCAGCGACTCAAAAAAGTTGCGATTAGGAATAGAAGTGGTCCAAATCGGGAACTTAAATATATCGACATTCCATTATTCGTGATTTAAAACCCTCTTTCTTCTCTGATACGCTTTTGTTCCCTTGTGAGTGTAATAGGAGCGTTCTGGACATGTTTCAGGTCCCAAATCATTTCTAAGCGGCGCTTCCTGACAATTTCTTCTCGGATCGAAAATTGAAGACGGGCTTCAAAGGGGCAAGAAGTGCGATTTTTCGCAAAGTCGATAGGATGGAACCTATAGATAAGGTTTATGTAATTAATTGGAGGACTTCAGTTTCTGGTTGAAAACCAGTGTGGTGCCCGTAGCACTCAATGCAGTTACATATAAGAGGAAGTTGACGGATTCACTGCCGTTGGATTTGAAACGAATGAACCAAGGCTCTAAGAACAGTCCCCGGACCACGGGCTAGAGCGTGACTTGCCTAGAAACCGTCAAAGTTCCCTAAAGGCTGAGAGCCGACTAAATCCAGAAGATCACCCTCGGTCACAACCTTCTCCGAAATTTGAAATTATTGTTCAAACCTAAACTTTTAGCGGCCCTTCCGCTTTTGCTTCTTACAAACTCATCCATTTCTTAGGCGGAGAGTCAGAACGAGACAGGATTTATTCATATCTTATGTGGCAATATCTTCCGATTTGGGAAGAAGATAAAACAATAGAATACTTTCGAAGTTGTGTCAGAATCTTGTACTTGTGGCAAGATACAGACGGTGAGAGAAAGAATAGTCTATCTACGGCAGTATGATTCTGAAAAGTTAAACATACAGTAGCTTTATTGTACGAACTATAATAAACAATAAGTCACTATAAGCATATATTGTCAGTTTTCATCCGTCACAATGTCCACGATTTTAAGTTCAGCTAGCTGCGAACTCAGTATATCTTTCCATCTTTTCAACACTGAGCGACAGCCCTTCATCAGGTGGTCAAGGAATTTTTCAGCATTTATTTGAAGAAAAAATATTTAATTGGGACAGACCACAGCTTTAAAAAACAGATTTTGAGCGGACCTCATCTCCTTTCGCTTTTCCTATCTACTCCAAGAGCTCAAGAGCTTTTAGAGCTTTTAGTGCTTTTGATGTAAGAGCTACCACAAACCACAAATAGACGAGCTCTTCAGTTCCGCATTCTCTTTCCCTATCTATACTCTCGGTTTAGTTCAGTTTAGTCTAATCACAAAAGAAACACTGACATCATTTCATATTTTACTCTTCTAGCCACACCAGAAGGCTACCGCCTGACAATGGGTGGGTTCATTCAGATCGTTCTCAAGGAAACAAACAAACCAAATAGAAAAAGAAAAGGAAGGAGACAAGAAAAATTAAAATAAACGAGAAGAGGATAGCCGCAGAACTAAGAAACGAATACGAAGAAAAAGAAAAAAATCAAGCGAGCGAGCGAACGATTTCCATCATAATATGAAAACAAAAAATCATGTTTAGCCCTTGACTTCAATGCTAATAGGGTTCACGCAAAACCCTGCGACTAGCGAATTAGCGCACTTGAATAAGGCTCCAACTAGTTAGACTTGCTTCATTCTGTCAACGAATAAGTCTCCCACGTACTTTCCGTAATGTTAACTCGGTCAACAAACAGGGCTATGGAATTTTTGAACTTCAACAAATTTGGAACGATTTTGTTTTCTGCAAGATCTTGTGATTTTTTTTTTACTAAGGCAGCACTGATATTCCCGTCGGTCCGGGCACGCAAATGACATAACTAGGGCATCTGTACCACCCATGTAATTTCACATGAATCCGTGTATTTCATCACACTCACGCTTCCGGAAAAAACTGTTATATGTTCATTACCTGCATTATACATCCTGTACATATTGTTGTATGAATGTCTAAAAGCTGTATTGTGACAAAATTTATCTCGCACCACCTGTTAGTTCCTGAGTCTGATCAAGACCGTGGATCAAGTGCATCGCGCAGCGCACGTTCCTTTGGATGCGCGGACCTTTCGGAGACTGAAGAATTTTGCACAGTTCAGGAGCCTACTACCTTAGACTTCAGTGTTCTCCATGCTAGGTGACGAATTCCCACGGAGGGTGAATACCTCAGCGGTAACTTTCACGATTATTGGATAGCGTAAGAACAGACATATTGTAACTTGGCATTTGTTAAATAGCGTTTGCTTAGGAAGGACGATTATTCGGACTGCACAGAATATGGTTTTATCATAATCGAGTTTAGTTATGTTTGTGTTCATTACACAAATCACTAAAGTAGCAAAGCTAGCGTACCGACTATCACCTCGGGGGACAAATCAAGGGGTGTTAAACGATAAAGTAATATTGCTTCAGCTCAAGCTGACTGTGAATCATATTTGACAGTGCAAAACGGACGCCTCAGATCAATTTTCTTAGAGCTTTTCCGCAAGCTCATTTTCCAGCTTGAGCCTGAAGAGGACCCTTGCCAAGAAGGGCCGAAATATAGCTCTAATAAAATACAGCTGACGTATCAGTTCTGCACTGTCAAGTATGGTGTTAAAGCCCTGGTCACAAGCATGCCTAGCCAAGCACTAGATGCCTAGGTACGTGCCTAGCACCACCGATCACACCAATGCCTAGGCACAGATTTTGTGCCAGGCAAGGAGTTCTAGGGTGTAGAACTTGGTGCCTGTGGACGTGCCTACTGCCTAGGCACCTGTGTTTAGCTAGGTGTGCTTGTGAACGAGGCGTAAACGAGTCAGCGAAGATCCGCCGCTTGGGAAACTTTGTAGAGTAAAATGCGAGTTCAGATTGTCCAGCGTGTAGCTTCAGTGAAGTGAAACACTAGGAATGCTTGTCGTTCGGGAATTTTTCCGGAAAGAAATTAAATAGCCTACAAGATGTGATTCAGGTTGTCCAGCATGTAGCCAATTAAACATTGAAAATGCTTTTCCGTGTATATCTTCCAGGAAAGAAACGAAATACATAGTGTGATTCAGCTTGTCCAGTATGTAGCCTTTTATAGGAAGTAAAACACTGGAAATGCTTTTCGTCCGGTATACGTTCCGGAAATCAGTGATTACATCCGCATTACCCTCCCTCTTCGGATTTGGTAGCTTTATGCTTCTCGCGTACTTATTATTTTATCCTGTTAAGTTTCTTGCCCTGAAATTCTCATGCTTCTGTTTGTGTTTGTTTTAGCCGTTAATGGGTTATGAATCAATTACTCAGTTCACAAAAAAGGCATTTTCCATGCCTCTGGAATGGGTGACGCTTATGTTATTGCAGTCAATTTTTTTTTTTTTTAAATCTTACCTTATCCCTACAATCCCCTATAGGTAGGACGGATAATTGCAAAAGATGCTGGCAAACAAGTTTAACACTGTCAGCTCGTGGTTGAAACGGGAGTGGCAAATTAACAGCGGTTTAGTTGTTCGTCAAAAGAGTTGATTTCTCTCTTTAGTCTTCTAGCGAATCCCTATCAGCTTTTAATCAAAAGAAACAAAATAGTTCCACGCGAAAGTGCAAATTGTACGTTAATAGTCCATTCATTTTGAATCGTCTATCAGTGGAACAAAATACCCAAAATACCCCAAATATATCTTGCTTTGCTGATATGTCTTGCGCACGGGATTTACGTAGCATAACATGTGCTGTTTTATACGAAGAGTTAAAGTTTAACTGAAAAGGCATCTTAATTTTACGTCTGATTTTTACACTTAAATATTTTGACCCATCTAAGAGATTTTGTATTTTTGGGATCCCAAAACGTTAGTGACGGATACCTATGACATCGCAAAAGTTGTCCGTCTGTCCGTCTGTCTGTCTGTCCGTCTGTCTGTAAGCACGATAACTCTCGAAGGGATTGAGATATTTTGATGAAACTTGGTGGGAGGATTGGTTGGGTCAAAGTACAGGTCAAGTTCGAAGATGGGCTCTGTAGCCCTATATTTGAGGGTGGGGGAGGGGTTTCAAATTAAGGGGCAAAAAAATATTTTTTGAAAGCTGTTTAGATAGTTGATTTAGGGTAAAGAGACAAGCTGAATCCGAATATGAAAGTTATTTTCTCGCCGGACTAGTAGTTCGCCCGGAATCCGGC
The DNA here is from genome assembly GCA_023053555.1 of Branchinecta lindahli. Taxonomy (NCBI): domain Eukaryota; kingdom Metazoa; phylum Arthropoda; class Branchiopoda; order Anostraca; family Branchinectidae; genus Branchinecta; species Branchinecta lindahli. Next base: position 13,359,392 of record JAKZAO010000001.1, read on the forward strand.
GAAAACCGGAAAATTTGTTAAAAGCAAAATTTGTATTTGAAGTTGATTAGATGTTCGATTTAGGGGTAAGAAGACATGCTGAACACGATGGTGAAAACCATTTTCTCGCCGGACAAGTAGCTAGCCCGGAATCCGGCCGAAATCGGAAAATTTGTTAAAAGCAAAAGTTTTACTTGAAGTTGATTAGATGTTCGATTTAGGGGTAAGAAGACATGCTGAACACGATGGTGAAAACCATTTTCTCGCCGGACAAGTAGTTCGCCCGGAATCCGGCCGAAACCGGAAAATTTGTTAAAAGTAAAATTTGTATTTGAAGTTGATTAGATGAAAGATCTGAGGGTAAGAAGAGACGGTGAATCTGTATATGACAATCATTTTTTACCCGGACATATAGCTCGTCCGGAATCCGGTGAAACCGGATTTTTTTTAAGTTAAAGTTTTATTTGAAGTTGATTAGATGTTACGTACTCATGTCCGATGTGTGGTAGCATGGATGAGAATTTAAAACATTTATTGTGTGAATGCGAAAGTCTGAGTGAACTTAGGCTAGAAATTTTTGGAGTGAATGGAAGGGGAATGGATGAAGAATGGATGTGTGGTGTAATGGGGAATAATTGTTTTGGAAATATAAAACAGTTGGTGAGGTTCCTTAGGGTAGCCCTAGCCCACAGGGATAGGTGCTTATAGGAGTTAATATTTTGCGTGTGTATGTTGATGTTTCTTGTGTGTTTTTTTTCTATATGTATTTGCCATGGCCGTTGGCTCTTAGCGCAAATAAAATCTTATCTTATCTTATCTTATCTATAGGGATAAGGAGATGCGCTGAATTCGTTTCTGAACTATCTTTTCTTGGCTGGACAAGTAGTTCGCTCGGAATTCGGCGGAAGTAAAGCAGGAAGTAAAGCGGAAGTAAAGCAGGAAGTTTCAATCAGTATCGTCAAAACAGATATGGCTTATAAGGGTATATCTGAACTTGATTTTCTCAGATGATTAGCCTGGCGAAGACTGGATCTGGTTTTAAAAGCTAATGAGATAGTCGATTTAGGGGTAGGCAGACCTGCTGAGTCCGTATATGACAATCATTTTCTACCTGGACATATCCTTCGACCGGAATCCGGCTGAAACCAGAAATTTGATAGTAGTATAGCCTAAGGCAGGAAGTTCTGATCAATTTCGTCAACGCCATTGACCTTAATGTGTTTCTAAGTTTTAATGTTAAAAATGTTCATGTAGTCTGTCGAAGACTGGATATCTACAAGACCCAATTGTCTGGATCAAATGTTAAGTTTTTGGGATCCCATCGAAATCTTTGATCTTGTTTCACTCGAAGCTCTAGTAGGCCTAATGCCGTTCAGAATATGCCCTACTTGCACGACAACCTAAAATTCATTCAGGCGCGAAGAAGTTGAAATTCAAAAAGCCTGTATTTCAAGGATTAAAGACGGTAAGCCCAGAAAGCCTCGGCTTCAGAAAGTAGGAAAATGCTGTTAAGATATGTCTTGCAATGAACCTGACAGTTTTGTTTTATTTTTCGGCAATGGCTTACCTTAGTAGTCGGTCAATATTCCAAGGTAGGTAGGTAGGTTTTATTTTTAACCAAAATATAAACATGAAATAAAATGACAAGACTAATATACTATTGCAGCAAAAAGGAAGTCCTAAGGACTTGTGCTGCAATTTCCTATTACTACTTGTATCTAATAAATAAATATCTAAACACAACAGCTTACAATTATCCACCTAGCCTGTGACTTATATATAAGAAAAAAAAGTAAAAAAACATGAACACTATGTATCAAAACTCCTTATTATTTATTCTTTACCAGTTTCAGCCCCCCGCCCCGAACAACTGTGAACAAAATAACACCCAAGACCACCCGCCCTTCAACACCTATTAGTTAAATGGAATGTTTTCAATTTCTTTTTAAACCCGTATAAAGTGACAGACTCCCTGATGCTAGCCGGTTGGGACAGGTATATAGAGGTACCACGAATCCGAAAGAATAAGTTTATTCGATGGAATCGACTAGTTGTGGATAGCGGACAAACGGATTAACGCATCTCAACCATATTGTATGTGTCATTGGATCTAGGATGTAAGAATTGGCTGTAGTTATTAATTGGTATTATATATCTGTATTTTAAAGCTGTTCAGCCATATACGGAACATTCGTAAATAAAAAAATCGTTCTCGCTTTTTCTCACCTTGATAACTTTATAACACCTGTAAACTTTCTGTTAAAGGTCATCTGAATGAAGTCTAACACCCTAAATTGCCACTTTTACATACTGCTTACCGTTTATCTCTCGAGAACCGGACTAAAATCGGATGAAGTTTCACCGTGCTATAATTTTCAGCCTTTTTTCCGACTTGCCTTGATCGTAACGCTCGCCGTAACAGTTGTAACAGTCCATGCGTAACAGTTCATGTTGTAACAGTCCACGCTGTAACAGTTCATGCGTTTATCCATCCATGCGCTGTTTATCCATCCATGCGTTATCAACGTACGTTTATCCATGCGATAATGACAGTTTAAATATTGGCGCTAAATTTGTCTTGGGAGGTCGTAACGAATCGCCATAGGGAGACTTGGAACTTCAAGAGTGGATAGCGCCGAAATCACGGAGCGAAAAAATTCTTCTTCTCTGTACCGGTACTGTGAAGGACGATCTGAGGGGTTCATGGAAGTATGGTAGGATCGTTCAGGTGTCCTTTAAACTAATCACTTTTTCAACCATATTTCCAAAAACAAACAATACAGACCCAAGTGACGTAGACCTGAGGATACCTAGAAGTCGCTCGTCCCCCCATTTTGAAAAAAGCACCCCTGAATCCTTTTATTAGAAAGCTCCTTACAACTCAAAAGTACATGGCCCAGCCCCTCATCACTCAAACTACAAAAATGACAAGTTTTAAACTTATGTAGCTTTACGGGGCCCGAAAAAGTTTGGAAAACCTTGAAAATGTTTGAGGCATTTAAAGCTTCGAGAATGGCAGGCTGTGACTGAATAAATGCCAACAGAGAAGTGTTATAAGATTTGTGATTGTTGTTAGAAACTCTTTATCTAGATTAGTATCGGTGATTCGAACCTTGCTTATTCGAGGAACGCCTAAAGTGCGGGAGAGGGGAAAGGGAAGGCGCTCTTAGGATTTATCGGCTCATCCGTCTCACTCCCCCCATATTTCGATTTGTCGTAATGATCACTAGCTCGCTTAGGGATGATAATATATACTAAACGCGCGTAAGCTATAAGGTTAGGGTGTACGAGTTTTCCCATTTTCGGGGGAACAACAGCAGAAAGGAAGCGGATTTCTCTCCAGTCGGAAACGTTGTTCTTGTAGGGAAAATTGCGAAAATATGGTTCTAAATATAGATATTTGTTATTTCTTCCTCGGTTCTCGGATTTCCATTTTGTTTTTCAGCCTCTGTGTTGATTTTTGAAGAATAATTAGGGTTAGAAGAAATAAGCATAAGAGGAAACCGCGATCAAAATACAACGCGATAAATGGGTAATTGTTAATGGTGTAAAACGGGACATGGTCTAACCTTAGGACGCACTAATCAGTGAGTTGAACTAATCAGTTAGTTGAATAATTGAGTCACCGTAATAAGTGGATAATAATTGGTGTTTAGGGCGAACATTTTCCGGCTCGATTTTGTTTTTTTTCTGTTTTTGTTTCTCAGATCTTGCGGATCCAATACAGTATCGAAAGCTCGGTGTAATTTGTTGTTATTTCTTTTTGTTTTGCTGCAGTAGGCTATTCTTTTTTCATTGCGTAATGAAAATTCATCGCCATCAACATACCTTGCCATCTCTTCATAGCTAAAGCACTTGTAGTGGTCATCCAGAGCGGCCAAGGTGCAGCCAAGAAAATTCCCTCCTTAACCTCGCTTGAATGTGTACTGTCCCGCAATTCGTGGAACTGGAACATGTACTTTCAAAGCACGCATGTTCCAGTATTCAAAATTATCTGAATAGTGTAAAACTTGGCAAAACTGAGAAAACCGGTTTTACGCATCAATAGCATGAAACTCGAACAGTCGTCGGGAGCATAATGCACATGGAAACTAGTGAGTTGTGATAAATGCAAAGATTAGTGAGGTGTGGTTAGTGGGTTCAGAATGTTACATATGGAATGCGGGTCTCCGGGTTTAAGAAGAAATGAATGCAGTTACGGAAGTAGGTTGCCTTAGCATTATAGGTACGACGAGTCCTTTAAGGTTGTACAAAGAGAAGAAATGTTCAAATAGAATGACTGTCAATTTCCCTTGTCATCTGAGTGCACTAGCTCTTCTATCTAGTTTTGTTTTCTTCTCTTCGTCGCGATAGCTTCCGCCAGTCATGAGGCAGAAATAAAAATAAAATAAAAGTTAGGTCTTTACTTCAGCTCTCATGGTTACTAGTGTTGTGCTTTAGTACTCTTGTTATCTGAGTGCACTGGCTCTTCTATCTAGTTTTGTTTTCTTCTCTTCGTCGCGATACCTTCCGCCAGTCATGAGGCAGAAATAAAAATAAAATAAAAGTTAGGTCTTTACTTCAGCTCTCATGGTTACTAGTGTTGTGCTTTAGTAATGACCTTCGGATAGCGAAATACACTTCGTAGCTAAAACTTGTTTTACTGCTTACTAGATTACACAACTTTGATTTTGTTAGACTTCTGGGACCATATATTATTTCAAGTTTTCTTCAACCTTCAGTGGAGGTCTGTTCGTTTTGAATGGGACGGTTGATTGATCTTATCATTTTATTTCAGGCCGCCTGTCGGCATGACGTTTCCTGGCGAAAACGACAAAATATGAATGCCAAAACGTCAAGACGGAATGGATGCTTTGAACGAAACCGGTATGTATGATATCCCACAGTTTGACTTGTCTAGACGTGGAGATGCTTATAATGAAAATGTAAAAATGGAGCTTAGGCTTTGTTGACGCTACCACGAATGTAAACTTGTGAACAGCCCATGCAAAACGGTGGTTAGGGTTTGCGATACGCTTGGGCACCCAGACCCACAAAATAAGAGTTATACTTGGTTTTGTGAATTTCGGTCGATATTTCCTACACCGTCAGAAGTTTCAAAACAGATAACACAAGGATGCGCAGTTCCAACAGACAACACCTGGGATGTAATCTTTTATGAATTTGGAAACGTTACGCATTAAATGTTATGCATACAAATAATTACCAGGAAGAGCCGAAAAAATATCAGCTGAATTTGTATTTGTCGTCATGAAATCGGAAATGTCCAGATTTCCTCGCTGAATATCGGCTAGGCTTACGCGACGTGTCATATTCGTTACGTATTCCATTTCAGAGCTGCCATGTGGTTTAGTTCCTATTAGTCCCTCAATGATCATAACCATCGTCAAAATTTAACTAAAATTCTGCTAAGATAGCTTCTGATTGTATACCTTCAGCAAAAAAGGTGCGAACCTCCCTGACGATGAAAATTTTGCAGCACCCTCAATTCAATGAATTAAACCTTGTATTTTGTACCATCTCTATGTGATGGATGTTGATAATGAGGCGAGGGAGCAAACATAGACTAATTCGCTTGGAACGCTGAACTGGGATTGGATACTTATATTATACTTACATTGGATACTTATATCCCAATTGCATACTTATATTGCGGATGGTCCTAAACCATTTGTCGTGGGGCGATCTTTGCCATGGAGTTTTAACGTGTAATTTGGTATTTTGTACACGGTATCGGTCAGTTCTAAAGGAACAAAACATTGTCCTAAAAAATTATATAGTAGGCTACGACCTCTCTACCACTTAAAATTTACGATGGGCATAACTGTTGAGATAACATCTTCACACCAAATTCACAGGCTTGTCCGCCGTCTCGTCAAATAAAGTTGTGAAGTGCTTATAAGTTCGGCTAAGTGTGTCATGAATGCATCCCACCAGCGCTGTGTTTATACAAATCAAAGTCATCGTAAATCTTGTTTAGGAGGCGTTTGGAGGTCTCAAATCGTATTGGAGTTGGAGTTCATTGCCGATAATGGCGTCGAGATCGATTTTTAGTGCTTTTCTTGTCCTGTGAGCCGACGCTAACTGAGGGTTAAAGGAGTTCAGTCGGAAGTATTCTTGCATTTAGGATGTGAAGACCACCAGATTCTTGACTTCAAAACGATCCTATTAAGTAATGGTGCTGCTCGGAAGCGCCCTTATGGGCAAACTCAAAGCTTGTACATAGATAAAAAGTAAGAAAAACATAGATCAGAGGTTAAATCCTATAAAAAACGATCGAGTTCGTAGTTGGGCTTCGTGGCCCTATGTTCATGGGTGAGGGAGGGGTTCAAATTAAGGGGCGAATAAATTTTTTTCGAAAAGCCAATAAGATAGTCTATTTAGGGGTAAGGAGGCAGCTGAATCCGTGTATGAAAATTGTATTCTCCCGGACATATAGTTTGCCCGGAATCCGGCCGAAACCGAAAAATTTGTTGGCGCGATTCGGAAGCGCCCTTATGGGCAAACTCAAAGCTAGTAGGATACGTGGATAAAAAAGTAAAAAAATGCAGCATGTTGTTTGGCAGTATCTACTTCTCTCAATAAGTTATGAAGAAAGGGCGTGTCCAGGAACCTATGGTCAGGGCCGTACCCAGAGGGTGGTAGGGGGGTTCAACCCCCGTCTCCCCCCTGCTTATGGTGTATTTAGCTAGACCCACTGTATAATTTATGAGCGGGCGGGATTGACTGACTTGACGGGATTGAATCTTGGAACGTTGACAAATCTCGTGCTCTAGATATACATTTTGGGTCTTGGAAATGCTCAGACTCGAGTTAAATTTGAGGGTTGGTAAGAGAAGATGTCCTCGATGATCCGTTAATGTGCCCGAACCGCATACGACCACGGTGGGGGGGGGGGGGCTATTGGGATGAGACTTGGGCGGTACAAAGTTTGTATCCTGGCCAGATGCGACCTCGTCTGGGGGGGTTGGAATGGGGGTGTCGGACATTCAGCCTCCCGGAAATTCTCAGATTTGAGTGAAACTTGACGGGTGGTACGAGCAGATGACATACAGCAACGGTGGGCGAGCGGGAGGGGGGGGGGTGTGACTTCCTAGTTAACTTTCTTGTACCACATATTCCTAACAAGTGCCATGTGATCTCGTCGCTCTTAATTTTATATACGAAGAGATGGTGTTTAAAGTTTAACCGATTAGGGCCGAGATAGAACAATATAGTGACCCAATGAAAATGCATTACTTCGTTGCTCCTTTACTCACGAATTATCAGTTGTCATATAGTGATATTTCCCTGTCGAGCTTGTGGTACCTCTATGCGCTTGTACCTGTCTTGTATGCTTGACGAAAACGATTTACGAGAAATAAGTGAACAGGTTAAGCCCTGAGATAGCCTACATCAGTGACAGAACAGGACCGGATTCGGGCTCTGGGGGGAGTTGGAGGGCGGTCCGGAATTCCGGTGATCGCGATTTAAGGTACTCACAGATGTGCTAGAACAAAGAAACTTGGCTTGAACATTAGAGACTTGACAGGATTGGCTTAGCCGACCATATCCGACCATCCCTTAAAGTACTCATCCTAACTGCAAAGTACAAAATAAACTTTTTAGCAAAATATACAATTTCATGATCTCCGTGAGCCCGTGATCATTTTGTCTCGAGGATTTTGCTTAGAAATGAATTTCTAGCACCCTTAAAGTGCGCTTCTTAACCAAAAGGTTAAAAAAAATACTATTGACGAAACCATATATATTCATGATCCTAAAGGGTCCAGGATAAGTTTTGCCTTAAAGTTTAACTGAAAAGCAAATTTATTTTGTATCATTTAACTGACTACATTGTATTATTTTGATTGTGTTAAGAGATTTCTTTTATTTCCACTATTTGCTCTAGTATGATGTTCAGAACATCTACGGCCGTCCTCACAACGCAGAATTCTACTATGTCGCAGAAAAACTGAATCTCAATACAAACGCGGTTTTTCAGTGGTCAGTGATCAGCTCAAGGAAGGGGGCTTACTGCGTGAACACTTATTTTTCGTAAATCTTTTTCGTCAAGCAAACAACACAGACGCAAGCAGATAGAGGTATTTCAAATCACAAGGAAATTCCTCTATTTGAAAATCGATTATTCGTGAATAGCTAAAGAACGAAGTAACGCATTTTCATCGGGTCTTCAAGCCTTTTTAAGTGAATAAGTCATGGGTACCTAGATTGTGCTATTACATTCCTTTTCGGTTAAACTTTAAGGGGTTTGATTACAGATCAGTTTCTAGCGCCCTTAAAGTACGCATCATCACAGCCAAGTTTTTACCAAACAATATATTCTAGTGATTTCCAGGGCCATATGCATGATCATTCGTATCCCAAGGTTTTTGCTTGCAAATTATTATTATTATTGTTTTATTTCCCAAAAAACACGCAAGGTGCTAACATGGAGTAATGACAAAAGAACAAAAGGAAAAAGAAGAAAAAAAAATACATACACTTCTATCTCACAACAAAAAAGCACTCAGTAAACTATTTTCACGATCTAGAGTATTCATAAAACGAGACCGACGTTCTTCAATAACAACAAATGGTTGCGCTATGCCAAAACTAAACACAAGTCGTCGATTGCTCTTCCATAGAGGGATACCTAAAAGGAACTTCGCATAACGGAAATACAGTCGGCGAATAGCTGTTTTTTGAGTTTGACTAAACATAATCACAACATATAAAAATAATCACAACAAACCCTCGAATTGGCCAATTCCTACTTTCATCCTCTGTCCCAGCCTTGCAAGTGCCATATGAGCTTCTGGATCTTGTTTGTTTTACCATCAATGGTATATGCTATAGCGGGGATGCACATATTCGCGATATTCTGGCCTTGCGAGTATGGTATAAACAGACGAAAACGAACTAAGTACATTCTTTATAGGTCTTCCTGAGGACGCGCTCGACGAAATCAGCAGACATGCCGAGTTTGACGTCTCAGAGGCGGATCCTGACACATTTTTGGAATTCCTTAATTGCTACTTCCAGTTTGAAGCTGAGCCTTACCCGAGTGAGAATGAGGGATTGTCTTGCAACCGAACTTTTGACAAAGTGCAATGCTGGCCTACAACCCCAGCTGGAACTGTTTCTGTACTTCCGTGCGTAAGGGAGCTACGTGGCGTCATCTACGACTCATCAAGTAAGTACAGTACCCTCCCACACAAAAAGCGTTGTCGCACGACAATCCCAGATTGTAATCCAAGATAACTGATTCATCAGAGAAACAGCAAATCGACTATCTTAGATTATAAAACGTCAATCCGACGATCTTGAATCCTGAATCTCACTCTGTTGCAGGATCCGGATTGTCAGATTGTCAAAGAAAACGATTTTTCATAATCTGGATTGTCAGGGAAAACGCATTTCGGAGAATCCGGATTGTGAATCGACAATCTAGATTGTCGCAGAAAAACGCCTAAAATCTGGGGTGAAAAGTCCGTCGGATGGGCTCGCATCTCACATTCAAGGATTCCCACACGGATATTTTAGTCAACTTTGTAATTTGAAGGCTTTTTCTCGTGACTGGCTAAACTGTGAAATTTCTCCGACAAGAAACGTCCTCAGAGAAACATCCACTATTACTGTTCCCAAGGTGAAACTGTCCCTGGCAAAAAAGGTGCCTACTAAAAAGTCCTCACGAAAACACGGCCCGACCTAATATTGTTCCCAGAAAGAAATGACCCCAACCACAGATTTACTCATTACCTTTTGTTTTTCAGACACACTACCTGAATAGAGCACAACAGATTTTTACATTTCGGGTTTAGAACATGGCCTCACAGGAAAATAGATATGTTACTAGTGGTCTAGGGCATGGGTGGTTTTCCTAAATCTCGAGTTTCCACTGTCCTTTCCTGTACGATATGATTTGCTCTCTCCCTAATCTCATATTCCCGTGAAGTGGTCTTCTTACTTCAAAATAATCTGCCATGAGAAAATGCTGGTTCGACAAAAAGCTTGAAATCCAAAAATGGCCATTACTGTTAGACTTTTTGGGATCCCAAAACGTAAGTGATGGGATACCTATGACTTCGTAAAAGTTGTCCGTCTGTCTTGCAGCACGATAACTCTCGAAAGGAATGAAATGTTTTGTTCAAAGTTGGTATGAGGATTCTTTGGTTCAAATGACAGTACAAGTCGAGCTCGTAGATAAGCTCTGTGTCCCTATATTTAGGGTCGGGGGATCAAATTAAGTGGCGAAAAAAAAGTTTTGAAAGCTAATAAGATATCGATTTAGGGGTAAGGAGACATGCTTCTCTGGCCGGAAAAATAGTTCGGCCGGAATCCGGCCAGTACCGGAAAATGTCGACTACTGAAATTGTGTTAAGCTCCTAGTCAGACAGAGAAGGTTAGCTCAACCGTAAAAGCGTCCGGCTGCAGATAGAGAGGTTCTTGGTTTGCCTCTCGGTGTCACCAGCTGTTTCGGTCTGCATACATTTTACGAAGTTCTAGAGCTGGTAGGCTTCGATTAAAGAGACTACATAAAATACATCCTGAACCCATATCCTGAACTTCATTTTCCTGCCTGAAAAGAAGTTCGCCCGGAAGACAGCTAAAACAAGGAATTTTGTCAAAGTAGACATGAAATATAGGGGTAAGCATACATGCTGAATCCATCTGTGAACTTGGTTTTCTCAGCTGATTAGCTGTTTGGACGTAATTTGTAAAAAAAAAAGACCATGACGGTATCATTTTGGCACATTTTCAAGCGGTTGATTAGGAATGAAGTAACATGTGTTTAACTGAAAAGCCAACTTATTTTTGTGTCATTTAATTCAGTACACTTAATTATTTGGATTCTGCAAAGGGATTTTTTTTATTTTCCACTATCGGCACTAGTTATGACGTTCAGAGTATCTGCGGCCGTCCCCACAGCGTAAATTCTACTATGACGCGGGAAATTTTAATCTCAAAACAAACGCGACTTTTCAGTGGGCAGTGGTGAGATTGGTGAAGATCGCTTAGTGCCTGAACATTTTTTTTTATAAATCTTTCTCGCAAGGCATACAAAAAAAAAAACAAGAGCATAGAGGTGCCATAAATCACACGGAAATTCCACTATTTGAAAATCGACTGTTCGTGAATAGCGGAACAAGGAAGTAACGCATTTTCAGCGGGTCTTCAAGCCAATTTAAGTGAAAAGTGATGGGTAAGTAGATTGTCCTATCCCAGCCCTTTTCGGTTAAACTTTAAGGGACCTGGCGAAGAACGGAAATCTACAAAATCCGATTTTCTTGATCATGAAGTCCAGTAAATGTAAAATTTTTGCGATCCCGTCGAAACTTTTGGTCTTGTTATTAGTTGATTCTGATTTAGCTGGAGCCGCAGGGTCTCCCTGGGTATTTTTGTTTTTGTTAAACGACTGAAATCGTCTTTCCTAATCGTAAATCATGGTGATGCTTCGTTGACCCCAGTCCCAAAATTCAAGTGCAATCGATCATCGGAATGGCAGGTGTATGTCAATCACAACTCAGACTTGAGGTCAAATCTGGATCATGTCACTGCGTGAGGCTTGTAATTATTCGAAAAGAAAACCTAATGATCGAAAATATATATAAAAACCCTATTTATTTGGAGATTGAGGAACTAAGCCGTTCAGGAGATCTCAAAATAGTGGTGTTGTATCAAATTGTTGACATGGTCTTGGTAGTCAGGCAAAGGTTAATCCGATGTTATTTCGACGCCACAGGATGTTGCATATTAGTCGCTGCCCATATTGATCAATCTGATAATTCGTGTTAACTCGGTAGCCTTTTCCTAGTTCCTGTGGTATGTGTAGTCGGATTTTTGCAGTTGTATGCGAGTTTCCTCCTTCGATCCAAAATTGTTGAAGCATTGCATGTTGGTTTCCACATAGTGACGCGAATTGCACGTCAGAAATCTTATCAGTCTGTGTACGCACGTAGCTTTAACTAGTGCGCGGGCGTTACCCGGTGTTACGCAGGTGGGCTTCGGCTTTTCCTGAAGGAACAATCCGTTTTAGGTCCATCACCTCCATGAAAATGAACATCTCAAAGACAACCCACAAAGTTTACATCGGTACCGCGTTGACATGATATGACATAGACATAGACATTTTTTTAATTTCTTTCAAAACATATAAATTAAACAAACAATTTACCATTAACTGCCACTTTTGAGACAAAAGAATCCTGATTGTGGCCGCAATTCTAACCACCATGAGTCCGCTAGATCATTCCTTCATTTCTTCGTTGACATGATATACATCCAGTGCCTGACGGTGAGCACCCAGTCTTCAGTCACATTTATAGGCTTATCAGCGTGTTTTTCATCTGACCTGGAGCTTTCAGTTTCCTAACCGGGAAAATTTCTCAAGGTTGCGGGGACTTGTTTAGTTTGGACTTTGTTTAATCAGCTAGGTACGCAGGCAGCTAGTGTATATAGGTATCTCCAAACGGTGTCCGGCCCATTACCGGCTAATCTTCAGGCAATGTCGGCGATATGAGTTGTACCGGTCGGTGATAGCAGGCGACTTGGGACACTGTCCTTTTTGGGAGTGGCGACAGTAGCGTTCAATCCCAATGTGGCGCGGAAACCGTCTGTCCGTACCGGAAGCTGGCCAGCGCGAAGGCGCGTCTCATACGCTACCTGCCGAACACGTGGCCGCCTGTGTTATAAGCATAGAATCTATCGAAGAAGGAGCTATTTACGGCCAGCGTGTTATAAACAGCAAGCACGTTCTACGCCTTCAAATCGGAAATAGCGAAAAAAATTGTCGCTTTTTAGAGCAGCTTCCATCCCAGATCGGCCACTGGCCGCGAGCGAAGCGACTACCTGTCGCTACCTGTTATCAGCTACTTGTCGGAAAAATATTGTGCAGAGGACCCTTTAAGCTCAAGTCAGGTAGGCTAATTCCATGAAAAACTCCTTCGATGAAATGATTCAGTTAAATACGCAATTCATTTCTTGCGGCGATAAAACTCTGCCGTGTAAAGCGATTCTGGAAGCCTGCCAGAAGAATGTTTTGTTTCCTTCACATTTTTTAGGGGTTTAAGGAGTGAGACATGGCTAGCTGCTTTCTTTATTATCTGGGATAAGTCCCCTTCCTTCGAGGCATGGCTTTGAGACTAAGTGCTTTCCTCTTTGCCATAAAGCGATTTATTCGCCAGAGGTCCTAAATAGAATCCACTGGATTGCACAGAGACGTTATCTACGAGTCCGAGACGCTGATGGGGACATTCAAGCTTCCGGATTAGTTTAGTCCTTCGGTTTTTCTCAGTATCTTTCTTCTCTTTCTGTGGCGTTCGAGCAGGGGTGGAAGCTCCACAGTATGGATTAGAAAAAGTTGGTCAGCTTGTTTATTATGTTGATGTAGAGGCAGAAGCATTCGACGCGAATACAACTTCTGTCAGTTTTTTGGCTTGGACCCCAGCCTGCTGCCGTTTTTCATTTGTATATTTCCGGATTAACCTGATTTTGACCGAACTGTCCCGGGGCAAGAACTAATAAAATGTCCCACCCAAACGTTGAGGCACCAAGCCCATCTACGATCTTGATCCCACTCTTAACCTAAAGAATCCCCGCACCAGATTTCAATAAGATATATCGATCCGTTCGTAAATGACTGTGATCATAGACAGACAGATTGATAAATGTGCGATGTCGTAGGTGTCCCTCTCTTTCTTTTGGGATCCAAAAATTGACAGAAAGACTTAACTCTTATTATTATGGACATCAGACCCCTTTTTGAGTTTCTGCCAAGGCGAACGAAATTTCCCCCTTTGCTGTTGCAAGAATGCCAACCGGAACCAAGTAGACGCTTGTGAAAAATGATCTTTAGCATAGATCTAAGGAAGTTCGGAATTCCGACTCAGCAGAAGCAGCGGTCCTTTCATCCTCTTGGACGTTCCGATTTGATTGAATTATAAATTACAACCTAGACAAAGTCAACCTGTCGAACTGCGTAAGTCAGTACGGTGATGACAGCTAATTAGGGACATCCTGGTTCCGCGGGACGTTGGTAAAAAGACAGCGGTATGGATAGACGCTGCTTCAGTCCTGACGCTGTTATCATGCTGGTTTATCTCATATAAATTAATTTTTCGACAGCCATGCCTTTCCTAATGATGAGGATTTTTTAATTCTTCAACAGCCATGCCTTTCCTAATGAACAAGACCAAATGTTTCGATGGCATCCCAAAAATTTCCTACCTGATCCAGACAATTGGATCTTGTAGATACCCGGTCTTTGCCAGACTCCTTGGAAGTTTTTACTATTAAATTTGGAAACAGATTAAGGCCAATGGCTATATCTTAGAAAACCAAGTTCAGATATGCATTCAGCGTTTGTTTACCCCTATTCGTCATCTATACTTTGAGAAATTGATCAAAACTTCCACCTGCCTTACTTCTGCCAAATTTCCGGTTTCTGCCGGATTCTGGGCGAACTTCTTGTTCGTAAGAAAAAGCTCAAAAACAAATTCAGCATATCTCCTTACCCCTACATCGAACCTCTAATCAATTTCAGATAAAACTTTTACTTGTTTCAGCCGGATTCCGGGCGAACTATATGTCGAGTAGAAAAGGATTGTCATAAATGGATTCAGCATGTCTTCTTACACCTGAATCGAACATCTAATCAAGTTCAAATAAAACTTTTACTTTATACAAATTTTCCATTTTTGGCCGGAGTCCGGGAGAACTACTTGTCCGGCAAGAAAATAATTTTCATATTCGGATGCAGCATGTCACCTTACCCTGAAATGGACAATCTGATTAGTTTTTAAAAAATATTATTTTCGTCCCTTAATTTGAAACCCCTCCCCCACCCGTAAATATAGTGCTACAGAGCCCATCTTCGATCTTGACCTGTACTTTGACCCAAAGAGTCCTCATGCCTAATTTGAACAAAATAGCTCAACCCCTTCGAGAGTTATCGTGCTAACAGACGGACAGACGGGGAACTTTTGCGAAGTCATAGATATCCCTCCACTTACGTTTTGGGATCCCAAAAAGCAGTAGCAGACCTTCCCTACTTACAAAAATTTCACTTGCTTTCTATGCTGGCTCAATTTATCGCATCTTCTTCTCCTCGCTCTACTCGTAGGCCTCAAATATACACACCGGTTCTCTTACTGGAAAGTAAAATATTCCGCATGTTTGTTTCCACGGTTTGGCAAAGGCCTGGTGTGTGCTTTGATTGTTTCCTTGCTGACACTGTGAAGAGCGTCAATCCTCAGACTAATCTCAATGTGTAGTTAGAATTTTCATCGTTTTCCACGCTCTTATAACCATTCGCCTGTTGTAATTAAAAGAGATATATTAAGCAACACATCTGGGGGATTTGACGGCTAAGCTATAATAATAATTCACTTTATTTCCTTAATAGCTTACAAAATCAGCTAGCGTTGGATGTAGGTGGAATGTTTTCGAGTTACTCGGTAATGCTCTACAGGTATTGACATTGGCTCTTAAAGTTTAACTGAAAAGGCAGCTTATTTTTACATCTGATATTTGAATACACTGAAATATTTTGACTCGTCTAAGGGATTCAACCAGGGCTCTTGTGGCCTAATAACGTGCAGAGTGTGCGCTGCTTGCACGATAACCCAAAATTCGTCCAGACGCGGAGAATTTGAATTTCAACCAAGTCCTGCATTTCCAGGGTGAAAGGCTAAACTCGGAAAAGTTACGCCTGTAGAAAGTACGAAAATAATGTTAAGATATGTCTTGCAAGGAATCTGACATTTAATTTTATTTTTCGGCAATGGCTTACGTTTGTAGTTGATTATATCACACTAAGAAATAGACTCAGTTTAGCAAACTTAACAATCTCTCACTTGGAAAGCCAAAACACATGGTATAAATATTTCTATTATTTTTTTACTACGTTATTGGTATACAAATTCTTTTCTGCGCACTAAAGTGGATGGAAAGATTTCCGATTTTAGAATCCCTATAAAACGCGGTGTTCGACAGGGTGCGGTTCTCTCACCATCCATTTTTAAAATGTGCATCTCTAACATCCTTTCTTCTTTACCTACTACTTGTATTATTAATTCCGTTAACATCTCTTATATTGCTTATGCCGACGATATTCTGCTTATAAGTCGAAGCAAGACCGGATTGAAGAAGTCAGTTTCTTTTGTTTCTGCTGCGTTCGACCGGATCGGTCTGGCTCTGAACATTAACAAATGCGAATATATATCTTTCAATTCACCTAACCAAGAGCCGCTTGTGCTCCCAACTAAGTCTATCCCCCTTGTCACATCTCTTCGGTGGTTGGGCATTCACATTACTAACAGCCTCAAATCGTTCCGGTCTCAGTCAGTTAATGATGCAAAAAGAAAGATTCAGGTATCATACTCGAAGATCGTTGCTAATCGTGGGAAATACAATAAAAAAGCACTTGGTAAACTTTACAGCAGTTTCACTGATCATTCTGTTTTATTTCTTTCTGGCCTGTCCCCAGTTTTAAAGAAAAAAGATTATCATTCCCTCCGTTCTTGCTATTACCGATATGCAAAATTCCTTCTTTTCAAACCCCCCTGGTACAAAAACAGACATCTGATTTCCCGTTTCAAGCTTCCGGATATATCGTTGAAACTTTCGGCCCTAAGTAAAAAACTTTCAACAACGTCCCATCTCATGCTCCCCGCGCATCACGGCCTGTCCATTCTTCTTTTGTGAATTTTAGTGTTTCTTAGTGTTTTGTTCAGTTTTTTGTTCTTTTTCATTGTTGTACTCCGCTATTCTGTCTTTTCATCGGGTTATAAAATAAATAAATAAAGATTTTCAGCACGAAGCCTACGAAAATGTTGTTACTATTGCTCAGCAGGGGCGTCACTATGGGGGGGGGAGGGGGACTTCCCCCCAAAGGTCCTGAGAAAGTACTTTCGTCGGGCGAAGCCCGGCGAAAGTTCACTTGTTTGTCGGCGCGAAGCGCCGGCGAACACAGAAGAAATTAAATTTTGTATGCTTTTGTCGGTCGTCGGTTGACTCGTCGGCGCATCAGGTTATTTTATACGCAAGAAATAAAACCCTGCAAATATTTGTCGGGCAAAACACTGAAGAAATCGCAATCTGCAAGCTTTTGTCGGCTTCTCTTCGGCACATTCGTCGGTTCTTTTTATACATACGGAATACTGAAGAAATAAAATTTTGTATGCTTTTGTCGGGCTTCGGTCGAATTGTCGGCACATAGGTTCTATTTATACGTAAGGAATCAAATTCTGCAGGCTTTGTCGGTCACACGCTGGAAGTTCAAGTCTCATTGGCACAACGGGTTATTTTTAAACGTAAAAAGTCAAATTCTGTAGAGTCTAGTCGGGCAAAACACAGAAGAAATCAAAGGCTGTATAGATTTGTCGGGCGTCGGTATTCTCGTCGGCACATCGGGTTCATTTTACACGTAAAAAATCAAATTCTTTAAACGTGTATCGCGCGCATCCTGAAAGTTTAAGTTTCGTCGGCACATCGGTTTCTATTTACACATAAGAAATAAAGTTCTTCACAGTCTTGTCGGGCAAAACACAGACAAAATCGAATTCTGAAATACTTTTGTAGGGCGTCGATATTCTTTTCGGCACATCGGGTACTTTTTATACGTAAGAAATCAAATTCTACAAGCATTTGTCGGTGCAAATTTTTCCGGAAAAAAAGACTGATTTAAAAAATTTCGCCTGCGGCGCTTGGTTTAGCTTGTTCTGGGTACAATCGTTGGAAGCTTCGCTTTTTAGCGAAAGTTTGAAACGAAAAGCCCAGTATGTGAATTTCAATATACGAATTTACGTCAAAGGGACAATCTCAACTGATGCATTACAGTTAGTTTTACACAAATTTCGCCTGCGGCGCATTTTGTAGTATTCTCTGTTTGGAAGAATGGTGTTTCACTTAGTTGGCATTTTAAGATCGAAATTCTTGGGGGTATGAAACACTTGTATGGTAGGTACAGCTAAATTTTTCCGAAAAAAGGTTATAGATTTGAAAAATTTCGCCTGCGGCGCATAGTTTAACTTGTTCTGGGTACAGTCATTGGAAGCTTCGCTTTATAGCGAAAGCTGAAATGAAAAGCCGAATATGTAATTTTAACGTACGAAATTACATTAAAGGAATAACCTCAACTGATGCATTATAGTTAGTTTTAACCCGGTTATATTCTATGCTGGGGGGAAATGGCGTTTTTTGTCGGCACATTTGTTAGTCCGTCGGCACAAACCGGACGCCCCCCCCCAAAGGTAAAAGGCTAGTGACGCCCCTGTTGCTCAGGGGAGCTTGTGGTATCCTGATGTTCCGAGGAAATTTTACCACATTGCTCAACGTTTATTCGCTCTCTTCTAAATATTCTTTGAAAACCTTGGTTAATGAAACTGTCAAAAATATAGCTATATTGTCTCTTGTCATTTCTCATGAGTTTAACTTAATTAATAGGCCTTTTGAAAAATAAGTAGTTAACCGAAGATTTAAACATACATATTTTCATGAACTAAATCACTTCACAAAAAGTTTTGTCTGTGCCCGAAGCCCAACTTCGGATATATAATTCAAAAAAAAAACACATTTCATTTTTACTCCCACCCCCTCTCACGAATTTCACCAAACGCGTCCGATCCCGCCCCATTCGTACATCAGAGGGTAGCCTACAGATTTTTATTCGCCTCGCGACACATAGAGCAGATAAAAGAACCGGGTCGCCCAACTTTCCCACCCTTAGGTTTTCTACCTGGACCGAGGGGTACTTATCTGCTTGGCCGAGTGGTGAGTGAGCTGGACTCGAAATTCCCTGATTCCCTTGGGCAGGTTGGAGCATCGGTGGTGCCTATCGTTTGGTTTGGGGCGAAGGTTAGTGGTGTGATCGTGTACGACAAGCCGAAGTCGAGCTCACGTTTTTTTTTTAGTTTTTTTTTTTTTTTGCAAAATTGAAAGACCTTGAACTTGACCCAGCTTTGAACGGGTACCTACAGAAATCTGGGGAAGGTAACGGGATGGGTGTGCGAAAGTATCAGGATGGCTTGCCCTCAACCGCCCATTGCAGTTCTTGGCCGAGGGCAGATAATCGAAGATCAGCCCTGCCAGTAAGGCCTGTCAAGGCTGATATCTTCACCTTTATTCTTAAAGTTTAACTGAAAAGCCAACTCATTTGTGTGTCATTTTATTGGACAGTGAATTATTTGGATTCTGCAAAGGGATTTTCTGATTTTCCACTATCTGCTCTAGTTATGAGGCTCAGAATATCTCCAACCGTCCCCACAGCGTAAATTCTACTATTACGCGGGAAATTTGAATCTTAACACAAATGCGGCTTTTCAGTGGGCAGTGGTGAGATCGGTGAAGATTGCTTAGTGCCTGAACAAAAAAAAATTATAAATCTTTCTCGTCAGGCATACAGCAAAAATACAAGCGCATAGAGGCACCACAAATCACACGGAAATTCCACTATTTGAATATCGATTATTCGTGAATAGCGGAACAACGAAATAACTCATTTTCAGCGGGTCTTCAAGCCAATTTAAGTGAATAAGTGATGGGTAACTAGATTGTCCTATCCTAGCCCGTTTCGGTTAAACTTTAATCTAACCCATCTGCCCCCAGTCCTAACATTATTTTTTCTCCTGTCTAGTCCCGTCTTTCAGTAGGGTTCCGGCTAAAACCCCACCGGCGAACCCCCCCCCCCGGACAAAACCCCCCCGCCAAAACCCCCCCGACCAAACCCCCCCCGGTACCAAACCCCCCCCGACCAAACCCCCCCCGGTACCAAAACCCCCCCGACCAAAACCCCCCCGGTACCAAACCCCCCCGGTACCAAAACCCCCCCGCATAAAAAAAGACGGGTATGTATGAGTAAAGTAACTGTTAGGTAGAGGGGTCCTTTAGGTCCTTAGACACTCACACATATTTAGACAGGGATTTACTGGGCAACAAAACGAACAACCATGTGACAGTTTTACCATTGACAAGCACGAAGGTGAAGCGCTGATAGAATATTTCTGGGACTATCTTGAAAGTGCTATCACAAAACGAGCTCAACATTTCCCTTGACCCAAAGGATCCTCCCATTAAGTCTCATCAAAATATCTCATTCCCTTCGAAAGTTATCCTGCTCACAGACGGAAAGTAGGACAACTTTTGCGGTGTCATAGGTTTTCCTCCGCTTACTGCCCATCTTTGAGTTTCTGGTATGAATCAGGGATAACTAAAGAGCAATCAGGCAAAGGGAGCTTCACATTGCACCAATGGGTGGCATCCTAACTGCAGCTTCCTTGCCAAGAAGTAGGAGGCATTGGGAAAGGATTTGTTGGGGGGATCGATACACAGAGTGGAACTGGCTTTGATTTGATCATTCACATTTAACACCTCACTGACAACAGCTTCAGTTAATGAATGCGGGTGTTTGGTGACTTCAGCAAAACCATCAACCTTCACCTTCGCCTTACACTCTCTTTGTTTATCATTGTTCTGATACCCACTGTACTTCAGACATTATTGTAGAGTCAAGTTTGTGAAAGAAGTTTATTTACTCTTACTCTCTAACTACCAGTTACTCTACTTATACCCGTCTTTTTTATGCGGGGGGGTTTTGGTCGGGGGGGTTTTGGTACTGGGGGGGTTTTGGTCGGGGGGGGTTTGGTACCGGGGGGGTTTTGGTCGGGGGGGTTTTGGTACCGGGGGGGTTTTGGTCGGGGGGGGGGGTTTGGTCACGGGGGGGGTTTAGCCGGGGGGGTTTTGGCGGGGGGGTTTTGTCCGGGGGGGGTTTCGCCGGGGGGGTTTTAGCCTAGACCCCTTTCAATAAACCCCATGTCGCCATTCGGGTAGTGGGAGTGGGTAGTGTCTGAGAACAGGGCTGCGGTTTTCATTCACCAGTGATAATTATCGATAAGTCAGTTTTTGGGGCCGAAAAAGGCTGAACGTCCCAGCATAGTTTTCATTGGTAAAATACAGTCGTGTTTGAAGAGAAAAACAGTAGGTCCGTAAGATTCTGGAAGTGCGGGACTTCCCCGCTAACAAGTGGAGCAAGACGAAAAATCTCAGGTCATTTTTTGACCCATTACGCTTATTTATAGATAAGCTCCGTCACATAAACTCAGCAGCCGTTCCATCCCTCTCCAGTGTCCCTTGATTACTCAACGACTTTAGCCTCGAATGGCGCGCTCCGGAACTTTCATTGGCGACAGGACATAAGGGCCTGTAAAAGGCTGTAACGGAAGTGCGTCTCATTTGGTTTAACGCGAAGACTGATTCAGTTAGATTTAGAAGAAAGGCTGGGTCAGCATTTCCAGGTAAACTTTCATTTGGATTTCCAGCTGTCAGGAATGGGAAATGAGAGAAAGAGATTGGAAAGGGGAGTAGACTGTTTAAGAACTCGGATACTGAGGAAAGCTGAGGGCATAACCACGGGCTGACGGGATAAAGTATGCTCTTTGCAGTTCGATCCATTCTCTCCGGAAAGTTAATAATCACGATTCGACTTTGCTGTCGCTTAGTGTATTAGCCGGTCAATCATGGAATCATTCTTTCATTTATGAAAGTCTGTATTTTAAGATACGTGCACACACAGTCGGATGCGAATTTCCTGCTTCGCTCCGAAATCTTGACGCACCGCATCCTGGTTTCCCCAGAGCGACGCAACTTTTGCATGCGAAATCTCATCGGACTATAATAAAACTTGACTTCTTCATCGGAATTTCTTAAAGCACAACTCTTACTAGAAATGATCTTTTCACGACGAAATGACTCAGAAATACCATTTTTCTATAATACCATTATTTTCTACACGAAATTGTCAATTTTCTTGTAAGCACTTGCCGACTCTATCCAGTCTTCCCGCTCTCGGACGCGGCAGCTGGACACAAAATATTTGAAAACTGAACGGGCCGTGATTAAAAAGTGGAACAACCAAGCAAAAAAAAAGCCCTAAAAAGAAAATAGACCTGCGATAGTCTACTAAGTCGTCCAAATAAAGAAGACAAAAGGTTTCGATGGGATCCTAAAAATTTAATATTTGATCCAGACAATTTGGTCTTGTAGATATCCGATCTTCGCCAGACTCCTTGAACAATAATAATTTTACTGTTAAGATTTAGAAACAGAAGAAGGTCAATAGCTAATCATCTGAGAAAACCAAGTTCAGATATGGATTCACGATGTGTGTATCTACCTCTAGGCTATACGTCATATATAAATTTGACGAAATTGGCCAAATCTTCCTGCCTTAATTCTGCCAAATCTCCGGTTTCGACCTAATTCCGGGCGAACTAGCCTACTTGTCCGGCAAAAACTAAAGTTCGAAAACGGATTCAGCGTATCACCTTACACCTATATCGAACATCTAATCAACTTCAGATAAAACTTTTACTATTAACAAATTTTCCGGTTGCGGACGGATTACGAGCGAACTACTTGTCCGACAAGAAAACGGTTTTCACATAAATGTTCAGCATGTATCTTCTTATCCCTAAATCAGAACATCTAATCAACTTCGTATAAAACTTTTAATTGTAACAAACTTTCCGGTTTTGGCCGGATTCCGGGCGAATTCCTTGTGCGGCGAGAAATGGTTTTCATATTCGTGTTCAGCATGTCTTGTTACCTTCTACCTTTACGTTCTTAGCTGTTAAAATATTATTCGCCCCATAATTTGAAACTCCTCCCCCACCGCTAAATGTTGAGCTACAGAGCCCGTCTACGAACTCGACCCCACCCTTGACCCAGAGAGTCCTCACACCAAGTTTCATCAAAATATCCCTTTATCGTGCTTACAGACTACAGACAGACGGGCGGAAAGACGGACAACTTTTACGAAGTCATAGGTATCCCTCCAATTACGTTTTGGGATCCCAGAAACAATATTTCGAAGCTTGCCGGTGGGCCTTGAAGCTTGCTGCATGTTTGCGTTGCGTCACTGACAAAACTCGGCTCGGCCGAAAAAGAGCTAAAAGTCGTAGGTGAAAACGAAACAATGGCGGAAGGCTGGGATTTCAGCTTCTTCTCTAATTTCGTTTGATGACTGCGAAAGATAGTGGGGAATCGGTATTTATGAGCTCAAGATTTGCAGTGTTCCACTAGGATAATGAAGGCTTTTGTTCCGTCAAAATGATGAGACATAAGGGACAGATAAAAGGTCATCTTACAAATCGAATCTGGAAGTTTACTGACCTAAGAATTCTATGTCATTAAAATAACCGAATAAAATAAAAATACAGTGTTCAATGAGATAGTAAAAAAGGCTTTTCGTTCCGCCAAAATCACGAGACATAAAAAAGGTTATGTGCTCACAATTGAGATCCCGGCATTTACCTCGGCATTTACTGATCTTAAAACAAATAGATCTGAATAAAGTAGCTTACAAAATACAAAGAAACATCGTTCACTAACCTTTTTACGGATTGTTTACGCGTTTAATGACTAAATAACTCTACAGTAAGAAAAAAGTAGGATACAAAATAAAATACAAAGAAACGTCCATCAGAAACCGTCTTTCACTTAGTGCATAGTAAATTTCCGCATAGTAAATAGTAATAGTAAACACGTAGGCTACGCTGAGCCTCACGAATTTTCTTTCTGCAAGTTAACTTTACTGCCCTCCCGGAAAAGCGTTATTGGTTCCTATTCATCCTGTCAAAATCGTTACCGTTCATTCAGAAACTTTTTCAGGAATATCCTGGGGGATATTCGGCCGCTCGGCCTGTTCCTAATGAGAGTCGGCTACTTGATTGCCGCACGAGGCAGTAACAAGGTTCAGTGGGAGTGTTTATCATCGTGTTTATCATGTGAGTTTGACAGGTTCCTTGGTGACGGCTTGCATTAATTGCCTAAAAATAATAGCTCGTAATTTTCCGATAATTATGTTTTCCGCACAATATCATGCGACCTGGAATAAATATTGTGTGTCACTGCTAATTGTTTCGAGACGGGGGAGCACAGCAACAGAACAGCTCCTGTAACTTCTTCCCAGTCCTTACAAGGATCTCGTTATTAAGTACATACATACTTAAAGGACCCGGCGTACCTGTAATGCCAATGCCACCTAATTTCGTAATGGTATTCGTTAATTCTTAAACCTGGAGACCCAACTTGTATGTTACATTCTAAACCCGGTAACGACCAGGGGCGTCATGACTGGGGGGGGGGAGGGGGGACGCCGCCCCAATGTTGTCGGCCAGTCGGTAAAAAGTAACAGTCGGCGCGAAGTCTATTTTTCGACAAAACAGAAGGTCGAAGGGGTTGGTATATGTTGTTCAAGGTTAGTATAGGGGTTGATATATTATTTTGTTCAAGCTTAGTATGAGGATTCATTGGCAAAGTACAGGTCAAATTCGTAGATGGGTCCTTTAGTCCTATATTTAGAGGCAGAGGAGGGTTTCGAATTTACGGTAAAAACATGTATGTTTTATGAGCTAATAAGATATTCATTGAAGGGTTAAGAAGGTCCGCTGAATCAATGTCTGAACTTAGTTTTCTTGCTGGACAAATAATTCATCGCGAATTCTGCCGAAACTGGAAATTTGATTGAAGCTCAAGGTTGTTTCTGAAGTCGATTAGAGATTCGGTATCGGGGCAAGGAGACATTGTGATTACATTTTTGAACTTTATTTTAACAGTAAAAATCTTAAACGAATCTGACCAGGACTGAATGGCGAAGACAAGACCCAATTGTTATGATCAAATATTTTTGGGATCCCATCGAAACCTTTGGTCTTGTTTTCTTGAAAGCAGTCGTTTTTCTGCAAAAACAGCCGGTAAATGCCTTGCCCCCCCCCCCAAACATGTTGGCTAAGTAATACCTCTGGTAACGACACCTCACTAATGTTTGCTCTTGCCACGATTCACTATTTTCCATGTGCTTTATGTTCCCGACGAGTGTTCCGGACCATGCTCTTCATGTGCAGATCCGGTTATCTGAATATTGCTAGAAGTCAATGGGCCTAGGAAAAGGCTTAAGACAGCCAAAGCCGTTGATAATTTGTTAAAAGCAGAGCCTAGTTTTACAGTATTCAAATATTTTTGAATATATGAATATAAAAAGTAAATAGTGCGAGGTGTGCTTTAAGCATCTGTGACCTTGAATTGTTTGCCGCCATTTCTGCTACGTTTCCTGAGTTAATCGGCAGCATTTGCAGTGTTCAGATGAACCCAATGTAAGTCGCGGGCTCACCGTGAGGTCATATAGCGGTGAACGATCTTGAACTTTGAAACAGTCACCGAAGAAAACAAGTCCATTATACCAGCTGCAAGATACTTGCCGAAAATGTTTATTGCATGTCCAGTCTGTCAGATGTCGGATTGACTGGTGGCGTTCCAGAGAAGTTGTTAAAAAGTTATGGGGGTAAGATGAGTTTACTCTTTATTTTGATAGTTACTACCATCTCTAGAACGAAAAGAATAACTGTGCGGACCGGACAGACGTGTAACCATTCTGACGGGAATTCCTGCTAACCTGTTATTATCACCTATGATGCTTGCAACCATCATGAGTAAATAGTAGCAATCGTAACTATTGTGGGACGAAAGTGGGAGGAGCTAATTTTCGTATTACGCCGGGTTGTGGAACCGAAATAATAACAGAATCGTAACGATCGTAACTGATAATTTCGGTGGAATGCAACCTTTCTAAAATTTGCTGTTAATTTCCTTCTGTTTCTTCTTTCGAAATTTACATCTGTTTCCAAGCGGCGCGTAGTTTCACCAAGAAGATGGCGTTAAATAGTATACCGCAGTTGGAGCAAAAGCATATTTGAAAGCAAAAAAAAAGAATTTCATCTTACTGTGTGTGCCCTAAGAAAGCAGAAACAGTTGACTGATAGTTGATATCAGGTTTGTTATGTTCGTTTGTTATATTAATTTCCTTCTGTTTCTTCTTTCGAAATTTACATCCGTGTCCAAGCGGCGCATGGTTTCACCAAGAAGATGGCGTTAAATAGTATACCGCAGTTGGAGCAAAAGCATACTTGAAAGCAAAAAAAAGGAATTTCATCTTACTGTATGGGCCCTAAGAAAGCAGGAATAGTTGACTGATAGTTGATATCAGGTTTGTTATTGTACCGTCCGATTTGACTGCTTCATAAGCAGGAAACAAAGCCAAGGTATTGAAACATTTAGAGAAGTGCTCAACTAAGCATACCTCTACCGTCCTAGCATTAAACGTTTTTTTTTGCACTGACTTGACTGTCCAGCTGCGTATTCTTTCCCCTCCTTTGCTTCAAACCTACCTCTTCAAAGAAACATTTGTCCTTAGTATCTCGCTTCTCTTCGGAGCCTTGAGTATTTGTCATCACTCACGACTGCGAAGATCTAAGGAACGGAATGGTACTTTGCTTCTTAAATATTGAAGATTGTTCTGTCTCTTCTCCTCTTTGACTAGAAGACTCTCGAGAAGTCATTCTATCCTCACTGCTTGGAAGATACTGACTGACGTTCAAGCAAGGGTGTAATATAAAACGATATGCGAAGAATTTGCAGGTCCATTTTTTCCATGCCACAACGTTGTCCCTGACGTTCGACAGCGTGATGAAGACCCTTGCCAAGAAGGGCCGAAATATCGCTGCCAAAGCATCGTACTAACGTATCCGTTTTATCCATTGTTTGAACATACGTTTCCCAGTCAGCTTGGGGTCAAAGGGGGTTTATTGTGAGATTATCTAGTGGCGCAATTTAGAAGTACACGGCTGCGCGTAGACAGAAAAGCTCCGAGCAGAATAAACGAAGAGAACATGCAGGTGGTGAACGATAGAAAAAAAAATATAAACATTGGCCACATCTATTTTCTCTCTAAGCAGTTTGTTTTGTGATTTTTACACAAGAATCAGTCAGCAAACCTGCAACAGATCGTGATTCTCACTTTCTGTCCCAGATTCGCTAAGTACAAAAGTGAATCCTTCTCGCAATTTCCCTAATCAATGTTATTTTCAGAGAATTCCAGTCGACTTTGCCTCGAGGATGGAACATGGGCCAATTATAGCGATTACAGCGCTTGCAGCGAACTTGAAGAAGAGTCCACCGAATTCGCGTCGACGATATACTACATCGGATATTCCATTTCGCTGATAGCGCTGGTTGTGGCTCTTGCCGTGTTCCTGCACTTTAAGTAAGTTTTCTTCTTTTCAAGAGCCCACGTTTCGCGTGCATAACTTGTAGTTCTCAAGCGCGTGTAACCGAATAGGTCTTGGCAGTGTTCTTCTACACCAGCCTATAGGTTTCTCTTGTTCAAGGTTGAAGGCTTATCTATTTATTTATTGTATAAAACAAGGTAAGGTGCTTGTCGCCATTATCGTAAATAATTATCACAAACGTCAGACACACGCTGTAGGTAAATAAACTTCGTACGGACAATACTTGTCTGATAATTCTACAGTGATGTTAACGTGCCCTCTAAAACTTAAATATGATAACTCAACTAGCAAAGCACAACACAATACAAGTCAATTGAAAGTGAAAATTGAAAGTGTGAATATTGGCTCCGCAGATGCTACGAAATGCTGTGTCAGTGAAACGGATTTCCTAACGCTTAAGGCCGATGTTTCGGATATTAAATCTAGCCTGTCTCGTAGTGAGCATACCAGCCACGGTGTCAAAGAATGGCCGCCACTTGGCCTATCAGCTGATCAAATTGTTAGTTTGTCTGTCCAAGCCCCTCCACAGCAATTAAGTGACCCGATAAAACGAAAAGAGGCCCTGAGTAAGCTGACCGGATCTGAAGGTATTAAGCGTGTGACGGTATCGAAAGATTCTCGGTGGGTTGTGCATGTAGACAAAGCTTCAGCCGAAAACTTAAAACTAAGCCTTGCTAACGAATTCTCGTCATCAGTGGAAGCGCTATCACCCAAATACATCGGCCTTATTAGCAACGTCAGCTTTGACTTTGATCCGGCTGTTCTGTCGTCAGATAACAAAGGTGTCCTTGATGCGAAACGCATAGGTTCTTCAAAGTGTTACAAGGTTTTTTTCGACACAAACAGTGCCAAGTCGTATTATTTACGGCATGGTGTATTTTTGGGATACGAACATTACAGAGTAGCCGATTTCAAACCTCTCCCGAAAATGTGTTCGATTTGTTGTTCTTTGGACCACCTATCAGCTTCCTGTTCAAATGTTCAGAAATGTGCTCGCTGTTCATCGCCAGATCACGTAAACTCGAAGGACTCCCAATGCCAGAACTCGTTTTGTTGTTGCCACTGCGGTTCCACAGAGCACCCAGGTTACAGTTTCCGCTGCAAAGTTATTCGTGATCGAGTATCTCAAAATAATAAAAAGATCTGATGAGTAGTATCCGTATTTCATCGCTTAATAGTAACGGTGTTGTAGGTAAAACTCATGCGTTAAGCCATTTGTTATGTGCTACGGATATTTTTTGCCTACAGGAGCATCATTTGCTATCTCATTCGTTTGGTGTTCTTGAACAATTATCGAGTGGTTACGTATGTTTTTTATCTCCTGCAATGCCAACTGGAGGCCGTCCTTCTGGTGGCACGGGCATTTTTGTACGGCGAAATTTGCAAGCTTCTTTATTTGCCCAGTCTCAGTATTTTACCGCAGTTAATATTGGGTCACTCGTCATTTTTTCTTGTTATTTACCGACGGATTACCGTAATGTTGATTCTGATTTTGAATTCAATTTCGCATGTTCTGAATTATTTCGCGTTCTCTTAACAGTTCCAGATTCTTCAGATTGGTTAATTACTGGAGACTTTAATTGTGATTTAACAAATGATCTTGAGTCCCGTTCTTCATTATTTTTTTCTATGCTCCCCAATTTTTTCCTGGTTCCCAAAAATTCAGCTGCTACTTATATTCATTATTCTGGATCTTTTTCTAACCTGGATCATGTTGTTTCTTCCCGTTCTGATTTGTGCGATCCTATTATTCATGTTTCGTCGGATATGTTTATTAGCGACCATCTTCTCCTTTCATTTAAAGTGTGTATTCCAGTACCGTACCGACCGCTACGGCAAGTGCTACTAGGCGCCGTAAGAAAGTAAATGTACTTCGTTGGGATTTAAATAGAGTTTCGAAGTATCATGAAGAAATGGATAAGGTCCTTAATAAAATAACCTTTAAAAATTCATGCCATAATCAGATGGATATTGATTTTTTGTATGCAGAAATTGTCCATTCCCTAAAAACAGGTGCTAGGAATGCTTTTGATGTGGATTCTTTTTATCCCGGTACTCGTCGTTTTGCATGGAAAATGAATGATTTTTTGAAAGATGCGAATGTTAAGGCTAGAACTTCATTCCAGCTTTGGCGTGCTGCTGGTAGCCCTAGATTTGGCCCTTTTTTTGATAATATGAAAGCTTGCAAGTCGGTTTTCCGGAGAGAATTGAGAAACCATAATGATTTTGTTAGGGATGAGGTTGCAAATTTTATTAGTGGAGATGTAAATAAACTTTGGCATTTTGTTCGTCATAAGTCGCATCCTGATCAAAATTCGACGCATGAAAAAAGCTCACTTTCGGATCAAGATTGGATTTCACATTTTAATATACTTTTTAGTAAATCGGACCGTGATTTGCATGACCGTCTTGATAAAGCGTTTCATGAAGAAATTGTGAAGCATAAGTCGACAGATTTGGAGGTAACCGCCGAGGATGTACAAGGAGCTTTGAAGAAACTGAAATCGAAAAAGTCGGTTGATAATGATGGTCTTCATTCTAATCACATTAAATGGGCATCCCCTAATGCACTGGTTTTACTTGCGTCACTTTTTACTTTTATCCTCCGTTCAGGTTTTATTCCTTCTAGTTTTACCAGATCAACTACGACTCCTCTCCTTAAAAAAGGTGGTAACATAAATGATTGCAGAGCATATCGACCGATTACAGTTTCTTGTCAGATAAGTAAGCTTTTTGAATTGGTTTTACTCCCTTATTTTAGTGATTGCAATCAAGGTTTAAATCAGATTGGTTTTAGGAGAGGTTTGAGTATTGATGTTGGCCATTCCCTTTTATCAAGAATTTTGAATCTTTCAGATGTTTTAAACAAAGTTTTTATTCTTGCATTAGATATAGCATCGGCATACGATAGTGTTATCCATTCATGGGCGTGGACATCTTTATTACGTAATGGAGTGCCTTTGCAACTTGTCTTAGTTTTAAGGAATTGGTATGCGGTTTCTAAAATAAGGATATCTTGGAAAAATTCGCTTACTAGTTATAATGTAACTCTGCAGCGAGGTCTGAGACAAGGTAGTGTACTATCCCCTGTAATCTTTAATGTCACACTTGCTGCTTGTCCTGATCAAATTAGTTCATCATTTGTTTTTGGAAAAGGTATTTTGCTGTCATGGATAGCATATGCTGATGACATTCTTTTAATCAGCCGTTCCCTTTCTTCTCTTCAGAAAAACGTTGATTTTATTGTCGAAATTTTTAAACAGCATGGTTTGCTTTTACGCCCAGAAAAATGCCAATTTACTGTTTTTGGTCCAAAATTTTTATCTTTCAGTAATCCTGTTTTTATAAAAATTTATGATTTTATTATAAAACCAGTTAGCTCATTGAGATACTTAGGTCTCCCATATGGTTCTACGATTTCGTTAACAAGAATTTTAATGGTTAGAGAGGTCGAGAAAAGGATTGCGTCTAATTTTGGTGTAGTAATTTCATTAAGGGAGTTTATGACCCGGAAGTCTTTAGCTCGTGTTTTTAATACTGTTGCGCTTCCGCAAGTTCTTCTTCTTTCCCCTTTTCTCCCTCTACTAACTGCGGGTAATATTGCATCTATTAAATCTACTTTTTTTAAATTCGGAAAATTTTTATGCCGGTTTTCAAGATTTCAATCTAATAGTTTTATGATGCATGAATACAATCTAAAAAACCCGATATTAATTTTAAATAAAAAGTATAGTAATTTTACTTCCAAAATTAAGCATGCTAATCATAATTTATCAGACGCGTTTTAACTTTTTTCATTTTTCAGCATGTTTATTTTGCACGATTTTAAAAATTATATAGGTCACGTTCAATTTATTGTATAGGCTATAGTGTGGTCATTATTTTGTTAGTTATTTGTCTAGTGGTATGTCACAAATTTGTTTGTTCGATTTGGATTATTTATGTATTTATTTTACTCGTCAGTTATGGCGGAAATAAAATAATTGAATTGAATTGAATTGAAGTAAGCGAGAATGCATAGGCCTACACTACACTAACAATAGATAGATAGCAACGCTCGACACGCAGAGGCAGCAACTCACTCTCAACTTTACGACCGAAGAATTTGGAAAAAGTTCAGTTTGCAACTTCTGACTAACCTAGTTTGGCATTTGGTCACGAAATCGTCGCGGAGAGGCAATTTGGCGACTCGGGATTTGTAGGGAAGGAGAGGTGATAAGCATTGTTCAAATAGGTGTATTACGGCGTATAAGCTGTATTACAGATTCCCTTTTCTTCGGGGCGCGCTGTAAAAAGGCGAATAAAGGAGAATAGACTTTGGTTCTACTTCCGCTTCTGCAGAGCCAATCAGATCGCTTGGTTCGCTCCGCCAGCGGGCCGAGGAGAGGAGCAGCGTCGTCAGGGTTGCCAGGGTGCCTACTTTGTTGGAGGTTGAAGAAGCAACTTTTTTTCAAAAGAACACGTTTTGTTCTGTTACGACTGCTTATTATTAGTTCGAGGACCGACGCTGTCCATCCGTTAATTTGGTAGCTTTTACAATATAATGGCCGTCAAATTGTACTCGTGTACTTCAAGTAGCACGAAGAACACTTTTTCTGATCTTTAGAAGCTCGAAAAATTGTATTAAAAATGTATAAGAACCCCTTCAAGTCCTATTTGAACAGGGATGTGTATTAAGACGTAAACATCGCGTACAGCGCTATTCAGCTTATTACACCTATTTGAACAATGCTATAGCAGCAGTGACAGCGAAAAGTAGCTGACAAGCAATGCAAGCAAAAGCAAAACAGCGATAGAAAAAAAAATTGACTGTGAAAACTGCAAAAGTCAGTAATCGCGCCTGTAAAACGCGCTAAATCTCTAATGTCACCACTACAGCGTTTGGGGAAAGACACTTTCGTGCCAATATTAAAAGTTAACTTCCGATATCGAGTTGATATCAGAAAATAACATCGAGACGGCCATTAAAATAATCTATCCGAGCCGAAGGCGAGTTAAGTTATGAAAAATATCCACCGAGCGCAGCGAGGTTCATATTTTGAAATGGCCGACGAGCTTGTGATTCCAATATCAAACGAGATGGAGGTGTGTTAGCTGTTATAACTTTTTTGAACAGAACCATCAGTGCCATCCACACAACCATCAACCCTGAGAACCACAGAACCATCAACCCTGAACCATGCATATCATCGCTAGTCCAACAGGTTATATTATGATAATAGTCACACAGAAAGTTAGAGGTGTATATGACTTAATATCAACATTTCTGGAGGTAGATATGACTTCACATCAACTTTTCTGGAGGTTGGTATGAAGTCAAATCCACCGCTAACTTCCTGTGTGACGATTATCGTAATATCACTGAACGTGGGTCATTAGGATGATATACATTACCTATTTGAGAAAATTTATTACTTTTTTCCTTTGTTCGACTCAACTCACTGTTGGAAGTCGTCAGTGTAGCGGAATTGGCTACATATCACTTGACCAGTTTTCAACCGACAGGTGATTGGCAATCGGCAAATTCACGTTAAGACAAGCTTATCGTTCGGCAAGACCCCAACGTGTAAGTCACGACTTACACTTTGAACAGCACCAGACTTTCTGCCCTGGTTCAGTTTAAGGACCTCCGCATTTTGTTTTTCTCTTTTCAATTTTTGTTCTCCTAACAAGGCGAGCATTTTTGTGATGAAACACCTTCACGAGAGTCGTCAAATCCTCGAAAAGTAACTAGGCGTCGCTCTCGCAGCGGTCGCTATCGGAATCGAACTCATATAAAATGTTGATTATGTGTCAGTAAGAATTTCCAGCAGGCATCCGGACAGTTTGGACTCCAACAAGTGTTGTCAAAGGATGCATATAAAACAAAATGTGATAAATTAGCATCAATGACCTGATACAACTTCGCAAGGAACATGCAACAAATCAAATCGACCGACTGAACAAACTTTCATGAGCCCTAGGTACCATTAATTAGCTGGCTCACTTGCGAAAAGGCAATACATTAAGGATATAGTGACACCGTATCATTATAGCTTTGATTCATTAGAAGCAACACGGAAAGACATAAATATAACCCAGATTCCCGCTGGGGAGGAATTAGTTCCCTACGAATTGTATTATCTGTTCCAAAAGCTTTCCCTGAAGCAAAGCGAACTTGTACAGAGCAGAGCTCTCAGTGGAATCGCTTTCAATGGTAATTTAGCTTAATGTTATAGCCTCGACTGTTTCCGTTTACGATGATGGCTCAGGGAGTTTAGGTGAAATATTCAGAACCGTTAAAGTTGATCTGAAAGCTGCGAATCATGTTTGGTCATCTGAGGTTTGAGGGCCCTTGCCAAAAAAGCCCAAATATAGACTAAATGAAAATCCTAGCAGACTCACCCGTGTAGCACCGTCAACTGACCATCAAATTATTTTTTGTCATTTTATTTCGCAGTAACCAGCGCCGTCACCAGCCCGTTTGGCCTTGATATTTTGTTAACCAGCTCTGTCTGCGCCGTAGGATTGTAGATCCGCTTTATTGTGTGTAGGAGATCGGAGATCCCCGAACCAGGGACAAGTGAGTCAATCTAGGGACTCGAAGCCGACTGAATAGACAGCTGTTTTAGCAGTGCTAAAAGAATCGCAAGAGGAAAGAGAAAAGACAGTGTTGTCATTTCTGTAGGAGTATGGACGACGAATGATCCGTCATTTCTGTAGGAGCCGGATGATCCGGTCGTTTAACCAGATATTGAGGCAACGCCCTGTCGTGGGCTCTCAGAGAAAGGCTGAAATCCGAATGATTCAGACCGAAATGTGCAGCTATTCCTCAAAAATGAATTTACATGGAGCAACCTAATAGACAATTAGGCTACAGGGATGCAAAGGTATTCAGATAGCCTTTAAACCAAGGATTAGTCGACGCCAGCATCTACGCCTGAGACTGCCCCCCCCCCCCCAAGTAGAAGGTTTTCTCAGATGCTGGCGTTTTCACACGAGAGGACCAGTCGAAATGAAAAAAAATGTCCTGGTTCCTTCTACCCTTACTCAGTCTCCCCACGAAATTAGTTTCTTATTTGTTCGCAAACAATACTTTCTTTGCTGCTGTTTGTGGCCTACGGGACTGCAATTGACGTCTCTCGCACACAGAGCAGGGTTTTCGCAATTTTACGGCAAATTTGTAGTCGGATCCAAACGAGGGGTTGCTAACTTGGTGTGAACTACTGTAAAGCCTCCGTGGGCACTGGGCACTAACTGTACATTTTTGGGGGAATGAGGAACCCCTCGGATCCAAAGCTTGGTAGTCGAATCGGCAAAAATACACTGACAATTTGTATCGCATTCGCTTTTTCACAATCAAAATTTCCGTCGGTCTCGGTGTTTACTGTGCCTGCAAATATAGGGATATTTGCTTTCAGCCTAGTTGATTAAAGTTTGTTTGTTTAGGGAACTGAGATGCCTGAGGAACAGAATCCACACGAACCTTCTTGTTACATACGTAATGGCTGATCTCATATGGATTATAATCGCTCTCAACCAGGTATGTAATTTAGCAGAGGGGTTTCATTCCCCTTCTAAAATCCCCCCTTTGATTACCCAAAGGATGAGTGTTACCCTTGGTTCACACTGCTACGTCGTATGCGACACGATTTTTTCTTTGCTGTTCCGACGTGCGACAGAATCGCACGGATGTTCTCAACACCACGCAGACGCAAAAGGAAAATGAAATTTTTCGTCGAGAGTAATCTGCAAACGGACAAAGGAGCCCTTGGGGAAACGACCTCTGAAGATGTGGGGAGATTACACTTCTAAATACCACCCAGCATTAGGAAATTTTCAGTCAAAACCTATAGGTCATCTTGTTCAAAACAGGTTAATACAAGTTTATTCAGAAGATATTTTGCATTCAGCCATCCTAAGATTACAATCAGAACAAGTTAGAGCAATTTTTAGTCTTGAAAATTAACTAATCTTTGTTCTTTCTTTTCTTTCCCTAAAAATATCGTATGCGTTATGCCGGATGAGTTGAAATTTTTCAACGCATATGACACTGCGACAAAACGCACAGTTCTGCGTCACTTGTCGTACGATTTGTGTCGTATGTCGGATGACGCAGAATTTTGCGCGAAATCGCAGCAGTGTGAACCATAGGTTACGGCGCGCCGGGATTCCCTCTCGTACCGCCCGAGGCGTGCGAGTAAGTACATCCGTAAAGAGAGGGGAGAGCAAAAGAAATGAAGAGAAGTCAATAAAGTCAATGTGACTAAAAGGCGGTTTGCTCTTAATTCAATATTGCTACGATAACTGTTGCAGTATAAAATCGCCCCGAACTAAACACTTGTCGTGGACGAAAAGTAGGAAGCAGGGAAATCCTTATAAAACTCCTCCCGTGCTTACCCACCAAAGGTTTGGATTCCGTTGGCTATGACATAGAACGTTTGGAATCCGTAACTTTAGAGGGTGCTCATCCAATACTGTATTATCAGAAATTATATCAGGGTTCGTTTTCGGTCGAAACCGGAAACCGCAGCTTGAAAGTTTTTTTCCGGGTCATAGTTTTACCTTGTGATCAAACTTCTTCTGTAGAAAATAACGTAAAGGTTTGTGGTCATGGTCTGTAGCCCCCTCCAGTCGTTACCGGTCGAAAGTGTCTAGAGCCCGAAAACGAATGAAATCGGAGGTTTAGAAAATGAATGATATCGGACTTCAGTAACTGTGCATCACCGAATTTGGAGATTTTTAGTCCGTGTTCGGAGAGTTAAAATCCGATGGAGGAATAAAATGCTAGATTGCAAAACACTGCAGATTAAGTTATCAGAAAGCGGAGATTTTTTTTTGAAAATGTAGTACCTGCCCAAAACATGCAAGTGGCAGCCCATGCCATCTGCCGATGAAAGCGTTAGACGGGAGCGTTAATGATTTAACTCACGTAAGTACCTGCACCTCGTGGGAACCGAAGCCGGATACGGAGGGTTCCGTTAAGTCGGGTCTTCACCTTCCGGAATCTGGGTTCCCAGATTCTCCGTGATTTTTTCTGAATTTCTACTGCGATACTTAAAAATTCCGGAAATCTGGAAGTTCAAAAGCCCCTTTTTTCCGGATTATTTTGATGTACTTTCGGACCGGTTCATTTTCCAGATGCAATTTACAGAAGAAGTCAAAGAATAATCTGGAAGCCGAGATTCCGGAAGTTCCGGGAGGTGAAGACCGGACTTTACTCAGTTGTCCGTTTGCTATTTCTCAGCTTTTGCATCTGGTCCAGATGCCGCAGTTGGAAAGAAAAAACTTATAACTCTTCCAGATATTGATTGTTGAACTAAAAAAAAACATATTCCCTTAGAAACGTTGATAGAACACGTGTAGTCGAGCTTGATCCGTTGGCAAATAATGAATGGATCACGCACAGAATAGAGGCTTAGAGATTCCGAGCAGTGGTAACAGATCATCTTTCGATAACCGCTGCTAGACGTAGTACGACGCTCGTTTACAAGTAGCGTCTAGCGTTTACTTAAAGTAGTCCTAGTCTCTCCAAAGGCGAATTTCGCGTCGCCCTTTTTGGAATCCCAAAACGTAAGTGGAGGGATACATGTGACTTCGAAAAAGTTGTCCGTCCGTCTGTCATCACGCAGACACCTTGATGAAACTTGGTGTGAGGATTCTTTCCTACATTTAGGGGTGGGGGAGGGGGCTCAAATTAAGGGGCGAACAAAATAATTTGTAACAGCTAACGAGATAGTCGATAGGGGTAAGAAAACATGCTGAGCACGAATATGAAAATCATTTTCTCGCCGGACCCGGCCAAAACTAGTAAGTTTGTTAAAAGCAAAAGTTTTATTCGAAGTTGATTAGATGTTCGATCTGGAGGTAAGAAGACATGCTGAACATTTATATGAAAATTATTTTCTCGTCGGACAAGTAGTTAGCCCGAAATCCAGCCGAAACCGGAAAATTTGTTAAAAGTAAAAGTTTTATCTAAAGTTGATTAGAGGTTCGATCTACGGCTAAGAAGACATGCTGAATCCGAATATGACAGTTATTTTCTACCCGGACAAATAGTTCGCTCGAAATCTAGCTGAAACCGAAAAATGTGTTTTGGGTAAAAGTTTAATCTGAAGTTGATTAGAGGTTCGATGTAGTGGTAAGGAGGCATGCTGAATCTGAATATGAAAATTATTTTCTCGCCGGACAAATAGTTCGTCCGGAATCCCGCCAAAACCTGTAAATTGTTAAAAGTTAAAGTTTTGTCTGAAATTGATTAGAGGTTCGATATAGGGGTAAGGAGCTTTGCTGAGTTCGTTTTTGAGCTTTAGTTTTTTGTCGGAGAATTAGTTCGTCCGGAATCCGACCGAAACCGGAAATTTGTCAGAAGTAGGCTAAGGCATGAAGTTTTGATCAATTTCGTCAAAGTAGATATGACGTATAGGGGTAAACATACATGCTGAATCCATATTTGAACTTGGTTTTGTCATATGATTAGCTATTGGCCTTATGCTGTTTCTAAATTTTAGAAGTAAAAATTTTCAAGGAATCGGACGAAGACCGGATATCTACAAGACCAAATTGTCTTGATCAAATAATATTTTTTGGGAATCCCATCGAAACCTTTAGTCTTGTTTGCTTAGCGGCCCGAATTAAACCCTGTGGATCTGTCTTGGGGGCGAAGTTTCGGGGCACCACTCGCAACTTATCTTCTGGTAGTGTGCACGTCGGCCGCTAGATATAGAGGACCATCACAACTGCACAGCACCCGTACAACCGAAACATCTAAAAAGACTGTAGCTCGAAAGACCAAATCAATACTATTTTGTTCCGTTGTCGGGGTGGGGGGAGGCCTGAAAGGAGCAGGGTCTGTCGGCAGGTGCCTACTTTGCCTGTTCCGTAAACCGGCTATGTTCGCGGCCGAAGAAAATTTGCTACATCGACTCGAAGAAAAGCGTGCTTTGCCTCATCATCTGATCAAGATCTTTCAGACTCGGGTTAATTTCCAAGCCATTGTAGAGTATTTGAATAATAAAGTATGGCCTACTGGTAGGCCTGCCCTACTTGAGTATGACCTACTGTAGTCAAAATCAAAAGAATGTCAAATCTATTCTAGCCAGTACAAACTATCATTTTGTCCGGAAGCAGCCCCCCCCCCCAACCATCAAACCCGACAACAAAATAAAATTCAACCTCTGAAAAGTCCGAACAGAACTTTTCTTTACCTCAGTGTTTAATACAAAGTCATAGTGTTTGTGCTTTTATGTAAGAAACTGAAATAAGTTGTTGTGCTACGATGGTTTCTAATCTCCCTTCCACTCTCTGTCGTTTCGCTCTTTAGATTGTTTTTCGACTAAGTATTTAGGGCATTGACTTGATTCGTTTAATTTCAACTTCTGATCGAAAACATAAAATTTTCCCACTCGGCAAAAGAATCAGTAAAATAATGTTAGAACAATGAATTTCAGCTTCGATCGCTATATTGCGAAGGGTCATAAACAATAAATCATGTATTCAAGGTTAAACCGAAACCTTTCTAGAAAGAAGCTGAGTTCCTCTTAGTTCTTTTAGTGAGATAACGCACGAAAGTGGCTTTTCCTAACCCAAGTTTCTGCGACCGTGCGAGTTAGGGAAGCTTTTAAATCCGGATGTATACGATAACAAAGGGTGAAATGAGAGTTTTTTCGTTATTATGTATAGAGTGATGGTTTTTCAGTCAATTGTCTTTTGAGAGACTAAGACAATGGGCAATGTAGGTTTGAGTCTCCGCCGGAGTTTTTGGCCGGCCCAACACTATAATAAAAGGATAGAAAGAAGCTAAGGTCCTCTTTAGTTCTCATAGTGAGATAACGCATAAAAATTGCTGTTTGATTTGTTGATCAGTGTACAAACAAAATGCTTCTAATATCTAGGATAAATCAAGTTTCGTTCTTCTGTACATTTTCGCTGCAGACTTCTGCTCCATCTGGGACATTGGAAGCCCAATTTTCCTACAAGGAGCAGGTGAACCTCGGGAAGAACGAGAAACGTCACCCGAACGGCAACCAATCAACGGCATTCGTTAGGGACAGCTGTAGTTACGCTTCCGGCTCTTCGCTGGGCATACGGCGATTCTTCGTCGGTACGAAGAGTTTGTCATCAAGAGTATTCGGCAGATGTTGCGCTAGTGTGAAATTAATTGGCTTTGAGTAATGGGTGCCATTGTTTCCAGGCCCCGTTTGATCACAGCATTGTTGGCTGTATCCTCGAAGTTTCCCTGCAGTATTTCCATTTGACAAACTTTTTCTGGATGTTTGTCGAAGGTAAGTCGCACCGACAAAAGATTAATGGAGAAAACGATCAGCAAATCGGAACGAAAAGCGATTTCCGAACTGGCTTTGTGTCGATAGATCTTTAAACTATGAATGACTAGGTAGGCAATTAGTGACACGTGGGCGGACCCATTCCATTCTCAAAGACTGATACCGTGAAGTAGTCGTTCTTGCGGAAACAGAATTGTCAGGAGAAGAATTCAGCTTAACTTCATAACGCATGTTTGCTATCGTGTCTTTTGTCGTCGACCCATCTGTTGTTCCTATATATCGCCTTCGGCTCAGACAGCCGCTTCACTCTTTTCTTATATGTCATAGCAGGGACCCATAAATTTCCTTTACAGGAGGCTTGTCATTTCCTATGCTTCTATGTTGCTATGTTGCCCGACCTTTGCCTACTTCCCAAAAATCCCACTTGGATCGAATCGGCATTCTTGTTTGCCTCATTGGACGTGCTTCTCTTCTTGGTCTGTTGATGTAGAAACACGCACTGATGTGTTGTGATCTTTGAAAACTTCAGTTGACCATTAAGTCAGAAGAATAAGGTGGTGTTCGAGTTTCAACTCGATCGCTGCCTTGCCCCCGCCTTCGTGCGAAACATTGGTTGGGATCCAAGATTTCGAGCATGAAAGATTCCTGTTTCGTGCCTTAAAATAATTAATAGCAACCAACCCGACCAAACTAACTTGGAAATAGTCACTTCCCCGATTCAACCACCCTGGGGGAGTGAGAGGGGGAATCCGGAATATTGACCTATATATAACTTTTGAACGGGGAATCGGATCTTAATGAAACTTAATATTCGGAAAGACCTCGTGTCTCGGATGTTACTGTTTTTAATGTCCGGACCGGATCCGGTGACTTTCGAGGGAGTTGGGAGGGGAAAACCGGAAATCGTGTGACACGCATAGACTGGGGGGAGCGGGATGAAATTTGGTGCGAACAACAAGCAAAAGCCCTAAAAACATAGTTGACAGGACGGACAGCATTCGTGCACTGTGGTGGGAGTTCGAGGGGGGGGGGGGCGTGAATTCCGGTGAATGTGGTGATCCCCAGTTAAGATACTTCCAGATGTGCCAGGACGATGAAACTTGATAGGCGTGTCAAGGTATTCACTTTAGAAAAGTCATTTACCCAATCCGACGATCGTGGGAGGGGGTGGATGGAGGAGGAATCCGGAATCATGATATGTGTCTAACTTTTGAACAGGTGATCGGATCTTTATGAAACTTAATCTTTAAAGAACTCGTA
Organism: Branchinecta lindahli; assembly: GCA_023053555.1. Lineage (NCBI taxonomy): Eukaryota > Metazoa > Arthropoda > Branchiopoda > Anostraca > Branchinectidae > Branchinecta > Branchinecta lindahli. The sequence goes on from JAKZAO010000001.1 coordinate 13,399,995, forward strand.
TTTCAGAAGTCTCTTTTCAAGTCCGGACTGGATCCGGTGACTTTAGAGGTGGGGTGGAAAGGAGGAACCGAAAATCTTGTGACACGGTCAGAGTGGAGGGATCGGGATGAAACTTGGTGGGAAGAACAAGAACGAGCCCTAGGTACATGTTTCACAAATCCGGACGAGATCCGGGTACTGTGGGGGAGTTGAAGGCCGGGGTCCTGAATTCCGGTGATGGCGAGTGTTAAGTTACTTCGAGATCTGCTTGGACGATGAAATTTTGCTGGCACAAAGACTCGACAAGATTGACCTACAAATAGTCACTCCCAGATTCAACCATCCTAAGGGGGGGGGGGGAGAATGGAGGGAAGGAAAATCGGGAAACTTGAGTTATGCATATTAACTTTCGAACCGGTGATCAGATTTGAACGAAACTTGATAGTTGGGAAGAGTACGTGCTCTGATGTTTTTTATTTGTGCCTTAAGGGTTTTTGCTTAAAAATGAATTTCTAGTGCCCTTAAAGTGCGCATCTTAACCGCGAAGTGCAAAAAAAAAACTTTACACATTTTCATGATCTCCAAGGGCCTATGAACATTCGTACCTCAAGGGTTCTGTTACAAAGGATTACATTAAACCACGAGTTGACAGATTCCCACAGTCATCCTCTGGCCCAACTTTGCAAGTGCCGTATGAGCTTCTAGCTCTTGTTTGTTAGCTTGTTGGTTGCTTTTGTTTGTAAGACTTTGGTTGTGTTCTTAAACAATGGTTGTTAATAGGCATTACTTGTTCTATGCTTATTGTTGATGGAACTCTGTCATGTGGCATTTTATATCTATCTATATGTTATGGTAAAATAAACCTACCCATCCATTATTTCAAATAATAAAATATAGAGGTTATTCAACATGTAGTGATTTCTCTTGAGATTTACCCGTTCGAATTTTTTCTTGTGAAAAAACACAGCAACGCCTGAATGAAAAGCAAGGGCCTAAAGGTCCGAGGACTGAAGATTATTGGATTGTCGAAAGCGCCAAGGTTCCGGTACTTTTCTTTTCCTGACGTTCTGTCACAGTACGAAAAGACATATCTGGGACCGGGCAAAGGAAGTAAAATAGTCTGTCGCTGACAGTCGCGAGGAAAAACTGGTGCGAAGGAAGTAGGCTACACGGAATAGTACTAGGTTGTGGCAAGAATAAATAAGGGGTTGTGGACCAGTCAAAATTTGGTTTCGGGCGAGGGAGGCTGTAGTAGATGAATAAGAAAGTCTTATACAGAGGAGGTGTTGAAGATGTGTTCGTGCCCTATCTGTGATGGTTCGGGAAAGCATGGAAGCCACTTCATGCCAAGTTTCCAAAGGAGCCAAAGGTTTTTAATTAGTAATTATTATAGTAAAACCGTAGCACTCAAATTAAATTAATTATAGATTATTATTATTTATTTAGTGTTAGGGTTGGGAGGGATTTTGTTTTGTTGCTGTAATGCTGGATGCGCCCCTCTTGTTGGTTCTAGCTATTTATTTAATAATTATTATTATCCATGATTTTTATTTGTATGTGAGTCCGAACTGGTGAGTACTACTGTTTTTTCTTGTATTTTGAATAAGATAATTGTTTTTCATTTATCAATCCCGTGCCATTCGTGCTTTGCCCTCTGGCGGGAGTATTTGTTAAATTATCTGTGTAAAAATATTGAAAAGAATAAATGAACCTGAACCTGAACCTGAAGGATGTATTCAAAAGCCTAAATCAGCGGCTGACAAGTATATGCACTCTAAAGTAAAACGAAACGTTTTTTATGCATATGAACCAGTTTTCAGAATCTGCTAATAGTTTTCTAATAAAAGCGTTTCTCCTTTAAACCGTTTCAGCCAACCCGTTTGAAGAGAAAGCGTACCACAGAAGAATATGTTGCCTAAATGCAGCCTAACTTGCTGATCTAACCATTAATTTAGACCATTAATGAATCAGCTGTAAAAGCAATCAGATAGGCTACATCACTGTAAAAATTAACCGGACTTCAGTAATTTTATTGTGCATCACCGAATACGGAGTTGTCCTAGAGGACAAGGATGTTCCATGTCTGAAACCGTGGCTGGTGTTAGTTGTGGCCAACTAGAGAGGACAGGTCTGAGTCAAGTAGAAGCTGAAGATAAGATTAGGGCTAGGATATCTCTAAACACAAAATGTGACAAATGGAGTATAACAAGGGAAAAAAGAAGGAAAAAAGAATCACACTAAACTAACAAACAAAACAAAACAAATAGCTTCACCATCCCCGACCTAAGTTGGGCTAGATCGCGAAATTCTAGTCGTTTCTGGACAAATTTTGAACTTTCAAAGACACGAAATATTTGGCTCGTGGGCTTCAGTGTACCGAAAGGTAAAACCGTACCACCCCAGCAATTTGGATTTATCGTGTCACACAACCTTTCGCACTATATCGTAGGTAAATTGAGCTTGAACTGCTTTTGCAGTTAGTTTCTGGACGATTGATCCAGCAGCATCTGTTGTATGGCAACGTGATACTCGACAAAGGCTTGCATACCTAGAAAACGGAATGCAAATCTCCTAGGTATCCATATTTGATAGATTTTCCTATCTCGACAGATTTAATAAGATTCCTTCGCAAAAGTGGGGTCAGGGGTCGCTGCATGGAGATAACAAGATTTGACAAGAGAGGATTTTGGGAGTGAAACAATGAGAGACGAGGATTTCGTTAAGAATATGGTGAAAAAAAAATGTGTGTGACCTTCGTCTGCTTCGGGAGGTCCTCAAGCAGGCTATAGAGCATCCAGACCATTGTTGTTTTTTTTGTGGGGGGGGGGGTAAGTTTTTTTATTTGGTGTTTATGTTGAGTTTATGAGTGTAGTTTCCTTAAAAAAAATGGGGGCGGGGATTACATTTATTCGTGAACGAAGGTGTAGTTTAGAGGCGGTCGATGTAGTTGGAGCAGAGGGTTGCCACACTTCCTTTCTGGTTGGTGGATGGGAAGTAAAGAGCGAACAATTATGCCTTCTAACCTAACACATCTTCCAGGTTTATATTTATACGTTCTCGTGGTGGAGACCTTCTCAGCAGACAAGATGCGGCTCTACAGCTACATCGCTCTTGGCTGGGGTAAGTTATTCTTGGTTCTAGCCAGGGAAGCTGTGGTCTTTGTCACCGGAGTGCACTGGTGGTCTTTGCCCCATATGGCGTTGGGGTGCAGTAGTGACTGGTTCTCAGCTGTGTAGAACGTTCTAATAGTCACCAGTGTTTGGTTATTTCTCACCAGCGTGGACTCGCCAGAGCCTAGTCGGGAGGCAGGTCCTGGGGAGAAATCGCTAGAAGACGCTGAGACCCCAAAACACCGTATAGAGGGAACAGCAAAAACTAAATACTCCTTCAGCCTAGGCTGACTGCGAATCATAGTTGATAGTGGCAAACGAATACGTAGCTGAATTTTGAAAGTAAACTTCAAGTTCACTTTTGAGCTTGTGCCGCTCGAGTCTGAAGAGGACCCGTAGGCTACCAAGAATGGCCGAAATGTCACTCTAATATAATTCAGCTGACGTATCCGTTAGCCACAATTAACTATAAATTACTGAAATTGCGACGAACGCGGTAATGAACGCAGGAAATTGTGCGGTAGTGCGATTATCATCGGTTGAGTGCGTAGAGAAAGACAAATATAACTAATATTCTGCATGTTTGCATTTCTAATCTGTTGTCTTATTTGTAATGCCATGGAGTAAGATCTCGAAATGTCTGTATTTGAATTGTTAGTGAAAACCTCTGTATTTGTATGGCACTTGCAGCCTCTGGCTCAAGTGCCATATACCGATCGCAATTCCGTCTGTCGGTCAGTCGGTCCGGTTTTTTCTGAATTCTGAAAATTGAGTAGTTTTTGTCACACTTTTTCGAGTTGGAGTACTTCCAGATGTGCTAGGACGATGAAACTTGGCAGGAGCATCAGTGACCCGACCGGACTAGCCTGGAAATAATCAGTTTCCCAATCCGACCACCTGGGGGGAGTGAAGGGCTGGGGAATCCGGAAAATTGGAGTAGTATCTAACTTTTGGACGGGTGATCGGATTGGAATGAAACTTAATGACTGAATAAACGACATACCTCTGATGTCCCAGTTGAAGTCCGGACCGGATTCGACAGCTATGGGGGAGTTGGGGGGACCGGAAATCTCTAGAAACGGTTAGAATGGAGGGATCGGAGTGAAACTTGCTGGGAAGAAGCATCTGCTCCAAATGAATCGCTTACACATTTGGACTGGATACGGACACTGGGAAGGGGGGGTGGTGGAGGGGAGTTTCCCGGAATTCCGGTAATGGCGGTTTTGGAGATTTTCACGACGAAACTTGGGAGGCGTATCAGGGACGCGATCAAACTGACTTATACATAAAAATTTACATGATCGACAGAACCAGATTGACTCCGGCGACTGTGGGGCCGTTTGAGGGGGGGGGCGGAATTCCGGTGATCGCGATTTAAGGTTCTTCCATATGTGCTAGGACGATGAAACTTGTCTGGAGTATTAGAGATTCGGCAAGATTGGCTTAGAAACCGCCACTTTCCAAATCCGACCATTCCTTAAAGTACCAATCTTGACTGCAAATTCAGAAAAATACTTTTAAGCAAAATATACATTTTCATGATCCCCATGAGCCCATTATCATTTTTGCCTCAGGGGTTCTGCTTACAAATGAAGTTTTAGCTCCCTTAAAGTGCGCATCTGAACCGCCAGGTCGAAAAGTACTTTTTTTTTCCGAACGACATATCTCAACCCACGATGATTTGTACCACAATTGTTTTGCTTAAAAATTTATTTCTATCACCGTTAAAGTGTGCATTTTAACCGAAAAGTGTAAAAAAAATACTTTTGATCAAACAGTATATAACAATGATCCCTAAGGGCCTGTGATCGTTGTTTTTATCAACAGTTTTTCTTACAGTTTCTACGCCTTTAGAGTGCGCATCATTACAGCCAAGTTAAAAAATAAAATATTTTTTCTCTAGCTCCCTCAAAGTGCACATCTGAACCACAAAGGTAACCTTAAAAGTACTTTTGATCAAACAATACACCTCAACCCATGCAAGTGCCATATGAGCTTATAGCTCTTGTTTTTTTCCTCGTCATTTTGGCGGAATAAAATACATTAATTAATTAATGTAAAATTTTCAGTGGGTTAAGCTTACACTGAACATAAATACTGTATTACTTCATGAGCTTACTGCTGATATGATGTTCTTTCGTGGCCTACGGCAGACCCATAGCTTACATCCGTCAACTGCACTATGGAATACAGCTTTCCCTTGTTAGTGCTAATGTTTGGTCCTTAGGAATTTTTAGCGAGTTCCTTTCTAATAAAAACTAAATTTCTAGGCTTACCATTATTCATCGTAGTCATCTGGTCAGTAGTGAAAGCACACAACCAGTACTTCGAAGATGGAATGGTAAGTTGATAGATCTCTGGGTAGGATCTGAACGCAGTGGTATTCGTCTCCATCCGCGCCCCTTCACGGTAGCAGTAGTGGATTCTACCTTGATTCTACGCCTTCCCTGCGCGTAATCTTCCTTCTGACTTCAACTCTGCCAGAACTGTTCTGTAAGGAAAGAAGCGAACGATTCCTAATACCGAAATTCCTCCCGTCGTTCACGTCTATTAATTCTGCTCCGCTTATTGTAAGCAATAACTTGGAAAAGTAGTTAAAAATCGTGTATGAGGTCTTTTTCTTTTAACGCATTTCATTTTTATGACGCTACATCATTGACCGTGATTTTTAAGGCCGGTGCTATTCGACCGGCCCGCAAATTGTACACATTGAAAATAATGAGAGTACTCCAGAGAATTCTGCCGCCCCCAGACAGCTTTTCCCTCGAGTTCTCCCTCGTCCCAAGTAGTGTTTAGAGTTAATCTGTGCCGTGATAGAAAGAAACTGTCTCTGGGTCTACGCTTAACGCATTTTTTTGAGGATAATAGTATTTATTTCTTAAAACAAATATTATCTTTAAACATTCCATAATAAAAGGTTTGAAAACGGTTTAAGAAGATATTTTTTTTCGGTACTCGACTGTCGCGAAAAGAGAATTTATTCATTTTTTTCTATTCCGTATAATTATCTTTTGTTTATAGGATTTACTCCGTCTTCGTTTTATTTATAGTACGATGGCTTGAAACAGTCATTATAATTGATGTGATCGGATGTTTTGCGGGTAATTTGTTCTTTGTTTTTGTTTGTCGACTCATATGGCTCTTGTCGGCCGTAGATTCAGATAAATAAATAAATAAATTTGGTGCGTGAAGTGTCGTGAGTTGCTTGGCCCTGATCTGGTATAGGGAATCATCTTTTCAGCCTTTGTGGTAACAGTCAGGACTTTTATAGGGTCAAGATTTCGAAGGAACGAATGAGAAATGTCCATGGATTGTTACAAACACTAATAACCCCTACGATTGGATCTACATCGCACCAGCAGTATTCGCATTATCTGCAAATGTTTGCTTTTTGCTGGCGATCATGTGGGTAAGTGTTCTTCTTTTTGCCAAAACGGGAGGGGGGTTGACCTTAGCTCAGGGCCGTATCCAGGGGAGGTTAGGGGGTTCGACCCCCCCTCGAAACACACAAAAATAATCGTTTTTCGTAGGCTATAATCTCTGATCTATTTCTTTTTTGTACTTTTTGGTCCGACCCGCGGGCAACCCCCCCAAATAAATTCCTGGATACAGACCTGCCTTCGCTTGCACCATACTGCGCTCATTTTTATTATAGTGACTAGGCTCTGCTTTTAACAAATTATCCACGGCTTTGTCTGTTTTAAGCCTTTTCCCAGATCCATTGACTTCTAGCAGAAACTTGACAAAATTCAGATAACTGGTTTTAAGCATCAATAGCATGATACACGAACACTCATCAGGAGCATAATGCACATGGAAAATTGTGAATCGCAGCAAGTGTACAGATTAGTGAAGTATCCTTAGCAGGCTTAGAATATAACATGAAATTTGGGTCTCCGGGGTTAAGAATAATGAATGCAATTACCGAAGTATGTTGCATTGGCATTATAGACACGACGGGTCTTTTAAAGAGTCTCTTCTTCCTTTGCTCACAGCTCGTCACACTGTTCCCTGCATAGCTCAGTTAGCGTAATAAATCGTCAGTGGATAATGAGGAAGGCCACCCCGTCCTTACGAATATTCTGAGTGTCTTCTTTCATTGTTATTAGCCTACCTTTCTTGCCTGGTGAAGTTGCTACTGAAAACGGCAGTTTGTAATGACGCATCTTTTTTTTAACCCCCCTCCTCCTCTCAGTGAGCACCTACACCTTCCATTTTTACTTTAAAATTCTATTCTCTTTACCGTTCTATTCTTTAATTTAGTTTTTCTTATGTTCTCACCTTTTACTTTTTACAAAAAAATGGAACTATAAAAAATTACGCATCTTCTTCTGGTCGTAACCATTTGACAAGTGATGGTTTGGTATGAAGTAGAGGGTAAAGATGGGATTAGGACCGGAAGTACAGGCTTTGCTACGGGCTTTGACATGATAAACTATTTCAAAACACAAGACAATTTTTCATAATAAATACGATGTGGTACTCGATACCTTTGTTTACATAACCATTTACCAAACTTAAAAAAGCAACACGTAATATTTGATAATTTGCGAAAAAGAAAATAACGGTTGTGAGTATATCACAGTCAGAATTCGAGGGAGATCCACCGTATGATAAATATTTGCAAGCGTTGAGCGTTTTACTGTTTATCAGTTCTTTATTTTTTTGACAACTTTTGGGGTATATTCAACCTCTAACCAATAGCTATTAAAAGCTCCCCCTCCCTCCGTCTACAACCTATTCTCAGAAGTTGGAACGGCGATGATAGCGTCCAGTAATTAAGATGCTGGAGGATCTTTAGCCGACAGTAAGGATTTGTTGATCATCAGGATCTGTGGGAGTTTCAGATTCGAGCTGTCAGATAAAAGTCCAATTAGTAGTTGGTTCAATCCCGACTTATCTAAGAGCTCATCCTGCTTTGACGAGAAACGATGCCGTTAATTGATTGCTAATCCATTGGGATAACCTTTCGTTGTTCAGTATCCCTGACAAATCTGGAGCTAACAATTGTAATTGATTTTGAAAGGTTAAATGCCAGTAAAGCGAGAAAAACACCGCGACGGCCAATACCGCGAAACCAAAAACCGCAGCATGCATAGTGATGCGATTCGGATTTTCTGCGTACACCGGAGGGGGGGGGGACTTGCCAGTCTTTCGAAACGCTTAGAGTGGAAAATCGGGACGGAACTTAGCGGACAGGACTATCATATGCTTTGGTGGAGTTGGAGGGGGCTCTCGCAAGAGCCGTCCGACCTTGACAGCGCGAACCCAGAGCTAACCACCCCTACAAGCGAGCTTACGAGTGCCATTTGAGCACTCTTGTTGTACTTTTGGACGGTGACAAAACTCGCATGTTTTGTTTTGTCTGGTTCTTTGGCAGTCAAGCACACGACTGGCCAAGTTTCACTAAGATGTCAGAATCACTTTTGCTTGTAATTCTGGGAAAAAAACATACGTTAATGTGATTTTGGTCTATAGTTTCAAGCGAGAAACTGCCCTTCAACCTCTTTCGGACGATTTCGGACGTGTCCGCTTTATGTCTGTTTCCAATCCTTTCTTCTCAGCACTTCGCTTATACCGGCCCATCTGTTTTCCTCTGCAGGCTGCGTGGATGGTGTCCCTCCTAATCCCCTATCTGATTTTATTGCTTATGTTCAGATTTCTCGATCTGATTTGGCCCACATACACATTACCACAGATCATTTGTCCTGTTTTCCGGTCAGATTCCCATGCTGGACAACAGAAAAGGAATTACCTTGGATTTATCGTGGTTACCCTTTTCCTTCTCCCTTCCATTATGGCTGACCGCGAGAAGCCCCGATAAATCGACGCTGGTGGACATTTCGGAAACGGCGATTTGTCGTCGAATATCCGCCTGTGTCACTGTCCGCGCGCTTGGCTACATTCGTAAAACTCGAGGTCTTGCTTGTCCATGTCAACCAGCGAAGAAACAAGTTCTGCATGCTGAGTGGCTTGCCTCTCGCTAGAGCCCAAGATAATTTTCTGGAATTTCGGCGAATACCCTGTTATTAAAGTAGATTCTACTCGTTTATTCGTCTAGACTAGCTGCGCCAGCCAAATTGAAAATAGTAGCATCAGTAGTGTCTACAGAATGCCAAACAGCTGGTTCAGTGCCGACTATTCCTCCTTTTTTCGATGTTAAAAACAGTGTTTTCAAGGTCTTTTAAAAAAAAAGCCAGTTATCCCTATTTTAAGAAAAGCAGAAGCTCAGGATACCACCAAACTGTCGTCCTATTGCACTCCTTTTCCCGTTGGCTGAGGTATTTGAAAAAAAAAACAATGATGTACAGGATAACATGATTAAAAGATAAACTTTTCTCGGAATATCAATTTTTTTTTGATTTTAGAGGGTTTTTTGTTCATTTATTGACAATCCAGCTTTGTGGTCACTGTAGCCACTTTCGGTTTTCACCGGGTTTTTTTTAGCTCATAATCCGCTTGAAAAGCTAATTTCCATTTCAGATTAACAATTTAACAGATTTTCATAGGGTACCATGCCCTTCCTTCTGGGCATAGTGCCCCGACGTATGATCACCATGCCCATATGTTGGGGCATGCCCTGACGCTGGGGTACCATGCCCAAAAAATGAGGATTTGTGTATGACTGATCGCTGCAAGCTAACTGGGTGTCCTTAGCTGCTGGAGGTCATTTCCAGTGACAAGTCCATTCATCGACGTTTCAGATTCCTAGAATTCATTTGGACTGTCGACTGGAAGGAAGGCATCTCCTCCCCTATTCGTAACTTCGTTCAATAGATACACGGAAACGAAAAGGGTAGTTTTCCAATTATCCTGAACGAACACATTTGGAGATATCCCAAAGTGGATCCTGGATTTGTAGATAGTCTCCGAATGGGCTATTAAGAAGAAAAATGGGAAACTCCTGGGAAGGAATAGAGGGATCTCTTAAAGGCCAATTCGCTTGACCGTATCTGTCTGATTGCATTATTATCTTGGTTATGGGGATTTATCTCGCATAAGTGATCAAGGAATTTGTATTATCCAATCACTTAAGGATCACCTTGTCGTCCGAAAAGACATGCAATGCTAGCAGGCACATCAATGGTCGATTTTTCGTCCCTACTCGCTCGAATTTCGTGTAGTTATAAGAGTTAAAAGGCTCGTTTGGGCTTTTAGTGTTAAAAAATATCTAATCGTTTGCGCTGAATGGAATAGCGCTTGCAGTGCTCTCACCTTTCCATTACTGTAGGTACGGACTGTGCTACATACTTGCTAGTAAGACTGTTAATATCTGTTATCGTGAATCTTGGTGGTTACCCAGACAAACAAAAGAAAAATGGCAAAAAACAACACCTGTGTGCAGGGTCGTATGCAGGAATTTATTTGGGGGGAGTCTCCAGGGCCGTATCCAGGGGGGCTAGGGGGTTCACCCCCCCCCCCCCGAAACATGCAAAAATAATCGTTTTCTTTATAGGCTTTAACCTCTGATCTATATCTTTTTGTACTTTTTGGTCCGACCCGCGGGCAAACCCCCCCCCCCCCCCCCCCCGAAATAAATACACTATATGACTATTTCTCCTTGCAGCTGCGAAATCTCCGGCCTCTCCGGGTATCTGTATCTAGCGGATGAAAGGCAGAAGTCGTGTCACAGCTGCTCCCAAAGATCGTCGTGATTGCTAGAGACAGGATGTGAGTCGTTGAGTTTGAGTCGTTACGGACGCGCCTACTCCTTCTTCCTGAGGATCACTGGCGTGTTTTGGACTTAGTCATATAGAGTATTCCTGGATACGGACCTGGGAGTCTCCATGTGGGCCGGACATAATCTGTACCTAAAATTGAAACTATAACATACATCAGAGGTTATCAAGCCTATACAAAAACATTATTTGTGCATGTTTAGGAGGGACCTCCCTCCCTTGGATACGGTCTTACCTGTGATTGTTGGGCATCATCCGGGAAGAAAAATGGTGCCTGCATTTTCAAAATATCGGTAAGCAGATAAGATGAGGTTCAGCTTTACTTTTTGGTTTCATAACTCTTACAGGTTCAGCGACCATAGTGGCGTCCATGCTATTTAAGGCGCCTGGAACCCCGACTTCCACCCAGTAACAACTTTGTTGTGTGTTTCCTCTGTCCTACTGGATTTCATGTTCAGATCATGTTCGCCATGTTGCCGCGGAAAAAAGTTTTATTTGAACAAATTCCTGTGGACATCAATTGAACTGACGTTTCGACCGTCATCGGACTCGCACCACTCCGGAATTTACAGAAATTTGTTACCAACAAAACCGGAGCATAACAAATCTATCGTGGTCCTCATTCGCTACGAAGTGCAAATTAAGGTACTGTGTCGTTAACACGAAATATAGTGAAAACAACTTACAGCGTCTCCATTTGTAAATAAACTCATATCATTCGCTATTTTTCGAAATATCGTTGGATGCTTAACGTCGGCTACCGCTCTCGTAATTATTGTTTCTACTATTTCGTCTTTTCTCTGTCTACTGAGCTGTTCATTATCCTATTTCAAAATGTCTTCTTTGACCTTTTCGCTTCTGTCTAAGCGACTGCCAAGACCCCTATCATCAATATCACCGCATATCAATGACGGCAGAAAAAGATAATTCCGGTGTTTTTTCGTCATCCATCACAAAAACGTTTGTTATCATATTCCGCACCTCATTCCGGGACGCTCTGGCTATGTTTGCCTCAGAGAAGAAACCTATTAGGAGAAGGAACAGGATCAATCAGACCGTCCGCCTCCTAATTTCCACAGTTGGCAAATGGCCCCCTGTAAGTCGCCTCGCTCCATCATTTTCATCGATGGACACTCGCCACTTGGCAGTCGACTCTTTCTCGTACTGTCAACCGGTATTGCTGAAATGGCGCCTTTGTATCAAATTGATTTGTCAATCTTTCCCGACTGATATATTGTGGTCAAGCTAAAAGCTGTCGCGCAAACGAGATGACGCTGATTTACGCTTGGTTGTAAGAAAATATGAGGCATTTTATTCCTTCTTCTCGTGGCCTGTTGCGGGTCTGTGGAGTGAACAGTGATTTGTATGGCACTTGCAGACTTCATGCCATGTGCGATATAGCGATCGCAGTGTCTGTCGGTCTTTCCCTCTGTCGCCCTATCTTCCTCTGACATATCTCTGTATCTCTGGACTTCACCTCCTGTTGAATAAAAATAATTTAGCAGCTATTAAAATTTCATGCCTCCGGTATTGTAAATTTCTCCAGTTTGGTACAAAAATCGCCTAACTATAATCACCAAACTTGGCAAGGTGCTAAAAATCTGACGGTTGTTGGCAAGGTGCTAAAAATCTGACGGTTGCAGTGTTTTCTCCGCACCACGGCCTTGTCGGTGTGTTTTAAGTGTAAATATTTGTTGTTAATCCAAGTTATCTCCCTTTTTTCTTTTGGTTATTTACTCAATTATTTTTTTTTACCTTTTAACATGGGAACACAAATATTCTTTCATTCATTTGTCAGCAAAGGAGGCCCCCAACTTCTGAATTAGTCATTGGGCAAGTTTTTCCAAGTTTCGACCTTAGCAGAACCATAGCAACTTTGAGGGGAAAATTTAGAATAGTTCGGGCTGACTAATCAGAATTCCCCTTGCTTTTTCTAGGTCAGCAGGCAAATAAAGATGATAATATCTCTATCGACTACTTACTTTGGGTCGGTATCGTCAACTTAATAACTTGCTAGTGTAGCTAGGCAACATGAAGTAATAAATACTCGGTCGGAAGCCAAAGGAACCAAAATTTCGATTAGTTTTAGACACAAACAAATATCAAGTATGACAGGGGGGGAAAAGAGATAGGAAATGCTTCTTAGTAACCAGCACCGATGAGACAATGTCTTCTTGTTACACAGTGCTCCTCACCCTACCCTCCAACAAAACATGGTATTTTATTATGTTCCCCGAAATCACACCCTGAACAAAAAAAATGAAATCCGGTGCGCATTGACCCACTTATCATAGACGTCATAAGTCTTGTTAGAGGGTTGTCAGCTAATCTTTTTTTCTTCCGGTACCCTTTCTCATACGATTAATTTGACAAACATTAACCCTCTCCGAATTCCTCGGTTGATTGATCTTTCCGTTGAGAATCGGAAATTTTTGTTCCGGGAACCTCATGCTGTTAATTTTTATCGTTTTCTGTTTTATTTGGTTGGTTGATTATGTTTAAATGGTCTCGTTTTTGTTCTAAGTTTGATTCATTGATATTTTTGGTATATATCCATTGGTCATTAGAGTCTTAGCTATACCACTGCCTTTCTCTACGTCCTAAATCGTTCCATCCGTTCTCATTTTCCCAGATCACGAACTTTGTATGCCATTTTTAGTGGAGTGTTCCTTGGAACAATCCACTCTTGCGAGCGCTCTAGCAGCTTTCGGTTTTCGGTTTTCGGTTTTCACCATATTTTGTGGAGCTCATAACTCGTGAACCAGTGCAAGTATCAAGTTCAAACTTGGTACACTTGTGTGTATTGGGGTCTAGTTGTGCCTTTTGGGGGTCCCACCCCCCACACCCACCCGGTTGAGGGGCAAATGGGCCCAGATTGCCCAGTGAATAATGTTCATAACTTGACCAGAGTTGGACATAAGACGATGAAATTCCTTGTACATGTAGACCCTAGGGCTGGGAAATTACTTTTAAAGTTTCACCTCCCCCACCCACCACGTTCATGGGCAAATGGGCCCAGATTGCCCAGGAGTAAAGTTCGTTACCCGTGACAGGAATCATCAGGTATCAAGTTGAAACTTGGTAGGTTTGTGAGTATTATGGTCTCTTTTTCATTTTTGCGTGTCCCCAACCCCACCCCCACTTGGTTCAGGGGCAATTGGGCCCACTTGCCCATTTTTTTATGATTTCAACTTGACACTAACTGGAGATAGAGCGATGAAATTCCTTTGTGCTTTTGGATCATAGGGTTGGGGATTTATATGTGGAGTTGAACCACCCCCTGGCCCCTACCCTTCCCGTTCATGGGCAAGTGGGCCCAATTTTCCCATGAGTCAAGTTTTTGGCCCGTGACTGGAATCAAACTCTAAGCTGGTATAGTCGAGGGTATTTAGGTCTAGATATGCAACAAATAAGACGACGCGACGTATCTTTAATGAACGGCTGGAAACTTTACGGTGTTGTCATATGATCGATGATATGCCGTTCTTAATGAATTGTGACAACGGGGGTATTAGGCTGCTACGATTTCGTTATTGCACTCGTTTTATTACCTTGCTAATGGAAAAGAGGTTTAAAGGGTCGGACTGGCTGGCAGACCATTCAGATTCAGTGTTCCGATTCTCTGATCCAGTGTTAGAACTCGTGCTGTTCTTGCAAGATCTCTTTTTATTTATACTTGCGGTTTGTTAACATTTAAAGCTTTTAAAGTGGGATGATTACAAATTAGGTTATTTCAATACTTGTTTGGTTATTGGGGATGTGAAATGTCTTGGTTTTAACGTTGTTTGTATATAAAATATGATAAACATTTTACTTTCACACTCCACGTCTGAGCGCTTGCGCACTTGTTATCCGCACTAACGGCATTGCGGTAACTTTGGGATTCTCCTTGTATTTCGAGCCAGATCAGGCTCCTGTTTGTTGCTTCGAGGAGCTTATTGGTCAGAAATATAGGTTAAAGAGCGAACACACGATCAGGATTTCCCGGCTGGATTTCCTGTTCTTTCATCATCAGGTTGAATATTCTTGGCTTTTCCATATGGAAGTGATGATGGTGCCGAAAATCCGGGCAGGAATTGTAGTCCGGACAGTGCCGTCTTTACCCTTAGGCCGGTGCCGGGGGGGGGGGGGGGGCACGAGAAACCAGCCAGATGACCAGCTACGTGGCACTGTCGTCATTTACGTTACCAAAATTGTACTCGGAGTCGGATGTGACCATAGCCCGACCAAGAATCGTGTGTGCTACTCTGCTGGCGTTTTTACGTTCTTGACAGATGAAAAGGGGCCAAAAGCCATGGATGGCCTAGGGTCCACCAAAAGTAAAAGACGGCACTGAGTCCGGGAGCTCCCCATCCTGATTGTGTGTTCGCGCTGTTATACAGTTTTTCCGCGTTTCTTACCAACACGAAGAGGCCGCGGCCGGGGTCTGTTTAATCTTTGGGAAACTCTGGAGAATCAAGCAGGGTTTCAATAGGAACTGCATCTTCTGCGACTTCTGCTTTAAATAATCTAGAAGTGTCATTTCTAGCCCAGGACAAGACATCAGTTGGTACTGTATACTTTTGGGGAAATGATAAATATCTTAAACAACTGGTCCGTCGTACGCTCTTGTTTGGCGCAAAATTTCAAAAGTTTTGCCAAGATCATGCGCCGGGAGACAAATGCGAACTACTAAATCTGTAATTGGGGACGTTTTGCCATGGTGACGTTTTGCCATGGAACGTTTCGCCGTGGGGACGTTTTTTCATGGGGACGCTTCGCCATGGGAACTTTTCACAAATAAGCTGAACCGAGAGCTGAAAAAGAAATCACCGTTTTAAGCCTTCTCCCAGGCCCATTGATTTCTAGCAAAAACTCGGCAAACCGCAAATACGCGGACACTCGTCGAGAGCATAATGCGCGTGGAAAACCGTGAATCGTTGCAAGTGCAAAGATTAGTGTGGCGTCGTTAGCGGGTTTATAGTGTAACATATGAAATCTGAGTCTCCAGGGTTAAGAATTAATTAATGCAATTTGAAAGTAGGCTGCATTGGCATTATAGGTACGACGTGTCCTTTGAAAGCCCATACCACCTTGAAAGGCGAACTTTCCTTCGCATTGCAACACATGTTTTCGGCTTTGCCCTTTAAGTAAATGTGTAGATGACTACCCCACTGGTCCCTATTTCTCTGTCGCTGGTAGGAAACATACCTGAAAATACCCAGCCCTTATGCACACAGGGTAGATCGGCTTCAACCGGCGTTGAAGCCTTCCCAGTCGAAACGTCCCCGTGAGAAAATGTCCTCATGGCAAACGTCCTCATGACAAGACGTCACCATGGCAAAATATTCTCCAACCAAAACGTCCCATGTAAGACAACCCCAAAAACGTTCACGGTAAAAAAAAAAGGAAACAAACATGAAGAAGTTTGCTTTTGGATTTCAAGATATTCATCAGACCCAACTGCGGTTTTCAAAACGGATTAGTTTAAAACCGCGGCATGGGAATAAGAAATTACTTTTCTTGAAGAAAGCGCAAAGCTAGTTAAACCCCGTCTGTAGTTAAGACTCGTATGCCGTATGCCTATCCTTACCTCCAATGCTTCGGGGCGTTTTGTCAGGAGGAGGTTTTGCCACGGGAATATTTTGTTTTCGTGAAGTATCGCTGGGGATAGTTTTTCGCGTGGACGTATCACAACTAAGCATAGATGCCATCCCTTTCTTCGGCTTCCTCCGAATGCCTCTTAGTGCTGGTTTTATTGTTAATTAAGAAAAAGCGTACATAGCTCATTACTCGGTCAAAAGCCTCCCACTCGGTTAAAAGTTGGCCGTTGGCTGCCTATCTTTTCCTTGGCTATTTTGCGCCGGCATGTTCAGTTTTCAGGTCAGGGGTCTCGGCCGTGACTTCAGCGCCCTGCGCTTCGACCTCGGCTTCGACCAAATACTGTCATCGATCTTTCACCTGTGAGCACTTAGGAATTTCCATTTGTTATGCTCAATTTATTATTTCTCAAAATCGCCCCCCCCCCATACCATTTTCGAGCCCTATTGTTAGGGCAGTTTACAGCCACATATAGTATCCTGCAGGTCCCGTAGGCGAAAGCATTATTGATTCCAGAAATAAAGTAGAAAACCTAGAAGCCTGGAAAAGGTCCCGTAGCGGAAAGTAAACCTTACGACAAAAAGCTTATTAATGCCTTAGGAAAAGGTTAACGTCAGTACCATCAGGTCTGGACTAAATGCGCCTTGGCCTTTATCACAAAAAGGCCCTTGTCAGAGTCAGATAACTGCTGGGTCACTAATCCGTGAAATGGGATTTTCCTCGTCAAAGGTCATCTGACGTGGAAGGTCATTTCCGAAATCATTCGCTTCCATTTATTAGCTACTACGTATATACACTACACAGTTTTAAGTACTGGAGGTCCCAGGTGCGGCCAACTCCCTCTAGAATCATAGCTTGTAGGGAACCTCCCATGAAACAAAAGAATTTGACTTAACAACTAAATCTATTTACACGATTATCTTCATTATGTCTGAATAACCCTATAAACCTCCAATAAACATGGACCTTGATCTCCAAAGGAGTAGATGATTGTCCATTTCTTCCCTTTTTATCTTGCGAACTGTATTAATTTTGGTGTCATCTAATCGAATACACTGAATTATTTGGATTCTGCAAAGGGAATTTTTTTTATTTTCCACTATCTGCTCCAGTTATGACGTTCAGAATATCTGCGGCCGTCTCCACAAGGTAAATTCTACTATGACTCGGGAATTTTTTATCTCAAACGCAGCTTTTCAGTGGGCAGTGATGAGATTGGTGAAGATTGCTTAGTTCCTGAACAAAAAAAAATCACAAATCTTTCTCGTAAAGCATACAACAAAAATTCAGTACTACAGATCACAAGGAAATTCCACTATTTGAAAATCAATTATTCGTGAACAGCGGAACAACGAAGTAACGCATTTTCAGCGGGTCTTCAAGCCAATTTAAGTGAATAAGTGATGGATAACTAGATTGTCATATCCCAGCCCTTTTCGGTTAAACTTTAAAATGAAGGACTAGATGGGCTGAAAACAACGGTAGCCTATGTGTTGAATTATAAATACAAAATATGGTTTAGACCCCCATGTCAATTTAAAGGGGTGATTCTCGACAGCGGCAGAGTGTCCATAAATTATGATTATTCTTTTACGCATACCAAGAACAAATAATCTGATAGAACCTCCGTATTTTGTCCCATGCAGCGAGTATGGATACCCCAATAAAACTGAGCGGAGCTAGAGGTAAATGCTGTGAGGTTTGAGTTGATACCTGTCTACTTCCCTCTTCGCCGTTGCTCATACGAGGTGAAAAAGCGCAGGATGCCTTGCAGGCGTGGAGAGCCCGCTCTATAGAGCGTCCAAACTTGACGTAACTATGGCAGACAACCAATCAGCTGTGAGTGACGACTCGGACGGCGTTCTGGTTTTATCTGCGGAGTTGTACTGCAATACAGCTGTTTGTAGAGAGAACAAATTATGTTGTTCTGCGTAGCTCCTCCTCCGCTCGTTTGCATCGGGTGGTATCAGAATATATTCGACTCCGCATGGTCGTATCACATAGATAGGGAGACGGAGTTTCTATCAGATTATCTGTTCTTGGCATACGTATTGTATAGAAGCTGGTTCTGGTCAACGCTGTCGGAAATGGCTGATAAAATTCCGCTTGGCCCAGAGTCGCCGGTTCTTCAGAATCAAGAGAAGATAGTCAGCGCTTATTTTTGGATTCTCTTCATTTTAGGTGCTCATCACTAAACTTCGTTCTACTACATCAGTTGAAACACAGCAATACCGAAAAGCCAGCAAAGCCCTCTTAGTGCTCATTCCGCTCCTGGGGCTGACGTACGTGCTGGTGATTGTTGGACCACAAGAGGGCATTAGCGCAGTTATTCACACGCAAGTCCGGGCTGTCCTCATCTCAACACAGGTAGGTGCTCCTATTGGTTGTGTTTTTCTGCTAGTTCTAAAACGCCGAATGTCATAGTCTTTAGAGATAAACAGCTTTGTCGCCAGTTATGGCCACAATACGCCGAAAGGCCACAAAACGAAATGACTTGAGACAAATTCTCCTTCCCAACCCTGCAAAGAGGACAAAAGTTACATCTCCACTGGATCGCCTTTTAGTATCTTCTTGCTGAGGAGTGGCAGATTATTGGGGCGGAGCTGGAACCAAGCGAGGAACTAAAGGCGTATTCTCGCCGCTCCCCGAGGGCTCCTCGGGGAATCGAAGGGAATGGTGAGAATAGAGGGAGTCACTCCACGCGGACTCCGCGGAACAGCGAGAACACGGGATCCTCTATCTGGATCCACTTTATTTTTGGTTTTGCCTATCCTGATTGTTTTAAATTAGTTTTACATTTCAGTAACACCAGCAAAAACTGATTCCCATCCGAATCAGAAAGGGAGTCCTTTTTGATGATGGTGATGGTAATTGGAGCATTCCCCTTCCGTGGGGACTCGCGAGAATACGGGGAGTGAGTCCGTGGGACAAACAAAAACGCGGGGACTCTTCAAGTGGAGTCCTCGGGGAACGGCGAGAATACGCGGATCATATACACGGCAGGGTCAAAACAAATCTGAACATTACCGCAAAGCATGTTTCGTCATGCAATTTCATTCTAACCGTAAGCAAGCATAAGGCTAGGCCAAAACTTACCATAAGTGTGGAGACAGTAGGGAGACTCGAGGAGAGTTTTTACTGCTTACGGTTAGAAGACATGGCAGTGCTGTGCAACTTTTGAGGCATCAATAGTCAAGTCACTCGATTTGGCCCTCAGATTGTCACGACCTCAACTTGGGTAGGGTTGGGCGGTAGAACTCAGGACAGCAGTGGCGGGCTATGACACCTTGCAAGTAAAAAATTAAGATGTTCTGATCCTCTTGGCTACCCCGGACCCCTTTTTATAACAAATTATATCAGCTCGTCTTTACAACCCTACTAATTCGATAAAGGGGAGAGTCTTTGAGAGCTCGGGTGTCCCCGACATTCCTGGAAGTTCGCAAAATTTGCAAACAGGCCTGCCACTGAGTGATGCAAGAAATCGAGAATGGTTGTAAAGATGGAGGAATTGGTTATAAAAGAATCGCATCCTGTGTGACTTGTGCTTTAAGGGTTTATCTGGTGCTTACAAACAGGGTGTTTTTCCTTGTTAACTCTCTTCTGACTCTAGCGCTTTTGATTAGAACGCCAAAAGGTTCTTTAGGAACCCCTGAGGAAAGCGAATTACCTTATTATGGAACTCCGATAAACCATAAATCCAGCAACGACTGACGGTTCAGGTTCGATCCATCCTTCCAAAAGGCAAGGATCTACGACGTTGTTCAAACTGATAATACGGACAATGTCTAGCTAGAGTCTGTAGATTCCCCAGACTCAAGCCGGTAGTTGAAACCAGGATGCGGTACGACCGTGGGATCTAGTGCGGCGATTAGCAAGCGTAGGGCTGGACGCTGTCAGAATAGTTCCTAGCAGAAAAATTAAAGAGAAAGAAAATTACATAGCTGGTGTTTTTTCTTCTTCTTAAAAATCTCTACCCTATCAACGACCCAATCGAGTAGCAAAAACAGCAGCCGTGTCCAAACCAAAATCACAAAAACTTTGTGAATTCTTGTGTTGGTATGTGTTTATTTTAGTTATTGATTATCTTGTCCTAAATAGTAGTGTTGATGTGGGATAGTTGTTCGTTTGTTTTTTTCTTTACAATGCCTTAGGCTAGGATTTTATTAATAATTTTTACAGCTAAATCAGAATAAGTGAAGCGTCGTTTTTATGTCACTGGCATGTCTGATGCTTTTAAGAAACATGGGGCTTCTTTCCAAGATGTAAATATCTTGGTTTTCATTTGGATGTAAATTTTAGCTTTAAGAAGCATTGTGAAATTTTGTCATCGAAAATCGCAAGAGGAGTTGGAGTTCTACGGAGAATGAAGCATTTTTTACCTTTGAGTGCTTTGAAAAATATTTATTATGCTTTAATCCATTCTTATATATCATATGGATGTTCTATTTATGCATGTAATTTCGAGTCGAATTTTAAGAAGTGCAGGTTATGCAAAATAAAGCTCTTCGTATTTTAGGTGAAAGTTTGAATTGTAGTGATACGGTTAACTGTTTTAAGTCGCTATGTGTTTTACAGGTAAAAAGGATATGTGAACACCAGATTGGAGTATTTGTATATAAGAGTCTGAATGGATTGTGCCCAACGTACTTTAGAAATTTTTATGTTGATCATACATATTACCACGAGTATGAGACGAGACATGCGAGTTTGTTGGTGAATGATATTGGAGAGTCGTCAAGAGGAGAGTTTTGTGTGAGGAATTCGGGTGTGAAGGTGTGGAATCATCTTCCGGAGAGAATCAGGGAGTCGGAGAACCAGTTTTTGTTTAAAAATAGATTGAAAAATTATTTTTTGGATAAGTTAGATAAATGTGGAAGGGTTGGTTGGGTGGGGGGGGTAAAGGAAAAAAAATGTGAAAGGTTAAGACGAGAATTGTGTGTTGTCATTTGTAATGGATGAGTGAAAGTTGTGCACTCCCACACAGGACACGATTGTGCCCTTCTTGGGAGCGTTCTGTATGTTTTTTGTTTGTTTAAGGATTGATGAAATTAAAATGAACTGAATTGAATTGAATTTATATTTGTCAATAAAATTGTACCTTACCTTACAGCACCAGCTTTGACTCCAAGCAACTCTCACGAAGAAATTCACTGAATCAGATATTTAAGGCTAAGCTACAATCTTTAGTTGTTGACGGTTCGTTAGTTAGCGGCTAGAGCCTTGAAAAGGACCCTTGCCAAGAAGAGCCGAAAAATAGCTCTAATAAAATTCAGCTGACGTATCCGTTTTGCACTGTCAAGTGTCAAGTATGACCGGTTTTTAGGTGCTACGTAAACATGCACTATGCAGAGGTGTCATTTTTGGAGGCTTTCCAAGGGAGACCAAAGCCATCCATGACAAATCATAAAATATGCAAGAAACAAAGTGATCTTACAAAATTGTGACAGGCAGTGGAATCTTAAGGTGGAATCGGAAAGTGGATCTTAAGAAGGTCTCTCGCCCAACTTTGCCCTTTCTAAGCAGAGCTATGACACGGAACAATGCCGGTCTCTCTAGATTTTGCGAATTGGCGCCTCTGGTCTTTTGCAAGCACATTCGCTCTCCATCTTCCGAGGAAGCTTTTCGTAATCACTCAGCAATCTACCAGTCCTTCCCAAGGGTTTCTGTCGAATCTAAAACTAAACCATTCCGTCTGATTGCAACTAGATACCTGACTAATCCGACGAAGACTTATTAGCTTTGCTAATGGAACAAGCTCGGATGTGGAACTTATCAAATTAAGGGACGATCAATGCTAACTTGGGCTTGCTTTGCTTTCTCGCTTTGAGAACAAGGAAACATAATCGTTTTACAACATAGTTGCGTGGTTCCCGCGGATAAGTTCTCAAGCAGTTAACAACGAATGTCATGGAAATAGCTGCGGCATCTCGTTGCTACGGCTTGATGCTTGAAGGACGAGTAGTTCGATCGGCCTGTTTAAATCGCTATTAAATAGAGCTTTCACACACAAGTTCGTCGCTCTCGTATTAGTTTCTACTCACTATTGTCTGGTCAAGGCCGTATCCAGGGGGGGTTAGGGGGTTCACCCCCCCCCCAAAACCCACCAAATTAATCGTTTTTTGTAGGCTTTAAGATATGATCTATGTATTTTTTGTACTTTTTGGTCCGACCCGCTCGCACCCCCCCCCCCCCCCGAATTAAATTCCTGGATACGGGCCTGTGTCTGGTGTTTCATTTGTTAGTAGTTTGTTGGTCTAACCATCTTTGGGTGACTTCTCATTGTAACCTACCATCTAACCACTGCAGTCTGATGAGCCGACACTAGTGAGGTAAAACCAAAGCGAAAACGGTTATAACACTAGGGAGCAATCACTAGTGAACCTAAAAACGAATTTGTAGGATCAAAACCAAAGGTTTCTGTGGGATTCAATCCAGAAAACGAACTTATAGGATCAAAAGCGAAGGTTTCTGTGGGATTCAATCCAGAAAACGAACTTATAGGATCAAAACCGAAGGTTTCTGTGGGATTCAATCCAGACATTTAGGTCTTTTTGGTTCTTCCGGTCTTCGCCAGGTCTCTTATCACCAATCAGCTGCCTAACCAGATCTATTAGGACTTTATGTCCTCAGTTTCCGGTCTAGCACAGATCGCGGCTGAAATATCAGTGCTAGTTGAAAACTCAGACTACTGTGATCCAGCGTGTTCTTATGTTCTTTTCTGATACCTATATATACACCGTCCCTGTAGGTCATCGGAGGATTTTGCTCTTGCCGAAATTTTCCGGTCTAAATAGATGTTGATTGTACAGTATAGTGTGTAGGAAAACAAAGTAGATAGATGGATTCTGTCTTATTACACCTGTACCGACATGAACATCTGGATAAAGACATTGAATTTCTCATTATCTACGGATTCAGGTGAATCTGGCCAAGCTGTTAACTTTGTATGAAAACGAACCGGGAAGGTTGATTTTATATGTCTCTTTGCCTCTAGATCGAAACTTCAGACAACCGATAAAGACACACAACACGATGCCTATCGAACCTCCAGTTTTCCAATATCCTCATTTTCCATACTCTAGACAACTTGATCACGAAATTACAAGCACCCCCAGCATTCGTTTTTTTCAGATTATAGTCGAATATTCGTCCGGTAAGAAAAGAAAGCAAAGTATTCTGGTCAGCGTGTTTTCATACCCTTATCGCGACACTCAAACCGACTGCAGATACTAATTTTACTTCTCACAAATTCATTTAGCGTGTGGGATGTGTTGTTATCATTTTGTCACCATCAGTGTAATCATCAGTCATTGTGCTCCGCTGCTCTTTCCTCTTTAGAATAAACAAATAAGTAAATTGAACACCAGGAAGTGATCATCACGTGCCATTATTCTGGACAGTAGCCTGTATACGAGAGAAAAGCTGTTTTGAGAAAATGCCATCGGATTGAAGCTCTAGAAAACAAAGCAGAAAGCAGTATGACGCTCGCAAATGCTTGAAGACGGCCCCATAACACTAAATTTTCTACTCGAAACCAAATGTACTCTATGTGTGCAGAACTTCAGAAGCAGTCACTTCCTTCAGGGAAAGTCTCCAACACTGCACAAGCATTCCCTTGCTTTAGGCAGAGTTTCTAACCCCTTTGCTCAACGCCTGTCACTGTTCATTAGCTACGCAAGATACATTATCAGACTGTACCACCAGTGAACAGTTAGTAAGAGGCCAAACCTTTTGAGTTTTTTGTGTCATTTTTCAACGGCTTGCTCTCTATTTCAGTGTGTTTCACCTTAATACCATAAGAATTTGTGTAGGATCCCAAAATGTATCTGATCTTGTTTTTATCTCCAGGGTTTCACGATATCGCTGTTCTACTGCTTTCTCAACTCAGAGGTTCGTGCCACCATTCGACACCGCTGGGAGCGTTGGAACATGAAGAGGAGCATCTCTAGGAGAAGATCTTCACAAGCTAGAAGCCTCAACTCAGTCAGAGATGACACAAATGAGGGAGCAAGGTAGGGTAATATTTAAAATTTGACTCCCTTATACTGTTTTTATTCTCTACCACTAACAAAGCTTACCTGCATCCTTTGGACCTTGGGTGCCCCGAGCTTTATCTTGGGGTCCAAACCACGATTTTCGAATTTTTGTTTGATTTCGAACTTTTCAAATGCCACGTCGAAACGAGGGTGCGACAGAACTTCTATTCTGAAAGAGTGACCAACGACTCGAATGCTCTGTCCGTATCCACAGTGTCAGCAGCATCTCCTGAAGCTTTCAAGGAGTCACTTGATAACGTGTGGTCATGTAAGAACTGGAAGTACTGGTAACTGGAAGTACTGGACCAGTAACGGATGTCAGCCATCATTAACCACGGAGAGACACAGATTAACTGGACCTAAGTCGCGTGCGAATAGTAATAAAGTGGGGGAATCCCCAAGTGGAAGCCACGTTTTCAAAAGTTGCCGTCCGTGGTTGAAGCTGGCCTAACCGTGTAAAGTAGGTCAGGGTTTAAAGGAGGGGGCAGGGTCAGAGACCCTCCCTAGATTTCGGAGAGGCGCAAAGTCTTCCGTCTTGGTACTATATTTTGGCCCGTAAATAGGTTTCAAAATGCAAAATGTAAAGTAATGACATTACTCTAAGGTATGCTCGAAAACCACTTAAAACTTACATAAAAAAGAGTAACGAAATTGGAGTCCGGGTCCTAGACCTTAGATTAGGGCCCAAAATTCATCTTTGGACCTCCACGAAGGTTTACTGGAATGCCGCCTGCGGGTTTGAATAATCATCCTTTGACACAAGGTTAGGGAGCAGGCCATTCCAAACTGTTGTTACATTCAACATCTGGCATACCTTATATAAAAGTTGGATTTGCTCCCTGTGCGTCCGGCATCCTAGAGCCCTCATTTCCTTTCTTGTAGTCCCACTTCCTAGAACGCCTTCCGAACACCTGATGGATATACAAAAGGAGAAACACCGCATGAACGGATATTCTTCCAGATGACTTTCCAATTCCATGATACAACTTTTCTCACGAGAAGGCAATATTTATTCCTGGGAGGTCCTGCTGCGTTTAATATCCCTCCTGTGTCGTGTTTCACATTGCTTAGCGACGTGTAAAGGGGCTCACCGCGTTTCGCTTGACTAGGCGTTTAAGTTCGTTGTATTGACACTTAGGTGGGGATTAGGGGGAATGCTTTGGCTTAGGCCTCCTCGCCTCCTTTGGATACGATAAAATTTCTACAAGAAAAAACAATAATGCAGAATTCTTTAATAATAATAAAAAAAAGTGCACGTCAACGTTTGAGAAAACGTAAATTGGGAAAAACAAGGGAATATTTCAGTGAAAAGTGGAATGCCATTGGCATAGCAAAATAACGCTTCCGTTTTCAAGTTAATTGCAGTATTCGAGCTTCTTTTAGTGTGTTATTGGGTAAGTATGAGCTCACCCTAAAGACCATTTTAAAGCTGACATGGGTCTTTCCGTCTCCCTTTCGTTGAGCTGAACTAGATGACATCCAAAACCCTTGCCGAAAGTTTAATGGGGTTTAGTTTGTACGTGCAAACCAGGCCATGTCGGTCTTACCCATGATCTGTTGTTCAAAGTTACTGACAACCCCCCAGTAGCTAGTTCATCTAAGGCTTCGGTAATTAGGGTTTGGCTGTCGCTGTCCAACCACGAGAATTTTTAATGACGCATTACCTGCGCATAGCACACGTTACGGAACGTCAACATGCCTACGTACATGAAAACTTGTCTTAACCATAAAATAATAATAACTTACTTATAATACGCTTATTGAATACCTCAGCGGATGCGGCGGCCGCAAGCTAATTTCCTTCCTCTTCTTCCGTAAGAATTGAGAAACAAGAGCGCTGTTCTGGTGTAAGTATTCTCCTTCTTCTTCGACCAATTTTGACGTTCAGAACCTGGTTTTAGCATCGTTAACCTCATTGAAGAACAAGGAAGGCTCTGACAAAATTAGACCCACTTTGCAACTGTCAACGAACAAGGCTCCGACTTTTTGGACAGCAAATTTTTTTGTAATCTGAACTTCGAAAGAAAATTTCTTCTCGGTCGTAAGATAAGTCTCTAAAAACAAGAGCTGTAAGCTCATATGGCACTTGCATGGGTTGAGATGTATTGTTTGATGAAAAGTAATTTTCGACTGTGCGGTCCAGATGCGCACTTTAAAGGACACCTGAACAATGAAACCATACTTGAACACACCATGGAGAATGCATTTACAGACATGGCCACGTAGAGTATTCTTCTCCTGAGCGTGACGTTTTCAAAATAGGATGTTCGTTTCTGGAGGTTTGCACATGCAGACTCCCAAGACAAAAAGCGCAATTCATTCAAATCTTGTACAGCGCTGGCCGGATCGTATTGGAATTTCTTCTAGATACACGTTTGGGCTTAACTGGTTAAAAAATATTCCAGAAGAAGGGTTGATTGGAGATATTTGTTCATTTCTAAAATTGTTCGGTACTGAAATAAGGACAGATGCAAAATGGAGCAAAAATCATAACTTGGAAACACTATGTCGTATTTGGATTGGGTTTTCTGCAGGCAATGTTAACTGAAGTCATACAGATAGGGATGATACTTGGTACTATTCATTCAGGTGTCCTTTAAGGGAGCTAGAGAAAAAGTATTTTATCGTTGAACTTGGCTGTAATGATGCGCACTTTAAAGGCACTAGAAATTCATCTGTAAGGAAGACCCTTGAGGCAAAAACGATTGGGATCATTGATATATACGTATGATCAAAAGTAATTTTTTGTCCACTTTGCTGGTAAAATGCTCACTTTAAGGGTGCTAGAAATTTTGTTTTTTTTGCAAAACCCTTGTGGCACAAATGATCATGGGTTGAGATGTATCGTTTGATAAAAAGTACTTTTCGACCTTGCGGTTAAGATGCACACTTTAAGGGAGCTAGAACTCATTTGTAAGCAAAACCCTTGAGGCAAAAATGATCATGGGCTCATGGGGATCATGGAAATGCATATTTTGCTTAAAAGTATTTTTCTTAATTTGCGGTCATGATTGGTACTTTAAGGAATAATCGGATTTGAAAAGTGGCGATTTCTGCCAATCTTGTCGAATTTATAATATTCCAGCCAAATTTCATCGTCCTAGCACATCTGGAAGTACCTTAAACTCGCGATCACCGGAATTCCGGACCCGCCCCTCAAACTCCCCCCACATTCGCCCACAGTCGCCGGCCTCCCAAGTTTCGTCGTGAAAATCCCAAAAACCGTCATCACCAGAATTCCGGGAAACTCCCCTCCACCTCCCCCCCTCCCCAAGTGTCCGGGTCCAGTCCAAATGTGTAAACGATTTATCCGGAGCAGATTCTTGTTCTTCCCAGCAAGTTTTACTCCGATCCCTCCATTATAACCGTTTCTCGAGATTTCCGGTCTTCCCCCACCCGACTCCCCCATAGTTGTCGAATCCGGTTCGGACTTCAAATGGAACATCAGAGATATGTCATTCATTCAGGTATTAAGTTTCGTCCCAATCCGATCACCCGTTCGAAAGTTACACAACACACAATTTTCCATATTCCCCCGCACTGAACCACATATATACAAACCCCTTTGACCCTCGAATGCACTAGCTCTTTCCGATGTTAACAGAGTGATCCGATGCAAAGAGTGACGTCACGCCACGCGCAGAGCTACTAGTGCGAAGAAAGGGGTAGGGGTTTTACAAAAACTACTAAATTCTCAGGATTCCCCCGCCCTCTACTCCCTCCACGGTGGTCGAATCGGGGAAGTGACGATTTGCAAGTTAGTTTGGTCGGGTCCCTGATATGCCTGCCAAGTTTCATCGTCCTAGCACATCTGCAAGTACTCTAACTCGCGATCACCGGACCGACCGACCGACCGACAGACCGACCGACGGAAAAGTGATCGGTATATGGCACTTGAGCGAAGCTGCAAGTGCCATAACTAGCAGGGAAACGTTTAGCAGGTAACAGATGCTTTAAAACGGGCAACTTTTTACTTCTCAGTCGCTGATATTAAATTTTATTCACGTTTCGCCCGGTTATACTCTACCTAGTTGGATTCAGAAAGTGCCAGTAATCTCATGTAAGGTGAATTCTGTAGGCGTAGATCCTATGTACAGTCCATTCCATTTGCTTTCCCAAGTAGGCTAGCAGAACTTTCATCCGACTTTGTGCCAAGTTGGGAAAACGTGCTTACTCTGTTGATTCGTGCACAACAGTTTGCTCTGGTGCATACTTGGTGTCGAATCGCTGTTCTGGATCCCCAAACTTTGTCGCCCCAGGAGAAATTCAGATGGGCGGCTAAACAGATGCTAATGAAGGGAATAGCGAGGTTACCTGACGGAGAGATGCCGAGGAATGAGCCTTGTTTGCTTCCATCACGCAATATTTGCGCATTGGATGTTACTAATTTTCCACACGACCATTAACAAACTTCTCCCTAGGCAAACTAGGAAGCTGCCTAGGGCTGCTAGGAGCCCCTGCCAGGAGCCGAAATGGTAATAAAGATGTGTAAAAAAAAAAAAAAATACAGTTGAATTGTCATTTCTAAGTCTGCTTAAATACTCCTTCGGCCCGACCTGACTGGGGAACATGCTGGTCTATTTTTCAAAATACGTTAAATAAGTAACAAAATATCCTAAAATTACAGTTTGTTTTTCGCCAAATTAACAAAACTCTGTTAGCTTCCTAGGGTCCCTTGATATATGATATGATATGATATATATTTGCACAAAAAGCCCGAGGGCCATGGCAATACAAAACAAAATGGAAAAACAAATTTTCACTCAATTCCCTAATAAATAATTCCCTCCTAAATAAATCTTTCTCGATGCTTCATCGAAAGCTTAAGGAATCTTCCCAACTGGCGAACTCCCGAAAAGCATTCATCCTTCATTACTTTGACCAACCATTCCTCATCATACACCCCTTTTCCAAACACTTCATCCCTCAGCTCATCCAATTCACTACATTCACACATCAGGTGCAACACATTCTGAGTCAGCACATGACTAAACTGCCTGTTTGCCTTGCCCAGTTGTCCACGGGACGAACTGTGATTCCCGTTACGGATGACGAGTTAGAAGTCCGTGTGACAAGATTACACCATATATGTGAAAGCCGTGAAAGAAAAGATGCAGAACAGAGCTACGAGCTCATATGGCACTTCTTACGAGTAGGTGGTGCAAGAAAATAGATTCCAATGTCACAAAATACGCCTTCAACGCCCCTAGATTTGGACCTAGAAATAGGATATCTAGTTTCACTCGAGTCAGAGTATTTCCGGCATTGCGTCGGATCATCTAGGGCATATTCCTTTTCTACGTTTCAAGTTTAGATCCACTCGTTTGATCCCTCAACTTTCCACACTATTTCCGGTACCCCCCCTCCAACTCCCCTTGCCGCGGCCGAATCCGGTTCGGACACTTAGATAAGATAAGATCTTATCTAAGCTCTAGATGAATCATCTAGAGCATCTTCTCTCATCGCCTATCAAGTTTCACTCGTATGATCTCTTTACTTTCCACGTTTCATTAAAATCGCTCCACTCGTTTGACCCCCCCCCCCACACACACACACACAAGTATCGGATCCGCTCCGGACTTCACGTGGAACATCTGAGACGAATAGCTCTTTCCACTTGCCAAGTTTCATTCGAATCGTTCACCCGTTCAAAAGTTATGCATGCCACTAGATTCCGGATTCCCCATCCCTCCACTCCCCCACGATGGTCGGATCGGGGTAACGACTATTCTCAAGGCAGTCTGTTCGGGTCCCTGATATGCCTACCAAAGTTCATCGTCCTAGTACCGAACTCAGGGGATCACCGAATTCCGACCCCTCCCCCCCCAGCTCCCCCACAGTGCCCGAATCCGGTCCAGTTATGTCAACGATGTAGCCTATCTAGGACTTGTGCTTCCCACAAAGTTTCGTCTCGATCCCTCCACTCTAAGCGTTTTCCAAGATTTCCGGTTCCCCCCTCCAGCTCCCCCAAAGTCACCGGATCCGGTCCGGATTTTAAGCGGGTCGTCTGAGGAACAAGGTCGTTCCAAATATCAAGTTTCATTAAGGTGCGATCATCTGTTCAAAAGCAGACAACCCCCTGCTCATTCCTCATCTTACTTTTCGTCTGAACCTTCTTCATGGCTTAGTGAACCTGCTTTTTTAATCCTTCCCGTCTCGCTGACATTATTTGAATAGCTAATCTCTAGCGTTTTTCCAGGCTATACACTCAGACGAGCTTCATCTCGAAGGGGAAGCACTGGCACCTTGAGCCCCCGTCGGAAACGACTAGTGTGATGTGTACTTATGCTCTTGGAAACGGGACAGGTGTGATTAACGGAACTGGGAGAACCCTTGAAGACCTCAAAGAAGCGAACCGGGAAACTGTTTAATCAAGGCTCACGTTATGTTTCCCACGCAACGTTTCAGGTGTAATTTTGATGATTGATCCATGTGAGGGATAATTTATCCCTGGACACGCCAAGGATAGTGCGAGGGATTGCCCAATCGGTGGATCACCACTGTACATCCTCCATGGGCGCCGGCTTGGGCGATTCGGGTGCAACTGTTTTGCGAGTGAGCCACCCCTAAGGCTAGTTTTCTCGGCTTTTCGAAACGGCGTAACAGATAACACAGCGTTGGAGCTGACCTAGTGTTTACTGGTGGACCAAGTTTTAAACCAAGCTGGCTGACTACATGGAGTGCTTGTCGTTCAACAACTTAAAAGTCAGCTGATCGTAAAAAAAAAATACTTCGATCGTCTTACTGAGGATGGTCATATAAAAAAAGAAACGGGTGTAAACATAGTTGTGTTCCTTACGGTGTTTGGGGTCGAAGTCTCCCACAACTGCGACGAACGTCTAGTGTTTTATGGCCAGTGAGAGATGATTGGACCATAGTCGACTTCTTTATTCTGGTCCTGAATTCAGTAATGTGATCATAACGGGTTGCTAGTGCACCCCATTTCATTTCCTAGTCAGAGTGCATCGGATATAATCGGAGGTGATTACGTTGGTAGAACGTATTTCAGAGACGAAGTAATTTGTCCCGTATTTATAACTGCTAATTTCGTGACTATCGGCTGCTACGTGCAGAAGTTCGGTGTTGTGAGTATACGTACCAAACAAGTTTTTTTCTCCATGCCATAGCAGGAGATCACTGGACCAAAAACGACTGTATTGCTGTTGCTTTAGTGTCTATTTACACCACGTTAGGCTGTGCAATGCTGTATTTATTTATAATCGTTCCGTTAATAGTAGTCAGCGCCTAGCTAAATAATGATAAAGTGTGTACAAGCCTATTTACTGCATTTATATTATTATTTTTATCGTCAGCTGTAAACTGTAGGGCAAGGACCAAACTGCGAAGTTTTCCTCTTTCAACTTAAATGCCACTTTTTGCCTCAAGCTTTCTGAAGTACTAGTGACGTTGACGAGTGGATTTCCTCGTCCAACCCGACAAACTTCATCTGGTTTGTCACGTAAAATTTTCAGTTGAATGCCTTACTATTTCGTTAATTCATAGCATTCACATTTTGATAATTTCTGTAAAGTTGGATCTTCACCTTCCGGAATCTGGGTTCCCAGATTCTCCGTGATTTTTTCTGAATTTCTTCTGCGATACTTGAAAATTCCGGAAATCTTGGAGTTCAAAAGCCCACTTTTTCCGGATTATTTTGTTGTACTTTCGGACCGGTTCATCTTCCAGATGCAATTTACAGAAGAAGTCAAAGAAAAATCTGGAAGCCCAGATTCCGTAAGTTCCAGGAGGTGAAGACCGGGCTTAAGACCATCCTCTGGTCGATCCTTTGATAGCGCAAGCCACTCGTTTCGTCGAGCGTTGTTGACAAGACTATGAATGAATAAATAGTATATTAGCCAACTGGCAATTACAAAATGCGTGAACATTATCTATATATATATTTTATTTTTAACCCGCCAAGTAAGTACACGAGGTGATAGCGGAGTAAATAGTATAACGAACAGTAACACAAGATAAATAACAGCATAAACAGCAAAATTTAGACATAATTTCTAATTGGACCTGACAAATTCATGAAAAACATCATGTACTCGATGACCTGGATGACGAAATGTACATAGCAGTAGTGACGCTGGCGTTTTCTCAAGTGAACAAATGACATCTTGGACGCCGAACTTCTGAACTAATTTGTGGTTGCGGTAGGAACGAGGAAGGTACATACAAAATTTACAATGATTATAAATAACACATCTTCAAAGCCTTGATGTATTTTTTTCGCAGAATGTGATAAACACCGGAACAATACAATATAAAAATTATAGTGTATTGTTATGAAACAACTACACTTTACATCACTCATTGCGTACCTTTATTTAGCTAATACATTCTTTAAAAGCTGGCAAATCTAACGCAGCTCCCGAGTTGTGACTATAAAATCCTAAATGCCTAATCTCTACTATGGCTCTGTCAAGTTTAGTTGCCTTGAATGAGGAAAAGAGAACAACAGTTATGATAAACAGTTCCGAGTCTGCAGGGTAGTCGCTACTGGATTTTCTTTGCCCTCTACTCCGCGGTTAAAATTCTATTCTGGAACGCTGTTTTTTGCTTTAACCTGAGCCGGTCTCAAATTTTCACAACGTAAGTAAAGAAAACATATCACCCCACCAAGGCACTTTTGAATAGCCCGCCATCAAACTCCTTGAGCTAAAAACAAAAAGTCCACAAAATTTTTATTTTCCAGTCCAGCGTTGCCGCTAGATTTATGTCCCTTATTTCACCAAAAGTGTTATGAAAACATTAAAGTTTGGTCACACGAGCACAAAATATTTGATTCGCCAGGCATACATTTACAGAGGACCCCGGGGCCAGCGATCGCTTGCCTGACCGCGAAAGAAAAACAAAATAAGAACCGAATGAATTTCACTGATTTGACCATTTGTTCTTCACATAACAACAGTGAGCCCCGACGGCGAGTGCTTGATGCCTTCTGCAAATCTTCACAGCAGTTGCAAAGAGGTCACAAGCAGCGAAATAGCGGACATTATTTGTATAATTGTCACAAGTGCTTTAAGTTACAGGACATAACTTTCCGAAGTGGCTTGTAACTAGATACCGGCTATCTCTTAGCGAAGCGCTTGTTTCTTACGTATCCACGAAAAGAAACTGACGGAAGACCAAAATTCTAAGTACTAACAGCGAAGGTCCTTGCTCTTGCTTGTTCAAGGGTGTGTTCCAACCTCGTTGTTAAGCTCCAGTCTGTTTAACCCTCCATCCTTCATCTAGGCTGGTATGATGCTGGTAACTTTTAATAACCACTGTTATACTATAAGATGTTTGATTACAGACAACACATGTTTGCACATCCTTGTGTAAAACATTACAATAATATATCTGTTACGACCCTTTTAGGTGCTAGGTTTCGAGACACAACTTCTGGTACGACCCTTTTTAATTGTTATGTTTCGCGAAAAGATAACATTTATTTGAGTCATAACATATAACGTTTAACACAAGGACGCGCAAAAACATATCATATGTCAGAGTTTTTGACAGTGTACGAGATTAGAACACAATCCACGTTTCCAAATTAAAATCTTTCAGGAAGTAGTTACGGTCAGTAGGCTAATATGTACTTCGGTTAACTTGTTCGCTGATAATAAGTATACCTGAGAACGCGGAACTTGTCTCGTAATCGTTGTTATCTGTTTTAAATATGTTCCTAGAGAATCGTGCAGAAAACTATGCATGAGCAAACAATCCATTTTACTCACAGATTTGCCCAGAAAAAAGGACTGAGTGATAATTTTCTGTACGGTCAAAAGCTTACAGGCTAGAAATTGGTATGGTCGTTTGAGACCGACGTGTGCACGGTGATTGTGATACACCTTAGACAAGCAATGTCATCCGGCTTCTGGGAAAGAAGGTACACTGACACTGGATGTAGTCCATTCCCCTCTAACTTTGTTCTTTTCGCCACTTTGAGTTGATATGTCTAGTCAAGTTGTAGCTACCTTCTCTGATTAACAGGGACGGTCCGAACAAGGTGCGGAGGAAATTGGAGATAACCAGAGGATTCGATAATAAGTCTTGCTTGGCTCGGTTGTGAAAACGTCCCCGGAAAAACATCCACATGACAAAACGTCACCATGGCAAAACGCCATGGTGAACCATTTGCTATTCTTGCACTTTTTGGGGGACGTTTCGGCTAGAGACATTTTGGTTGTGGATGTTTTTTCCTGGTCAAGTTTTAGGAGTAGACGTCCTCCAAACATCTTTGCTGGACCCCTAACTAAGTAGCTTAGCCCTCCTCTTTAAAGTCCTTATCCTGTGCTCTACCCGCTCCGACTACGAAGATACGGCTTAAGACTCGATCAAACTCTCACTTACGCTGACCAATTAGTGGCTGTTTTTCTGAGTTTCATAATCGGCTACTATACAGATTGTCGAGTGCATCACGAGCTCCTTGCTTTGTTCTAGCCATCAGTAATGCGATCTGCTGTTTCCCTAGCACATAACTCCCAGTAATAGTTCTATTAGCTCTGTATTGTCCTGGAGTACGCTCACCCAGAATTCTAGAGATACTCTGAAGCTAAGTGCCTGGTGAGTGCGATAATTCGACGTGGCTTGGAATGGCACCATGCGATGTTTTCCACTAGGGGCGCCTAATTCCCCGCGCGAACGAGAATTGCGTTTTCAGACAATAACGAGTTTAACACGGAGTTAAACACCAACATGCAAATACCCGTTTTCATCCCACGGTGTTTACTCTCGAGTCTAACGTCTAAGCACGCAACGTAACTTGCTACTCGGGAGAGTTGTGTGTTCTGGATGATCGGTGTTAAACCCGCGCATAACACGGAGGCTTAAAACGCTTTTAAACCTAAACACAGTGTTTGACTCTTGCAGTTGAAAACGCTTTTTGCTAAACTCGGGAAAAACACAAGTGTCTGAAAACGCAACTGAGATTTCGTGTACGATTGGAACAAGTTAAGTGCGAGGTTTTGCGAATTTTCAGACATGGATGCAAGATTGGCAAATAGATAGTCGTAAGAATGCCAGGGGATATGATTCAAAGCAGCCCTTGGACTTACTTGAATGGGCTAATGCCCCCATTACTAGGATGTGGGCATTTGTGGAGGGATAAGGAGAACGCGGCGGGGGAAATGCTTATTCGCAAGCTAACCTTGTCTGGATCAGCTGGAGCCTTTCACGGTTGGAAAACCACTAGAACCCCTCGTTCGCACAGGCTACATCAACTAGTTTCCGTTCTTCCTGGGACGCAAATGAGCCAAGGCGCAGGCGCGAAGATTCGACATTTTCAACGCTAAAGCTGCTTTCACATTGACGCGTTTGTCTTGCGTAATCTGATGCGTACGCGTCGATGCAACGCTATTCTTGCGTTGCGTCGACGCGCACGCATCAAATTACGCAAAATAAAGGCGTCAATGTGAAAGCGGCTCTATTCTTGCGTTGCGTCGACGCGTACGCATCAGATTACGCAAGATAAACGCGTCAGTGTGAAAGCAGCATAAGTCTTATAGCGCGTACGTGCGAATGCATGCGCTGAAACGCGCCGTTTTTACTCAAAAAGCAGTCTACGATAATCCCCGTGAGTGTTATACGAACCTTCCGATCAAAGCTGACGAAACACGTGGCTCGATGCAAAGTCAAGTTGTTGGGTGTCGCCAAGAAGTATCGCCAAGAAAATTCCCGAGTCTCACTGCAATTTTGTCCTGCACCAGAATTTGTTTACCAGGCTACAGTTTACTTACATTAGCGACGAAGAAACAGTTTAATAGGCAGACAGGAGTAGTTCGTGTATATAACCAAATTAGTACAGCAATTAGC
Source organism: Branchinecta lindahli (assembly GCA_023053555.1). Classification (NCBI taxonomy): domain Eukaryota; kingdom Metazoa; phylum Arthropoda; class Branchiopoda; order Anostraca; family Branchinectidae; genus Branchinecta; species Branchinecta lindahli. The sequence goes on from JAKZAO010000001.1 coordinate 13,436,187, forward strand.
TGTGTTGTACAAAATATTAATGTTGTACGTGACTTGCAGGAAAATCCTGCGAAGAATTCTGTGTTGTTTCACTTTTTAATATAGACTACTTTCATATAATCTGTTTCTTGTTCTCTATTAACGGATATGCGACAATGGCCAGGAGGCACTGGTTTCCGGGACAAAGTGTCCATGTCCGTTTCCCACGTAGGACTTTTACATCGTTATGCGATTAATTACATCGCAAATCGTAACCGAAGTGGGCACAGTTTGTTTGATCAACATGCCATTAAGTTTCCGCAGTACTACGTGATAGGAATGAAACCCATTCAGTTCCTGGAAAGTTTGTGTTTCATCAACCGCAATCCAGCCCTATGAGTGAACGCTTCAGATAGCAGGCCCCTGAATCGCGACCACTACTGAATGTGTATTATGAAGTTTTAACAGATATTCTACGATAGTGCACGGAAATTAAAATAAAAACATCATTCCCTGTCTGAATTAAATGACGAATGATCGAAATCGCTGCTGACTTTCCAAGGTACCTGAGACTGAGAGCTTCTGGGGATGCAAATTTCAGACACGGAAATTTGGACAATAAGGTCATATAGTCACAGGAACAAAGTTGTGAGCCAAGTTATAAACAAAAATAAAGTTGTCGTAAGGTACCGCGTAGCAAGGCTCACAGTATCTACCATCAGCCAAAGGCACCTAGATAACGAAAACAAAATCCATCTTTGTGAATTTCAGCACCTTATGGTACCAATACATGGCCGCGTCGGACCCACCCATACCCCGGGATTAAAAAAAAAAAATACTCCGTATAAAGCCGCAGTTTCCGAACAGAATTGTTTACAGTCCAACCCGTATAATATTTTATTTTATTTCTCCACTCAAGACAGACCGAACCTTTTATCCTAAAAGTCGAATCAAACAGATTTAAGTAAGCTGAGCATTTTACACTACGTCATCGTATTTCACACTAGAGCTCGCACTAGAAAACTCGCCCTTACAGTAACGAGGTCCCAACAGAATTATGTGACAAATTTCATGAAATACTGCCGTAACGTTATCGTTTTATTTCGCTTGAGCAACCAGAACGACGCGGTCACCTTCGATGCCTTGGCGGATACTCCCCCGTGAGATCGTGATTCCTACGCGGTCGATCACTTCCAACGGAAGGACCTGCCAAATCATAAATTTAATGGAAGGTCCGCGAATGAATAAAGTAGCTGCTTTTTTGATCGAAGTTTGAAGTTATATTCAGTACTCCTTAAGCAGTTTTACTATTACAATTTAGAAACAGATTAAGGCCAATGGTAATCATCTGAGAAGACCAAGCTCCTTCAAGCTCAAAGGTCCCTTTTGAAATATCGTTTTGGTCGCCGATCAAGTTCCCTTGTCGCCGAAATTTAGCGTCCTGGTATTTAATCTGATCTTGTTTTTTTGCTTTTTCGTCTAATAGACAAACTCGAAACACTATATCTTTATCGTTGGCAATTTTTTTTCATTTCGCCCAGAGGAAGTCCTGTGTACATTTTGGGGACTTTCCTCCGTCTTTGTTCCATGCAGTGACTATGGATACCCCGATAAAACGGAGCGGAGCTAGAGGTACTTGCTGTGAGGTTTGAGTTGATACCCGTCTACTTCCCTCTCCGCCGCTGCACATACCAGATGAAAAACCGTAGGATGCCTGCAGGGGTAGATAACCCGTCTGCAGCGAGTTCAACGTGACGTCACAATGGTAGACAACCAATCAGCTGTAAAAGACGACTCAGACGGCGTTCGTATTCTTCTGCGGGGTTACACTGCGATATAGCTGTTTGTAGAGGTAACAAATTATGATGTTCTGCTTAGCTCTTCCTCCGCTCGTTTGCATCGGGTAGGGTATCATAATTTATTCGACTCCGCATGGTCGTATTACAGAGATAGGGAGACGGAGGAACATGTGATTATTGTGTGGCGAGAGCAACAATTTGGTTTTGTCGTGGTTTTTTTTTTTTTTCTAGCACCCCGATTTCAGCTTATTCCTAGAAAGTGGTAAGGGTCTAACCTCTGCGGTTTTTACGGAAAGTGTGGACCTCAGGCCGGATCGATGAATATGACCTTACATTTTGGAAAGCTCCGTAGACCTCTTGCCTGGGGCCAAAAAGGATGGTTTTTGCTTGTCCTCGAGCCAGAGCCTACGGTGTGTGAAGTAAAGTGGAGTTGTATAGCCTATGTTAGAGAGGACTAACTGAAGTTATGCAGCCAAGCTTTTGTTTCATCAAACCATGTTTCTGCTTTCGAGTGGAAAGCTCCGTTCTAGCAGGCAAGCAGACAGGCACCACTTTCAAATTGAAGACGGACTAAAATCTAAAAGTGCTAAATATTTGCGACAGTTCCCCGGCCCCATAGCCAATATATCTTCTCTGAGTGATAAATAGAAAAGAAAAATTTACAGAAAGAAAAAAGTGGCATTTTCCCACGGGTCCGAAAGTGCTGCCATCTATTGTTTCTGCCCATTTATGTTCGTGATTTCTGTTGAGTTTATCATTCCATTTTTTGCACCTGGGATTGAGGAAGCGAAATGATATCAGATATGCCTCTTAAACTTTAAAAGTTCTCTCACTGCTAAAGAGATTAGAGCTTATCCCTTGCTCCTTTCTAAGTGGTGATATTAGAAAGTTGGCCTACGGCAAAAAAGTAAACTTTTGAACTAATACAGATAGAATTTTTTTTTCAACGGCAATCGATAGATCTTGATGAGCTGATCAAAGTATATGTCTGTCATCCGTTTTTTGGTACAAAAATTCCTTAATGAGATACAACAGTTCGAAAGTTTAAAGGGGTTGACAACTTCAGTAGTAAGGTATACACTGAAACCAAAAATAGTCCGATTCCAATTGTGAAACATGTAGGGGACGTGTAAGCAACAATCGGCTGCTAGACCATAATCATCTTCGGTGATGAGGGGTTAGCAACTTTTGCTAGTTGGTGTACCTATTAATCTTATTATTTTGTTTCCGGTGTATATGATCGTGAGAATCATTTAGTACCATGTCTATTGCGGGGAGATGGACTTGTAAGTAAAAATCGGTTGCCAGAAGGGGTTCATGAGGGACTAGAAACTTTTGCAGATTGGTACACATTATATTTGATCTCTATAAATATCTTGTAAGCAAGAATCGGTTGCTAGAAGGGGTTCATGAGGGGCTAGAAACTTGTGCAAATTGGTGCACTTTTATTTGATCTCTGTAAGTCTGAGGGTAAGAAAATTAATCTATCTTGATAAATAAATATCTTGTAAGCAAGAATCGGTTGCTAGAAGGGGTTCATGAGGGGCTAGAAACTTGTGCAAATTGGTGCACTTTTATTTGATTTCTGTAAGTCTGAGGGTAAGAAAATTAATCTCTATGGTCTCTAACTATAACTTAGAATTAAGTCTTTGAGGTGTTGGCAACTTTAGTGGTAGGATACACACTCAAACAAAGAATAAGCGGAACCCAATTGTGAGACATGTCAGGACTTGTAAGTAACAATCGGCTGTTAGACCATAATCATCTTGGACAGTGAGGGGTCTCCGACTTTTCCTAGTTTGTGTGCCTATTTTGCTTCCGGTGTTTTTGATGAGAAGAAAGCTTGGCTCATGTCTATCACGGGGAGAGGGACTTGCAAGTTAGAATCGATTCCTAAAGCACTGTCATTTTCATGAGATCCTAGAATGGTCTATGGCGATGGTCTGTCACTGTAACTTAGAATTAAGTGTTAACTCACGGATACAAAAGATAATAACGTAAAACAACGGTATAGTTTCGCAATAACTAGTAGAGTGACATCCATGGTATTTTGACCCTGAAAAGTTATGGATAGCTTTATAATACCAACTAGGTTATATAAGATAATGTTCCAAGTTTTCACCAGTCACGATAGCTACGATTGAAAAGGATAAAGTTCAACTGGCTGCAAAGTCAATTTACTCCCTACTTCCGATATTCTGTTTTTTTTCAACGCTGAGGGATGGCCATGAATGAATGAATGAATATTTTATTAGCCAATTGGCCGCACAAAACACATAATGGTAACAATTACAATACACTTTACATCACTCAATGATTATCTTATTTAACTAATACGCTCTTTAGAAATTGGCACATTTTAATTATCTTAGCTTTATTTTTTGTTTCGAGGACGTCAGGTGTGTCATCAGTTCCAAAAAAAATTCTTCTTGGATTGGAACATACCATTTTAGAAACCTCGATGGGTTGACAACTTCAGCCTTTAGCCGTTAGCGACGAAACAAACCAAAGTGTTGCTCTCGCAACACTTTAGTCGGCGAAGCCGAACAAAGGTTGCTGCAACACATCACGTTGCCCAGGCAACGTAGGTCTAGTTTGTTCTTGCATTCAGTGAGTTTTCTTCTTTGTCATTTTCGAAAAACAAAAAAGCATTTCTACATGGCACAACGCATAGCTACATAGCATTTAGCTCTAAGAGCTGTGCTTCAAGCAAACTGTGAACTTCGAAGGCATTTCAAGAACGCAAAATTAAGCCAGCGGTGAACAAAACTTCAAGTAAAAAAAAAACACAACTAGTATATCGTAGTTCGGTCTTGCTACTTGGGTGTCGAACTGCCTCACCTCCCGTAACGAATGGACGGAAATTCGTTATTTTCCAGTTCAGCGCTTTCAAGCGGACTAGTTTCTGAAAGTCCCCCACTATCCCATTATCAACCATTGTTATAGATATAGTGAAACAGATCAACAAGCTGATGAGTAGCAAACCTGCAATGTGCGACCCGATCAATGAAAGTTTTCCACTGTCTTTTGAAGTAGATAGTGAAAGCTATTATGTTCTGCTGATTATTTTTATGGATCCATATTTACTACCTCTGTCAAAAGTGTTGATGAGGATAATAACACTAAAAACTGGCGGCCTTTTTTAAAGCAGCTGCATCATAAGCATTCTAGCACTTGCGACGTCTTGACCCCCCCCCCCCACCCAAGACCCAAGGTGAAGCGAAGACTCGATCCGACCGCTAGGTCATCTAGTGGGGCGGGTCGGAAGCGCCCGACATGGGGAGGCTGGGATCATAGTTTGAACATGGATGTAACAAAATGTTTTTATTTTTGTAGGTATGTGTAGAAAAATCAAACTAATTACAAAGACTTTGAGCTAATTACGAATTGCGACAAAAGAGACAAATATCAGCTCTATGATTAGCATGCTTAGCGCAGTGTCATAAAAATGAACGGATCAGCGTGTTTTCAATCGTTTTCATAGTTATTGCACAGTCAATAGTGCGTACAGTTTCGAGCCCACTAACCCACAAGGATAAGTAGCGATTTCAATGAGACTACTAAACGATCCCAAAAATAGGCCAAAATAAATCGAATGTAAGAAAAGACATTCGTAAGGACAAACTTAGTGTCCCTCTGAGAGACCATTATAGACAGGATTAAATTGACGACTATATTGAATAATTTGATCGATGTTGACGGAAAAAGGGGAAGACACCACTGTCAGTCGGCAGGAATGATTTTTACTCACGGTGGCCAACATTATCCACAAATTACTGAAATATAACTGTCAGAAGTTTCATAACAGGTAACACAAGGATGCGAGGTTTCAACAGATAATACTTAGGAAGCTAGCTGTTATGTTTTTCAAGTGTTACGCATTAAAACGTTCTGCAAAACAAGCGTTGCCAGAAAGAGCTGAAAAAGCATCTGCTGACTTTTCCGAGATGTAGCATCAAACTGGTGAGGCGGGGGTCACCAGCTGTAATACCCCTCTTTTTTTACCCCCATTAATCATTTAGTTATTTAGTGAACTCTGGACAGAGGTACAACAAGGCACCAAGCTCTTGGCAAATGAGTGGATTAAGAAAACTAAGCATAGAAAAGCTGGATCGTGTGCAAATTCATGACAACAGAATATTTATCTTCTGAATCAGCCACTAAAATTTGTATCTCCTCCTCAGGCAGCAACATTACTGTGCACCATTTAGGAGGATTGTTCACATTCAGTTTCACAAGAAGAAATTACAGAAATATCAAAGAAAAGGATAGCTAGAACAAAATTCGATGAATCTATCAAGTGCGCCTAAATTCTATCAAGCAAGACTGAGCAACGAGCGAAGCGGATTTCTCTTCAGGTAGTTAAGTTATACTGTTTGACGCTACCCGTCAATCATCAATCAAATATGGGTTGCCACAGTATAAACCATAGCTCTATGTATATGGCTGCCAATTACTGAGAGGTTGTGTCATTTAATGAAACATGTACATCGATTAATAAGCAACGGAAAGAAGGACTAGAGATAGCGTTAAGAAAATGTGTCCACCAGAAATCCATTTCGCCCGTGAACAATTTCGTGGAATGGGGCGTGGGGCCGGAGGTATACAAAATTCAAGACAGAGTGACTGACAGGTCAGCCTTCGGGAAACGAGCTTTGGACGGCTGTCAACACCATGGACATATTAGACGTAACACCTAGCAATTGGTCGGCCCATTTAGAGCTCGGTGGGAGGTTCGTATTTGGCAGTGAGATTGAGTTTTTCTTTCCAGTTCGCGAGGGCAAAGTTACGTTGTTCACCCTACTTGCTGCTCCAATTTTTTCATGACAGTAGCAGTAGCAGTTGGAGTCAACCCAGCCTTTGTCGGCGAACCTCTTGGCAGAGACACCCATGTTCTGCCAGTGCCATGCCAGGTTAGACTAAATGCCTGTTCTCCGCTTGGAGTGAAGAAAGAAGTATAAAACACGGCCAAAACAAAAGTCAGTGTCAGCTATATTCCAATACGAAATGTAAACACTGCTTTCGAACCTGTCAACGACTGAATCAGCGATGCTTCCGACACTCGATCAATCGGTTGTTTATGTTATTGATTCCTCGCAGGCACCTAGCGTGTGGAAAGCAGAAATGAGTAATGAGGAATCTGAGGAAACGAGGAACAAGAGGTGCGTTTTATTTAGGTTCATTCGCCGCGTTTTATTTAGGTTCATTCGCCCGCGCGGGTCACTAAAATCGTTTTATTTAGCGAGTGGATGACAGATGACGTCATAGTGACGTCACGGTTTCGCCGTTTTATTTACCCCAGCGGACAATTCGTCCGCTAGCGGACCATGAGACACCCGCTGAAAAAGTGAGCGGGCGATCGTCAGGAAATTACCATTTGGCGCCAAGTTTGAATCGGTCCTGGTAACTGACCGAAACTTGCTCCGAGATCATTAATGTCGTTTTATTTACGCTCGCAAGCCCAAATAAAACGGCAAAATGCTGACGTCACAGTGACCCGCTAGCGGACCCTCGGATCGTAAATAAAACGCACCTAAGGAATTATGTCCCTTAACGCAGAAAAGTTTCTTAGAAGTAGCTTCTGGAAACAAGACGAAAGGTTTCCACACTATCCCAAACTACGATCTGGTTTTATACGGCACTTGCTCCTTCGGTTGAAGTGCCATATAGCGATTGTAATGTCTGTCTCTCTGTACGACTTTTGCTAGTTCGGGCTAACGATGTCATACTCATATCTGGCTTTCGTCTGGGATCCTAGAAAGTTAGTTCAGTCAAGTCTTTATGCGTTACGTGTGGGGTCGGACAGGAGATGCAGCCTTACACAATCTTTATAAAGAGTCATGGATTTATTAGCTGGTTTCTTGGTAACAGTGCCTTTGAATTTCAAGCCGAGTTCGACATAAAGGGCCCCATAACAACCAAGGGGATAGATCCTGGAAGCGGCCCCAGTCACCTGGCGCATAAATGTTTGCCTCTTGCAACTTAAGTGTGTTGAAGTAAAGAAAACACAACTAATGGTGCCAACAGACGTCCAGGTCGGTTTTCCTTATGGATTTCTGCACTCTTTTTTCACAAAGCTTAAAGATTTCAAATTTTCCATACGGAAATGATGACGGTGTCGAAAATCCTTGCAGAAATTCCAGTCTGCTGGAAGGCAACGAGATCAACAGTTGTAAATGGTAATTTATGTATCAGAGGCAAAGAGTTGATCAATAAATACGCGGCCGACAGTTGGACATCACACGAAACGTTAATTTTGACAAAACAGAAGATGCCTGGGAAAAGCGATTCTCATCGCTCAATTGGATGGGCAGTGGTTTGAGAGGTTACAAATTTGTCAATCAGATCCGGATGATTGCGAACAAAAATACCTCAGATATATTGGCCATTTTCTTGACCTACAGTACCGTTTACATTACTTGAGGCATATCACTCTCTCTGAAACTGGGACATATGTTTTATAATTGCGGATTTACGGGTTTCTTTTGAGATTCACTATCTCTTCAGTGCTGAAACTGAGACTGGGAGATTTTCAGACTGTGTACGTTGAAGTCATTCATCAGGATAGCTACTGAAGAAAGGTATGTTATAGGCTCACTTTTATATTTTTTAATGAAGGGAATCATAGATACTGCTAAAGCTTAATAAACTTGTCTGGAACCGTTTTGTGACACAACTTCGTCCCATCCCAATCCTGCTGTAATTTTCTGCAAACGTGATCGCATGGCCGATTGTGGCGTTTGCAGCTTTCGGCCCAAGTTCTATATACCAATCGCTTTTCCATCGGCTTGTCGATCGGTCGGTCTGTCGGTCCGGTGCTCATGATAGGGTACTTCCAGATGTGCTAGGAAGACGAAGCTTGGCAGGCATATGAGGGACACGACCAAACTGACTTAGCAATCGTCACTTCCCGGATCCGATTTTCCTGGGGGGAATGGATGGAGGGCAATTAGGAATCCTGAGGGATTCACTTTCGAACGGGTGACTGGATCTGAAGAAAACTTTAGAAACGGCAATAGTAAGTATCTTAGATGTTCCGTTTCACGTCCGTGACCGGACGCGACAACTGTGGGGCCATAGGAGGGGCAATGGAAATCTCTTGGCACGCCGATCGTAGAGGGATCGGAACGAGACTTGGTGTGAAAAACAGGCGTAAGATACATCATTTATATTATCGCACCGGATCCGCACTTTGGGAGGGGGGTTGGGGGGGGCAGGGTCCCGAAAATCTTGTGACATAAAGATCTCTGCGGATGGAACTTAACAGGTGGCAAGAACACACGTCGCAGATGTTCCTTTTACAGACCCGGACCAGATCTGGTCACAGTAGGCTACCAGAAATCTTGTGGCACGCGAGTAAGGGTACTGGCAGATGGGCCAAGACAATGAAATTGTCAGACGTATTAGAGACCTGCGCAGATTGACTTTTAGCAAGAACAGTTCTTACTTTTAGTTATTACTTCCCGCATTAGACCATCCAGGGGAAATGGAGGGAGGGAACCCAGAATTTTGTGACTTTCGAAAGCGTTTTTCAATCTGGATGAAACTAGATAACCGACGATGGCATAAATCTCATATTCCATTTCAGCTCCTGACTGAACCGCTACACATTTTCATGTCCGCGAGGGGCCCATAAGGATTTTTGTAAAGTGCGCATCTTGACCGCACAGTGCAAAAATCCTTTTGGCCAAACGATACATCTACATGTTCCTCAATGTCCCACGATCAATTGTGCCTCAACGGTTTTGCCTACAACTGAATTCCTAGCACCCTTAAAGTGTGTATTTTCACCACACGGTGCAAATTTTTTTTTTTAAATTACAATACAGTTTCGAGCAAGAAACAGATATCATTACGAAAAGAGGCATTAAAAATATGAGCAAACGTCCTATTTATGTGTCCAAACTGCATCCGATCAAAGTGGTGAGAGTTGGACACAGGGGAGTTGGAGGTTGGACTTCAATAAATCTTATTTTAAAAGCAGCAAGGGTACAATAAATCTTACAAGCTGTTAACTCGGACTTACAGGGAGTGTATATTCTTCATCTATTCGATCAGAAAAAATCGGTCATTACCACAGAACGACATGAATGCATAATTATAAAATCGCAGGTAAGAGTCGTGGAAGCAGCTTCAAGTCAGTTTCAACCTAAGCGGTTATGACTCTATATTAGTGCATCTCCGTTTTAGCCAGAATGCAGCCCTACACAACCGCAACTTTGTTGCTCCTCATCACTGCAAGCGCCTGGGGCCAATTTGGCTTTGGACGCAAAAGAAACAACTACGGTAGCCTAGACCGCTACAGGGATAGCTACAGGGACAGGGATAACTATGGCAGCGCATCTACAGGACGGGGTTATAGCAACTCCGCTTCTTCGTACAATGGACTGAGCTCCGGAGCAGCTACAGACAGAGATGGGTCCAGCGGAGGAAGCTACAGCAGTGGCAGCAGTTATAGCGGAGGAAACAGCTATGGAGGAGGAAGCAGCTACGGAGGGGGTAACGGTGGTGGCGGGTATGGAGGAGGAGGAGGCGGATATGGCGGCGGTGGATACGGCGGCGGTGGACACGGAGGAGGTTATGGAGGACACGGTAAGTTAACTTCTCATAAGTAGGATACTGAAGGGCAGATGCTACAGCGTTGTAATTTGTTATTTTTAATAGGCCACTGCGTAGTGAAATTGGTGTCATATGTACTTTAAAACCTCTTACTCGACACCTTGCAAGTAACGACGTAACACAACCATTGGTCTCCTTCTTCCTAAACACCGAAAAATAACAAGAACTATATGGAGCAGAACCGTAAACTGTGACAGAATGGCAGAAGTACAGTAGAGTTTTGCTTATGTGAACGTCGCCTAACAGTGAACGGTCACCGAAGAAAAAACTAAAAACCCAAACCAGGCATTTTTTACAGAAAAAAATTGCAAAAAATAATTTTTTCCATTCACGTTTTTATCGCTTTTTGGATATTTTGCTGTTACTAACAGTGTTAATGAATCAACTGCCACCTGGTTTTCCTTTCACAATTTGAATACTTTGCCAGGTCGAAAGCATCTTCAGCCAAGAAGATGGCGGTTCTAACAAACAGACGCCTCAAATAGAAGAAGAAGCACATTTGTAAATCTGAAGTAAAATAATATTTAACTGAATTCTACTCTAAGTTTATGCCAGGATAATCCTTAAATAGTTGGCTATTGGCTGATATCAAGATTGTTATTTTTCCTTTCCATTTGACTGTTTTATAAAACAAGTAACAAAGCCAGGGTAGTGAAGCAGTTAGGGAAGTTTTCAAATAAGCATACTTCTACTGTAAAACAAAACAACTGGAAAAGCCTAGAAACAAGCTCTGGTCGCAGAAATGTAACTACGATGACTGAATGTTCGGCAACTAAACATGACTCGCTTTCAGAGAAAGGACTCAACCCGCTAGCCGCTCTGGTTGCCCCACTAGCTGGTCTGGCGTTGTTAGGCGCAGCAGCTGCAGTCGCAACCAATCCTGTTCTGCTCACGCTTGCTGTGCTATCTAGCGGACGGAAGAAGCGTGACGCCGATGATACAGAAAGACACGTGTCCGTCTTCGGTTTGCAGAATCTCGAATCGGATAAACTTGACTTGGAAACAAACAGAAGAATCAAGGAACTTCAGACATTAGAGAAATACATTGCAACGGTAAGTTCACAGTTGTTTCTTCCAGCGAAAGCATTAAGACTAGGCCTACTTTGATCAACAGTGAATTGAATGCTTTGAAAGACGAGATCGTACGGGGAGCGGTAGGGTACGGTTGAATGACAAAATGACGTCGGAAGAATTACATTTTTGGATCGGCAATGAACTGAATACTTTGAAAGATGATATCGTGCGGGGAACTGTTGACTCTGGTCGAATTACAGTTTCACGTCAGAAGGATAAGAAATATTTATTAGAGAGTGAACTGAGTGCTGTGCAACGTGAGGTCGAACGGGAGCTGGAGACTGAATCTCGGACGGAATAAATCAGTTTGAGATACCTTGCAACACGAATCTACAAGGCACAAAAAAAATAACACTGTCACATGAGTATGCAGATGATAGCTAACAGTATACGTTACAGGTTCCCGGAGCTGAAAAGCCGAATGAAAAATTAATGGCGAACTATCTGTCATGTTCTGGCTTTACTGAACCTGAGAATCAATGCATTGACCGCATCGTCTGCGAGTATTCTGACCAAAACGGCGATGCAACTACAGAGCTTGAGAAGGACGTAATATCAATGTGAGTATAAAGACTGTTTTCAATAACTTACAACATTTAGCGCTGGAACAATCAACAAAAAAGGTTTCCGTGGACACCGAGGTTCGCAAATATTAGTTCCTGAAAGACTTCCTCGACCATGAAATTGAGAGAGAAGAAAAGTGTATCAATCTCATGACTGAGTCTTCGGATACGAAAGGACACAGGAAAGGACGGGCGAATTCCCCTAACCTTCAATTCGGAGGACCAGTCTTCCAATAAGGAAATTGACTGGAAATAATCATCCAAGCGAGTAGTACGTGTGCGTGTTCATGGTGGGCTGCCAATGCCGCACTAGCCCAAACAAAATGTGGGTAACTATTTACCAATACAAAAAAATTTCCCTAAAAATAACAATTCCTCCCCCCTCATATTAATTATAATCGTGCCTCTTGAACATTCAATACAAAATATTATGCGGGGATGCCTATTGCTAAATAAGTAAGAAGAACATTAGCAATGGATAAGTTATAAGAAGATTAACAGTACTGTTGATCATCGTAGTTACTTCTTTATTTAGATGGCTTAAAGCACAAGTCGCACTGTATCCAGTTTCCATTCCAATATTATAATATACATGAGTCCTTTGATACTCCGCTGAACTTCTCTTAAGGTTAGAACGGTCATCAATTTTTAGTGAAAAAAGAAACTTGGAAAATCGGTATTTCCCTAACAAACTTGGACAACAGGTGTTTCTCACCAATGAGCTTCCCCGGAGCCTTATACGGATCTCGATACGCCTCAAAAACAGACAAAAGTGGCAAATCTGAAAATCAACGTAGCTTTGTTAGGGCATATAAAAAATGGGAATCTCCAGAACTCGGAAATGAAAACGGATGAAAAAAAGGATTAAGGCGTAGAGTGAATCATTAATATGGGGAAAACGGTTAATTTAAATATGTTTTTTTTGCCTAGTTTATGAGATGGCATACAGTGACTGGATCCTCAACCGCTTCACTCATCGTAAATCTACAGATCTGATAAATAAAGTAAATAAATTATAGTTTATCTGCTACCCACATTTCGAAATGAAGCCATTTTTTTATACATCTGGGACGCGAAATTTGGAATAACGAGAGTAAAAAAAAATGTGGCAGCCAACAATAGTTTCACCCATGCGACTTCGCTCAGTCACATAAATTCTTGCTCTTTGACTTAGGGCGGTCTCTAGTCTTAGACAGCAGTTCGTGAACTTCCGCATTCCACGCCGCCTGCCTACCAGAACCTTACTTGCGCCGGCCTGTGATACGATATTCATTACAGTTTCTGTTACCATCAACGTTAAACTTTCGGTCCCTGCTTGAACGCTGGACAACGTTGCGCGGTGAATTTCGCTTCGCGAATACGGTCGCGTCCCCAACCTAGCTTTATGACAGGCAAGCTGGCGACCCACGTTGAGGAGTATCCGTTACCCAATTTCTGTAATGTAAAATTTCGACTCCAAATTATTATTCTTATATTATACTACTATTATTCATATAACATATTATATTATCCTCACAAGTGGCAAGCCGTTTAGTCTTGTCACTAAGATACACTGTGTTCATCGGGGCACTAGAAAACACGACACGACGTGTTGTGTGCTGGCGAAACAATGACAAATAATTAACTTGGGCTTCTGTTGGCAAACATGGGTTTGAATAAACGCTAGAATAAAATTTTGACGAAACAATGGATCGTTTGAATATATCTATATTTTCAGAAAGAATAGCCTCCCCAGGCAGTTCCAAATCTTTACAGACCCTATTTTCGAAACTATACACGCCAATACGTCGATTTGGCGTTGACTGACACAGCTAGCTGAACTGAAACGAAGGCGAACGAGCAAGTCGATGCAACCAAGTGCAACCAACAGAGAAGTAACCACACTGTCAGAAGTTTCATAACAGATACACAAGGATGCGCGGTTTCAACCAGATAATGCATAACAGATAACACTTCGGATGTTTTCTGTTGTGTTTCAAAATGTTATGCATAATAAGTGCTGCCATCAGGAAGAGTCGAAAAACCGCAAAAAAGCATCTGCTGAGTTTTCCGACATCATGACGGCAACAAAAAGTCAGTAGATGCTTTTTTGGCTGTATAACATCCGAAGTGTTGTCTGTTACGCACTATCTGTTGAAACCGCGCATCCTCGTGGTATCTGTTATGAAACTTCTGACAGTGCAGCCCTATAATCTTTTAGTGTGCTCTACAACATCATGGGGAACAACTTCGTCTCGGATGACTTCAAGGATAGGCTACGAGAAGCAGCACGAGTGGGAAAGAGTCAAGGCCAGTGCAAACGGTACAGATGTTCCGAGCTCAAAGACCAGCAGTTGTAACCACGGCATCCGATGTAAAATAGCTGTAAATAGTTACTGTAATTATTACTCATGAAAATAATTTATTGACTGCGACAAATAGTTACGTGTGTTATTTAAGCTGGTTTGAATAAATATATGTTTATCAAGCTAGAGATTACGGAGATCGACTCAAAGAAGGGATGGCATGGAGCAGTGTTGGCGGAACGAGTACTAAAAAGACTGATGGGAGTCGCGGGTACAAGAAAAATAGGTACGGTATGCTAAAAGAAAGCTTGCTCCACAAGGAGGCACTCGACGTCCCATTTAGGCTCCGACGAGGGGGCACGGTTGTCGAGCAAAAGATAACGAGGGGCCTTCCCATGCCTTCTTTTGATCGAACGCGAAGTTAACTTAAAGTTTAGTTCGGCGTTGTTAAGAAACAAAGCTCCCTAGAAACAACGCGTTTTATGAGACTTGCATACCTTTTAGCATTGTAGTGCTTAAGTGAAGGGAACAAAGACATCAGATTTTCCTCAAAATCAATTAAAAGGCCCGTGTTCTACTTTCATCTTTCGTTCCAATTTCGCTATACCCATTGTCGCTTCCATAATCAGCTCGAAATGAAGTTTCAATAACTAATACTGTCGGGACACGACGGAGTAAAAGGTAGACTCTACTGGCCGAGCGTGAACGCAGATTTCGTTTCCACGGGAATACAATGGGCAGAAATGGAGAGTAAATCAGTTAAAAGTAATCAGAGACAATTAACAATGCTCAGTTGTAACTAGTGCGAGAGGATGTTAAGACAAAGTTGGAAGATCTGGGTAAGTAGAACATTAAGTTTTAACGCTATAGGCATATTTAAGTGAAGATGGGCCTTACGCAAAGGATTTTTACCGTGACAAGTAAATCAAAATAAATGTCCAGTGTCGGTGCCTCGGTAAGCAGTGCAGGGCCCACGGGAAGGCTGTCGGTTCAAATATCGTTCGAGGAGTTTTTTGTTTCTGCTTATCTTAAAGCACCCCTCGCACAGTTTATTGTTTATGTTCCAGTATTTTAAAACAGATGGATACTTTCAAACTAGGCTCTGCTTTCAACAAATTGCCAATGGGTTTGGCTGTTTCAAGCCTTTGTCCAGGCCCACTGACTTCTATCAGAAAAATGGACAAATTCAACATAACCGTTTTTGGGATCCCAAAACGTAAGTGGAGGGATACCTATGACATCGCAAAAGTTGTCCGTCCATCCGTCTGTAAGCACGATAACTCTCGAAGGGAACGAGATATTTTGATAAACTTGGTGTGAGGATTCTTTGGGTCAAGGGTAAGGTCGAGTTCGCTGATGGGCTCATGTAGCCCTACATTTAAGGGTGGGGGTCCAAATTAAGGGGCAAACAAAATATTTATAAACAGCTAATGTGACTGTCCATTATGGGGTAAGAAGACATGCTGAACAAGACGATGAAAACCATTTTCTCACCTAACAAGTAGTTCGTCCGGAATCCGGCAAAAATCGGAACATTTGTTAAAAGCAAAAGTTTCATTCGAAGTTGAAAAAGTTTTATTTGAAGTTGATTAGATGTTCGATTTGGGGGTAAGAAGACATGCTGAACACTTATGTGAAAAGCATTTTCTACCCGGACAACTATTCGCCCGGAATCCGGCCAAAATCGGAACATTTGTTAAAAGCAAAAGTTTCATTCGAAGTTGATTAGATGACAGATTTGGGGGCAAGAAGAGACGCTGAATCTGTATATGACAATCACTTTTTACCCGGAAAAAAATTCGTCCGGGATCCGGTTGAAACCGGAAAATTGTTTGTAAGTCAATGTTTTAATTCAAGTTGATTAGATGTTCTTTATAGGGATAAGGAGATACACTGAATTAGTTTCTGAATTTTCTTTTTTTGCTGGACAAATAATTCGCTCCGAATTCGGCCGAAACCGGAAATTTGGCAGAAGTAAAGCAGGAAGTTTCGGTCAGTATCGTCAAAACAGATATGGCTTATAGAGGTATATCTGAACTTGGTCTCCTCAGATGATTAGCCTGGCGAAGACTGGATCTGGCGAAGGCAAGACCCAATTGTCTGGATCTGATATTACATCTTTGGGATCCCATTGAAACCTTTGGTCTTGTTCTTAACGGTGGTGGTTCTCGCAAACGAGGGACGAAAGCATGATCCGGATCGAAAATAGCGAAACGGTGCAAGTGTGGAAATCAGTGAGCTGTCGTTTGGGCGGTTAGAACGTATCATATGTAATTCAGGTCTCCGTGTTTAAGAACTGACGGAGGGATTACGGAAGAAGGTTGCATTGGCATTATAGGAACGACGGGTCCTTTTAACCTTAGATCCTCCTGTGCCACCAGAGGCACCTAAGGTATCCTCGAATAGGCGCCAATCTTCTCTCTGGTGGGCTGCCTACAAAAGACATCCACCAACTCAGGCTACAGACTTTCATGTATGCGCAAGGTTCCTCTGGTATAAAAATGTGTGTTTCTCACTCCCTATTATTAATACTATGGAGATGTTTAGTGTTGATAAACGGATTAGTCAGTATTAAGCTTCGACATTATTTCGACCCATCTTGGGAAGGGTCCTGTTTAATCCGTACGAAAAATCTAAGCTTGCGATGGAGCAAAGTGTTCGTTGTTTAACAAACTTGCAAGTATGTCGGCTCCTTGTATGTTAGTCATCATTCTATTAACATCGCAGTCGTAAGAATTCCCTTGCTACTAGCTTTTTCCAGAAGCTAACACCCACGGAAAGATCCCTAAGTAACCCTTGGGCCAAAATGTTTTATCCACTTTTCTCTTAAGAAGGCTCCTATCGCGTCGAATAACAAATTAGCATGTCGGAGGGTTGCGGTAATCCCTGTATATTTTTTTCGTAGAAATTTAGGAATCCCTACGCATCGTTGAACAAGGCGAAAATAATGACAGGTTGCGAGGGGGGGGGGGGGTCAATAAACAACGGAAGGAAGTCCTTGCCTCATAATGTAATTCCAAAAGGTATTTTAAGACCGTCAGACCACTAGAGGCAGATGCGTCATTTGGGGGCGGGGCATAGGGGCAGCTGCCCCCCTGGCTTTCCAAGGGAGACCAAAGCTACCACGATAAATCATTAAATTGCAAAAAAACAATGTGATTTCACAAAATCATGACATGCAGTTGCGAAAAGTGGATATTAAGAAAGTCTTTCACCATACTTTGACCTTTTTTGAGCCGAGCTAATGACCCGGAACTATATACCGCTGCCCCCCCCCCAGGTTTTTCGCAAAATGACGACCCGGCTAGAGCTAAAAAGAAGGCAGCCAAATGGTCTGGAACTAAACAGTTAACATGTAGACAAATCTATGATTTCAGGTGTTCACATTACTGTTCATTGCACAGAACTCATACGGGTTCCAGTTCGACCAGCTGTATAAGGCACTGAGACCGAAGCCCCATGTTCACCACAAGAGCGACGGTCCTTTCCCGAACATTAATCCCTTCAGGCATCAGCCCGAACAAGGTAAGTCGAGTCGATTTTCTGTTCATGATTAATGATCAAAGACTAGCTTAGTTTAATCAGGCTGAAGTATGTATGTGTCATGAACTTCCCTACCACCCAGTAGTTCGCGCCCTGGTGAACTGGTGAATGAATATAGGGCGGAATAGAGAGCAGTCAAGTTAGTCGCGCATGACTCACGTTCAAGAGGCGTCGTTGTGTTCGTGTGTATAATGTAATGTTTATTTTCACTCATCACACAAGAAAGAGAAAATGGAGTATGTGAACAGAAGAATAAAGAAACGCAGTAAGAGGTCACACAAGAAAAGAAAACCGAAAACAAAACATAGGGAAAGTCACACGAAAAATTAAAAAACTGACCAAGGGACAATCCCTTGCCGCTCTGATTGCATTTTAATCGTTGGTGCAGCTTATAATAGCTCATATACTGTTTTGGTACAAAGTTCTGTTACTCTATTTGACGAAGTCAAAAAGCCAGTGAATCTCGGGAAGAACGAGAAACGTCGCCTGAACGATTACTCAAATCTTATGCCAACCAATAAACGGCATTCGTTGGGGACAGCTGTGGTGAGGCTTCCGGCTCTTCCGCTAGGTACACGGCGATCATTCATCGGCACGCAGAGTTAGTCATCAAGAGTATTACACCTGACCCTTTTTTATATAAGTTTACTGTCGAAACCCGACAGACGACAGTATGCCAACTGAAGCGTATGAACGTATATCGTCAGTTCGTCAATGGCTTTATAAGATAGCAATCGATAGGTCCTTCTTACAAAGCTTTTCAATACTTTCAGGGCCACTAAAAAGAGAAACTCAGCATACCGCATGGTCAGCATTGGCACCAAACACCCCAGGCCATCCAGGAACGAACATGCAGCAGTATTCCGCAGTCGCCTCGTCACCTTCCGCTCCAGAAATAGCTTATTACTCCCCCTCAGCCCAATACTCCCCCTCAGCTGGTCAGTACTCCCCCTCAGCTCCACCGGCTGGCCAGTACTCCCCCTCAGCAGCTGGCCAGTATTCTCCTGGAGCTAACCGTGGGGAGATGGGAGTTGCACCGGTAGATAACTACGGCACAGCATTAGCTTACAACCAAGCGCGAGTTGTCAGTCAGAGTTCACAAGCAGGAAATCAGAACCCGGCACCAGCAGGCTACAACCACATTCAGCCAGCCGTGGATGCCCACGGAGAACACTCCACTACCTACTACGAGACGAAGCCGGCGGTCGACGATTCATCAAGTCATGCTGGTTATGGTAATAACGCAGTCGCAGCGGGAACTTTGTCAGCAGCATACACTTCACCAAACCAAGGTACGTTGAAGCTTTGGACACAACCACAAATACGCCGATTAGAGTGGGATAACGGGGCCGGAGAATTAAACTTCCACCCTAATCGGCGTTCAACAGCTCATTCATAGTAGCCCGAAAAGTAGGAAATATGAACAGATACGTAAACAGCTCAGTAATGGTTTTATCAAGTGAACTATTCAACAACGTGTACGACACAAGTCAGAAAACTGTACTAGTTGCGCCAACATTGCTAGAACGCCACTCGTTAGTTATAGCGTGGCTTACCGAAAAAACGTCCCCACAGTACCCCCCCCCCCCCCCCCCCCGCGAAAGGTACCCATGACAAAACGTCCCCATGGCCAAACTCCCCCATGGCGAAACATCCTTTGCCTTGCTCTTCAGGCACATTACCGAGGTAAAACAGATTCGGAGTTTGCATTACAGATCTTTATAGGCAGAAAGAGTGGACGTGGGACCAGTTGCTTCAGATATGCACCGTTTCCCTTAAAGGACCCCTCTTGCTTATTCTGCTTTTTATAATATATCTAGCTCCCATACAGAATTATAAGGTTCTAAAATCCCCACCTTTCTCCATTGTTTCGTTTTGTGCCTACGAAATTTTAGCGCTTTTTGGGATCCCAAAACGTAAGTGGAGGGATACCTATGACATCGCAAAAGTTGTCCGTCCGTCTGTCCGTCCGTCCGTCTGTCCGTCTGTGAGCACGATAACTCTCGAAGGGAATGAGATATTTTGATGAAACTTGGTGTGAGCATTCTTTGGGTCAAGAGTAAGGTCGAGTTCGTAGATGGGCCCTGTAGCCCTACATTTAGGGGTGGGGGTTCAAATTAAGGGGCAAGCAATTTTTTTTTAAACAGCTAATGTGATAGTCGATTATGGGGTAAGAAGACACGCTGAACACGAATATGAAAACCATTTTCTCGCCGAACAAGTAGTTCGTCCGGAATCCGGCCAAAACCGGAAAGTTTGTTAAAAGTAAAAGTTTTGTTTGAAGTTGATTAGATGTTTGATTTAGGGGTAAGAAGGCATGCTGAACACGAATATGAAAACCATTTTCTTGCCGGACAAGTAGTTCGCCCGGAATCCGGCCAAAACCGGAAAGTTTGTTTAAAGTGGAAGTCTTATTTGAAGTTGATTAGACGTTCAATATAGGGGTAAGAAGGCATGCTAAACACGAATATGGAAACCGTTTTTTCGCCAGACAAGAAGTTCGCCCGGAATCCGGCCAAAACCGGAAAGTTTGTTAGAAGTAAAAGTTTTATTTGAAGTTGATTAGATGTCCGATTTAGGGGTAAGACGAGATGCTGAATTCGTATATGACAATATTTTTTTTGCCTGACATATAGTTCGTCCGGAATCCGGTTGAAACCGGAAAAATTAGTGACAAGTTAAATTTTTATTTGAAGTTGATTAGATGTTGGAAATAGGGGTAACTAGATACGCTGAATTCGTTTTGAGCTTTAGTTTTTCGTCGGACAAGTAGTTCTGGAATTCCGCCAGAAACCGGAAAATTCGCAGAAGTAAGCCAGGATCGTTTCAATCGACTTATAGGGGTAAACACACAAGCTGAATCCATATCAGAACTTGGTTTTCTTAATGATTAGCTGTTGGCCTTAATATGTTTTTAAAATTTTAAGAGTATAAATGTTCATGGAGTCTGGCGAAGACCGGATCTGACGAAGACAAAACCTAATTGTCTGGATCAAATATCGAAGTTTTGGGATCCCATCGGAACCTTTGGTCTTGTTTGGCCTTGCCGAGTTTTGCCCGTCACACAACGAAACGTTTGCCGGGATCATCAACGTCTGCTGACAACTCTTTCACACATAAGGATCTGAGAAGCTTTTGTTTATTACTTCTTTTATTTGCTTAGTTTTTACACTTTTGAACCACGGAACGATCAGTTTTCAAATGTTTTGCGCCCAGCCGCCGCGTCGGAGAGCAGGAAGGCTGGACATAGTCGACAGGCGCTAACAAGAAAATCGCTAATTTCAGATGGAAAGTAATGGTATTTTCGAAAATGTTTTTTTCTGATCCATCTCATAGGGAAAATATTATTTCTAGTAAGAGTTGTGCTTTAAAGATACATATAGTGTAATACGCCTACCCTGGGCTCGCAACTGATCAGTAGTTGGCTAGTTTCTAGGTCGTTTAAAGGAATATTCCAGTATTCCGCCAATACCGGAATAACCGGTTGTTTTTTTTTTGTTTTTTTTTTTTACCAATAAGATCCTCGTAGGAAACAAGCGGCAGCCTGATCTGGCTCAAACAAGGAGAATGCAAAATAAATCCGCCAAGTGCCGTTATTGTAAGGGTCCTCTTCGGACTTCGGTAGCTTACTTCCTTCGTCAACCCTTTTGACTTAGGTACGCGTGTACGGCTTACGATCGACTGTATCGGGCGAGATGGTTAAACGTGAAAGCGACCTCACATGGCGAGGAGCCACCGGATTGAGGGCTTACGTAGACGATGGCGCTCGGCAAGGCGTATATTAGATTCTTCCTTTTCTATCTGCTCAGGGCAAGGCTTATTGCACTATATTTTTTTAAGGGAAACGGTGCATATCTGGAACAGTCCCACGTGCACTCTTTCCTGCCTGTAAAGATCTGTAATACAAACTCTGAAGTTGTTTTACCTCGGTCATTCGCCTGGACACCAAGGCAAACTTAAAAATCTTGGGGACGTTTCCCACGGGAACGTTTTGCCATGGGGAATTTTGTCGTGGGGACATTTCGCCATGGGGACGTTTTGTCATGGGCACGTTTCGTCGGTAATCCTCCGGAATATTTGGAAATACTGTTCAGTAGTCCGGTGCGTTTAAAAATTTTACGGTTTTTCTTTCTAGCCTCAGATACAACTGGCCACGATCACTTGAATTCCCTCTCTCAGCAAGGCTCCATCGACCCTTACGAAACATCTGCCCAGCAAGACGGCTACAGCAGCGTTTCTTCAGGATTCCCAGATCAGACACCTTACAATTCAGCTGACAGCTCTTTGGCGGCTGGCGGATACTCAGCAGGCTCTGTTGGCGGCTACTCGGGAGGATCAGGTGGCTACTCTGGAGGCTCAGGCTATGGAGGTGGCTCTGCCAGCGAGGACGGCCACTCAGCCGGTGGCGGCGACAAAGGAAACGTCGTTTACACATTAGTGCCAGGTAAGGGTGCCGGGAAACCTCAATCACTTTCTCCTCTAACAAAAGACGAAGTAAAATTTCTACGATAATGGATCCAAAGATATCGCGCATTTTTTAAAAGGTAATTCTCGTGATAGCGAGTTAGCTGATAGTGGATCCCCTGCCAACATTCGATATCGCAGATCCAATTTATCAGAAAGGATTGCCTTTTTTTGCAGAAACAGTCCTGTCAGCAAGGTTTCCGATTTGGAAGAGTGCCTCGCAAGTTTGGCTGCTTGAAAAGATGACTCCACTCCCCTTAATCTAATTTAAGGCTTCGCTAAAGTAGCAACAAGTCCGTAACCGACAGATACAAATGATATCGTTGCTAGAGAGAATAACAGACCACGGAATCAGACTAGAATACCTCACTTTGTGTTCCAATGTAGGCATCGTCGGCGATGAGGCAGTATGTCTTCCAAACTAGGGAAGCGGCGGAGAAAGCAGCACAGAATAACTGATTCTCCGGCCAAATTAGGTAGAGCCGTCGGCTTTAGAAAGATAAAGGCATTACGGCCATGTCGATATCTCAATGGAATTCAAATAACAGCTCAGAAACTAAGAGATCGTTTTGATAGGAGCAACGAAAACAATGTAATAACTCAAAAGAACCCTTGAGCCACGTAGGATCGGCACACCGCAGGGCTTGGTCGTCTCAAAACAGAGAAAATTATAACTACTATTAACGTGGTTGGAATTGGAACACCGTGACACGGTCCCGTGTGGAACGCGTGACTAGAGAAATTTAAGGGAAGCGTCCGACGACTTGGTGAGGAAATACATCGCCCTTCTGACTGGGCTCAACGAAATAAACTGAGGACAACTGAACCCTCATCGTCAGCACAGTTTTTATTCGCAATGTGGCTTGAAACGTCAAAACTAAATCCATCTTTTAAGGTAGTGGCACGGGTGATGCCAAGGGTGGACTGAAAGGCGGAGATTCCCATAGCCACCTGTTGTCAGCAATAGCCCCACTTTTCCTGCTTTCGACTCTGTTTCTGCCACTCGGAGTAAGTCTTGGAACTGCGGCGGCTGCGGCATCCACCGGCCGACGTCGACGATCTTTTGCTACAACGAACGACCAGTCCAGCAGCATAGGATTTCTGAAAGGCATTGGGCCGTTGGAGGCAGCAAGGGTAAGTAATATTTACGACAAACTCGGTAACCTTTGGGTTTATGTATAGTTGCATCTTACGCCAACTAGAATTTTATTCAAGCAAGGTCAGAATATGCCTGTCTGCGAATAGGATTTTCCGGAAACAAAAAGCTAAACGGTCAACTTATCTTTGCCAAATCCAATTGCTAAAAATAAACGCGACACTCTTTTATGCAACGCTGATTTTCTAAACGTCAAGCAAAAATGCAATGGCCTTTGACAGCGAATACTATCTCTGGCTCTCTGATCTGCTTCAGCGAATTCATCAGCTTTTCACACGGATAAAACTATACAAACAAAGCAACGATCCCTAAAAGTGAATTTTCTTTTACTTCGTCTTCATTTTTAATTTGTATCCTGGAGCCCTTGCTTTTACTGAGCCACAATATGAGGATCATTATTACAGCATACAGCATGCAGTTAAAGTAATTTCTAATTTCCTGCAGATCCAAAACATCCACTGAAGCTTGCATCATGGCTACGGTTGCTACTAACTATGAGCCCTCTGTCTTGCTTACTGGGAAAAGAACTACTCCAACGAAACCAATGAAATTATCAGAATCACTTTCTGTCCCTAATAACTTTAGCCAGAAAAAAAGATGTGATGTGAATACGTAGTAATTGCTAGTTCCATTTTCACCTTCCTGAAGATAGCTATGACCCACCGCGAACTATTTTTATAGAAGTTGATTTTTGGTTTGTTTTGGAGTGTATGATATTTTGTTTTTTGTTATTTTTTTATGTTTTCCGCCATGGCCCTTGGGCTTTTTTGGAATTAAATTCATTCATTCATTCAAATAAGCCACCAACGACGAACAGCGCGGTAAACGGTTCCCTCTTCGCAAAAGCAAACCGTTTCCTTCTTCGCTCGGCTTAGAAAACCCAAGGCTAAATCATCAGACGGGAAAATTGTTTTCCTTCTTCGCGCAATTGCAGGTAGTATTATAGAAGCCGAGATAGCAGATCAAATATATTAATACGTTCATTGACAACAACAACATCCCAATGGTCTGGGAAATCACTTGCATAGGTCAAGGAAGATCCAAATTGCCCTATCGTTGTGCGCACAGACAGGTATAAACGGGCTATTAGAGTAGTGAAAGAGCCTTTCAAAACAGCGGCAACAAAATGTTACAAAAGTAAAGACATTGTGTTATACCGTAGTGTTATCTCCAAAACGTCCCATTATGCACAGTTCGGGTTTGCTACTTTTTGCAGATTTAAGGAGGATTCTAGAAGGGAAACGCTGCGCTGCCCTCGCAATCTCATCCTTCAGCGAATTGGTCAGCTTTTTTGCGTGTTTATCTGCTTCATAGCTCTCCTGAGTAAGATAACGGACGATAACGTCGACAGTCGGGTCTTATTAGTGGCTAATGCCATGGCGTTTCAAGAGGAAGTCTTGTAAATGTCAGATTTCCCACGGGAAATGTACACAAGAGACAGGGATGGTAAATCAAGACGGTCCCCCAGAGAACCTTGTTTTCGTCGTAAACTGAGAACTTTTTCTCTGACTGGCTGGCGTGGGAGTCGAAGGAAAGTGCAAACCAGTGTTAATGAAGAAAAAGCTGGATTGTTTGAACAGAAATCCTGCTAGTCCACTGCAAAGCGTGAAACTTGATCCCACAAATTAAGATTTTACAGTTTTCCAGGGCAGAATTACGACCCACCTCCAGGAAGTATCAAACTAGGCAATCACAAATAGCAAATTGCACATTTACAGATCCGACTGGTTCCTGCGTCTGGCTTTTAAACTGTCTTAGCTACCTCTGAGATTGGTCGAACTGCTTAAGGTTTAAGTGAAATGCCAGCTTATCATCACAGCTTGCATTTGAACACATTGAATTATTTTGACTCTGCTAAGGAAATTGATTTTTTTTCTTTTTCACCTTGGGCTCTAGCAATTCGGAATATGCACTGCTGGCCCGAAAAGAGAAACTCCAGCCCACCGCGAAGAATTTGAAAAACAATAGCGAGCATTTCAATGACTAATGAAGCGAAGCTCAGGAAATGTTCAGTTTCCAGATTGTAAAGTCACTTCTGAAGAAAAGCCGCTATTGCGTCAAAAAAGATTTTTTATATCGGCTATCGTTTACCGTTGTCGAAGCTAAATATTCCAAGTAGAGGACACCACACAGACATAGAAGTACCGGAAACCCGAAAGAAAAGTTAATTCGATGGAAATCAATTATCTGAATAGCGCAGCAACGAAGTGACGCATTTTCATCAGGTCTTCAAGCCTACTAAAGTGAATAAGTGATGGGTATAACTATAGACTGTCGTATCTCAGCCTTTTTCGGTTAGACTTTAAAGGAGTAAAATCGGAAGCCAAGATCTCCCCCATCCAGTGAAACCACGACTCGCTATGACGACGGGATCATCTAGTGTCGCGACCCGGAAGCACCCACCTGGGCAAGCTTAAAACAGATCTTAGCAAGAAAATCAAACAATAACAATAAAAAGTAAGACAAGCTAAGTATTTCGTTTCATTTCATTTCTTCCTAATCATAAACATTAATGCAACCAAGTAAACACCGACGTACAACAAATATTGTAGGTATTTGGCCGTATTTATTTCTTGCAATAGTGTGTTCGGAGGTTTTTATGTCATTTCTGACTATATAACAATCAGACAAATTTTCAAGATGAAAAGGCATATCGGCTAAGCTATCATAACTGAACAATTCATGAGCGTAAAAAAAAAATTATTATATAGGCTATGACTCTATGAAGTTCGTCTGAATCTATGTCCGCTATTTGTTCTTCCAACGTGAAGGCTGACCAAGGAATTCTTCTATACGTTGAATGAACCTCCCATTTATACGACTTTAGAGGGATGCGCTTGCATCATGCATGCATAGAACTTAGGACACTTTCATAACATTTTGAAGAACATCTTTTCTAGGGGGAGGGGGCATGGCTGTAAATAGCTTTTCATGCATTACGCATCGGCAAGAGTACTAACTCTTCGGTAGCATCTGCAGTTCCCCTTGAGGACTCTTTTCAACAGCCATAAATGAATTAGTAAGAATGCAACTTCTAAGTGCCTCGACGTGGAGACGCCAGAAGACCGAAGTTCAGGAGAGATAGGGCAGGGAACAGAAGTTAAAGATCTCAACAGAGCTCCCAGACATAAATCAAGTGGCATGGACGGGTTGGCTGGGATTCGCCCAGCAAAAAGATCACAAAGGCCGTTGAGGGCTTGTCGAAGGGCTTATCTAAACAATTCCCAACCGGCGAAGATGGTTGCTGCATTCTAATTCTCAAATCCCCGGGCAAAAAAGCACAAATCGGGTTCCTTGCCTACACTTACGGACTGCCCCACTTCGTCGTGTGAAGTACGTTACAGCATGGGTTCTGGTAGAAGCAGACCCTACCAAATTTCTCGAGAGACAAATCTATGATTGATCCGCCCGACATATTTCACTGCACATACATTCTCCGTGCAACTACTGAGCCGAGCTACACCGCAGATAAACGAGACTGACTCTGAACTTCGTGATGGCAATGAGAATATTCTGGTGGAAACAACTAAAAAATGAAAAAGCCACGGTCAAGCTGCCACCAATGAAATGAATTTTGAAACATGTGTGTTTTCCAGGTTCACCAAGAGATGATCGCACGATATATGATGTGCAGCGGCTTAGCTGACGAGTCAAATCACTGCTTAGAAGGTCTCGCATGTCTGGAAGCAAGCCCGCAGCATCACACATCAGTGCTACCTCAAGTCGATGCGGACACACTTCAAGCGTAAGTACCGTACCCACTTCTCGCAAGATTTAAATAGACCGCGCAAAAACGCAGCGCGTAATTTGTAACAAGTTTTGCACGGTGCTCTAAGGCGCACCTTAGAAACACTCCACTCTTTGAGTGTTGACCGGCAGAGGCGTCACTACTGGGGGGGGGGGGAGGGGGGACGCCCCCCCCCCAACGTTGTCGGCCAGTCGGTAAAAAAGAGCCGAGTCGGCGCGAAGCGATGCGATTTCTAGTAGAAACAGTCGATTTTTCTTAAAAATAGTCGTTTTCTCTTAAAATCAGCCAATTTTTCGTCAACACAGTCGTTTTTTCTCAATAATAGTCGTTTTTATCCGCAAAAACAGTCGGTAAAAATGACCAGCCAGTCGGTAAATACCTTGTCCCCCCCCAAACATTTTGGCTAGTAACCACTCTGTTGACCGGAATGCTGTTTCGAGAAAGGCTTGCCTGGAGGAACTGTCCAAGTTCCTGCGACTGGCGGGAAGACTCTTTTCAAATTCGGAAAAACGCGATAATGGGTCGTCTAAGTTCCACCAGAGTATTGGCCTACCCCACAGCGTAACACTGACGCACCTTCAAGGACCCCACTTGCTAACCCTCTCTTTCATACTACCCCTAGCTCCCTATGGTCTACGACCATCAGGTCTCGGACCATAAACTTAGTCGAAGGCTTCAAGGTCCGTCAACAATTATATTCTTTCACAAAACAAGGATATGCGACAGTCAAGTCTACCTTCTGGTTACGGCTTCTTTTGCTTTGCATAGTTTTCCACCCTTTAACAAAGACAATACTCTTGCCTTTTTTCACGTATATCCAGATCGAATTTTTCCGACACCCTTGGTATTCGGAGTCGACTTGACGGGAAAAACCTATTGTGCAACCTGTCTGGCTTTGCGCACTGAAGCGAGCAAATTTCCATGCGGTAAACTATATTAGAAGGTGAGGATTATGCAGAACGGAAACTTCTTAAAATATTGGGAGATACAAAATATCTAGTGATCCGTATCTTTAAAGTTTTTCTCGCTCAAATCCGGAAAAGGGTTAAGTGAAAGAAGCATTCACGTTCCGAACAAAACCTGCAGTGACGCATGAGCTTTCCACCTTGCACTCCTTTAGCACGCAGCATAAATTTACGAAACCTAGATGCATACTCTCTTGATACGACTACCACTTCGATCTGTCACTACTTTGGTTCCAGCTGTGACAGACGTTCATGATTCACTAGCCTCGGGACCTTCGGAATTATTCAGGCCCATCACTAAAACCAGCAAACGGGGACCACAAGCAGCCCTTGCTTGTCGTAACTTGAACTAGACTGGGTATGCCATGACAAATGGGCCAGACGGAGCGATGATTGGATTTCGGGCGCTTTGCATGGTCTCTCTTGACCTCTTCCAGTCGATTCAGCGATCGGGACAGACGGAGATAATAAGCCTCTGCCGAACTAACCGAGCGAACTAACGGTGGCAATAAACGCAAATGGAGAGGATACCGCCTGCTTCGTTTGTTCCCCCGAAGTATCTAGAACGCGAAGCAACAGAAGCCAAGGACAATGTTCCTAAAACTGGAATAGCGCCATGTTGGAAGGATCGGCTTTCTGTTTAGCAAGATTTCCGAATCAAATTCTTGTCTGAAGCTAAATGCACAAAGGATTCGGATCTGTGTTCGCGTCGCTGAATTCGCTGCCGCCTAGATAGATTGGCTGTTTAGATTACATTTACATTTTTTTTTGTCTCGCGGCGCTTCAAGTGCTTCGCCTTTGATTACTCGCCGAGTGGCTCAACAGCCGACGGAACCAGTGATCCGGTTCCGCAAAGCCTGATGCCCATAGAGAGCGAATCCTTAACGCGGCGCGAGCAAAATTCAAACTGGAGCTGAAATGGCGCGGCGCCAATTTTTTCGGATAGCGACGCAAAATTCGCATAGGCGAATACGTATCCGCGTTCTTTGGGCACCAAGCACAAGACTAGCCGTGGACGTCCCAGCTGTAAAACGGGTACCAAGATTAATGTGGCGTAAAGCACGGAAGCATAGGATGGCAACGCCGTACGCACCTAGGCGAACGCAAATCCGCGTTCTACGGGCACTAAGCATGAGACTACTGACCCCCAGCGGCAAAACGGATACCAAGATTGATCTGGCGCAAAGGATGGGAGGCATAAGATGTTTACCTCCGACCACGCATCGCAGTTAAACAAGAGATCGGAACCCGCACTACGCGAACCTTCACTGGTTTGCTTACGAAAATTTGCTTTTTATGGCACTTACCTACCGGCCAAGTGCCATATACCGATCACTTTTCCGTCGGTCTGTCGGTCAGTCCGCTGTTTGCGATTTAGGGTACTTCCAGATGTGCTAGGACGATGAAACTTGGCAGGCATATTAGGGACCCGGCCAAACTAACTTGGAAATAGTCACTTGCTCGATCCGACCATCGTGGGGGGAGGGAGGGGAGCCGGAATCCGGAATTTAGTGGCATGCATAACTTTCGAACGGGTGATCGGATCTTAATGAAACTTGATATTTGGAAAGACGTCATGCTTCAGATGTCCCATATCAAGTTCGGACCGAATCCGATGTATGTGGGGGGGGGGAGTCGAAGGGGGAACCGGAAATCATATTAAACGCTTAGAGTGGAGTGATCGGGATGAAAGTTGGTGGGAGGAACAAGCACAACCCCTACGTACCTCATTGCCAGAACCGGACTGGATTCGTGCACTGTGGGGGGAGTTGGAGTGGGGTTCCGGAATTCCGGTGATACGGAGTTAAGTTACTTCCAGGTGGGCTAGGACAATGAAACTCGGCACGTAAATCCGGGACGCGACCAGATTAACCTGGAAATAGTCAACTTCCCGATCCGACCATCGTGGGGGGAGTGGAGGGAGGGGGGACCCTGAATCTTGAGGTATGTTTAACTTCCGAACGGGTGATCGGATCATAATGAAACTTGATATGTAGAAAGACAACGTGTCTGAGATGACCCATTTCAAGTCCAGACTGGATCCGATGAAGCTGGGGGAGTCGGAGGGGGGAACCGGAAATCATGTTAAACGCTTAGAGTGGAGCGATCGGGATGAAACTTGGTGGGAGGAACAAGCACAACCCCTAGGTACATAACTGACAGAACCGGACCGGATTCGTGCACTGTGGGGGGAGTTTGAGTGGGGTTCCGGAATTCCGGTGATACGGAGTTAAGTTACTTCCAGGTGGACTAGGACAATGAAACTCGGCAGGTAAATCAGAGACGCGACCAGATTAACCTGGAAATAGTCAGCTTCCCGATCCGACCATCGTGGGGGGAGTGGAGGGAGGGGGAATCCTGAATCTTGATGT
Organism: Branchinecta lindahli; assembly: GCA_023053555.1. Lineage (NCBI taxonomy): Eukaryota > Metazoa > Arthropoda > Branchiopoda > Anostraca > Branchinectidae > Branchinecta > Branchinecta lindahli. The sequence continues at coordinate 13,466,733 of JAKZAO010000001.1, forward strand.
ATGTATAACTTCCGAACGGGTGATCGTATCATAACGAAACTTGATATGTAGAAAGACAACGTTTCTCGGATGTCCCATTTCAAGTCCGGACCGGATCCGATGAAGCTGGGGGGGGGGGGTCGGAGGGGGGTCCGGAAACCTTTTGATGTGCTTGGAGTGGAGCGATCGGAATGAAACTTGGTGGGAAGAACAAGCGCAAGCCCTATGTAGATCAGTGACAGAACCGGACCGGATTCGGGCATTGTGGGGGAGTTAGAGGGGGGGTCCGGAATTCCGGTGATCGCAAGTTAAGGTACTTCGTAGATCAGTGACAGAACCGAACCGGATTCGGGCATTGTGGGGGATTATAGGGGGGGTCCGGAATTCCGGTGATCGTAAGTTAAGGTACTTCCAGACATGGTAGGACGATGAAACTTGGCTTGAAAATTAAAGACTTGACATGATTGGCTTAGAAATAGTTAGTTCCCAGATCCGACCATCCCTTAAAGTACTAATGCTAACCGCAAAGTGCAAAAAAATACTTTTAAGGAAAATATACATTTTCGTGATCCCTATGAGCCCATGATCATTTTTTGCTTACAATAAAATTCCTTAAAGTACAAACAATACTTTTGAGCAAAATACATTTTCGTGCTCCTGATGATCATCTTTTTTGCTTCAAGAGTTTTGATTACAGATGATTTTCTATAACTTGGAAATAGTCACTTGCCCGATCCGACCATCGTGGGGGGAGGGAGGGGAGCACTACTATCCATTCACATCGTACTACGATAACTTGAATACAAGCTAAAAAGCTTGCAAGTGCCATATGAGCTTTCAGCTCTTGTTTGTTAGCTTGCCGCAACTGCGATCGTGCGTTAGACGACTGAACTCGGACGTTCTGTAACAGAGGTGATAACTGCTGCAAGAATATTATTATTATTATTATTATTAATCTTTATTTCAGCCAACAAGCCATAACTAACTACAACAACAACAACAAAAACAAAAAATAGAAAAAAAACTACAAACTCCTCACTCTGTAGAAAGCAAATGCTTCCATGTACAGAGATTATGGAGGAGCGGATGAGCAACAACCCGAATCAAAGAGTTATCACTGTTCATAATTCTCGTGAGGAGAGATGAGCGAGCTTTACGCGCAATTTCCGGCACAGTAGAGCATGAATTCCACACATAAGCCTGCGTCGTGCTAGCCAGTGGTGCTAGACGGAGAAGGCGACGAAAAATTCGACGGTGGCAAGCCTCAAGGTTATACCTCGCAGCTTTAGTGTGGTTACACACAAGGGCAAAAAATAGCCCATATTACAACTATTAACAGCTAGGGTGTCTTAAAAAACGGTGCTCGCAACAGGACGGTTTTTGTCCGGTCTCTTCTCTTCTAGGCTAAATTTTCTCCAAACAGAGGTTAATACAGATAAGGGTGCCTGAGGGTTCACGATGAAACCATCATATTTTCGTAGTCTATGTTCCAATACGTATAGGCCTACTATCAGGGTAGTTTTAGAGAAAGCTAGGCTACGTAAGTAGTTTGGCAGTATCCTGGGTAATATAAGGATCACCAAATCGATTCCGCTCAAATGTGATGTTCGTGCATTATTTCACCCTTGCATTATTACAGCCTATTGAGTAGTATTAACGTAGCATCTTATCGTAGCAGATTCGGGATATAGGTGCATTTTGTATGCTAGACTTTACTCTAGTAACTGGTCGTCTTGTACCCCGCGTTTACGAGTTTGGTAACACGAACATACACAATTATCTACATAGAGGCACAATATTTTTAGATATTTGTACTACATACATTTTTTCCCTATTTTTGGATCCCAGAACCGGATAATACGATTGTGTGCTTAAGTAACAGTTTTACTTTCAGGACGGTACCGATTCTGATGCATAATGAATTTCTCCCAGCCCGACTCCGTGAACGCCTGCGCAAGGGCGCAATGTACGGAACGACGAACCCACGGCAGTGTCAGAAGAAATATGTATGCCGAGCCCCAGTCGGCCTCCCAGTCAAGAGATTCGGTCCAACCGACAACTATCTCATGAATTTTAGATGATTACTTTCGTGAAGTATTTATTGTTAATTTATTTATATTCAAGAAAGACTTATATCAATTTTCGACCTGGCTTGTAAAACTGGGGGAGATGTCTAACCTTTGGCAAGTCCTAGGCTGGACGGCTTCCGTCGCCGTTTAGTCTCTCTTATGAGCAAAGTTTAACTGACCTTGGACTATCATGTGACATTACATTCCTGATACAGTTTTTACTTTCCATCCAGATGACACTGTACAAAGTTTTTCCGTATGAAGAGTTAACTTCAGTATTTGGATTATTCTTAGCCCTACGGAGATAAGCTTAATACCAAATAGAGATAAAATGAATCCGAGTAGCAAAAACTGCACGTTTTACAGTGGAGTTTGGAATATCCGTCAAAAATTGTACTCGGCAACAGTCCGCATATTTGTAGATTTGCACGAATTGTCTTTCTGTCTGGTACTCACAATGTTTCATAAACGTAGCTTCGAGCCCCCCTCCTCCATGAATCCCATCCACGAAGTTTCTACAAGGTTCAGTGCCGCCGGCGGGCACTATCTGAAATGTATCTTTCCATGCGGATATTCGAACCGTATTTTATTTCAAACGAATAGGGATAGATTAAAAAGATATTTCGCTTACATTTTCTCCAGAGGCTGCAAGCCTAGGATTTCCATACCTTTTCTAAGAACGTTCCTACTGGACATGAAAAGTGCCAATCGTACTTCAGCGACATCTGATGGTTGGTTTTTAACATGAAGCTTCCTCAGCGCCACATTGATCGAGTGGCTGAAAAATTATGACGTTATGTGGGCACCTTAATTGCAACATTATCTGAGACATTATCTAGAACATTATCTAGAACATTATCTGAGGTAAGCATGGCACTAGATAGATACCATCAATGTGATATAATCAACTGATGTTCTGATCACTGATTTTTCGGAAGGACTGAGAGCGTTTCGCGAGAGTAATGGGCTATTTTGACGAGTCCTTTCGGTCAGTTTCTTTCTGGAATCAAATGTTTTTGGCACCACTCTCTCCAGAAATTTTCCATGGTACCAGCGGACAGTAAAACAGTAATGACTTGGTACCACGAGTAGACTCCAAAGGCTGAGTACCTCATAAACTGAAAGACGCATATTTATTTGACGCATAGACGGTGATATTGTTCGTGAGTCCCCATTTCACAGAGCTCTGACCACAGCACTAGGGCCGACAATCCATCCGAAGCAAATCATGAAGACCACCATCTACTCAATGGCATAGATTCTTCTTATCCAGAGGCGAAAAGCGAGGAAATTTAAAGAGGGGGGAGAGGAGGGATCGCTGAGAAGTGCTAGTGAAAGGCCCTCGTGAGCAACCATGAACAACAAATCATGGGTCCTTGGTTGCAGTAGTTCCTGTTCGCGGGCGTTCAAGCTTCATTTATCGTTTGAATTTGCAAGTATAAATGCCAAATGCAAAGCTAGTCCCTGGGCCCGGATGTCCTGCTTCCCGCGATCGCTTGTTGAGATTGAAAGTTTGTCTCCTTCGTTTTGGAATCTTTCTTCCATGACAGTCCCGGAGGGCAAACACGTTTCCGCTCGTTTTGCTTGACCGGAGTTAGACTGTTATACTGACAACTAGGATTTACAGAAGCCCCTAAAACCATTAGTCACAGTGACGAGATAGCAGAAAACAGTGCAAACAACCGGAAGTTTTCGGCAAGAAGGAGATTTTCATACCTAGTGCTTCCTCACTCAAAATATTTAGTGTTTCTCTAGCCAAGTTTTCTCTCGTTCAAGCAACATCTTGCTGGTATACCGTTCAGTTATCCTTCAGATATCCTTTTTGTAACAGTGTTGTTTAACAATAGTTCATGTGTTTTGCAAGGAGAGAAGCTTCAGCTTAACCTCTTTTTGTAGTAATAAATAAATAAGTAAATAAGAATAAGCATCACATCAGGTCAGAATAGCGACCATCCAACACGACCCTAAATACAGGGCAAAGAAGTCGATTTGCCGAAAGATAAAAGGCCCTTGCAAACAACTTAGGTTATTAACACTATAGTCCAGTAAAAGTACGGTTTGACCCGGACAAAATTGCAACAAAAGGTTTTTTTACACTAAAATGTTCAGAAAAAATCGCTAAGCAACATATCCAAAATCCGCCAAAATCGCCCCATGGGAAAACTTTCTAGGGCAGCTTGAAAGGGTGGAGGGGGTGAAAAATTAAGGGGAGAAAAAAAGTTTTGTTTGTTGTGATATCACATTCGATTTAGGGGTAATGAGACACGCTGAGTCCAAATCTGAACCTCATTTTTCCCCGACAAGTAGTTCGACCGGAATCCGGTGAAACCTGGAAAAAAAGCCAGTTAAACCAGTTAAAAAAAGTTTATTTTCAAGAAGAATCTTTTTCGGTAAGTAGCACGGTCAGTTTAGTAGTACGAGACCTTCTAAATTTGTTTCAAAACTTTCGAATTCGTCATCCAAGTAGCTCACCTAGAGTCGGCGAACACCGGAATTCGGTACCATATTATTATTATTATTATTACTACTTTATTTCAGTCCATAAGACCATAACAACAACAAAAAACAAAAGATACACTAGAACAAGCACTGAACAAAAATACAAAAGAACTCTACCCCATGCAAAAGATATCCAGGAGGATACCCTTCCATACGGGTAGCGCATAAAAGATGGGTAGGGCAGCAAAAGCCACCAAATCCACCAAATATAAGAAAAAAGTTCAAATCTGAACTTCATTTTTTTCTCCGACAACTAGTTCAACCGGAATCCGGTGAAAACCGGAAAAAAAGCCAGTTAAACCAGTTAAAAAAAGTTTATTTTCAAGAAGAATCTTTTTCGGTAAGTAGCACGGTCAGTACGAGACCTTCTAAATTTGTTTCAAAACTTTCGAATTCGTCATCCAAGTAGCTCACCTAGAGTCGGCGAACACCGGAATTCGGTACCATATAAGAAAAAAGTTTATTCTCAAAGAAAATTGTTTAGTCTGAAAGGAGTAGAGAAGTACCTTACTCTTTTTTGTTCCGCTTATTGTCAGGAACTCGGTGATCTGACCAGAATTAACTCTGTGAAGACCAGACTGAAGAAAAAGGGTGACTAGGTTTAGACACATAGAAACATGAAAAATCATTCTTATTGTCGACTTCTTCTACAGTTGGAATACAAAAATACTAAAACATCCATATAAAAATGACAGTTTTGAGAATCATCATTTCTAGATCACATATATCGAAAATCATCATTTCATTAAAGAGCACTAAAAAAAACACACAACCAGCATTATTGCAGGACATTAAAATTCCTCTTCTTCCAGAAAGGTTGATTCAGAGTTGGTACAGTTTGTTCCCATGCACTCTCCGCAAACAAGTGTGCAGGGCATGCCGTTCTTGCGGCAGGTGCATCTGGCAGTATCACAACCTGATTTACAGCTGCAGCGGATGATCTGAAGAAGACTTTGAGGAGCTGGTTTCTTCTCCGTCATTACTGGGATGTAAGGGGACATTTTCGCGTGAACGGCGTTGTTCAACAGGACAAGCCATCATCATGATATGCGTTTTCTCGTGGATGGCATCCTCATGATAGTCATTTTCGCGTGAATAGCTGAACGTGTGACGTCAGAGTTGAGCTCAAGACCATCGGTTTGTTCAACAGTGGTCCGGGAGCACTGTTGAACAAAACTGCGCGTAATTGTTGAGCTCAACAAACTGTTGTGAAGATGGCATCATCCAATGACATTTTCGCGTGGATGGCACCTTCTGTCGAGCTCAACAGCTATTCACGCGAAAATGTCCCCTAACTATCAGCAGAGAGCCGCCATCCGCAATTCTCTGGATTCATCTCAGAAGACTCGCTTTTCCACTCCATAATCTGCAAGTAGGCTACACACGAAAAGAATGGAACCTCGCGGCTGAAGGTGTAGGGGGCATTCGATCAGGGCAGACAAATGCGGAAGAGGAGGCGAGCTTGGCCAAGAACAGACGATGTCTTAAGGACACGAGAGTTTCTCCAGGCTTGCCTTTGTAAACTCTCAGAACAGCCTGTTCACCAGCTGCAATGAGCTCGTCTTTCGTAGCCTTCGAGTCCATAAATACCTTAGCTGCCTCGCGGAAAGACGGATCGGACCGGTACAGTGTAAGTCCGACAGATTTACCAATTCCTTGCAGTCTCGAAGTGGTGTCACAGCCTAGGAATGCGTGCAGAAATAGAATTGCACCACATATGTCCCTTAATTTTTCCTTGACAGAGCCAATATTCCATAGCTTATGCTCGTTTGCAGCTTTTGAATCCGACCTGAAATATAGGCCTTTGTGGGTAGTAGAGGCTTGATGGAGAAGAAGGACAAGGAGGTCGGTGTCGTTGCCGATGAGACACGTCAACTGAGTTCTTGCGCTATGAATGGCTGTTGCTGCAATCAGGACATCCGCGTCAGCAGAGGCATGTTGCACCGAACAACCAGCTAAAGACAGTTTTTCTCCTACTGCTAGAATCATCCGCTGCTTGTCGATATATGTGATTTAGAAATGATGATTCTCAAAACTGTGATTTTTATATGGATGTTTTAGTATTTTTGTATTCCAACTGTAGAAGAAGTCGACAATAAGAATGATTTTTCATGTTTCTATGTGTCTAAACCTAGTCACCCTTTTTCTTCAGTCTGGTCTTCACAGAGTTAATTCTGGTCAGATCACCGAGTTCCTGACAATAAGCGGAACAAAAAGAGTAAGGTACTTCTCTACTCCTTTCAGACTAAACAATTTTCTTTGAGAATAAACTTTTTTCTTATATGGTACCGAATTCCGGTGTTCGCCGACTCTAGGTGAGCTACTTGGATGACGAATTTGAAAGTTTTGAAACTGATTTAGAAGGTCTCGTACTTCTAAACTGACCGTGCTACTTACCGAAAAAGATTCTTCTTGAAAATAAACTTTTTTTAACTGGGTACCAAATTTCCGGTTTTCACCGGATTCCGGTCGAACTACTTGTCGGGGGAAAATGAGGTTCAGGTTTGGACTCAGCGTGTCTCATTACCCCTGAATCGAATGTGATATCACAACAAACAAAACTTTTTTTTACCGAATTTCCGGTTTTCACCGGATTCCGGTTGAACTAGTTGTCGGAGAAAAAAATGAAGTTCAGATTTGGAGTCAGCGTGTCTCATTATCCCTAAATCGTATGTGATACCACAACAAACAAAACTTTTTTTTCTCCCCTTAATTTTTCACCCCCTCCACCCTTTCAAGCTGCTCTAGAAAGTTTTCCCATGGGGCGATTTTGGCGGATTTTGGATATGTTGTTCAGCGATTTTTTCTGAACATTTTAGTGTAAAAAAACCTTTTGTTGCAATTTTGTCCGGGTCGACCCACTTTTCTCCGTACTTTTACTGGACTACTATTTTTATGGGCCGTTCCTAAAACGTACAAGTTCTTCGCGCATATCTATTCCTCTCATTGCTTTCAGACTACTACACCCCATGTTGCTTATTTGTTTTAAATCATTTTTACCTGGAAGATCACTGCCCCCCCTAGCTTATGATTTCTAAGTCCCAAACACTTAGAGGGTCCGGTCTGGTTTTAGCGTTGTAATGGCTTTTGTTAAGGTTTGGAGTAAACTACCACGTGAGGTGGGTCACTCGTTCGTTTTTTTCAGTCTCAACTAAGATAGTTTAAAGGAACAGTAAACTTGACTACGCAACTTTCGGCCATCGAATCGCCCGGGGGGCTTGGATAAATATACAGGGTCTTGTTGTCGACAGGCCCCCCCTTCTTTGTCATCTCGAACTGTTTCGAACCCCCTCCTTAATGTTCCCAAAGCTAGCTGGCAGGCCCTTGCCCCTTATGCACTGTAATTATGCACTCATGTACTGAAAAAGTTCGCCTTTTTACATGTAGACTACAGAGTAACGACCTCCCGACTAGACGGCCGGGGTTCGATTCCTAGTCACGGCACACAAACCTTTTGCTTTTGCAAACCTTTTGCTCAAAAGTCGAATTCTCGGAAACTGCCCGGAAACTGCAATGGTCGTAACGAGAATTTTTCTTATTCTCAGTATCAACTCAGGGTACATTCGTGATATGTTAGCTAGCTCCCCAAGTCAAGTTTGAGTGAAGTTTTCTGTTCCTTTAAGAACAAAAGTGAGTTTTTGTGTGTGCGTCTTTTGCAGCACAAACATATTGTGAGTTGGATGGTAGCCAAACAATGGTGGTAAACTTTCCTCAATCTCGGTTCACATCGGAATAACAATCTCCATGAAAATGTCTGACTTTGGTCGACAAAAAGCAAAGCTGGACTCTAAAAAAGTACTCTTCAAAGAATGAGATGAACGACAGAGTACCGCAGAGTAAAATTAAAAGCACACGGTTAACAACTTACCTATCCACGATCCCATCAATGTTATTTCTAAATTAATGAACCTTTATGGAAACCATTTTTGAGTGTTTTGCGATTATTTTATATTTCTTTGTTCTTTTTTACTGCGTCATACATCCATCATTCATTCACTTCTGTTCAAAAAACCTCCACCTCGGCTGATACCGGAATAGGCTAACAATCTCGACGGCCATTTAAAATATTAGCCTTGTCTTAATATTATAATGTCTTAATATATAAATGTTAGCGTCTCGATATAATTTTCCGATATCGTTCTCGATGTCGGAAGTTAACCTTTAATAAGTTATTTAAAAACTGCTAACTAATGCGTTTAATCCATAACATATAATTCAATGCAATTCAATCCCCCTACCTCATATCCTGTATACTTCACCTTTTTGGAGACTTCTCACGAATCGGACAAAAAACAAATACGGTCAATACTCTACCGTTTGCTAAATATATATTACGCCTCCCCCCTTGGACGAGAAACTCGAAAATTTGCCGTCTCCGTCTTCGCGCTTTGTGTTACTTTGACGCGTTATAAATAAAATCATCAACATCGCCATAACCAGCGAACGACAAAATAATACATATTTCCTTTTCACTAAGAAAAGCGCCCTGATTAGTTTATTTATTTTGATTTTTATATTTTCATTTGTATTCTAATGTAGATTTAGTACGCTAATTTGTCGTTAATGGTCAGTTGTTTGTCTGTGTACTATCTTTTTAAGTGTATGTGAGTTCGATTGACATGTTGTTCTCTCTTTTTATATATTACTCTCCAGTTTTGAAGGATCCAAATAAATAACAATAAATCATAATAATAATATGGATAGAAAAAATGAAGGACAGGGTTTTTGTTCATCCTATTTCTCATAGTAGCGGGATATGATACAATAAAAAAACGAATTTTATGAACTTACCAGAGCTGGAACAAATAGGCAACAAGGATGCAAGGCTCCAATTCGGCATGACACTTGACGAGGACTTCCTCGAACCTAAAATGAATTTTGTCATTAATCCGAAAAAAGTTAGGTTTTCCTACGAAAAGAATGATCAGCAAAAAAGACGACAAGATTTCGATTTTGCTAGACGGATTTTAATTAACTGACGAAAACTTTTCAAAGTTTCGGGAATCCGACAATATAAATCCTATTTTTTGCCAACTTTCGTTTTTCGCAATCGCTGTTCCGATGTACCGAAGCTTTTCAAGACAGAGACGCGCAAGACAAGCCAAAAATATGTGTATAGAAGCAACTATGAGTAGGCTACTTCTACTTGCTAGCTTCATTTATTTATTGCAGGTTCATTTCTACCAGCTGCAGCCTGAAGAGTACCCTTGCCAAGAAGGGCCGAAATATAGGTGAAGAATGAATTTTCAGAGGTTTCTCCATTATTATTATTATGTTGTGGGGCATTCTTCAATGTTACAGGATCACAGGGTTTTCCCATCATAGTTTCGAAATAGTAACAACATTCTCAGACCTGGAATTTCTCTTGACCGCTGCAGTTGTCAAAAAAAAAATAAGAGAAATATCTTGATAGAAAATCTACTCTTCTTCTTTTTCGTTCCAATATTTTTCGTTCTGACTTTTTTGGATGATATTATCATAGCTGAAATTTCCGTTCTGAGTCATATTTATAGAAGGTTTTATAGAAGGTCCCTTTCCGTTCGCCTTTGTAAATCCTTCCAAACATTGTATTGCGTTTCGAAGGCTGCAAGCGGATTACCGGGTCAAAGGACAATCCTGAAAAAAACATCTTGCTGAAATATGGGACATGACCAATCGCAAAACTGTAGCCCTTGCCAAGAACGAACCAAGAACGAATCCCAAAACAACTTCCACTGTAAAGGCAATTTGCACACGACGTGGTTGTATATTCGCCCTAACATACTAACTGTCAAAAATGTCTCATCTTTTCTGCTATAAGTATCTTTTTACCTTATCTCACTGGCCGTGACACAATCAAGTGGAATCGACCGACTTGAAACTACCTGCTAAAGTGTCGTCGAAATCCCTAAAGAAAAGTTAAGTGTCGCGGGAAGCGAGGGGCCCTGCTGTGACACCTGGCAAGTCGCCAGAAAGAGGGTGGTATAGCTTCTGGATTCCGATTAAAGACGTCTAACTGTACCGATTGTTTACGACATGAAGACTCCTTCAGTCCTACGTGACTGGGAAACGCATTAAACCACAACTCAAAACGGACGAGGCCGACCAACGACCAAGGCAAACACTGCGGAGGTAGTAAGATCGGGACCTGAAACAGGCCAATATTTCCCTCACTCCATAACAAGAGACATCACAGCAGCCGCACAGCTTCGTGGTGAACGGAGAGGGTTTGTCGACGCCTTATGAGCCATTGATGGCTCAGGAGGATCTAAGGTGAGGCAAAACAGAAAACGTCCGCTACGATGTTCATCAGCGGTATTTGGGCCTTTTTTGACAGTACAAAACGGACATGTCAGTCGAATTTTCGCAGTGCAAAATGTATACGTCAGCTGAATTTTAGCAGCCACCTTGCGTTGGAGGAATATTTATTGGTATTTGACGATGCAAAACGGATACGTCAGCTACATTTTATTAGAGCTATATTTAGGCTCTTCTTGGCTAGTGTTGTAAATGGTAAAATTGGTCACGGTAAAATTCGGTATTTTACGTATTTTACCGTAATTTTACGGACCCCCGTAAAATTGGTATTTTACCAATTTTACTATTTTACGTAATTTACGTATTTTACCGGTATTTTACGTAATTTACCCGTATTTTACTGTCATTTTTACACATGATGACAGGCAAAACCACCCAGGGCCTCCAGGGAGGACTAGGAAACCGGTTTTCAAACATCATTTTACGAATTTACCCGTATTCCACTGCGTCTTTACATTGGTGTCAAAGTAAAACTACCCACGGACTCCAGGGACCAGGGCGGCATCAGAAAGCAAAGCATGAGTATGACATCTGATTTTTAAAGGGAGAACACCATGAATGGAAGGGCAGAATTTGTAAGAAAGTGACAGTAGTGCCAATTGTGCAGGTCTGATATGATATGTTGTATGGGCAAGAAGTACTATGTTGTATTTTAACTTAGTGTAGCCTAATTAGTGTTTAGTCATGTGTTATTGTGTTGCTACCTGCAGTGTGCAGGCATTGCCATGAAGCCCATGTCCAAAGAAAAGGAAATAATGCACAGAGATTAGGCGAATATACCTTAGACTACTACTGAAAGTCCTGGACACACAATAGTATAGGACCAACTGGTTGATGTGGTTACCAACTCCATGACAGCAAGATTTTTTTAGCTCGATAGGGGGTAATAAGAAAATAACGGAACAGTTGGCATTTCTTCCAGTTACTGAAGTCACCTTGAGCTATTTTATTACTTTATTATTTTGATCAAAGTGTTAATTCCACTTTTCCTATTTGTATTTGGAACTAAACGGAAAAGTGAATTCTCTGAAGTTCCTCAAAATCAATTTTGCCAGCTGGAAATAATGCAATTGCACAATTATATCAATTGCACCAGATGCAAATAAATATTTAACTTGTCTCAATCCAGGTCTGAATCTTGTGAGCTACTCTAAAACATCAATTTTACCCTATATTTCCCATGGAATGCCTTATTTTACCCTATTTTACATATTTTACCTTATTTTACCAATTTTACCAATTTTACTTACCGAGTTTTTATTTTACGGTAATTTTACAACACTATTCTTGGCAAGGGTCCTCTTCAGCTCAAGCCGCTCAAGCTTTTTTTGCACAAGTTCATTTTCCAGCTTGAGCAGCTTGAATCTAAAGAGGACCCTTGCCAAGAAGGGCCGAAATATAGCTCTAATAAAATGTAGCTGACGTATCCGTTTTGCATCGTCAAAGATGATTTGCAGTCAGCTTGGGCTGAAGGAATATCGAATATTTACTGGGCTCTTCTTGGCAAGGGTCTTCGTCAGGCAGTTGCCGGAAGAAACGGGCCTGCAATGATCTTGCCATTAGTATCCTTTACATAATAACAATCTGGCCAGTATTACGCTTTACATTATACTAATCTTGCCATTATTATTGCAGATTCGTTCTTCTAGCAACAGCCATTTTTTTAATATATGTTGAGACAGCAGATACAATCTGGCCGGAAAAAAAATCTTGTCGTTTTAGTGTCCCAACTACAGCACAAGTATGTTGACAGACAGCAGACACAATCTGGCCAGAAAAAAAATCTTGTCGTTTTAGTGTCCCAAGTCCCAACTACACCACAAGTGAGAAGTTCAAAAACAGAACTTTCGTCTGAGAAAATCTGGCCAGAAATAGCAAAACACAAGTTGAACCACTGGTGAAAATCAGGCATCCGAATCCGTTTTAAATCCGGATTCGGATTCGCCCATCTCTGGCCGGACGTGAACTTTTCTGGCCTTCAGCGTCAGTTTTGGCAAGGATGAATTGTCATTCGTCAAGTGAAAACCATCGAACGGTGAGGAACTCGATGATGAACTTCGTCAAATGGGGTAAGTTGCTCATTCCAGCGCAGTTTTCAAGTTCTTTTTTCAACTAACGGAACGAACAGGTTTTGACCGTTCAAGGACCCATCTCTTACTGTGCCTTTTACACAATCCTTAGGTCCCTTATGGAAATATCCACGCCTTTTGCCATTTCGTTTTGCACCCACGAGTTTCTGGCGCTTTTCCCGTCGACCCGTCCGAACCACGCAGAGCAAAATTCGCCGAAAACTACAAGGTCAGCCAACAATTCTTTCCAAAATAAGAGAAGCTTCAGGTTTCGGAAAAACAACTAAAGATGGTAGACTAATATCTGATTTTGGTAAATTTCTTCGTATGAATTGCTTGGAGTTAAAGTTGGTGCTGCGATTTGATTTTGGACACGGCTGCTGTCGATTGGGTCGTTGGTAGGGTAGAGATTTTTCCGCATCCTGGTTGACTTTAGTTTTGCTGTGGAGGAGGGCTTCGGCTCTGAATTTCCTTTCACTGACGATGCCATTCCATGTTTCTGGTAGTGAGTACTCGCCTGTGACCCAGTTTATACCTGAACGGTTTTTCTTAATTTCGATTTCGACTATTCAATTTCGTTTATCATTGTTGAGGACATGGTAGGCCAACAGGTCTATCTTATGTTTTGGACTCCTTTTCTTTTGCATGTATTTTTTTCACTTTTTAATGACGGCGCGCACAGTTTTCAAATATTTTGCGTCCAACCTGCGCTTCGGAGAGCGGGAAGTCTGGATAGAGTCGACAAGCACCAACAAGAAAATCACTCCTTTCACGGGGCAAGCATTTGTATTTTCGGAAAAAAATTCTGTTCCATTTTATCGTGAAAAGTGCCCTAAGCTTCATACGGACTTACCTTAGTAAATGACGAACTAAATCAACTGCTTCTTGCTCACACAGCAAATCCACTTGAAGTTCAGAGGCCGGCGGAATTACCTCAATGCCACAATTCTCCTTTAGACTGCACAGGCGGCTATGATTATACTGCAACTTCACTCCGGTATCACCACGACTCTGCAATGGAATGCGCTGTTAATCTTAGAGGGAGAAAGAAAGGACAACTTCACACTACTTACATATAAAGCAAACCACTCTACCTATGTGAGGAGAAATGCAACCCTTTTTCAATACATAGCAATTCTCTTGTCAGATACTAACTGTTTTTTTCCTTCCCAGAAACGAGGTTTTATTTTGTCATTTCTCACAAAATAAACAAAACGACCCAGCGAATCCAGGTCATAAGAATAAGAGCTCTATGATTGGGGACGTTCCTTCTTCTCAAGTCGGTAAATGCCTTGTCCCCCCCCCCCCTCAAACGTTTTGGCTAGTAACGCCTCTGGCTTCAACACAAACTTTCTCATGGACAATGCCCTTGGTGTGGGAAGTACCTCCGATGGGGTTAGCCTTACACCTTGTTCCCAAGTGAGCCTTCTCGTACTCCTTGTCGTTCCATCTCTGGTCACACCTGCGGTGGACTTGCTACCTGGCAGTCCTCAATCCACTGGGTTTTCCCATTTTGTGAATTTATCCTCGTTAGGATTGCTGTAGCTGCGGAAAATTTTGTTGATTAGCTTAAATAGATATATTATATATTGGTTATAACTATATTATGTCGGTTACTCTCGTCTTCGAGGAAGAGAGCACGGATTTCGGAGTTTAGATCAGTTCCGATCACACACAACAATGGCATCAATAATGACATAATGTCATGACGATCCTCTGCTAGCCATACTATGTTGTGCTATTATGGAAATAAATAATATATTTATATTTATTAAAATCATCAATGACATATTTTCAGGCTCCCGCCTGACATCGAGTGGGGGTGCAATTGGTGGGGCTAAAGTGGATCTTAGCCCACGCGAACAAGTACAGTCATCCTTCAGGTCTACAGAATTCCTCATTACCCTCAAATATAAAGTAAAGATGGAAAGCTATTCAAGGACTTTTACCGCGACACAAAAACTAAAGAAGTAATTTTTGAATTAAACTTAGAAGTCTAGGATTCCATTTTTGGAGCCCCGAAGACTGACCTTGATTGAAGCGGCAGAGCATGGTGGAGAAAACCAAAATGTTCCTCCGACAGGAGTTGAACCCACGACCTTCGGCTTTCATTGACAACGCTCTACTGGGGATGTGAACTGCTTAAACAAACTTACCTCCGCCGGGATCGCTCTTTCTATCTGGCAAATGTAGTGGTTTGCGAGCGTTGGCCATGAAAGCAGAAGGACGTGGGTTCAAATCCCGCTGGAGGAGCATTTTTGTCTTTCAGTTCACTATTTATTATCATTACGATACCATTACTCCTAGAATCCAACCTCCGGGGTCTTGTATCTACTTAAGCTGGGTTACCACATCGCCAAGTGAGAAATGCTGATGAGCTGAAACTTTCAACGCTGCTCGAAAATCCGTGCATACGATTTTCTGAGTGCTGCGAACTATGGGACGGTTGCGAGATCCAAACTCTGGACGGTTGGCTTCACATATGAGCGAAAAAAAAATCACATCAAATTCTACTCAGAGCAAACTAACTCGAGAGAGTACCGCGCAAACTTTGGAAAAGTGACACAGAGTCAATCGCAGCGGCACTAGCTCCGCTAGCGGGACTGAACGTCCCTACTAAAACTCAATCATTCGTGCACCAGTGCTGGCTTCAATAACTTCAAATTCTGAACACAGCAAAAAAAAGCTACAACCTCCCCTGTTTCTTCGATGTGTGCAGACCGCATCTTAGCTTTACGGGAAATGTCTAACCCCGCAAGTTTGTCTCGCTTTAAATGCTCCAAGTGTGGTGGGCGACACTACAAGTATGGCCCGATTGCGAAGCATAGAAAGCATAGGTCTTGGCGTTACTCCTTAGTGTTATTTTGCTCTGATTCTACTTGCTCTTACACTCTCACTCCGCGGCAGAGCAAAATAACACTAGGGAGTACTGCCAAGACCTATGCTTTCCATGCTTCGCAAACGGGCCATACTCACAGCGCTGCCCACTAAGCTTGTGTCATTTACAGCGAGACAACCTTACGGGTTTAAAAATTTCTAGTAGAGCTAAGAAGCGATCTGCACGCATCAAGTAAACAGTGGAGGTTTTATCTTGTTTTTGCTGTTTTCAGAATATGAAGTTACTGGAGCAAGCGCTGGGGCACGACTGGTTGAGTTTTAGTAGAAACGTTCACTATCGCTAGTGGTGCTAGTATCGCTGCTGTTCGAGTGTGTGTCACTTTTTCCAAGTCTTGGCGCTACTCTCTAGCGTTATTTTGCTCTGCTCCGCGGCTCACTCACTCAAAGACAATAATAGTGGGAAAGACCGGCGACTCGGCCAAAATCGCGTCGCTGAAAATCGACCGTGCTGCTTCCTAGCGTTTGGTCTTTGTCCAATTTCAAACGGCAGGTTTGACGTAATCAAGGCAAGATGGCGTTGATTGGCGCTGTCATTATTTGCTGTGAAATTAGTGGTTGCCCGTGAATTCAACACTTTTGTTACATTAAAAAAAAAGCAACTGATTGTGTTTCTGCTTGCATTTTGGGATCCCAAAACGTAAGTGAGGGATACCTATGACATCGCAAAAGTTGTCTGTCTGTCCGTCCGTCTGTAAGCACGATAACTCTCGAAGGGAATGAGATGATGAAACTTGGCGTGAGGATTCTTTGGGTCAAGACTCAAGAGTAAGGTCGAGTTCTAGATGGGCTTTGTAGCCGTACATTTAGGGGTGGGGGAGGGGGTTTAAATTAGGGGGCAAACAAAATATTTTGAAACAGCTAATGTGATAGTCGATTATGGGGTAAGAAGACATGCTGAACATGACGGTAAAAACCATTTTCTCGCCGGACAAGTAGTTCGTCCGGAATCCGGCCAAAACCGGAAAGTTTGTTAAAAGTGAAAATTTTATTTTAAGTTGATTAGATGTTTGATTCAGGGGTTGAAAACCATTTTCTCGCCGGACAAGTAGTTCGCACGGAATCCGGCCGAAACCGGAAAGTTTGTTAAAAGGAAAAGTTTTATTTGAAATTGATTAGATGTTCGACTTAGGGGTAAGAAGACATGCTGAACACGATGGTGAAAACCATTTTCTGGCCGGACAAGTAGTTCGCCCGGAATCCGGCCAGAACCGGAAAATTTGTTAAAAGCAAAAGTTTTATTTGAAGTTGATTAGATGACAGGTTTAGGGGTCAGAAGAGACGCTGAATCTGTATATGACAATAATTTTTTACCCTGACATATAGTTCGTCCGGAATCTGGTTGAAACCAGATTTTTTTTATAAGCTAATATTTTATTTGAAGTTGATTAGATGTTCTTTATAGGGACTGGATCTGGCGAAGACAAGACCTAGTTGTCTGGATCAAATATTAAATTTTTGGGATCCCATCGAAACATTTGGTCTTGTTATTCCAGTTAAAGAAGAAATCTGAATGGAGAGGACGCTCGTCGTAAGCCAAACAAATTCCTGAACTCTGAGAGCGATATTTCGTCTCTTCTTGGTAAGGGTCTACGTCCGTCTGTTCAAGCCCAAGCTGACTGAGAAATATATATTAAACGAATGAAAAACGGGTTGTATAATTGGAATTATTTAGCGATTTGTTTAGTATAATTGGAATTATTTAGCGATTTGTTTAGTATAATTGTAATTATTTAGCGATTTGTTTGGTATATTTGACAGGTTTCTCAGTCAGTTTGGGCTCAAAAGACAATTTATGCCGAACAACAAACATGGCCGAAACCAATATTAACTGAACTCAGTCAATGGAAAGTTGAATATAGGATGAGATAGGTTACCTGCTAAACTGGTAAAAGCTTGAAAATGAACGAAAGACCAACCGCTAAACGACCGCTAACGAATCCCTAACGAAAGACCAACCGCTAAACGGCGCTGATTGTTGTGACTCATGGGGCTTACGGGAGTCGCCGGTCTTTCCCACTATTATTGTCTTTGCACTCACTCACTTCGTCTTTTAGACTGAAACATCTTTCGCCGTTACGACCGTTATCTATGCGACATATGTAACATTGGCAGATGTTGCCTCCGCAAACTGCACTGAAATTCGGGGTACTAGGCAGCTGAGTTCAACCAAGTTTGCGACGGAAAGAGCAAAAATATTGGCTAATGTTGACCTTACATTGTGATCAACCTGAAAAATTGCGGCCAAGGTTTAAAATTTAGATTCAATGTTTTAAAGGACCGCTTTTGCTTATTCTGCCTTTTATATTATCCCTAGATCCTTATGGGATTATAAGCTTCTGAAAACCCAGCGCAAAATAACACTAGGAAGTAGCACCAAGACTTGTAAAAAGTGGCACACACTCGAATAGCAGCGACACTAGCACCATTAGCGACGGAGAAAGTCCCTACAAAAATTAAATCAGTCGTGCACCAGCGCTTGCTCCAATAACTCAGAATTTTGAACACAGCAGGAAAAAGATACAACCTCCCCTGTTTCTTCGATGTGTACTGACCGTTTCTTAGCTTCACTACAAATTTCTAAACCCGCAAGTTTGTCTCGCTTTAAATACCACAAGCATAGTTTTGGCGACGATTGTGAAGCATGGAAAGCATAGGTCTTGGCGCACTTCCTCGTGTTATTCTGCTCTGTGAAAACCCCGCCTTTCGCCGTTGTTTCGTTTTGTACCTTTGACTTATTAGCGCTTTTTCGGCCAAGCCGAGTTTTGACACTCACGCAAAGCAAACTTAGCTAAAAAGCTGAAAGTTCTGTAGACAACTCTTTCACACATGAGGACGCTTCAAAAAAAGATTCAAATATTGTTTTCATTTTGGAAGACATGGTAGAACATCAGGTCAACCTTCTGTGTTGGACTTCTTTTTTTTTTTGCTTGGTTTTCCCACTTTTTAACCACCGCGCATTCAGTTTTCAAATATTTTGCGTCCAGCCGCCGCGTCGTAGAGCAGGACGGCTGGATAGAGTGACAAACGCTAGCAAGATAATCGATCACTTCATCGTGAAAAGATCATTTCTAGTAAGAGTTGTGCTTTAACAACATTCATACACTATCACAAGCTGCAATTAATGTAGAGAAACAAAGACGCTTTCAAATTATATTTCAATAAGATAAAAAGAAGAATAAGTGCTAAATACACGAATTAGTTTTTTGTTTGTTTTTTAAGCAGCACGAACGAAATGCCTACGTTGCAGTTTAACTGATTTCAACTTTTAAGTTCCATGGTTCTTTTGTACTATCTTAATGATTTACAATCAACCTTTAGCCTTGTACCAATATTTATTGACGCTTGGCAGTTGCACACGCTAACGTAGGCTCCGTTTCTGCTTGCCACCACTCATTCAATGATTCAGTTTATTTGTGTACGTCTAACGTTTTGTTTTGGAAGGTCCTTATGGAGCCTGCGACCTCTGTCACTGTAAGTTTTTAAATTAGGAAGTGGTGTTGGAAAGTAAGTTGTTAAACTTCTAGAATACGTACGGAATAAGTAGCTTCTGCAAAAATCTCTCACAAGTATTAATTAGGCCAGACGAAGGTTCATAGACCTCGCCAAAATTTATGTTTAAGATGGGTCTAGACGACCCCCCCCCCCCCCCGGAAGTAAACCAGACGTGTCCGGTGAAGGGGGGTTGTACCTTTTTTTTCGCCGGGGGGCTTTTGGGCCGGAGGGGGCGGATTAGCCGGAACTCGTTTAACATGAAGACCTTCGTACTAGAACGAACGACTAGGCACTTACTGCAAGTATTTTTTCCCAGCTGAAGACGTAATCTTTCTGTCGTCTTTGTTTGAGGTCGTTGACAATGACTGCTGACATACCGAGGACGTCGTTGACATGATTCTCGTCTAATGTCGCTCTGGTCGCTAAAAAGTGTGTTTATCAATTACACTGTCAGGACACAACTTAACTGGGAGGGCAATGGCTAATTTATTTGAGTGGCAAGAGTCGCTCATCATATGCCCTCCCGAACACTCTTAGGTTGGAAAGAATAGGGTAAGTTCCAGGTTCTCGGCAAAATCCTACACTTTGGATACTACACCCAACAAGGAATTCAAATTTACTCAAGCCGTTTCAAGCATTAAGTACCGCCCGTCGGCTCCATTCGTTCTCACCCCTTGTTACCAATCACTTCAACAACTAATAAAATTTCACGTTTGCAGTTAATTGAGTTCATTTGTTCCTTGATTTATTTCTGTATTTTCTCATTAAGTTATCGTTGTTGATGGTAATCTATTTTGATGTTGTTAGTTAATACTGTGTGTTTATTTATTTTCTTTTTGTTGCCTATTGTTTTGCTTTTGCTATTGTAGCATTTTTCCATTAAACCTAAACAAGTACAGAGATACTGTTTCGTCAGCAGACAACGGGCGGAACGCTACCCATCATGAATGCGGCGGCAAAAAACTAGCCGGATTGGCTAGTTTCGAACAAAAAGATGACGGGATAGTCTAGAACCTTGGGGGAGGCCAACCTCTCTGATACAAACATCTCCCAGATTTATTGAAATTTAACCAAGCTATTGTGACGAGCAACTGACGGGAGGATTGTCAGATGAAAGGCTCAGTACCTAATCCACGATTTTTTACTGCGATCTTTAATCTGAAATATAGACCGAAAATAGAGCAAAATGAACTTACTTTCTGACTCTTTTCTCTGGTCTCCCATTCTTTCTCTTGCCTCATCAAGTAAATCTTCTAGAAACACGACATCACCTTTCCGTGTGCTCATTCCTTGGATACGGCCAAACTTGACGTGTGTCATCGCACTTGCCCATTTGTGCCCCATGCCATTAATAACCGAAAACAGAGCTTTGAAGTGGTCAGTCTGAGCTGTGTCTACGACGTAAAGCAATCGGTCGGCTTCGTAGCGCTTTCGACGATCTAGCGCAGCCGCTATGTCGCGGAGAAGGTATAACGTTGTGCCATCACTCTTAACTAAGGGGACTGGCTTACCGTTTAGGTTGTAAACAGTTTTGCCATCTTTCGACTTTTCTGTTAACTTCAAGTGCGCAAGCAAGTCCACCACATCCTTGATCTGACCAGCACTGTACATTGACTCCCAATCGTAAATATCGAAGCTGACATTCAATCGCTTGTAAATCTGGCTCAGCTCTGTCACTGTGTAATTCCTTACAGTGCTCCAATCCTTCGCAGTTTTCTCATCGCCATTCTCGAGCAGACGAAACTGTTCAAGTGACTCTTTGAAAAAATTCGGATCATCTTTGGCATGTGTGTTCGATTTCACATAAATTTCAAACAGAGTCCGAATGGGCGACGCTTGAATCTGTTCCCGGCTGTACCATGCTTGATCAATTCCATGCTTTAAGATGCCAAACTGCGTACCCCAGTCACCGAGGTAATTCAACCCAATGGCGTTGTGGCCGATCGTTGTAAAGAGGTTCTTGAGAAAATTTCCTATTATTGTAGAACGGAGGTGGCCAACGTGGAATGGTTTGGCTATGTTTGGGGAGCTAAAAGAAAAAGTGTCATCGTTTGTATGGCAAAATACAAGAAGGTTTGAATCACGCTTCCCAAAGGCGTTTTTCCGCGACAATTCCAGATTATAATCTATGACTGATTCACCAGAGAAACGGTGAATCGACTATCTCGGATTACAAAACGACAATCCGACGATCTTGCTTCGTTGCAAGATTCCCGAATCAACGATCCAAGGACGAATCCGGATTGTCAGGTTGTCAGAGAAAATAAAATCATAATCTGGATTGTCAGAGAAAACGCATTTTGGAGAATCTGGATCGTCAATCTCGATTGTCACGGAAAAACAGTTCAACCCACCGTCGTATATCCCAAAACTTCCCGACGAACTTTTCTTCACATCTTTCAAACACAGGTCTGTCACTTTTATGCAACTTCAGTTTTTCTACAGATGTCAATAAAATTGTACCTTAAATTACCTCACAGTATTTAATTTATTTACTCGCTTTAGTTATTGAGAGGCGAAAGCCTTTTCCGTTGAATTATATTATTATTACTATTAACTTCAAGCCTGCGGCTACTCCTCCAAATGGTGCGTCAACACTGTAGTGTAGTCTCCTGTACGTAAGATCGACAGTAGAATGTCACTAGCGTTGGCAGACTACTGTAACCGAAAGATGTGAATAAAAACTTGTCGGTTATTTATTATTGTATTAGATACAAAACACCCAGGGCGATCGGAGAAAAGCCGGAATAAGTGCTGGACGATATAATTCTAGCCCTGATCCACTATTCCTCCTCAGTTGCTCGATCCATTCTTACAGCCCAGGCTTTGAATTTTTAAGATATTGAGTGACGATTGCTTCTAAACAAGGATTAAACGGTTTCTCATCGCCTTGACCTCCACACTGAATGATGCGTACAATACCAAATGTTGAAGACACGGTAAACCAGTGTGTGTTACTTGTGACGTTAAGCAATGATGTACTGGAAAAAATCTTAGACTACTGGGAAAGTGATAGTATCCAGAGCTGCATGTCATTTAAAGTAGAGCTGAAATAATTTCTCAATAACCACTGCCATCCTCTGCATGTCTTGTCTAAATCTGTCTTGACCAGGCGTTCCCGAGCCATACCATGCGTCAAGCCGTTCACCTGATAACAGAAATTATTTGTAAAAATCTGAACACAATATTATTACACAAGATAGAACACATTGGCGTGACTCAGACTCGTTCTCTGAGTGAAAGCTGAACGCGTCAATCCTCAGTCACGCAACGCCGGACCGACTGAGGACAATGGAACAAGAAATGCCAACAGACACCGACTGCAGGTAACACAAGGTTAACATGTAGGTTATGTGCGGATCTTCTTTTATGATACGGACGGGTCGCACTTGTTTTGATTCACAGTAGCCTGTACTGGTCTTTCTGGGTGTGTTTCACCTTCCAACCATTGGTTACTAAAATCAGCTTCAGCTATCAGCATCGTTCCTTATTGAAAGGATACACAGATTCGGAGCGACATGGCTGTAAATAATAGAACAATGATGTATTATTAACTAGTGGTAGGAAGTAGGAACACAACCTAGGTAACACGATTGCCACAGAAAACTTACCTGTAGTCAATGACGATGGTTTGTTTAGGTATCTCACTAAAAAGAATGCTATCATGAAATAGCCCATTTTCTGCTTCCTTCAGTAATTCCCTTGTTAGCCAATCACGGCTGAATCCCACTTCAGCTGTGTGGCCACATGTAGGGTCCTTTGCAAATGATATAATGGCACCATCAGCTTGCAACTTTGTAATCTGGTCATCTCTAATACTTTCTTGATTCCGGTCACCGGAATGCAACAAATTCCATGCATATTTGAGCTGACTTGACTTTCGATCCTGCTTCAGAGACAAATCAAGTGGGGAAACTTTAAGCTCTGGGGCATATGCTGCCACCTGAAAATAGATCTGGTAGAAACAAAGCTGATAAACTATTTGGAAAAGGCTGATTAGGCGCAAAAGGCTATAACGAGCTTAGACATCATTTGCATTTTTTTTCTTATACAGACCTGCTAAAGGTTCGGTAGTGCTCAACAATTTAGTCAGCTGTTTTGTTCATCTGCTATGCTTTGGCCTTTCTTGGCAAAGGTCCTCTTCTTTGTGATAAATGTTTTTAATTCGATTTTTCCACTACCCTACCAGTAGTTGTGGGGCTTTGTATTGGTTTTGTAATTCAACAGCCAGATATTAAGACAGTCTGATGTACCACTCTATGAAATGTAAATAACCAGAGATAAGCAAGCTCAAAATCATAAACATCCAAGTCGAAACAACAAGAGCATTGCAAATATGTTCACACAAGTTGTAAACAAATTGTCTAAACCGCTGCATTGCGAAAAAAAGGTGGCTGGACAGCACAGGCTCAAGCTCAAAGCTAGTTGGGCCTAGTTCAGGCTCTGGCAATGGTCCTGCTCACCGGCAAGTCTTGGAGACCATCAATATGTGCTTCTCAGGTTCTTGTAAACTTGAGAATACCCAGATTTTGATTTTGAAAGTATGATTATCTTGTTTTTCATGCTACCATGGATGGCTTATCTATCTGGTACCGTACAGCAGAAGTATTCTCCTATACCTTGGTTTTATTTTTTTTTTTTACTAAAAACAGTAAAATATCACCTTAAAGGACACCTGAACAATGAAACCATACTTGAACACACCATGGAGAATGCATTTACAGACATGGCCACGGTTAGCATTCTTCTCCTGAGCGTGACGTTTCCAAAATAGGGATGTTCGTTTCTGGAGGTTTGCACATGCAGAGTCCAAGACAAAAAGCGCAACTCATTCAAATCTTGCACAGCACTGGCCGGATCGTATTGGAATTTCTTCTAGATGTACGTTTGGGCTTAACTGGTTAAAAAATATTCCAGAAGAAGGGTTGACTGGAGACATTTGTTCATTTCTAAAACTGTTCGGTACTGAAATAAGGACAGATGCAAAATGGAGCAAAAATCATAGCTTGGAACACTATTTCGTATTTGGATTGGGTTTTCTGCAGGCAATGTCAACGAAAGTCATACAGATAGGGATAATACTTGGTACTCTTCATTCAGGTGTCCTTGAACCCAACATATGATAACAGCTTTTACTTTTCCTGTATTCATCTCCCACAATGCCACAATGCTAGCAGGGTTGCCACCAGATCAAAAATAAAATCCCCAAATTCCCGTTTTTACGGCACACAATCCAGACCAAAACCTTACCAGAATTGTTCAATAGCATGCATAGCATGCATCCAGCTCTAACAATTCTTGCATGAAAGCCGGTCTTTCTGGGTTGTCTTGAATTTCACACACTTGAGCGCATTTTGTTCAGATATATTTAGTTCAGATATACCTAGAAAAAGTAGTAAAAGATAAAGTAAACAAGATAAGGATCCGTCTAGGAAGTATTGATTTATTGTCCCAAGTAACAAAAGCGAAGTTCGATGTTAAGCATCAAACCCTTCCCCCGCATTTAAACTATAAGCACATGTGATTAGTAGAAGAAAAGAAGCGAAAACAGAGACAATGGGTGTTCACCATCTTTGTGCAATCATATGGTACAAATACACATCAATAAAGGTACCAAAAATGATCTTTATTTTTAATCCGGATAAAAATCCCGAAATCGAAGAAAAAACCCGGAATGCTGGAGTAAAATCCCCGTCAAATCCCCATCGCCGAACTAAAAACCGGAATTCCGGGATAAACCCCACTGGTGGCAACCTGAATGCTAGGCCATACTAGGCTCAGACTAGGCTGTGTTTGCTATGTTAGCCAATTACTCTCATCAAGCAAGGTTACTCGCAAAGCCAAAGGCCAACATCCCCATCCCCAAACTAAAACACTTCAACAGTTACAAAGTCGACCAATTCTGGGTATCACCTGTGCCAAAAAGGACACTTAACAGGTTCATCAGCGTGAAGTATCTGATTTTTCAACATGCAGGCGCGTGACTTACGGTTTTCAAAACTTTCGCCCTTGCTGCCGAACTCATTATTGGTCAGCAGCAGCACTATCTAGCGTCGCAAATGCGACTGCTTGTTGTGTTGGCAGTTTGGCGCAGATTCACAGACAGCTCTATCTTGTTTCCACAAGTTCGTTTTTCCTACTTGAGCGGTTTTGAGCCTGAACACGACCCTTGTCAAGAAGGGCCGAAATATAGCTCGAATAAAATTTAGCTGACGTATCCGTTTTGCACTGTCAAATATGAAATTAATTTTTTTCTTACGATGCAAAAGGCGAGCGTGCGCGTGCGAGCCCATTACTTGTACAAAACGGCCGTCTTCTGTCTGGCCGTGTTCGTCTTGTTGTTGTGTCTTCTGTAAGCCCGATGGTCTGTAATAGTCCCAGCAGCTGCCACACGCCGGCCATGAATCCGTATGATTCCCGGTCAACTATCGGTTACGAAGTGATAATAGGTAATTGGTCCATTATCGTTCCTGTCGTTACAGATGTCACCCTTCCGTATGTGTCTTTATTTATTATTCTCTGACTAATCCTTTGGCTA
Source organism: Branchinecta lindahli (assembly GCA_023053555.1). Classification (NCBI taxonomy): domain Eukaryota; kingdom Metazoa; phylum Arthropoda; class Branchiopoda; order Anostraca; family Branchinectidae; genus Branchinecta; species Branchinecta lindahli. The sequence goes on from JAKZAO010000001.1 coordinate 13,492,574, forward strand.
GTGGAATACCTGTCACGCGGCCAACTTCGCAGCAATGGCGCTTGGCAAATGGTGCCTACGTAAGTTCTATGGGTCTAGCATGGATCCTACGGGTTCAAGTGCTGGGAAAACCCACAATCCTTCTATATTCGGCAGCAAATAAGACACAAACATTTCATTCATTTTTTCGCCTTCTGTGACTTGTCTAACTTGTCCCTTTCCATCTTCACAGCTGACCACTCGTCTTCCTTGTTGCTTCGGAAAAAGACTAGACTCGTTGAATCTCTCTTATAGACTGCCTAAAAAAATTGCATCAGTTTAGCGAGTGGGGAATGAAATAAGGAAGTTTATGGTTTACCGTCTCTTGGCCAAAAAGGACACTTTTCACTCAATCCTCCCGTTCCTTGCCCCGTTCGTCTTCGGCCAGCTGGGCTTCAGCCTTTCTAATATCTTACCGTATCCAGGGGGGTTACGGGATTCGACCCCCCCCCCCCCCCGAAAAACACAAAAGTAATAGTTTCTTGTAGGCTTTAACTTCTGATCTATGTCTTTTTTGTACTTTTTGGTCCGACCCGTGGGCAACCCCCCCCCCCCCCCCCCGAAATAAATTCCTGGGTATGGGCCTGCTTACCGGGTTTTGTGAGTTGTCTGGCATAAAGGAATCGCATCAATTTTTGGGATCCCAAATCGTTAATGACGGATATCTGTCTTCATAGAGTTAGTCCGTTCGTTCGTCCGTCTGTCTGTCTGTTAGCATGATAGCTCTCAAAGAGACTGGGACATTTTGTTCAAACTTCGGTGTGAGAATCCTCTTGGTATACAGGTCAAGTTCGTGGACGGGCCCGTAGCCCTGCATTCATGGGTGGGAGAGGGGGTCTCGAATAGGGGGCGAAACAAACATTTCTTAGAAGCTAATGAGATGCTGAATGCAATTCTGAATTTTCTTTCCTCGCCGGACAAGTACCGGGCAACTTGGTAAGAGTAAAAGTTTATCTGAATATCGGACCGGCAGGACCAAACTGCTGTTCAAACTACGGATTCAGCATGTAGTTTCGCCCCTATACCTAACTGACTTCAGATAAACTTTTACTTCTGCAAAATCACCGGTTTTGGCAGGATGCCGGGCGAACGAGCCTAATTGTCCGGCAAGGAAATAAGATTCAGATATGGATTCAGCATGTCTCTTTATCCCTAATTCAACTATCTCATTAGCTTTTGCAAATATTTTCGCCCCTCAATTTGAAATCCCTCTCCCACCCCTAAACATATGCCTATAAGCGCCCATCTACAAACTTGACCTGTGCTACTGCTTCGATCCAAACAAGCGTCATACCATGTTTGGATGAGAACATCTCAACCCCTTCGAGCTTTATCGCGCTAACAGACAGACAGGCGGACGGACGGGCAAACTTTGCGAAATCATAGATATCCCGCTACTAGTGTTTTGGGATCCCAAAAAGCAAGTGAATTATCCTGATCCACCGTGTTTCTTTACCCCTACTTACGAACTTGTTTAGTCTGCATCTATTCAGCCGCATTCGGTCTGTCCATTTGCAAATAAAGGTATTACACACATTTATTTTAAGGCGTATTCTCGCCGTTCCCCGAGGACTCCATTTGAGGAGTCCCGCGTTTTTGTTTGTCCCGGGGACTCACTCCCCGTATTCTCGCGAGTCTCCACCACAGTGTGGTCCCCACGGACGGGGAATGCTCCAATTATCGTCACCATCATCAAAAAGGACTCCCTTTCAGATTCGGAGGGGAATCAATTTTTGCTGGTGCTGGCGCAATGTGAAATTAATTAAAAACCATCAGGATGAACAAAACCAAAAATAAAGTGAATCCAGAGAAATTTCGTCAACTGCATATTTGTTTTTCGAACAAAATTCATTTTAGAACCATTCCCCGTGTTCTCGCTGTTTTCCGTACGCGGAGTCCGCGTAGAGTGACTCCCTCTATTCTCGCCGTTCCCTTCGATTCCCCGAGGAGTCCTCCGGGAACGGCGAGAATAAGCCTTTAGTTCCCATTCGTTCGTTCGTTACCGAATTCGGTGATCACCGGATCTTTGTTTAGTCCGCATGTATCATCGCATCCGGTCCGTCGAAAAACAGATTCGCATACGTAATATGATGGTACAATACTGCTCGACTGTACGAAGCGTGTGAGGCGCAGATGGAGCTAAGGTAGCGTGGTTAGGAGTAGCGGGCGAGCGTGATGATAGTGGCGACTGGTTTCCTATGACGCGCACCTAGTCTTCCCGAAGGCGATACTTCGTAGGTCAATAACTTATAAGCACATTTATTAAAGCTCGTACTTACATTGGAGATAGGTAGATAAAACACTGGTCACTTAACTTGCTCAGAACTCGACTGAACTCGTCTGAACTGAGAACTGACTTCCCAACTGCGGGTTTGGTCTTTTTATACCGATTTCTAAATTCCATCAAGGTCCACTAACGAATAGGATTGCCTTTTCTAACGTTCTAGCGAATCTCTGCCAGACTGAAAGATTTGGGACCAACAGGGTAAGTTCGTCTAAGTTCTTTGTCTCCTCAATTGGGGAAAAGGTAATAATCTCTTCCGGTCTGGAGAAAAGCGTGGGAAAAAGATAATAATCTCTTTCAGTCTTGGAGAAAAGCGTGGGCGTTAGAGTTAGTCCGAAAACATAGAGTTGAGAGTAGGGCTTGATTAGTAGGTTTTTAACAAGATATTTCTGTACCCTAAGTGTATCCTCACAGTAACATTTTTTCCCCATTCGTTACCGAATTCGGTAATTTAACGCACTTGGTAGAGCAACGGACTTCAATTACTGCAGTTCAGCGTAAGCTATAGTGGGCTAATCCACTTGATATATTATCTTTATTACATACAAGTTTAGTCACTACCCCCGAATGTTCAATCCATTCCGGTACCTTTTCGCTGGTTTTCGAAGCTTCGTGCGGGTAACGCACTACGGGCTAAGAAATATTTGCGGGCTACCATCCCTTTACCTTACCCATGTGTTCTTCCCCATCAAAACTAGACAAAATTTCTAATTCATCGGACTGTATTTCTGTGAGTGAAGATGTTAACTTGACTAGGGTCAACTTGGCGCGTCGAATTTCACTTTGGACTTGAATCTGTACATACTATACAACCTTTTACATTATAGCTGTATTTAGAAACAAAGTTTAATATACATCGACAAAAATTAGGTACCGATTCGGGAAATTTTACCAGGTTCGTCCACAAACGGAAAAAGTCTCGGGATGACCATGCCTATACCCCTAAATATAAGGCTACAGCACCATGTACCAATTTGACATCCACATTGACCCAAAGGATCCTTACACCAAGTTTGAACAAAATATATCAACCCCTTCGACAGGTATCGTGCAAACGAATAGACCGACAGACAGATGGACGGAGGCTGACACAGGGTGTACAGGATCATTCCACTTATTTTTTCTTGCAAATGGAAATCACGGGGTCCGCGAAAGCCATACTTACCCGGCTTTTGATGGCATATTTCGACCCTTGGTCATGAACAACTCTGAAACCTCTACGCTACGTTCCCGAAGCAAGTTAAAATAACATTCTCTTACCCGTTTCTTATCCAATTTCTGGAACTCATAGTCAAGGACTTCCAGCTCTTGGGCCTATAAAAAAAGAAAGAAAAACTAGTTAATCCTTTCTAGTACTGAACAACACGAACAAAAATAATTTCGAAATGTTATTGGAGTTCGCCAAAATATTTTATTATTATTATTATTATTTATTTATAACCCATCAACTGGCCGAGGCCATAAAAGACGGAGTATAGAAAGATACAAAAAATAAATCAATTGGTAAACAAAGTAAACTGAAACACAAAGAACACCAAAATCCAAATAAACTTGAGTCAAATTAAATTCAGGGGACTCCGCATTGGTGGTTCGTAGATCCCATTAACTCAGTCACTTTCGGGCAAAGTAGGCTATAAGCAGGGTGTTTGGCACTCCCGTAGTTTGCGCAATTCACAGAGGTTGAGGTGCACGGGCTTTGACTTTGACTGTCTGTGTTCTCAGTGTGGTTAAATAACTAATACAATATGCTTGGTAGAGCTAAGCTAATAGATTCTTCGCACACATAATACACCAAACATTGATTATGGAAGGGTTGGGAGTGAACATAATATCGCAAACATAGATATTTCAGACACTACACCATATCGTCGATCCAAACCCTGTCCAACTCCAAACCAGAAGTAGCAACGCAACCTGACGCTCTTTGGCAACAGTATCCTACAGAGAACGCAACTAAAGCCCACATGGAAGCGAGGATTCTTCCTTGTGCTACTTTTTCCTACTTTCACTGTACGAACTTTAGTACATAATATTTACAGAAAATGAGTTAAGAATTTTATGGAAATTATTCTACTAACAAATCTTTGAGATTTTTGGTCAACTCCGCTCATTAAAATAACTGAAATATCTCCTAGTTTGCTAACTCTAAGCGTGCCCACGTTCACAGCTTTTACTTTTGTAATTAAAATAAAACTTAAAAAGAACAAACACCACTGATACATGAAACAAATAAAATAGTTGTAGTATGTATTGATGCTGAAGATACGAATATTTCTTTAGACTTCAAGAAGAGGATAGAACCTGCAGTGGTTCTTGAAAATGCAACTGAACACATGGCTGCGGCGCATGCTATCCATCTATTGGAAGAAATAGGAACCGGATGTGTCCGGGTGATAATAGCGGTGCCGAGTGTTTACTAGTTTCTCCTTTTGCTTGTGTCTCATGCGTAGGTCGCGGCCATTCTGATTTTCCCACGCCTTGGTGTCTTTACCGGCATTCTCTTTTTAGTTTGGAAACATGGGTGAAACATCAAGATTAAGCGCTAAAAGCAGTTCAGAATCCATCAGATATAGCATGCAGTATGACTGCGGTAATGTTTTAGGGAAAGGTGGCTTTGGTACAGTCTACAGTGGAAGAAGGATTCAGGATGGATTACCTGTTGCCTTGAAGCACCTTCAGAGGAAGCAAGTTCACTCGTGGTGTAAGGTAAGGAATATTGTACATCTTAACTGGTCCTTATTATATTCAGTTTGTCCGACTCAAATTGCAACTCAGCAGCTGACATTGCCATTGGCTAGCATCTTCGCAATTTTTTGATAAAACAGTTGAGTTTGTATGGCACTTGCCCTTCGGCCAAGTGCCATATAGCGATCGCAATTTCTGTCAGTCCGTCGGTCGGTCCGGGTAGTTCGGGCACTTCCACATAAGCTAGGATGATGAAACTTTGCAGGCATATCAGGGACCCCAGAAGGGTAGCCACTAAAAAAAACAATAATAAAACCTGAGCTTTTGAAGATCAGAAAGTGATTCTCCTATCTTTTAGCTTTGAATTGAGGCCAAAATCACCTCTCTATCTTGTCTCTAAGCATCTTAAATCTTCTTTAGAAAACAGTATTTTGCATAAGGAAATGCCTATGTTCATCCATTGACTTTAGGGTTTTGTCCATCTAGTGACCAGCTTAGAACTATGTGCTTAAGTGAAATTCTATGAAACTGTGTGATTTTGAGCTGGTTTTGAGTGCATGGGGAGCCCCAGCAAGTGAGTTAGATGAGAAAATATGAATATGATCATCAAGGTTACAATCCAATAGACCTATTGCTGCTATAGGCTGCTGACTTTTCCTCCTTGGTATCAACAAATTTTTTTAGGCAAGTTCAACTACTTTTTTTACATCTAAACTTACATTGAAAATTTAGAAATAATATTAAATAGCTAGGACATCTTACTGTTAGCCTTATAAAATAGACAATTTTTGTACTGAATGCAATGGTATTTTTAAAATATTTTTTGGAGATGTTTTAGATAGGTAAAACTGATAAGGAAAATTCACAGCAATTCATGGATTCATTACAAAAAAATCGCCAACTTTTGCCACTAGGTGTTTTTATGGCTACCCTGGGCCCAGATGATTAAGTTGGAAATAGTCACTTTCCCGATCCCACCATCGTGGGGGGAGGGAGGGGAGCTGGAATCCGGACTTTAGTGGCATGCATAACTTTCGAACGGGTGATCAGATCTTAATGAAACTTGATATTTGGAAAGACGTCATGCTTCAGGTGTCCCATATCAAGTCCGGACTGAATCCGTTGTATGTGGGGGGGGAGTCGGAGGGGGGAACCGGAAATCATGCAGGTTGAAAGAAACAGCAGAATATTGCATTCTCTGCAATTACCTCAGGATTTTTCATATCATGAGAATACAAATTATATATTACTTAACACATGAGTATTTGAATAAAGGCGATGGCACAACATTCTGGAAATCAGTTGGACATTTGCTAATTCTAGCAACTTAGATGTTGGCCCTCTTCAGCAGAAGCGTTTGCCTGTGCCAACAACTTTTTGCTTTACAAACCATTTCAAAATGATTGAAAAGTTGGCAAACTTTTGATTTAAATTTCCTGTCAAAATCATAAAGCATTACCAATAGACAGGGAATCAAGATTCTTTGCTTTGTAAATGGTTTGATGAAATAGCAGCTTTCTGGCATGGAAGGTGTGCCCCTCAGTTCTTGTATTTGAACATGGAATTGCCATCTCGGACATTCACCAATGGTCAAACACCATGGTCAAATACTTGTTCATTGTGCTTTTAGTTGTAAACAGATGCAATCCAGTTGCCCTAACAGGTTTATGTTATCTAACACGGATAAAATACTATGTCGTAGTAAATATTTCAAAGCCAGTGTGACTAATTTAAGGGACTATGATATGTTAGCTATCTTGATTGAATCAATGTTCATAGTCAAGACACCAACCAGAAACATAGCCCTTTGTTCCGAGTAATTCATTGATTTAAGGAGCCAGTGCTAGGCCACTAGAAAGTAAATTTGGCCAACCTTAGGATAGAATTTTATATCTCCGAAAGTTCAGAATTTTTTTTTCATTTTTTGCTGTCATCCAGTTAACTGACCTACAAGATTTCCCACTATAAGTCGTTTTCTTCCCTCAGTTAACCGACCTAAGTTTTTATAAGCTGTTTTTTTTACTCTGTTCACCGGTCAGTTAACCGACCTGTGGACTGAGGCGGGAGCTCCATCCAACCGACCTACGCTCTTGGTGTCTTGGCACGTGCGAAATTCAAAATTCTCATTGGAGATAGGCGCCGGCAACAGGAAGATAGTCGATAGTGGCAAATATGTAGGTTAACCGACCTATAGAGAAATGAAAAGGCAAAAAATGCAACTATTGCCAAAAGCTGGCTGAATCAAGTTTTGTGTTCTCACAACTTTTACAGGATCTCCCTTTTTTATTCGCAAACGCTAGCATTTTTAAGTGAAAATAAAACAAGGTGTCCTACTTGAATTATTTAATCAAAATGTTCAAATTCTGCTGATGGCGATGCATACATATTTAAATGTTTTACCATATGTTCAGAGGCGATACTTTCTTATAAGCCATTTTTTAGAGCTCAGTCGAGCTGACCGGCGAGATGAAAAAACGGTCAATAGTGGCAAATAGGTCGTTTAACCGATCCGTCGTTTAACCGACCTACGGAGAAATGCAAACAACGCAACTAATTTTGAAGAAAAAGTTGACCATTTCTGAGAAATTTATTTGTTCAAAAAGTTGACTGTTTCCAAGAACAAGAGCTGCAAGCTCATATGGCACTTGTAAGCTTTTTAGCTTGTATTCAAGTTATCGTAGTAGAATGTGAATGGATAGTAGGTTTGTCAGTGTGATGGGTTGTTTGGCACTACAGTTACGTTCAAAAGAAATGGTCACTAAGTTATATTTGCTGTTGTATAATATATTTGAACAATTTGTTTTAAATATTTTGACATCTTATGGAAAAATCAGCGAAATTTTCAAGCACTTCCTTTTCGACGGTGACGCTCGGGAGGTTCCGATCGCTCCATTCTAACCGTGTCACATCATTTTCGGTTCCTCCCTCCGACCCCCCCCCCCCCAGATTCATCGGATCCGGTCTCGACTTGAAATTATATCTGAGACATGAGGTCTTTCCAAATACCAAGTTTTATTAAGATTCAATCACCCGTTCGAAAATTATGAATGTCAATAAAATTCCGGATTCCGGCTCCCCTCCCTCCCCCCACTATGGTCGGATCGAGCAAGTGGTTATTTCCAACTTAATTTGGCCGTTGAATGGAGTGTCATTTGAATTGAAAACCTTGTTTTCCAGCTGAATGGAGGTGTCACTGTCCCTATGGAAGTAGCATTATTGAGACGAGTTTCGCAGATCCCTGGCTGCATGAAACTTATAGACTACTTTGATCTTGGTGAAAATGTGGTGATTGTGACAGAAAGGATTGAAGATTCACAGGATTTGTATGATTTTATCTCCAAGAGAGGTACTCTGACAGAATCCTTGGCTGCCAATATCATGAAGCAGCTTTCTGACACTGTCATTGCAATCCACCAGGCTGGCGTTGTTCACCGTGACATAAAGGTAAGATGATGCTTTTTCTTTCTTCTTTTTATTTGTGGGCTTTTTGTTACCAGTTTGCTTGAAGAAAACACAAAAAGCACATTTTAGGTTGTTTGAAGGATTTCCTAATAGCCTGGTTTTACAAGTCATCTGGCTTGTTCTGAGTTTTTCAGCAGTGTGACCTGATAGCTTTGGATTGAGGGTGGGGGCAAATTTTGTCTAATGTGTATGTATCATCTTGGCTGTATGTTAAACATATTTCCTTAAATTCTTGGTTAGCCCGATCTTGATTGTTTTACATATCAGTCGGATTTTCAGAATGTTGTAGTTCTGTTTGTGGGTTTGTGGTACCTACATGAAACAAACTAACAAAACCAAGAATTTTAGAAAATTGCTGTTTAGAAGTACACATTTCAGTTACTGATTCTTGTACCGAGACGAAAAAAAATAATGAAAACATAGTTTTAGTATGTTGCTGTGTAAAAGTACACACTTTTCATTTAAGTTTTATTTGAATTTGGTCTGGGATGACCGAAAGAATTTCGAATAACGGGGTATATTCCTCAGTTTCGCATCGTATTTTTTATGTGCACGTACGTTCTTCCCATAGTGATAGAAGTCACAGATTATTTGTTTCGTCTCCGCCAGCACAATGTGGCAAAGAAAACTTTCTTTCAGAACTGGCCAGTTTGCTCATACCTTGGTGGAGCTGGGCTGGCAACATAGAGGTCCTTCGCGATGCCACCTGGTGCCAAACCGTCAATGGTACAGTATTGCCATCACGGCTGATTACCAATATTGTTTTCTTAGCTATTCTTTTGGCTAGACGCATTTATTGGTCGGCATACCTCATTGTCCTCGTCGATGGGAGTACCGGCCGAATGCACTTTTCAGGTTCAGACATTCAGTTGTTCTCCAGCTCGTGTCGAGCTTTCGCTGATGTAGTCGTGTGACTTGAAAGGCGAATGTCCTTTCGCATGCCTGAGTTTTATCCTCCCGTCTGTGTTGTAGGGGCCTACCGTCAGTAGTTTCCTTACGTTCGTGAGGTCGGCAGCCTATTGGTTGCGGCATTGTTTGTTCCGACCTCTCAGCTATCTGCGGTGTAATCTTGGAGAACAGGTTTTTGTTCAGTGGTCACAACAGCCCCTAGTTGCTTAATTCGGTCTTCGAACAGCAAATGAGCAAATCCTCCCAAGCAGAACCTCAAGTATTGGACCGCCAGAGCTCGGTTTACCTCACGATGGGAGCCTGGTTAAGAAACAACGACTGATGCAAATTAGGAAGCTACTCTCCGAGTTAGACATACGTAAATCTTGAAGCTAGTTATGCAACGAGCTTAAATATGACTGATATAAAGTGCATTTAGAACTGATTGTTTTGAAGCTATAAACCTGGACTTCTCTAGTCTTGAAGTCATTAGCACGCCGGTCGTCGCGACCGTCGCTCACGGAATCTATTCTCGTAACCAGACGTTGTTGATGTTTACATTTGATCGTCTGGGCCTTTAGGCATCCGGTCGCCATATCAAAATGTGATGCTACTTTTCTCTTTGATTAAGTAATGCGGTTTTGAATGGGTCTTAGAGAGGTAAAAAGTATGATTGGATTGAGATCGCTAAGATTGTGTGTGCTGCGAAAAAAAAATCTAAAAAAACGAAGGGTAATACAACCCGTACCGACGTTAGTTTTCAGCTTTTCAAACAAACGGAGTGTTAGTGAGAATAGGATGAGCACTAGGAGCCTGGGGGGGGGGGGGGGGCAACCCAGCGATAGTTGCCAAAAACATCTGGCAGTGCAAACCAGATATGTCAGCTGCGTTTATTAGAGCTATATTTTGGCCCTTCTTGGCAAGGGTACTCTTCAGGCTCAAGCCGTCTGAAAGTTCATGAGCTTGAGCCTGAAGAGGACCCTTGCCAAGAAGGGCCGAAATATAGCTCTAATAAAATGCAGCTGACGTATCCGTTTTGTACTGTCAAACATGATTCGTAGTCAGCTTGGGCTGAAGGAATATTTATTTGCCAAAGAGCTACTGTCGTCGGCTAGCAGCTACTAGATTGGAAAGATGATTGTAGCTTTCAGTATCTATTTGTTGGGTAGTTCGAACATACCCAACTGTGATCGATGTTGAGAGCCCTATAGTAGACATTCCATCCCGTCTCGTGTAATAACGGGTATTGGTGTTATGGTTAAATTCTTCATTGTACAGATTCTTCTGAATTCCCTCGTAAACTGATTCCAGTTTTGGGCGAGGGGCTTATCTTATTCGTAACTCAAGCTGTACACCCTGGGAAAAGAATTCTAGTATCATAAATTGTCGACTTATAGTAGAAGACACTTCGACACTGAATTTGCTCTTGTTCAAGTAGCTCGGCTAGCCATTCCGTGGGAGGTTTAACAGTTCTGGAAATCATTCTAGTTTACCATGTTTGTCTGCAATGGTTTCTCTCTCCGAGTACGAAATATTGCTCATTCATTAACCAGCGAAAGCAACGCCCGAGCTTCCCCAAAGCCGTGTTTACGTTAAACCAGTTCTTGGTAAAACTTGGGCTCAAGGCGATACTTGAGGGTGGACAAGGCATGTGTAATCATGGATAACGCGCCTTTTTGGATTGTAAACAAAGTGTTGCGGCTAGACGATAAGATTCTGCCGACAGTTTCTTAATCCGAGTGAAGTTCGATAGACGATAAACAATTCTTTATCTCAAGACCTGTCTGTTATTCGACCTGTCATCTCCAGTCTGTCTATTCATTAGCGAGAAATAAAGACTAGTATGAATACAAGCGTATTTGTCCAGAGGTTTATTCGTGGGTGGGCATTAAAGTTCGGTATCGGCGATCAGAGCTTTTCCCGGTCCAGCTTAATTTCACGGAAAACCGATAATCCATATAGAAAAATTTCAGTACTGTAACAGGAGTTCCTACATATGCGTCGGGATAATCCTCGGGAATGGACGCAGACTTCTTATCGGTTTTCAGATCGGATGGAGATTCGAACTCTATCGGATGGAGAGGGAGCTGTAACCTTTGGTGCAGTGGAACTTCAGGGTCATTTGCAGGCCCGTATCCAGGAATTTATTTCGGGGGCGGGGGTTGCCCACGGGTCGGACCAAAAGTACAAAAAAGACATAGATCAGAGGTTAAATCCTACAAAAAACTATTACTTTTATGGGTTCGGGGGGGGGGGGGGGGTCGAACCTCCTACCCCCCCTGGATACGGCCTTGGTCATTTGATTGTCCTTACAAAACCAGAAATTTACTTTGGTCTGATCTTTTTTTCTTCCAAGGATGAGAACATCGTCATCGATTTGAAGACGTACCAAGTCAAACTGATTGACTTTGGTTCGGGTGGCTATTTCCACCCCGGCCACTACACAACTTTTAGTGGTGAGTCACGCTTTATATCATCTTTCTTTGACATCCGTAATACTTGATGTAACCAGAGCAAGTATTTTTCGAATTCGCGAACCGTAACTTGATTAATTTACCACTGAAATTGAAGCGGAGTCGAGACATTAGTCCATCCTTATATTCATATAATATATAAAAACGGATTCGTCAGCTGTAGTGCTTATGTAGCGATATTTCGGCCCTTCTTGGCAAGGGTCCTCTTCAGGCTATATTTAATCCTTTCTTTTCATTTTGCAATGCCCTGCTTTGTCTCATAGCCCATCTATGTTTTTCGCTAATTGCCCAGTCGTTAACGTGTAATATCGTTGTCGTAGCCGCTAAATTTATTTGAGGTTATTAAGTGACGTAGATACGTAACATGGCTCAGCAACATGTCAAGTTTTGGCTCTAGGACACGGCCAGATTAGACAGGTAATTGTCCGCTGCGGTATAGCTCCCAAGAGAAAATGAAGCGGTGAAATGTTTCAGGTTTTCAGATGGAGTATGGGACAAACGTGCACATGTTATTTTGGGAAGCGGGAGAGCTCTTTTGATTTACTTAAAGGGAGTATTTGCTCAGGAGTCTCAAGCTTCCCACATAAGGCTTCGCTTTGGCGATTACAAATTCGTAGTGCGCATGGGGGGGGGCGGCTACGTTTCTGTTCTACTCCTAGCTGGACATACTGATGTTCTTCCCGGTCAGATATGGAAATTTCAGTAGGCCTCAGTTGGATCACGGACATTTCCATCTTCATTGTCCTCAGTTAAACTTTTCCGCTGGTTTTGTAGACGATTAGTACATAACCTTGATATAGAAACAGCTTTTACCGCAAGTTCTTACATGTTCGCATGGCACATAAAAGCCGACAACTGTTTTAAATCTAGAAACGTGCCGCTATTATAATAGCATAATCACGACTGATCAATTCATTCTGACGTCACACAACTTGTGTCGATCGGAACATGATTAGCAATCACATAGTCACGCCCACATTCACCGAAGACAGCCATGAAAAGAGAGAGGTTTTTACTACTTGTGACTTTGAGACACGTGATATTGCGGTCCCACTGGTTCGGGAAAGGTTCACATAAGGTGATGATCAAGTAAATTTGAAATGATATTATTCTGTCTCACTTTTGCTGTCAGTAGGCTGTAGTCAAGCTTATTTTGTCTTTGCACTTTCAGGAACCCGAGTTTATGCCCCACCAGAGTGGATCCGCCAGCAGTGCTACAGAGCCGAGCCTGCTTCAGTGTGGTCCCTAGGAATTTTACTTCATGACATGGTCTGCGGAGATATTCCCTTTGAGGAAGATGATGAAATTGAAGAAGCTCGCGACGGCATCGACTTCTCTAGATCCAACCTATCGCGCCCTTGCCAAGAGCTTATCCTCAGATGTCTCGAGCACAGAGCGTCGGATCGGCCCTCACTGAAAGACATCTCCAGTCACCCGTGGGTGAATGGACGAAGAAAGAGCAGCAGGCCCAAGATGGGCAGGGTTTGTAATAACTTCGCCCAGATGACCCTAGCAGCGCCGGTTGAGTCCCCGGAGCGCGTTCATGGATCCCAAGGTTCCTCAGTTAGAAATAGCAGTGAATCCTCAGACCGGGGTATGCCTGGCACGAGCAGAAATGGGTTTAGTGGGAAGCCCTGTATGTTCATCGCCGCCGGGAAACTTAGCTCGAGCGTCGAAGCGCGGTGTCGCCCCACACGGCCGCCATTGAGCAAACAGCCGGTTAATCACAAATCAAACAAGAACAGACAAAATATCCGACATTAGAGAAAGTAGTTCGTTGATTAATCAAAAGGCTTTTGCTCAAGTCATTACCTGTTCCCCCTAACAAGTGATTCGCACGTGATTGACTGTTAAAGTTGGGAGAGTGATTAGTGTTGTCGTAACATGTGAACGGTGTGGGGTAGTTCCTTGTGAATGAGTTGAGACCAGTGCATATCCGTGGGATTGTGAGAAGGTTGCCTTGCCTCTGGCTTGGAATTTGAAGTTCCACGTTAGTGTGGATAGGTTTGATTTTCTACCCTTGTATTTATTGAGTGCGCGTGCGTCGAATTTGCGGTATTTAGTGTGTTAACTACAGTATTCGTACTGTTTTAATTTTTTTTTGTAACCGTCCGGTAACTTAGGTTGTCGAGCCAGTGTAATCCAGCGTCAAGACTACGCGCGCGACTGATGTAGAAGCCAGTCCGGGCTACCCGATAATTCTCTTGTTAGTCTGTTCCTTTTCCATCTTATCACTAAGACAAATCACTAATGCTTGACCTGAGTGCAGTTTCACTGATTATGTTTTGCGACTTCACATCAATTTGTTTTGTTATTACTTGATTCCCCGTTTGTGATACGTTGATTTGGTCCACTGTCGTTGAAGTTATCGTTGACTGCATCTCAGTGGTGAATGCTGCTCTTCTTACAATTAAGTCTTCACTGAATTGGGTTTGATTTCAGGTCGTTTTCTCTAAATGGCTCGTAAGAACTGTAGGACATGCTGGCAGTGATTTGAGTGTTCACACGTCGTACACTACACTGCAGAAACCGGCAAAGGTGTGTGATTTTTTTTTTTTTTTTTTTTTTTTTACCATTGCTGTTTTGGGAGGTTTCGAAATGTGTGGCTTTCTCTGGATAAGTTATATGGGCAATCATGAAAGTTAATGATAGTTCAGGTAATTCTTTGCAGTCACATCCCCTTCCCCCCAAAGATCGCAAGTGGTGCTTGGGAAATCACAGGCCTGCGGTCTGAGCGGGAATCATGTTTTTGTTTTGAGTATTTGGTTATTTCCTCGGAACTCGAAGCTTGTGAATCAGGTATAAACTTCCTTCAGACTGGAAAAAAAAAACTCTTCGTACTCCTTTCACACCGAGACCTGCGGCCGTTAAGTTCGCGTACAAAAAAAACTTACGATGATGTCCGTAACGTAAATATCATGAATAAACCCAGAGCTGATGTAAATGAGACGAAGGAGAAATTACATAAAATGGCTTTGCTTGATTAGAACATTTGCCTGTTTGTTCAGGAGTTACCTTAAATTAATGTGAAAATATACAGTATTGCCTTCGGATGAAATGCGATGTTAATTTGACAAGAAAAAAGTTTTTGCCATTTTCACTTACGCTACTCTGAAGTGGTCCGGTTTATGTGAAAGGGCCGACGTAACGTAAGGGACTACGGAAGCATAAAATAAGTTCTTACGTGTCAGTCAGAGGGGACCTGAAATCGTTGCCGCTCCTGTTCCGATTCGAAGTTTGGCACTGGTATGTGTTTTCGTCGTCGGAGTGGCCAACGACTTAGGTTCTTACTCGGAATGTTTCAGTGTAATGCCCGGACACACCTGTTCGTAATTTGGTTTTAGACGTTTTTAAGACCGGTTTTAGCGGGTTTCAGACGTTCCTCTCTCAACCCGTTCATAAAGTCTGGGATGGAATAATCCATCTCCCGTTTTTAATTTGTTATGAACAACCAATGAGAGAAGAGCGTCCTAAACGTCTTAAAAACCGGTCTCAAAAACGTCTTAAATGCCGAATTACGAACAGGTGTGTCCGTAGTGGGGCCCGGGAATAAAAGCCAACTCCGGCTGATTAGTAAGTTCTGTTAGCTTAAAGTTGGCTGAACTTGTAACACTTCCCTACATATACTCCCTGGTATGTTTTATCTTCGGCAAGACTGGGCTTGAGCTACAAATATTCAGTATAGTTGAATCCTCTTTCCTGTTGGGGAATTCCCAAGTGAGCACGGGTGACAGTGTAGCTAGGTGACATACTCATAGTGTAGAATTGGTCTTGGTGTGCTGTGCTTCAACGCCATATTTGATGGAAAGAACGTCTAACATGGCATCTAATATTAAGCTATAACCTCAGAAGATCATTGAAAGGATGAATGTGACTTATTTTTTGTCGATGTCTGTATGTGTACTTTGACTTATCTTTAAGTACTATTCAGTGATGTCCCATTCATGGTTCAAGACGATCAGGTCAGGTGGTCGCGAATCCTTGCCAGGGTTTTCGTCACCGTACCTGATCGTGTGTCCGCACCATTAACGTTTCGTGCTTGCGGGTGAAACTCCTGCAGGAAAGTGAATTGACGATTTGCGAATTTCGCAGTGCACCTAGCGGTGACCTACTGAAGCTCTGTCGCGGGAAACTCCCCAGTGTCAGTGGGAATCCAAGTGAACACCCGGCAATACCTACGCTGGCCGCTCGGATGTTTTATAAGAAATTGCGAGTGAAAGGTGTCAGTGACGAGAGTTTCCGTAGGTCACCAGATGGTGCGCTGTTGAATTGGCATTAGTAATTTTGTTGTCGTACAGTGGTTGCAAAGATTATGCTAGATAAGGCGTGGTGCATGCTGCAGTTAAGCGGAGACACGGTTTTACAGTCGGTTGTGTACTGAACGAAATCATAGATCGTTTGAGTCAAATGTGATAGCTTTCGTAGATCCTGACGCTTACTGTTGCCAATGGTAGGAGACGGCAATCGCTATGGCTACCTTTATCATGAAATTTCTATGAAACGATAGTACAAGTCGGGACCGTTTGCGAAAGCGTATATAACCGTTCTACCAACCTTTCTGACAGACTGTAAAGCCGTTCTCGAAGCTCGATTCGACCTTGATTTAAGTTTTTCTTCTACACGCTCTCTTTTGGCAGACAATCTTGCACGACCGAGAAAACTTAAACGGAAAAACGGTTAATCTGAAAATTTTCGGAAAAGTCTAATTGGTTAGTCAGCCGTAGTAGATTGTTCATCGAAAGAGACACCATTTGAATTGCTAATGCGCGTAGGATAAGGCCTCCGCAATTGGCATTAAAAGTGGAATCGTGCACAGTCTGCTCCATTTATCTTCGGTCTCAAGTTGTTAGCTCTGCACCACGCCTTTAGACTTATCGAAGTTTTGCTTCAGTAACCACGCCTATTGTCGCAAATTTAGTTTTCGCTTTCATGAGCTCCCGGCTTTTGCCATTTAAACTCTTTAGTTATACTTGTCTTACTTTCACTTCTGAAACCATATTCAAAAACTTCTTAGAAGAGTCTCAATCTTGGAAGATGGTCCCTGACGACGCGAATTTAAAGACTTACGGTTTGATGACAACACGGCGAATTTAGCACTTGTTAATTAGTGCACTGTTGGAAACTGACTCAAGTGGTTAAGCCAAATATACCAAAAAAAGATGAAATGTTGAAAAATGGGAAGTTGGATCTCGTTTGCTCTTTTTACGTACTTTTTTATATATAAGAAAAATATAAAAAAGGAAAAATATAAAAAGAAAATCGGTGAGACGTACCTGTGACGTGAAGCACGTCTTGACATCTCCTTGGTGTTACAATCCTAGATTTTAGATTAATTCCAAATGAGATGTTTTTACAAGTCTCCATTATCGTGACTTGGATGCCCTGATCTTTGATAACCATGTGATTATGAGACGTCGAGAAGGTTCCAGCACAAGTCACGAAAACGGAAACGTAGCCTAAATATCTACTTTTGGAACGCTTTGAAACCCAGGATTGTAAAAAAAACTGAGGGATGCAGTACTGGTGGACGTGCTTTAAGCTTTTAAAAAATCTGCTGTACGACTTGCATTTGTTTTGTTAAGCGTACTTCGTGATTTTTATCCTTCGAGGTTTCAAATTTTGCCGGTGATCGCCTGTGGTGTGCATCGAAACAAGTGCACTCAAAGGTGTGCATCCAAAGATGAATGACGCAAGTTATTTCAAGTTGGGTAATCTCGGTCTTTAGAAAATTGAGCTAGCTATCTTTATTTGGACTTACCTTGCTGAGGAAAATCTTTTCTGAAGCGGCGAGGATCAAGTCGTTTACGAGTACTTTGTTATTCTTATCGCTTGTGCAACTTGTGCCTTTAGTGCCATGTAATTGTATAAGCTCGGGAAGAAGTGCGGAAATCCATTACTTTGTGGATCAGTCATTGGTTTCAGTTAAATGTGCTTGCGTTAGTGTACAGAAGTGGATTTTGTTCAGCTTGATCACCCTACACTCCGTAACACTGCCTAGACTCGTTCGCTAAGTCACGGGAAATGGGTTCAGCAGTTATTGCCGGGCATATTTGTCTTACGTTTCTTTTTTTCGTGGTTGTGAGAGGAAGAAAGGTTTTCAAATAAACTCTCATTTGATGTATACTCTAGCTTCCCTGTGTCGTTGAGAAAGGTGGCGAGTGGTTTCAGCTATGAAAGAAGATTTGGCAGTGCAAAACGGATGATTTCGCTGAATTCAACTGAAATATAGCTAATAAAATTCAGCTGACGTATTCGTCTTGCACTCTCAAATATGATTTGGAGGCAGCTTGGGCTGAAGGAATATCAATGAAAGAAGACTTAGCTTCGGAAAGCCTATGGGGGACGACAGCATCCCCAGCGGGTGGACATCGCGGTGCCGGGTTTGAAAACTCACCATTCAGATTGCGGGGGCGTTTTCGACTTGGCAAGCTGGTGCCTGCTTAGTTCCAAAGCACGTTGAAGGAACAGAACACTTGACTCTGGGAACTAGCTAACATATCAAGAATGTACCCCGAGTCGATATTGAGAGTAAGAAAAATTCTCGTTACGACCATTGCAGTTTCCGGGCAGTTTCAGAGAATTCGACTTTTGAGTTAGTAGAAAAAAAAGCAAAAGGTTTGTGTGCCGCGACTAGGAATCGAACCCAGGCCGTCTTGTCGGGGAGGTCGTTTGTCTGTAGTCTACACGTAAAAAGGCGAACTTTTACAGTGCATAAGGGGCAAGGGCCTGCCAGCTAGCTTTGGGAACACTAAGGAGGGGGTTCGAGATAACAAAGAAGGGGGGGGGGCCTGTCGACAATAAGACCCTGTATATTTATCTAAGCCCCCGGGCGATTCGATGGCCGAAAGTTGCGTAGTCAAGTTTACTATTCCTCTAAGGGGAACCGTGTAAAGTCTGCTGGAACAAACCCGGGAAGGACTGGACGTTTACGCATGTGACGTGGAGATAAGATGATCTAAAACAGAAATCAAAGCCAGGAAGTGGCAAATCGTGTTAATTTCAGTTTACTAAGCCTAGTCGACATGTCCAAAGAATTAAGGATGTAAACCAGATCACAATAAACAAAACGCCGTAAATTATACTAAATTCGTTTTGACGATTTCTTGAAGGATAAATTGAGTTAAATAATATTCAGCTTCCGAGACCAAAATGGTCAAACTGGCCGATGATTTCTACTTCCAGCATATCTAATCGTCCACATAGTGATTTACTTAGTTGTTTTAATCCTCTTTAATACTCAATCTTTTCGAAGCTTCTAGTACTCTTCAGACCCGCGTCAGGAGATCAGTGAATATTTAATTAGCAATGGCGAGTTGACGACCTTGTTTTCAAGAGTGAAAATAATTTGTGGATAACCTTGGATACCATGAAGATTTTGGAGAAAACAAAGGTAACAGTGTGTTCGTTAACATTCGACCCATCGTAAAATGATAGTGTCTCCCACCTTCTCGGCCCACATGAATCAAATACTTTAAGTCGACGTAACCGCGTAAATTATGTGACGAAATTTTGTTCATATACGCAGCCGTCGAAATCATCTTGTGACATCGATCCGAATGAGGGAATCATGTGCGCAATCAAATATATCTAGGCAAGGGATATTCGAAGGGGTAAAACATCTCAAAAGTCAAACGTTTCAAAAAATGCTCAAAACTATTACAAACGGGAATAATCTTGTCACACGCCTTAAAAAATTTCGATTTTTCTAATTTCCGCACAAATTTTTTCAAAACCATTCGAACTTTGAAATAATTCTAAACAGTTTAAAAATTAAATTTCAAAACCAGTCAAATCATTTCTCAAAAGTTTACGAGGTTTTCCTTAATTACTTTGGCTAATTGGTGGTTGACTTGTCACAGCAAGTGTATGAAAATGGGACGACCGCGCCTAACTGTAGTACAGCTGTATTCGAACCTAGCCTATACTGTTCCTATCACATGTGACTCGGAGATATATTCAAGCAATGGCTAATGCTTGGCACTTGGCAGCGATATTTCGGCCCTTCTTCGCAAGGGGCCTCGTCAGGCTGTTGAATGCCAGGGACAATAGGGCTGGAAGAAACGAACCTGCAATCTGAACAGGCGATTTGGATCTTCATTGATACTGTGGTAGGAAGGGGCGTAGCCAGGTGGGGGTGAGTCACCCCCCCCCCCCCCAATGTTGCAAGAATCGTCGGCACACGGGCCAAGCGTCGGCGCGAAGCGCCGTCGTCTGGTCCCGTGCTAGTTTATGGAATTTGTTTTGTATATTTAGATACTGTTACGTTTTCTGTTTCTGAAATGCAGTTCTGTGCTTCCACTTTCCAGTATTTATCCTGAAATTCAGGATTTTTGGATCCTGGCAGAATTTTTTTCCAGGATTTCTTATAATCCAGGATTTAGCAGGATTTTCAGACTTTTTCAGGACTTCCCAGGAATTCCTTTTTAATAAAAATAAAAAAAGAACTGCCGCAAAAAGAAACTTTGATCATCAGTGTTTCCAAAACAATTTGCCTGTGGCGCATTTTATAGTTTAAAGTCCCTATTTAAAAGTAGGAAGCGTCACATAGTTGGCATTGAAGGCTTGGCATTTTGGGGGGTTTAAGCCACACTAAAAGCTAGAACTAAACTTTTGCCAGAAAAAAGGCGTATTTTTTTAATTTCGCCTGCGGCGCTTAGTGTAATTTATCCTGGCTACAGTCGTTAGCGTCGGTGCGGCTACGCTTTTTGTCAAGTCCCTTCTTACTCCCTATTCCAGTACGTACGGTTACTGCAAAATTCGTTGTTTTCAGTATACAGGGCGACTTTACTCCGTTAATTACTGCAATTCCCTGGGATCTATGACTACGGAACGGACCCGAAAGGGGGGCCTGGGGGGCGCAGCCCCCCAGGTGCCACACTTTACGACACCCCACTGTCGGCACAACGCCGCTTCTCACCCCCCCCCCAACAGAGAAGAGCTAGCTACGCCCCTGGTGGGAGGCTCTAACCCAGTACTGAACGCTTGGGAGAGACATGTCCCCCCCCCCTAACTGTAGGGCGACTGTCTTCTACCTAGCCTACCCCGGGCATATCATCAGTTTGAAGTCAACTCATGATGTTGCTTACAGGGACGTCACGACTAGGGGGGGGACGCCCCCCCCCCAATGCTGTCGACTAGTCGGTAAAAAAAAATAACCGAATCTGCGCGAAGCGCCACGATTTTTGTCAAAACAGTTGATTTTGTTCATGCAGACCGTCGTTTTTTTTTAAATCAGTCGATTTTTCGTCAAATCAGTTTTTTTTTTAAATCAGTCAATTTAAAACAGTTGTTTTTTCTGCAAAAACCAGCCAGTCGATAAATACCTTGCCACCCTCCAAACATTTTGGCTAGTAACGCCTCTGGTTGCTTAGGTAGTAGGCTAACGTCGGGGATTCAGACCGCGATACCGTTCAAAACAGGGAGGGGGTAGCTCACGAGCTGCAGAAGGTTTGAAGAACTTTTCTAGAAAGTAGATCGCCCGGAATCCGGCCAGAACCGGAAAGTTTGTTCAAAGTAAAAGTTTTATTTGAAGTTGATTAGATGTTCGATTTAGAGGTAAAAAGACATGCTGAACACGATTATGAAAATCATTTTCTCGCCGGACAAGTAGTTTGCCCGGAATCCGGCCAAAAAGTGGAAATTTTCTTAAAACCAAAGTTTTATTTGAAGTGGATTAGATGTTCGGTTTAGGAGTAAAAAGACATGCTGGACATGATTAAGAAAACCATTTTCTCGCCGGATAAGTAGTTCGCCCGGAACCCGGCCAAAACCGGAAAATTTGTTAAAAGCAAAAATTTTATTTGTAGTTGATTAGATTCCGATTTAGGGGTAAGAAGAGATGCTGAATCCGTATATGACAGTCGTTTTTTTCCCGGACGTATAGATCTCCTGGAATGCGGTTGAAACTGAATTTTTTATTAGACCACCCCAAAATAAATAGAAAAAGGATTTTTAATTTTTTTGCAAATTTTTTTGCTTGTGAAGAGAAATAAAGAGAGAAAAAGCCATTAATATGTTTTTTAAACATTTTTTTGCAAGATTCTGCTGGTCTTAATATTGTTTCCTTAGGGATTTCAGGAAAGAATCGCGCCACAATTCGAAATCCTCAAAAGGTGTGCGAATCATTGGAAGATTTTGAATATCCAGTCCCAAGTCGTGAAATTGTTGTGCCGGACAACCCAAGAAAAATGCCAAGATCAAATTCTTCTATTGTGCTTCTTGAAGGTACGGCAAGTTTGTGGTTCAAGAACTTGTGCCTATTTTGTTGTCTAGACTAAGAGCGTGTTCCACCCTACTTACCGTAGTTACTACGCTAGTCGCCGTGGTTACTACGCTAGGCTGGAACGCTCTTTGAATTTTTTCGGTCAATATCAGGCCGCGGGGTGATCCGACCAATCACGTTACAGAGATGCGTAGTTACTACGCTAACTACGCTCCCGAGCGTGGTAAGCAAATAGTTACTATTAGTTACTATTTTGAGAAGGTTGGAACGGTCAGCGTAGTAACTTTTCGTGAGGCTGGAACGGAAATAGTAACTAATAGTTACTATTGGTAGAGGGGTGGAACACGCTCTAAGTAAGTGGCTGCTAAGTGGAAATTAAAAAAAAAAAAAATGCACTGCAGACAAGCACATTATGGGCAAATTCTGGGGCGTCCCAAGGGGGTGTTTACCCCCCCTATGTATTTGTATAAATAAAATTAATGGTCATCACAGCGAAGCCGTGATGCCCATTTTTATAAAATCTTTTGTCCCCACCTATTCCAAGTTGGGTGGTTTAACATGTTGATTGGTTGCCATTCTTTATCAAATTTAGTAATTTGTCCAGCTTTTGTTTAGTTCTCATCATTTTCACCTCATTTGGTCGGTCCTTTCGTAAGTTCTGTGATTTAACATGTTTATTTGTTCTCATTTGCTACCGAATTCCTTAATTCACCGGACTTTTCTTTTTCAATTCAGTTCACTTTATTTTTCCAAAAATTCTTTGTTGCCAAAAATAGCATAGGAAAATGTCAATGAAAATTCACTGACATGCAAATACAGCCACAGGAGAGGTATCCAACCTCAACCTGGCCAAAGAAGGTTGAAAGGAAGCTTCTTTGCAGACGTGACAAGGTCCTAACTGTCAAGAAGGAAATCCTGAATGACCCAGGACCTGTTTAGGACTGCACAGAGGTTTCCTTGTAAGATTTCCAGGCCAAGCTCAAGGTTATAAAAATTTGAGGTTGGATACCCTTCTGTAGCCTACATACTAGCCACACAAAATGTTGACGGCAGTAGCATGCATTTGCTGATTTTTATAATGCTAAAAGACAAATTGCAGGGGAATTTTTTCCTGTCTATTTTCCTGTTGGTTTCCATCAAAACTGCTTCCAAAAAGCAGCTATTGAACAAGGCAAAGCTATTGAACAATGTCTAAACATTTTTGAAATCTGAAATTTTTATTTTTGCAGTTGGAAAGCAAAAAATTAATCTATCATATGGTCCTTTGCTTTCACTTTATTTTGTTGTACATCGTGTGAAGATTCTGTCTTGTTTTGGTTAAAAAATCTTCAAGGCTTTACAAACGGAAGCGTAGTGTTTAATTATAGCCTGCTATAGGCTACCACACTAACTAAGATAGCATAAATGCAGCACTGTAGCATGTGAATAGCAAAAACTAGTGATTATTTGTTGTCAGACTGATGTATACTCTGAGACTGGAAAAAGAATTATTCTCTGTAGGTGTAGGTTAGAAAGAGAATAATGAGTGGGTCTTGCTTTGCCCCAAACGTTCAAGGCTATTTGCAGTAACTTTTCTTATAGTTGCTTAGCCACACTAAAATCGATTTCTGGCTAACTTGGACCTGTAAGAGTCGGTATTACTCCCTCACTTGATGTGTACTCAAGCTTCGAATTGCACTGGCACTCAGTGTTTTTGGGAAGGTCTTTGTTCTAGCTGGGGTATAGATAAGCATCATTGTGATGAAGGAAGGCTCGACCAGGGCTTGACCTCATAGTTTTTCAGAAGTAATCGATTTGAATACCAAATTTGAATACCTTTTTTTTTTGGGGGGGGGGGGGGGCAAGGGCGCTTTGCTGACGAAAGATCGTCCGTCAACGGACTTTCTTGACAGTTTGTCATGTCTTTATTCTTTTTTCTATCATTCTTTTTGTAGACTTGTTTGGTTCGTTTCCCTTAAGATTATATGAATAAAGAATAAGCCCCGCCCATTGCCAGGCCTTATGTTAGGCCTTATGGTGGGGTCATAATGAGTTAATGGTGCTTATTATTTTTATGAATAAACCTGAACTGAAAGGCCATCCAGATGTAGATACGGTACCATTTCTTTTCTAATGTTTAAGCCATTCGTGTATTTTACAATCTTTATCTCACTAAAGAGATCAAACACATCTTCTGCTCCTAATTCCCTAACTACAGTGCTGCCATTTTATGTCCTTAACGCTTGCCTGATATAATTTTCAGGAGACCAGAGGAAGGGGAAAAGATTTGCAAAAGCAAGTCAAAATTTGTTAGAGACAGTAAATACAGAACATTTGAAGTTTTGAGTCTAAGAATGGATGGAGCGACATTCTGGAAATGAAGGCGATTTTGTCTTAAAAATAGACTAGGCATATGGCATATCGTTCACTGTTTGGAACCATTTGCAGATTCAGACGGGGAAGGATCATTTCATTCTGGACCAAGGGGGAACTCAAGACGAAGATTTTCTCGTGATAGAAACAGAGACATCTCACCACAGTCTTCTGTCTCCAGAGGTCGAGAAAGGGTATGTAAGCAGAGTAATGAGTTGATAGTTTGTGCAGAGATCCTTTATGTGCCTTAGGCTATCTAATAAGAAATTCGACTTCATCTCTCAAGCAGCCTGATTGGTCTCCTTGGATATGTAACTCTACTGCTATGTGTTTGTTCGACTCGTAATGATGATGATGAAAATTTATTTACGCACTAGACAAGAAAAGGGAGAAAGCGCAGTACAGAGAAAGAAAAGGAAAAAATTACCCTGAGCTTTCCATAGCGGAGTAAATGCACAAGATCAGAAAATAAACATACAAATATTATTAATTAGATTCTTATATTTATGTTCACTTCTTCTTTCTTTGCTTGTTCATCAAAATTCATTTTTACATGGTCGATTCGAGCATTTCTTGCTAAATTCGCGAAGATACAGTTTTTTCATCCCAATCCCGCTTGCGTGTTTAGCCACCTTTCGTGTTTTAGAAATTTCTTGTTTTTAGTCGCCGCTGCGTAACCGAAGCAGGGGTCGAAATGGAGCTCGCGATGGTGACCGCCAACGGTATTTTTCCAACCACAGCCAAACCCGTAACAGTGAAGGTAGAGGCCACGACTACATGAACATCTCGCCTGGAAGTAGTCCTCTGAGGTATGCTGAGCCGATATATCGTCAGACACTTCTACCCGAGCCTGCCCTTTTACCTATACCCAGGGAGCAAACCTGGAATGAAAGAAGCATGTATCCAGCCGCACCTGAGCTAACCGGCCTTGGTTATATGGGAGACCAGTATAGATATCCCGTGAGTAGTTTTTCTTGTCATATTGATTGGCTGGAGGTCATTGTGCACCTTGCGAAATGGCCTGATATACGGTAAGGATTTCTCCTGAGCATGCGTCAAGAGGAGGAGGTGAACGGCTACCTTTTTTGCTGGAACTCAGTTGAAAGAGAAATTTTTTCATACGTCACTGTTGGATCTGTTTCCCTTGGTTGACTAAAGCGACTGGAAAAAAGTTCCAGTTTACTACCAGAAAATGGATGCAAAATATTTGGGACGCAAAACAGCATAGTTACGAATTGGCCAGCGATTGGCGTGTTGCCAGATCGCTCGTCTGATCGCGACGAAAACGAAGAGGAATGGATTTGTCTAATTTGTCCATTCGACCGCGACATAAACAAGACCAAAGGTTTCGATGGGATCCCAAAAATTTAATATTTGACCCAGACAACTGGGTCTTGTCTTCGCCAGATTCAGTCTTCGCCAGGCTAATCATCTGAGAAAATCAAGTTCAGATATACCTGTATAAGCCATATCTATTTTGACGATATAAGTGATCGAAACTTCCTGCTTTACTTCTGCCAAATTTCCGGTTTCGGCCGTATTCTGAGCGAACTACTTGTCCAGCCCCAAAAAGATAGTTCAGAAACGAATTGAGCGTATCTCCTTTTCCCTATAAAGAACATCTAATCAACTTCAAATACAACTTTAACATATAAAAAAAATCCGGTTTCAACCGGATTTCGGACGAACTATATGTCCTGGTGAAAAATAATTGTCCTATACAGATTCAGCGTCTCTTCTTACCCTTAAATCTGTCATCTAATCAACTTCAAATAAAATTTTTACTTTTAACAAATTTTCCGGTTTCGGTTGGATTCCGGGCGAACTACTTGTCCGGCGAGAAAATGGTTTTCAACATCGTGTTCAGCATGCCTTCTTACCCCATAATCGACTATCATATTAGCTGTTTAAAAATATTTTGCTTGCCCCTTAATTTCAACCCCCTCCCCCACCCCTAAATGTAGGGCTACAAGGCCCATCTACGGACTCGACCTTACTCTTGAACCAAAGAATCCTCACACCAAGTTTCATCAAAATATCTCATTGCCTTCGAGAGTTACGGACGGACGGACGGACAGACAGACAACTTTTGCGATGTCATAGGTATCCGTCACTAACGTTTTGGGATCCCAAAAAGGTGAGCGGAGGCGGCGAATGAGATGGGGAATCTGCAGATGACACGAACACGAATATTGTGTTGGGATTCAACTGTCATTAGGTGGCGCTGGTGAATGGCAAGTAAAATTATGAAACTTTAGTGGCCTTCAGCTGTAGCGTGATGATTTAGAACTTTGATACTGGTCTTGCAAGACTCTCAGCTAATCTTTAACTCTTTATTTTGCTCTAGGCTGGTCCGGAAGTGGCGCTTCAAGACCCCTCTTTAGGACTAGAGAGAGATGTGATTCATTTCGAACTTTCAACTGTCGTACCTCCTGCCGTTGACGGCCATGTCCCTAAACCAACCAGGGAGAGACCTCAGGGATGCAGGACAATTTTTGTTGGTGGCCTGCCGGACAAAATCACAGGTTAGATCTCTCGATTCTTTGTCCATGAAAGAACTTTGGGAAGATTAGAGCGGTCGGATTAAATGCCGTGGAGAGTCAACATTTTGGGGCCTCCCTAGCAAATTATCTTTGTAATAAGTTAAAATTTTTCGTAAATAAAATTATGAATGTTATTAAACAAAAATTAGTTTAATTTGAACAAACCAGTACGACTTTAATTGGTCCGTTGTTGTTGGGCTCTAAAAAGAATGGAGCCGAGTAGGGGAGCGGGTGGAGGTCTGGAACACTAGTAGGTATGGACACGTGTACTTTCTCGCCTCCAGCTGATAGGAAAATTCTGAATATTGGACTGAATAAGCACTATCTAGTGACCACATTAGTCAGATAACATTCAGTACGATTGTATAACTATCATTTCAGAAATTTCTCAAAAGTAAGTTTTTCGCGGTCATTTCCTGGATCTTGTGCTGACTTTACACCAGAGGCACGTCTTCGTTTATCGAGTCTGGATTTTCGTTGTTGTTTTGTTTCAAGCTAGGTCAATGCTGCATACACTAGCCCCTTTGTTTTTAATGTACTGCTGCCATCTTCTGGTATTCTGTAAAGAAACTGAAATTCGACCGTTCGAGGAGGACTGGGACATGGTACAGTGAGGAGCATTAGGACACACGGCCCCAAAATCCGTACGATTGGGGCACTATGTCCCATACCTCCTCAAAGTGACAAATTGACAAAGACTATATGTCCGTCTCTTCTTTTAGTTCGTATTTTCATTGGCGATAAAATAAGCTATGGTTTACGAAAAATGCTTTGAAGGTGTTACAACTTTTCAGCAGCACTTGTCGCTGGAAATGTCCTTAGTTTAGCCGAAGCCATCTCGTAATGTCCTAGATGATACTTTTAGTTCCTCTTAAAACTGAAGTTTGTATTACACTGAACAGATTGTACTGAATTACCACCATCGCTGTCGCATGCTGCTTAGTGCTTATTCGTCGTGTCGACTAGGCTGGATTCTTGCAGGTCTAGTGTCCATTATACTTTCACAGTAGTTCTCATATGCATGGATAATGTTTTCGCATTGATATAATAGCACTCGTGTGATCCAATCAGTGGCAGTGTGTTCACTCGACCTGCATCTTAAGAGCATGAAATAGCTTTCAGCCTCAAACAACGTTTTTCATGAGAGAAGTGGAATCGTTTGAGCTGAAAGCTATGGTACGGTTATTTCAGCTGTCCATTCCAACTGCCAGTGGAGGGATTCAGAGTTATATGCAGAACAACATTGTTTCGTCAAAAATCTCTATATTTATAGCATTTAGTTGTGTTTTTCTATTTAATTCCTTTTTTTGTACATTTTTTTCCTAATAAGAAAAAATACATAAGGAGAAAATTAAGAGTCTTAATTTTTAAGACTCAAACTCTTATATAAGAAAAAATACATAAGGAGAAAATTAAGAGTCTTAATTTTTAAGACTCAAACTCTAAGCTAAGACTTTTAACCCTAAGCTTTGAGACTTTTAACTCTAAGCTGATGTTTGGTCTATTGCACAATGTTTTATCTCACTCAGTTTTGACGCTATGGTCCGAAGACTGACTTTTGTCCCAGACCTCAACCAGCTCCCCTACCTACTTTTGCCTATTTGGTAACCCAGCACTGAGGACGGCTGGGGGTGAGATTACGGAGGAGTTGCAAAAGTCTTCGGGAAAAGGCATGTGGTTGTTCCCCCAGCGCATGAAATTCAGAGAGAATGATATTGCAGTTCGAAGGCCTGTGGTTGTTCCCCCAGCACATGACATTCAGAGAGAATGAAAGTGCAGTTTGTTCACATCACCTTT
Organism: Branchinecta lindahli; assembly: GCA_023053555.1. NCBI lineage: Eukaryota > Metazoa > Arthropoda > Branchiopoda > Anostraca > Branchinectidae > Branchinecta > Branchinecta lindahli. The sequence continues at coordinate 13,521,299 of JAKZAO010000001.1, forward strand.
TTTGTTTCAACTGTGTAGGCTATAGCTAAAAACCAAAACCGTATTATTTTCCGTTTTTTTGTTGTGGAAAGTCATCGAGCTTTCTTCGAGCTGACTTTTGCTCTTTGGAAACTAATACCACTTTTCTAGCCTTTCTAGAAGTCTTGTAGTGAAAAGAAGTAAGTTGAAATTCCATGCAGAATTGTATTAAATAAAGCAAGAAACATGGAAAATTTGGATAAGAGACATAAGAGAGTTTGAACAAAAGAATGCAGAGTTCTGAAATAAAGTAGGCTAACTTTTATTTTTTGTAATCTTGATTTTCTCTAGGCTTTCGAGGTGGATTGAAATGGAAAGTGAAAAATGATGTGCGTTCTCTATGATGTGTTTCTTTCCGTTGTGATCTTAGGTTGAGAGGTCTTGAGAACTCGCTAGTGATTATGAAAAATCGCGACCAAGGAGCCTACATTTATTTTGTTTCGACGTCGGTGAATGCTTAGGTCTAGTTTATTTTGTTTTTGCAGAGGCAGTTTTGACTGAAGTCTTCTCCAGAGCTGGTCCTGTTGTCCAAGTTCGTATATGTATGAATCCGAGGAAAAACTTTGCCCATATTCGTTTTGCTGGAAGTGAATTCGTCGACAATGCCCTTCTCTTTTCGGGTGAGTGCGAAACCCAACTCAACTTTTTTATCTAATGCGTAGGCCTACCGTGATAATTTCTAAATAGGCTACTCATAAAAGCCGAACGACCAAACAGAATGTAAGTGATGTAGGAAGGAAGCCGGGTGTTGCATGATTCCAGCCGTCTGTGAATTCAACATTCAACCATGTTGCAAAACAACTCTGAAATACTTAAACGGTATACTGGAATGCGATAAAGACATTGACAGTCACCAGTTCTTTCCCTTTTTATGGCACTTGCCCTTCGGCCAAGTGCCATATAGCGATCGTAATTTCTGTCCGTCAGTCGGTCTGTCGCTCCCGGTTTTGCTAGTTCGGGCACTTCCAGATAAGCTAGGACATGAAACTTGGCAGGCGTATCAGGGACCGGACCAGATTAAATTAGAAATAGTCGCTTCCCCGATCCGACCACTTGAGGAATAGGAAAAATGAGGTATTTTTAACTTACGAACGGGTGACCGGATCTTAAAGGACATCTGAACAATGAAACCATACGTGAACACACCATGGAGAATGCATTTACAGACATGGCCACGGAGAGCATTCTTCTCCTGAGCGTGACGTTTTCAGATTAGGGATGTTCGTTTCTGGGGGTTTGCACATGCAGACTCCAAGACAAAAAGCGCAATTCATTCAAAAGTCCTTCCCCGATTCGACCATCCGGGGGGTGGGGGCTGGAGGGAGGGGAATCCGGAAAAAATAGGTATTTTTAACTTACTAACGGGTGATCGGATCTTAATGAAACTTGATATATAGAAGTACCTTGTGTCTCAGACATCCCAGTTTAAATCCGGATAGGATCCGGTGACATTGGGGGAAGTGGAGGGGGGAACCGGAAATCTTGGGAAACGCTTTGAGTAGAGAGATCGGGATGAAAGTTGGTGGAAAGAACAAGCACAAGCCCTAGATACGTGATTGACATAACCGGACCGGATCCGTTCACAGTGGGGGGGGGGGGGGGGGTTGGGGGGGATCCGAATTTCTAGTGATCCCGCGAGTTCGGTACTTCCTGATGCGCTAAGACGATGAAACCGGTGATATTGGGGGGAGTCGGACGGGGGAACCTGAAATCTTGGGAAACGCTTAGAGTGGAGGGTTCGGGATGAAAGCTGGTGGGAAGAACAAGTGAATAGCATAACCGGAATGGATCCGCTCACTGCATATGGGGGAGTTGGAGGGGATCCAAGTTTGTAGTAATCCCACGAGTTCGGTACTTCCTGATGTGCAAGGACAATGAACTTGGCAGGCTTGTGAGGTACCCGAACTATTGACTTGAGAATGTCGTTTCTCCGATCCGACCGTCGAGGGGGAGTGTACGAAAGGGGAATCCGAAATCCATTGGCAAGCTCAGCTATTGAACGGGTTATCGGGTTTAACCGAAACTTGATATTTAGAAAGGTCTCGTGTCTCAGACGTCCCATTTAAATCCGGACCAGATCCGGTGACATTGGGAGGAGTTGGAGGGGCGAACCGGAAATCTTTGAAATCGCTTAGAGTGGAGGGATCGGGATGAAACTTGGTGGGAAGAACAAGCTTAAGTTCTAAATACGTCATCTAGAGCTTTCAGATTGAATGAACCTAGATATCCTAATTCTAGGTCCGAACACATTTTTGAATGGCGGGGTGTTTATTGTGAAGTTCTCTTCTACTTTCTCGTACCACTACTCGTAACAAGTGCCATATGAGCTCGTAGCTTTTGTTTGTTCAGCAGTAACAAGGACGAGATTATAAGAAATAACGTCTACTGTATTTAAGCAGAATTAACACAGTACTGGTGGCTTCTGGTCCAAAAAAAAAAAAAACGATGACAAATTTAACCAGAGAATAGACCAACATAAACAAAAAATTGCAGTACCGTACATTCTCTAGCTACTAAGCCTGCCGTCATCATATCAGTTTTTGTCGTTTCCTTTTAATTTTTGTGTTCGTTTTCTTCCATTGTCGTTTTGTGGTATAATATTATTATTAACTTTTTAATTCATTTTTCGCCATAAACTAACAAACAAATAAATATCACCACGAATGAATAATGATAAGAACTTGTCTTTTCAGCCCAGTGCACCGAGCAAAAATCCGTGATCGTGTTCCGTAAATATTGAGAGGGTGGTTACCCGATGGAAGTTGTACCATCTGTATTGCAGAACACTAGAGCTAGTGCGTTGAATGTTTCAGAGACGCTAGAAAGTTTTGGTAATGATAGCTCTCATAGGGATTGGAGTTCGCACACCAGGGAGAGACGGATGTTGTAGCACACAGTATTGTTACAAGTTCCTGGTGTCACGGAAATGCTTATTGCAGGATATCGCATTCACATTGACGGTCGAACAACACCGGAGTACACCGGTCGGATGCACGTCGACTATGCTGCCGCGCGCGACGACCAAGCCGAGTGGCACGAAGTCTTAAGGCAGCAAGAAGAAGCTGCCACTGCAGAGGAGGGAGGAATCAAGACCTTCACGGATGCAGAAATCCAGAATCTGTCCGAAGCATTGAAAAGTGAGACAACCTTTGAATCACTAGCGTTGGTTGGTAAAACCGATATTCCGCTTAAAGGAGAAATTTGTCTTGAATCTGTCCGGAGATGGTTTAATATTTCCATCCCACCCCCACGACCGAAACTAGCGGATAGAGCAAAGGTACTTCCAAAAACGCTTGAGGGCATTTCACATTGGCTCTCTGTCACGCAGTTTTCCATAAGTAAAGTCACTTAAAGTTTAACTGAAGGATTGAATGAGCCTTTTTTACAACTGCCTGAAACAAAGCAGAAGTTATTGCTTTTTTATGAATAAGCTGGGCTGTGTCTGGGATGGCTGCCTCCGTGGAGGCGATCGAGAAGAGAGATCCTAGCGTTGGCTCAAGAGACAGATCTATCTCTTTGGTCATCAAGATCCATAAATAGCTGAAGCCGTTGATACTGTCATAACACTGTAATAGCCCGCGACTGCTGGTTTCTGAGAAAATGAAATAATGGAGTAGGGTAGGGCTTCATTTTCACTTTAAGAAACTCAACAGAACTTAAGACCTTACAGATTCAGTGTTAAAATCCTTTATGTGAAGAAATTCACTGAAGTCACCACACAGAGGATCAGTAATGTTTGCCTTTCCCGAACTGATGCTGATATTCCTGTAGGTGATTTCGAGTTTGATGGTTCAGCAAATGAGCTCATCAAGTGGCTTGAAAGGGGGACTGTAGATAAAAAGAGCTTCAACAGCCTTTACAGTATGCTGCAGACCACCATTTCTCATATGAGACGACTGAAGGCTTCCAAGGAACAGGCGGAGGAGGAGTTCATTTCGGCCAAGCAACTTTACCAGTTCCGCGTCCAGGCAGTATCGGATCAAAGTAAGTGAAAAGCGACCCACAGTCTTGTTGGTTGTCTTCCCTTGCTGTTTGTTTGCAAACAGATGCTTCAGGATTTTTTGCTCGAGTATGAGGGTGTATCACATTCCGGCACCAAAATGCCCCATATGAGTACCAAGTACATATGGACTGTTTCCTTGATTCAGCTAAATAAAATAAATGATAACCATAGGGGCAGGGCTATAGCTAAGGTAATTGTCAAATGACTTGTCGCAGTAAAGATGTAAGGAAATAGTCCTAAGAAGTTATTTATAAGAATAAAAGAAAAAGCAGAGAATGGACTTGGAAAAGTGGAAAGTGACACATGATTAAAATTGAAAGAAGAACAGAGAGACAAGGGTAAGGGGAAGGGAGGGGGCAGAAGAAAATAAAATGGAAACTGAGAATTAATTCTTGTGAATTTTATGTACATTCCCCACAGAAATAGATTGCCTTCTTGATCTGTGGGGTATAAATTGCAAGACTTTTTCTTGCGTCGGAGGCACTCAAAACCCTGGTTGTGAACGTTACTCAGTCCTGTAAGTATGCAGCGCGCCAAAGCACGGCACACAAATCAGGTTGCTCAAGTAAGGGGCACTTAAATGTGTGGTACTCAGTTAGACGCCACTGATTCTAAATACGGTATCCCACACTGTCGTAACCGTGCTTACTGAAGCATCCTCTAGGAGGACATGTCGTTCTTCGGCCGAGAGCACCAGCCGTGTTGTAGTTTTGTGTGCAGTAGAGGTATGTTGCTTGAAACGGTTGTTCATTTTCGGACGGTCCAGTTTATATGGAAAATGTCAGCCTAAATCACTCGCTCAGATTTCTTTAGGTAAATACTTTTACTCACCGATACTTCACATTTTATCATAGCAGGGTAGAAATGGCACCATCCATAGTTAACTAACGTCCAAAGGTGCGGATTTCTACTACTCCATTACGGATGACTCACTCATAGGTGAAATGCCTCCGGATCTACCGCGCTCTCGAGGACTCGTCCGAGAGTGGGAGAAGATTGTATAGACATTACAGAAACATGCCATTCGAAATAGTGACCAAAACATATTCGAGTAACATAACACCACCCAAACGATCAAACTTGCCTTCTTTTCATTGTCCTTTTAAATACTTTGGGGTCGAGTCACCGTATTTAATTCGCACTTTGAAGCGATCACAAATGGATACAGTCTTAGTGGACAGTACACTGGAGGTGAGTATATATCACGTAGGTGCAAGACATGGAAATATTGTGGGTCCATTACATGTGGGTCCACCATATGTAATTTTCATCTGCATAGCTTGAACCATACGAAATACGCACTTACGTACATATATCATGTGCCCAAAATTAAAGTTTGTCGAAAGAATCTGGTCCTCATGAACCGAAGGGGGATGGATTCGCAGCTGCGGGTCGCAAATACATCTGTTGTGTGCGGGGCGAGATCCCTCGTGATATCTTTTTGTTTTAACTTTAAAGAGCCCCCCCCCCCCCCCGCCCTAAAATGACGGCCCTGGTTGAAGATGGTGAGTATAGAAAGGGCATTTAACTTACGTCACCACAGTGAATATTCGTTGTTAAAAATAATTCCTTGTGCATTTTCCAAGTGAACCTCGTGGAAAAAGTGTTCTCAGCAGTTAGCCGTCAGAAAATCTGGGACAAGTTCACCAAACCTCAGAGGAAAAACATCGAGGGATGGAAGAAGCAGATTACGGTAGGTGGAAGTACAGGTTTGTTTCAGGTGTTTCAGTGAACTGGCTTAGGAAACTAGGCTACTGGTCCGGTTTCAGAGGTTTTGTCCAAGCTCACGAAGTGGGTCTTAAGCAAGTCTCCAGACTAAGACCTGTGTGGTTTAGGGGAGGTCGGAGCTCTTGGACCAGTGCCGTCTTTTACTTTTGGTGGACCCTAGGCCATACATGGGTTTTTGTTCCCTTTTCATGAGTCAAAACGTAAAAACGTTAGCACATTAGCACACATGATTCTTGGCCGAGCCACACTATGGTCACATCCGAGCGTAATTTCGTTAACGTAAATGACGGCGCAGCGGAGCTGGTCACGCCTGGATCGTGACGAACAAGGCAACACGACTAGCAACCGTAGTCTGATTTCTCAACAATTTACACCGGCTGCTTGGCCTCTCGTTTCCCCTGGTTCCCCAGCACCGGCCTAAGGGTAAAATAAAGACGGCACTGTCTCGATCAGGCTGGACTCGCGACAGCCAACCATGTGTACACCGTCAAGTTTAGAGTTGAAACCTTCTCTGCCTTTTCAGCACTTTTAGGAACGTCATTTATCCGTGTTTTACCTATACGTAGACGTCTTTTGTTTCTGTGAGATGCAAAGCGATCTTTGATGCTGTCTTCGTCTCGTAGGGTTCTGTTTCAAAATCGTTTCTTGTCCGTCATATCACCCTTCCCATGTTTGTGTCGATTTGTCAACTTATTTCTTTTAGTTTTTGTCATTTCTATCCGTATTAATTAGCAGTTGCGAGACATTAGATTGATAGCGGAATTGCAATCAATTCTGATTATGTCTCCGAAGCCGCGTTGCATGCTGGCTTATCGATCCGTCGTTTCCACTCCCAAGCAGTGACGTAGTTCAGTAATTGTAAATGGTTTCTCACCGCGTCGAATCCAATTAAGATTCTTTTAGACGATCAGTGGCGGAGGCACATTTTTCGGCTTAGTAGGAGCGGTCTGAAATCGGCAGGATTTCGCTTGACGTTTATTTGCCACTTGAAATTGTCGTACTCATTCATGTTGCTTAGTCATACTGATTTTCGTATCCTCTGCTGCTCTTTAACTACGCTACCAATGAGATTGGTCCATGAGGATGCCTGAGGCGCAATTGCCATTGTACAATCATTAGTCCCTTCCAATGGAGAATCGTTTGGCAGTACTTGTTTGATATTTTACTTGGTTGGTTGTTTAGGCTGAACTTGGTGAAAATGGTCAACTCGCCGCAAGGGAGGTTGAACCCCGTGAGGTATTTTTTCGATGTGGTGTTTCAAGAAGAAAACCGCGTCACGAAGAAGTGCAAACTCTGTGGAAAAAATTACCGGGCTAGTCTCGGAATTTCAAGCAATTTCATTTCACACTTGAAGGTGAGTTCTGATTGGTTCTGCGGGAGGTCTGTTTCCATTCCGTCGGTCTGTCCAGCGCCCTCTCCAGAAGAGTTAGACAGTTGGCAGAACAGCTGCATTGTTTGGAGATAGAACTACCCGTGCACGCGGGATGACGACTTGTGGTTTAAAGGGGACGATCTCCCCGCCCAACGACCGTGTGGGCATATACGACACCCAATCACCACAATCTCTAGGTTAACATCGACCAGCCACCCTGAAGATGTCACTATCATTTTATGGTGCTCTACTACCTTGCTCGCTTGCTACTACTCTTTATTCCTTGCCGAATCAGTGACTCTTCGTCTTCGGTAGGTCTGTTCGTCAGAACTGTTGTAAGCCTGGACCACCTGAAGCGGTGTGGCAGCAACCCATAAAAGTGGAAACGTGACATTGCCGAAGTTTTTAGCTCTACCGCTCAGGGTTGTGCATGAATAATCGTTATTCACTGAATCGTGATTCAGTTCAGGATTCTACGAATAATCGTGAATCGAATCGTAATCGTCATTTATTTTCCCAGCTGAATCTATTGAGTGAATCGTAATCGCTTTTTTCCCCGTCGAATCGCAGTGTGATTCAGCCTCGAAAAATGAATAAATCGCAGTGAATCGTCCTCCGAAAGGATTATATTCAGTTTCCCCATGGGTATGTACAGTACAGCTCATATCTGCAACATCATTGTTCACGGATTACCGGTTCTGCAATTTCTTACCATTAATGTCTACTCTTTTTAATCCTCTTGAGGAAACAGAGAGGTATGAATGCATGGGACAATGGTTCTTGAAGTTATTCTGCTAACAATTCTTGGTCTATGAACATGTCGAAAATTTACAAACATTTTGTGCCACTTGACAATTCAGTTTCTCGGAAGAAGGGTGAAAACGTTTCGTCGAAGTGCGTGCATTGCGGAGTGACAGTACGATATCGCCTCGGTTCGACATCAAACCTCATCCGCCATTTAAAGGTCAGTTCATAAATGTTTCGGATGATTTATAGCTCCTATATTGTCTGAATATTGACGGCCGCTTTAGAAATTCGTCCCATTTCCAGGAGAGAAATTATTCGTAGAGTGCAGTTAGTAGTATATCGAGATATCGCAACCTCCTTCTGCTAGTCCAGCAATGGGCGAACATTCTCAAAATCTGAACTGAAATCTTGAAGAGGCAACCTCAAATTGCTTCTTGTGCTACTATACAGTATGTGTACTTGTACTTTAGAAACCTTACTTCTGTAAATGCTGTAAAAAATGCGATAAAAAGTGAACTTTCTCAAGTAGATTCGGTTTCAATATGCCTTGATCTTTGGTCGAGTAGGCAAATCAAATGGTTGCTTACATGGGAATGACTGCGTCAGCCGTTGCTGCCTGCTGGCAATGAAGTCCGAACAAATCTATTGGCATGTAAGTTTTTCCCCGGTCGACACACAGTAGATCGCATTCAACAGGCTTACGAGGAAGTTGCAACGGGTTTTGGTATTGAGAAAAAGGAAAGTTCATAATAACTGAATGCCGCTAATATGGTTGCCGTCTTCAAGCTGCAGTTGCCTGGTGCTGGGTCAGTTTCCTCTAGGTCCGACAATGACCTAGAGGAACCTGCTTTGAATCGCACAATTCAAGATTCACTCGTCCGCTAACAGCCACAATTCGATTGCGATTCAGCTGTCAAGCAGAACGATTCGATTCAGTGCGATTCACCCAAAAAAGTGAATGGATTCACGATTCGAAACGATTCAAGGAGAAATTGCCGATGATTCCAAAGGATTCGCGAATAATCATGGTTCAACATAAACAAAATCCGTTTAAATTAAACATTTTAAAAATTTGTATTTAAAAAAATAAAAAATAACGCATTCAATCTGCCGCTGTTGCACTTTAGGAAAACTAAATCTGAAAAGTTCTGCTCAGTCAGCTTTGTCCCATAAAGTCCCTCCAAAATATTTATGAACTGATGGCGGATGAGGTTTGATCTCGAACATACGCGCTATTCTACAGTCACTCTACAATCCAAGCACTTCGACGAAAGAATTAAGGATGTAAACTAGATCACAATAAACAAACGCCGTAAATTATACTAAATTCGTTATAGCCCACTCAAAATAGTCAAAATGCCCACGACTCATAATGCCCACGGTTGGATTATTTGAGGTATTCTGAACGTAGTAAACTTGAATTAGGGGTGAGTGAGCAACGGGAAGAGTATAATAGACGGAGTATCAGAATGACGATGATCTGATGTTGAACTGGTATAATCTCAATACAATATAATTCTGGTAAAATACTTACAAGAATCGTGGTTAGTTGCCGCAAAAGCGCTGTGCTTTCTTGGGGAAGACCCCTTGGAACTTTTCTTTAAGAGCTTTAACTTGCTGCTCTTATTGGATCGTTCTTCAAGAGAAAGTAAAATAATTCCTTTCAAAACCTTTTCCGTGATTAATCCTATCCCTTGTAATCTCGTAGTCCGCATTCCCAGGATGATGTTGGCCTCCCCTGTGGACAGTTTCAGCCGTCGGCATTTTGAACCAAGACGATATTAGCCTCCCCTGTGACCATTTTGAACTGTTGGTATTTGGAAACTGTCGGCATTTTTAAGCCGCCAGCATTTCGGAAGATTTCGGTTGTTCCACATCTGAATTGTTGGACATTTTGAGTCGTGGGCATTTTAATCGTGGGCATTTGAACCGTGGGTATTTTGATCGTAGGCATTCTGAGCGTGGGCATTGCGAGAGTGGGCAAAAAGATCGTGGTGATTTTGGGAACCACGCCAGATAATTCGTGAACAATCATGTTGCAAATGCGAGCTGCACGTACCCATGGGGAAACTGATTTTGATCCTCTTATTGGACGATTGACTGCAATTTATTCGTTTTTTGGGGGGGCTGAATCACACTGCGATTCGGGGGGAAAAAGTGATTACGATTCACTCAAAGATTCAGCTGGGAAAACAAATGACGATTACGATTCGGTACACGATTATTCATAAAATCGTGAATTGAGTCGTGATTCAGTGAATAACGATTATTCATGCACAACCCTGGATCATGGACGACTTGGTCGATGCAGCACTTGTTCGCCTCAGCTGCTATGCCCACACTGAGTACCGCTGTCCTTACGACCTTTTACAGAAGGCGACGTTTGTTGGGATTCTTTTCTCGGAAGTTGGAGTTAAATTATCCATCCTTTTTTGGCCTTTGGTCGCATGGTTCAGTAATCGAGTGTTTTGCTCAAACATCCCTGTTTCTTCCAGTCTGCCCATAAAGTCGAGTATGCAGAATTCCAACGCCAGTATGTACTGACCCAGTACCAGCCAACAAAGAGAGTTGAGCCAACCGGGGCAGAGGCGTACCCCCAGTACGACGGTTTATCCATGGTGGCGCCATCTTCAGCTCCGTGTCAGATGCCGGCGCAAGGTGGTAGTAGTGCTCAGCAACTTGAGTGTTCGGTCCAGCCTTACCAGATGTTTTTCCCGCAGTACCACTATGTAATGGTTTCCTAATGTTACTAGGCTTATTTGAAGGGCTAGATGCTTCGCTCGTAAAGCAGCTTCCGCAGTAATACCGGAAATCGCAAATGGAGCACAGTTGAGTCTTCTACACAAGAATAAGTTTGCTCCTTTCTCGCCGCAAAAATAGGACTCGTTTCGAAGAAATACCCAGTCGAGGATTAAGAATTTGTGAGTTAGGGAAATAGAGGCATACCCTTGTTAGCATAACTTGAGTTTTTTCCTTTTACAGAACGGTCGTATTTTCGTGTAGTCCTAAGAGCGGGCTGACCTCTGAAACTAGGATCAATAGGCCAGGGTTAAGAAGCTTGTTAAAGTACGTCTGAAGGTTGAGTTTCTTAGCTAAGTTCCCATTCGGAAGTTTACGCCAGTTACTCTCAGGCTATTCTTCGCCATCTATTTTGGCTTGAACTTACCAATCAATAACAGGGCAGGCATATTTAGCGAAACGTCTTTTTGCACAGTAAAAACTTGACGAAGCAACCAGGCGAGAGACACTGCGAAAACGAGGACGATAGCCTGTGACGGATCCGGTAGCCGGAACCAGTAATCTAATCCACACGCCATCTAGAGGGCTATTAGTATTTCAGGCCGCAGAGGAACCTTTCAGATGTGCTTTACCAGGGTACTTTATTTCGGGCAACTGATAGTTACGGATATTTATTATTAAAAGAATAGTAGGTTCGCTCGCCGATCGCACTCCATTGTGGAGTATCGCAGGAATCGGTTTAGGCGAGACTATTGTGTGCTAAATGTAAGTATCGCACACCGTTGCCACAGCTCTGAATTCGTGATAGTTTTGGTAAGTAAATAAAGCTTTTGGATGGAAAGGTAAAACTGAAGGTATGGTAGAACTGTAAAATGGACCCCGAAACTCACTCGAATAGGGCGCAGCCGTGTTGAAGAAGAATTGGATGAAATGATGGTATCCGCCATCGCATTCCTGCCTTTGTCACGCTAGCTGGTTTTAATATTTTTAACTCTTCTTTTCTGTAGGACGCTCGGGCTAACACCGGTGTAGAGGGATCTGTAGATGTCAAGACGGAAGCCACGGAAATGGACCTTTCTGACTCGGAGGAGAAGAGCTACCCGAAGAACAAAGCGCCCAGAACAGACTCAGCTGGCAGTAGCGATAGCTTCAAGGTAAGCGGATCTCTTCCCACGATCTGATGCAGACTTTAGGAAAGGTTTCCGTAGGACTTTGAAGAATTTCCGCGGACGATTGGAATACCGACAAGTAAACAGAAAGATGACCATTGCCACCTGAGAGCATGGACATCAGGAATATCTAGCAGTTTGTCTCAACGGCAACTCTTCTTGACTCGCTTGTTAGCAGAGCAGATTATTCTCATAGAACTTCAACAACCTTGACGTTTGCTCGTGATATTTCTTCTCGAGAAAAAAACAGCTACAACTCGCTGATGTGCCTGGAAGGTGTATTCGTCGGATGCCGCACCCATGTCTCGCTAACAGGCCTGGACATGAGATCCAGGACGTCTAGACAGTTAACAAAGTCACTGACCGCCATTTAGCAAAAAACTTCGATTTTTTTTTTTTACTTATTTAAAGTAATTTAAAAAATAGACAAGCAGACTTAGAAGTTAAACAGACAAGTACCGACCATATTTGTGACAAAAGAAGTAACTGCCGGCCAGCCATTTAGTGTGTGGTTGGGGTTGGCCCGGGGGGGGGGGGGGGGGGCTTTTGACGCTCCTCGGCGATTAGATGTCTCCATTTGCCCGTTTTACGGATCGGTATTTAGAGGCTGGTATTACTGAAGAACGCAATGCCTTTCGTCGAGGACTGGAACTCGCAGTCAACTTCCCTCATAGTTCAGCATCCAACGCCATCTCCGCCCGGCCGTCTGCGACTTGTCCCAGCAAGCTGAAATTGCAGCACTTCGCACCGCCCGTGGAATTTGACATGCAATGAAAGACTGTCTTAACATGAAGTTTTGTTTCCTTTTTTCAGGAAGAGAACGAGACGCTACGCTTTCAGCTTGATGCATACAAGAATGAAGTGAATGTTATCAAAAACGAAATGAAATCCGAGATCGACAACAAGGACAGGCAGCTTCAGTTACTGCAACAGACCCTGCAAGGTCTCCAGAAGGTGAGGGGGCATATTGTTTCCGTACTGTTCCACTTTCCTACTTCCGCAGATGTCAAAATTGATTGGAGATGATATGTCATACGAAGTTTGGCTAGGATTTTCGCGAGTTCAGTAACTTTTCCTCCTCGGTCATTGGTGTACACAAGGCTGAAGCTGGGCTTAAACTTAAAACTCCAAGATTAGGAATCTTATTTTGGAAAAGAATTCGTTTGCTATGCTTCGTACTAGTAGTTTTGTACCTACAGTACTTGGAAGTTTCAAACATAGATTTTTATACAAATGTATTTTTCTGTACATTGTAGGTAATAACATCGGAAAAGCTAGGTAATACAAAAATGAAGCTAATAATTTCAATATTTGACCATTTTCTTATTAAAGCAAATGCATGAAATGTCTCGTGAGAAGTTTTCGTCGCAACGTCCAGCGCCATCTACTTCCGCTGCGTTGCTTCCTACGCCTATGCTCGAGGCGGATCCAGTGGTTGACACTTCCGGTCGTATGTCTTCTTTTTCGACGCACTCGAACATACCAGATAGAGAAGCCAGATTGATTGGTAAGTGGCACGTCGTTTAAGTTTTCTTGTGTTTCTTCTCAAAAAAGGGAGTAAATTTTTACCTTTTCCCCCCTAGTTTTTCCGGCCTATGTGCTTTTCTCCCCGTCACTTGTGACTGCCCTACAAGAGTTGAGTTATTTTCCGACGATGCTTTTTTGGCGTTTTCTGTAAGAGATCGCAATGTTAATCATAGCCAAATGCGGAGCCTACAACAACCATAGGCTCAGGAGACGACCGTGCGAGTTGGCACAAGCAGCTGCTCGTTTCAACTGGAACTCGTGCCTTTTTGTCGAACTGGTTACTCGCACCGACCAGGTTGCGTGGCCTTGTGAATGCCCTTAAAGTTCAAGCCGATTTAATTCTGTGTCGTCTAACTGAATACACTGAATTATTTGGATTGTGCAAAGAGATTTTTTTATTTTCCACTATCTGCTCTAGTTATGACGTTCAGAATATCTGCGGGCGTCCCCACAACGTAAATTCTACTATGACGCGGGAAATTTTAATCTCAACACAAACGCAGCTTTTCAGTGGGCAGTGGTGAGATTGGTGAAGATTGCTTAGTGCCTGAACAGAAAAAAAAAATCATAAATCTTTCTCGTAAAGCATACAACAAAATTCAGTAGGCTACCGTAAATCACAAGGAAATTGCACTATTTGAAAATCGATTATTCGTGAAAAGCGAACAACGAAGTAACGGATTTTCAGCGGGTTTTCAAGCCAATTTCAGTGAATAAGTGATGGGTAACTAGATTGTCTTATCCCAGCCCTTTTCGGTTAAACTTTAAGCTAGGATGTCATTAGCATACCGCCCTGAGCGCCGGAGATGCAAAAAAAAAAAAAAATAGGGTAAAAATCTCCCGTTCGCGATGGCTGCTATAAATAAATAATCATAATATAAATATTTGCTTCGTTTTCCTACCTAAAACTGTCTTCTTCAAGTTCTTCAGCGCTTATTGTAAGGTTCAATGCCAAATAAATAAAGCTAATCCGTTTTCAGGTAAGTTCATTGAGACTTTCCGTAGGTCAAGACATAATTTTACCGGCACGGCTCGAAGGTTTCCTACTGCAAACATAATTTTTTTTTCTTTCTAGGTGTGCTGACTACTTTCCTTCACGTTCATCCAATGGGAGCTGGCATAGATTACATCATTTCGTACGTTCAGCGGGTGGTAGACCGGGTGCCGCACTCAGAAGTGGAGCAAGTGCTGAGTCGGTATCCCTCCATGTTCAGGCAGTCTGTGACAGGAGTGGGTGCCAACATGGAAAGGAAGTGGGTCCTCACCGTGTTCGATAGCTGCCAAGTGAGGGTTTGATTTATATTTGACTCGTTTCCCATTGCTCGACTTCAAGTGTTACAAAAGGCACAAAAGCAAAAGTGAACAGACTGCATGCGCCCACCCCGATCATGGGGGAAGGCCTCCTCAGAGATTCACATCGTGGATTTAAGCAAGACTTGTCGCAAGAAACCCCGTGGTCAGAAAGGCGATGTATTTTGGTAACGCCTTCGCGCGATTGACTGCTTAGTGGTCCTGGGGTGAGCTTGCAATCCGGAAAACGAGCATATCAGCGGGATTGTCTACTGTCGATCGATTCGGAGGACAAGGCCCTCGTCCATATTGTATGTGCCAGTAGACGTTAGCCCCCTAACCGTTTTATTTTCTAACTGTTAGCTTCTTCACTGTCAGAAGTTTCATAACAGATAACACGAGGATGCGCGGTTGAAACAGATAGTGCGTAACAGACAGCACTTCAGATGTTATATGTTGTGTTTAAAAACGTTATTCATGAAATATTATGCATAATAATCTTTGTCAGGAAGAGCAAAAGCCAAAAAAGCATCTCCTAACATTTTTGTTTGTCGTCATGATGTCGGAAAACCCAGCAGATCCTTTTTTTGCGGTTTTTCGACTCTTCCTGATGGCAACGCTTATTATGCATAACATTTTGAAACACAACAGAAGAGATCCGAAGTGTTATCTGTTATGCATTATCTGTTGAAACCGCGCATCCTCGTGTTATCTGTTATGAAACTTCTGACTGTGTTGCAGACAGTCGCCGAGAGGCTGTGATCAGCTTCGAAAATAGCCAAACACGGCAAGTGTAATATTCAGTGTAGCGTGGTTGGAGGGGTGTAGAACGCACCGTTTGAAGTTCGGGTCTCCGAGTTTAGAATGAAGGAGCGGTTACGGAAGCAGGTTGCATTATTATAGGTACGACGGGCCTTTTTAAGAAACGCTAATGGTCCTCAACGTGTCCTAACGTTGGCGGGTACATGTTTAGTTCAATTTCAATTTTTTTTTTTGTTCAATTCAGTTTTATTCATAAAAATAATAAGCACCATTAACTCATTATGACCCCACCATAAGGCCTAACATAAGGCCTGGCAATGGGCGGGGCTTATTAGCAATGGGTGGGGCTTATTGGCAATGGGCGGGGCTTATTAAGCAATGGGCGGGGCTTATTATACTGCACGGATCCACGATGGCACATGACTACACTTGAGTACCTCAAATGAAATTTCGAGCAATGTGAACGTTTTATTTTGGTTGATCTGCGTTAGATTTGGTTGAACAAAGAACGTTTTTTTTATAGTGCATAATTAAATTGTAATAGTTGAACGAGATTAAACAACCATAAAGTATGCTTCGAGCTCTAGTCTATAGGCCAGTTGTCAAGGCCTTATCAGAATCTCGGGTTAGTCCACTTTTCTATCCTTTTCCCATTCGTTCTAAACATAACATACTGTTGTTTTTAGACAAACGTGTGTACCAATTTATTTACTTATCATCATACAAGGCAATTGAAATCACGATACGGCTAACAGTAAGGGCCCATGATGTGTTGTTCATGCTAATTCGCAAGGGCCTTCACAAGCAGGGCTTCTAATCGAACTTCTTCCCCACCTTACAGGTTTCCCAGTTTGCCGCTAAATAACGCATACATACGACATAACGGAGACCGCGCGTCATGCTTTGGAAAGAGCGAAAAATAATTTGGTCCCATAGGACCTGCATGCACGAAGTAATATATCACCTCTGGACAGCCATATACGACGACTCTGCAATACTCATGTCTCAGCTTCTATGTGTCGTACAGATACGACAATTAGACGAAAAGATGCGTCTTTCCTTCGGATACACAGAAATGCAATAAAACGTATTTCCGAAAATATGTCAGATACGACCTTTTGGCTGTCCATAGAGGCGATATTCTGTTTGACCAAAAAAGGTGGCCTTCAGCGTCATTTCATACCAGGCAGTTGGACAATAGTGAACCTCCTATGGTGATCGCGCTGTTGAAGGATGGGTACTGGAAGGCCCTTGTAAAATAAGTCATAACAACTTTTTGGCTCTTGGTAGCAGTTGAGAAGTACCTGGTACTGAGGCGGTTCCGCACAACACACACGACAATTAGTCTACCTGCCAACAACAAGAATTTGAAAGTGAGAATCTTCATGTTTCCTTCTTACATAATGTGGCTAGCTGTCCGCCTGGCAAAATCATATTCTGAATTTCGTAAGTTGTAGGCAATCATAGTTGCCAGTTTCAAACCTCTAAGCGAAGAACAAACAGAGCATCTGTTTGCAAGGCGACAAGCTGACCAACCCTAAAATAAATATTCCTTCAGCCCAAGCTGACTGCGAATCACATTTGACAGTGCAAAACGGATACGTCAGCTAAATTTTATTCGAGCTATATTTCGGCCCTTCTTGGCAAGGATCCTCTTCAGGCTCAGAACCGCTCAAGTTGGAAAAACGAACTTGTGGAAAAACTCGAATAAAATTTAGCTGACGTATCCGTTTTGCACTGTCAAATATGACCAACCCTGTTTTTCCTCACTTACACTTCCTATAAAAACTCGACAGCACTAGAAAGACTGAAGTGACTTACCTACCTATACAAAGCTATGCTACCTTACAAATCGTATCCTGAGAATTTTGAAGGGCCTTTTTACAATTTTATCATAAACAGGATTTAGCAAGGAACATATCTCACTCCGTTTTCACAGAGGTGAAGAGCTTAACACGCTTTCAGTCTATTATTATGCTGCAAATGGTATCAGGAAAGAGGTACAACTCAGTTTTGTGAACACTTGTTTTAAATTCGTTTTTTTTTAATAACACTTGAAATTTTATCGGTTTTCATGATTCTCTCGACATACCCGGTTCAGACACTTAGTCGCCTTGGAAACTGGCAAATCACATTTTAAATTCGCACGTACTGCGTAAACTTGAGCAACTAATCAGACACGCCCATGGAGCGAGCCGTCGGTTTTCTTAGTCTCCCTCGGCTGCTAACATTCACCCGACTGCCCTCGTCGTTGGATCCTCGTCTAGTTTTCCGCTTCTGATTATACCCGTCCGAATCATAAGCACAAAGTCGAGAGCTTGGTCGTCGCCGTCGCGTTGACCTTTTTGCCACCGGCTCTGCCGGCTCACTATCAGAATCACTATCCGAGTCACTTCCATTCCCGTTCACTTTATCTTCTGATTCGGATTCATTTTCTGAGCTATCTGATTCCAGGTTTGCCACTTTCGATCGCGACGACTCGCCATTCGTTCTTTTAGGTCTCGAGTTCCCATTCGTAATGCGCTCGTCAGTTTTTGACCTTGCGCTGCGTTTTGAGCGACTCGGTTTAACTTCATCAACGGAGAAGCTAGCCTCGAAATCGCTATCATGTTCATACTTGAGACCGCGTCTACGACTCACTAAGCTTGCATCGCTGTCTACGTCTGCGTCTTTCGTTTTATCTCGCTTTTCATTTCGCAAGCGAAGCCGTGGCTTCCGTTCTTCATCACTGCTTTCCGGAGACGCCGCTCGCGACCCTCTTGTATTCCGTTTGTGTGGCTTCTGCGCTCCATTATCACAGGAAACGATCTTCTTGGCTTTACTGCCCACTTTCCGTCGAAGTGAAGCTTTCTTCGAACTATCTTCAGAATCCTCGGAGCTATCACTGCTTGGGTATGGGGGTGGAGTCGCGTCTCTTCGAGGTTTCTTTCCTCGTCTAGAGAGAGGCACTTCACTTTCACTGTTGTCCCTGCTTTCTAAGCTACTCTTGACAATTTTCCGAATGCGTTTTCCGGGAGGCGGGGCAGTAGTTTCCTCCTCATCGGAGTCCTCTGGCGTGCTGCCGATTCGAGCACGCTTTCTAACAGCTGCAGGACCTAGAAAACGGAAAAGTAAGAAACATTCTGTATCGGACTAGAATACTGTGTGTGAGTAAGTCTACACTGAAAGACCTGCAACAGTGGATGCTGTTTATTTTCCAGTATTCTAAGATTCTTAATATCTATCTTTCCTAAATTGCTTTCATTTTTCATTCTCTCTCTCCTCGACTTCAGTGAAAAATACAAGGCTATAGGCAAAACAACAGTAAAGAGATTAAGAGCGTGTTCCACCCTACTTACCGTAGTTACAACGCGTGAAGTCACGGATCCAGGATCCTGGCTTCTTGGCGCCAAGGCTGGAACGAATTTTCTATTTTCGACAAAATATCGTGCCGCGGGCTAATCGGGCCAATAACGTCACAGATCGTAGTTACCACGCTTACTACGCTCTCGAGCGTGGTAAGCAAACAGTAACTATTAGTTACTCTTTCAAGAATGTTTGAACTGTCAGCGTAGTAACTTTTCACGAGGTTGGACCGAAAATAGTAACTAATAGTTACTACAATTAGAAGGGTGGAAAACGCTCCAAATAGTCTCGAAGAGAGCCGAACATGTTAAAAGGATGAACTGGACAAAGGCCATTAGGATTAATAAAACAATGCCGTACGGGGTCCGACTTTTTGGGAAAAAGAACGGATGGTGGGATGCCATCAGTATTATCGGTACCGCATGTCGTTTAACCGTATTATGTACTTGTTTATTAATATAATAAGTTGAGGAGCTGGCGCCTTCTCTAACTATTTCATACAAGCACATGAACATATCATTTACGACACTGCAATCGGAAAAAAAAAATCAATAATAACAATAGAGGGTTTTCACATACGCGTTAAGCCTAAACGATGTTGGGACGTATTAGCATGGTATAATCAATCAGAAAGAAGGCATCAATCATTTCGAAAAGTTTCTACGGATTTTCTCTTCCGCACTGCCCATTATCTCGTGTTCTGTACCAACAAAGAACGCGAGACATGCCAAAAGTTTTGTTCCAGAGTCTATAAGATTATTAACGAGGCATGACTGTTTATTTTACTGATTACTGACTTGAGTTTTTACAATTTTTACTCTCGACTGACAGCAATCGCAAATTTGTTTTTTAAACGTCTATTTAACGCGCTTATTTAGCATTACCAGCGGAGAAGGGACACAGACTAGGGAAAGGTGACCAATCGTCTACAAAAAATACCGATCTTGACCCTGGTCACCTCTGCTAAATTCTGCCATCTATTACGCACAGATTATTTATTTATGACGCTGAGCCTAAAAGCATTTGCACAGTAAGAAAAAAAGTAAGAAGTGTCCAACAAAATAAGAAAATCTTCGGAAAAACATGGAATTTCGTCAGCAGAACAACAGGTGTGAACTGTAGGGATGAGTGTATGGGCCTAGAGCATCTATGTCGGATCACTCACTATTTCATACAAGCACATGAACATATCATTTACGACACTGCAATCGGAAAAAAAATCAATAATAACAATAGAGGGTATTCACATACGCGTTTTTTTTTTTTACTATAAGCTATTTTCGGACGCACTGGCACCTGAGACTCTCTAGAACCTGGTCAGAAGGCAGGTTCCTGGGAGCGAATCGCTAGAAGATGCTACCAAAACACCCCTTATAGAGGAAATGGCGGAGATCGGGAAGTCAAAACCAGCAACTACCGATGGTGCGACGAGCGCAGCTAACGCTTGCCCAAACACTTACCTATATTGTTGGCTCGCGAGGATCCTGATGGTTCGTCGCTTAACAGTGCTTCGTAGCCGTTGCCAACACTTCGTGTAGCAGGCTGCACAACAGGCGAGGCACTACTTTCTCTATCATCCAGAAGATGTCGCCATCGCTGATCCCTATTCGCCCGCAGCGTGTAGCCCCCTCTTGCGGCCTCATTGCTGGTGGCGTTTGCGTCTCTTCTTCCCCTGAAAATTTGCTCAAGTTTTGCAATTGTAACCAAATTAAAGATCATTAAGATTAAAGGAGTTTACGGCTTCAGGTTATTAGTGTGATCGAGTTCGTGGAATGGCTTGGCATCTCAATATTTAGGGTCAGGATCTAGAATCGTGGACGGAAAAAGTTTTCCCGTTCTTCCAGCCCAACTGACTGGAAGAACCGATTTGGATGCTTAGCCCCCCCCCCAAGCTTCTTCGGCTTTGCACAGGGCTACAAGGACAGCGGCGATGACCAAGCCAAAGTCATTCTTATCGGTCCTCCAACCGCGTTCTAACCAAAAACGCGACTAACCCCCTCTGCCTCCTGAGCAGGCATTGTTCACGCCTTCGTTTTCAATAGTCTACTATCCGGCAGGGAAAATAACCTCTCCCTACACTTTAAGCGTGTTCCACCCCTCTACCAATAGTAACTATTAGTTACTATTTCCGTTCCAGCCTCAAGAAAAGTTACTACGCTGACCGTTCCATCCTTCTCAAAATAGTAACTAATAGTACCTTTTTGCTTACCACGCTCGGGAGCGTAGTAACTACGCATCTCTGTAACGTGATTGGTCCGATCAGCCCCGGCCTGATATATGACCGAAAAAAGAAATAAGCGTTCCAGCCTAGCCTAGTAACTACGGTGACTAGCGTAGTAACTACGGTAAGTAGGGTGGAACACGCTCTTTACCACACTAGCAAATCTCCTACTTGTCAATGCCGATAATTCAAAATCTGCTCGTTGTTGTCGTTTGGGCAACGGCCAAAGAGGCCAGTCGGAGGCTTTACGGCTGATCTTAAGCAGAAGGAGTTAAAATGGGTAATTGCAGTCCACGAAAAGTTTCCAAGGTACCTGCCCAATGTGTCCTTTTCCAAGCAGAGGAGGAAGATCAGTTGCAGCGACGTGCTTCGATACTCTTATTCGTATTCAAGGAACAGCTAAACATGGAACAAGGACAGATCTTACCTGAAGGTGAACGGTGAGGAGAAGCTTTCGACCGCCTCTCCTGGGGCGCGACTGAATGCTCTGGCGCCTTCTTCCTCCCTATCCCTGGCAGGACGGTCCAACATTGTCGTCTGCAGTCGTCTCCATTCCCGCCTAACCGCCGGATTCTCTGGCTCGAGCGTTGGCGGCGGCGATTCCACTTCTACAGCAGCGGCAGCTGTCGCGGCCCGTGTCTTGTGCGGCGACAGGATCTTCGCCCCGGAACGCGTAATCGACCTAGCGGGGATATGAATCCTCTCCTCTGAGGATAGAGAGGCTCGCCACTCCTGGAGTATTTCCTTCATGTGATTTTCAAATAGGGAAGACAATCGGATCGTCATTGAGTAGATCCGTGACTTAGTGTTTTGATTATACAATCGAGAGTTGGAGAAGATCCGACGAATCTCGGCGTTGAAGTCGGCAGGACTCTGATACTCGTCGTTGGCCAGCTTCTGACGCGCCGTTGACAAGTCCATAGGCTCTGGCACTACGTCAAGGTAGTCAGGATAGGCGGCCAGGTTTACTGGTGCCTTAAACGGCTCGGCATCGGAGTTGCTCCACATCCGGTTCAGTAACTGCTGGCATTTTGCCTTCCACTTGTAGCGACTCTGGGGTTCTAGCTTCGGCTTGTCTAGGTGTTCTTCGACCCTTCTAAGCTTAGGTGCTGCTTTCGAGGTGCCTTCACCCATGTCACTATGAACTAGCTTGCTCTTGTGATCTCTGTTTTTATAGTCTTCTACGAGCTGGTGGTAAACGGCAGTTGATTCGGGGCAGTTCACGTTCTGAATTATCTCAAGTAAGAGATCCGTGATTATATTGGCGGTCTTGACAATCCGACTTCGCGGCTCGTTGTACTTGGCAGCGTTCATGGCTACAAACCGCACATCGAACTGAAGCGAAGCTTTTCTCCGATAAAACCGGTTCTCTACCCTCCGTTTGATTAAGGAGATGTCAACTGAGTACGGAACGACTTCCGCGTAGTCCGGGTAGGCTGTGAGATCAACTGGGGTCAAAAACGGTTCGGCAGCGGAAAGGGTCATCATTTGTCCAATCAGATCAGCTATTCTGTCGCACTCTGTGTCTCTATCGAAACCGGACCACTCCGAAGGATCCGGCTCATACAGGTCATCCAAGAATTCATGGGGAAGAAGCTCAAGGCCACTCGTTGGGTCGGAAGGATGCCGGTTGGGATCAACGCGCTCGATGTCCCACGGGCTGGTCTGATCCTCTGTCCCATCATCCCACCGAACTTTGTAGCACAAAAACATTGAATCCGGGTAGTCAGCTTCGTAGGGCTGATGCGCAATAATCGTCCCTTCGTACCACCGCTCTTCAATCGCACAGCGATACCGATCACCCGGTTTCCACTCTCTTGCCACGGCAGCATAGTAAGTCTGCTTCAACACCAGGAAGTCCAGTACATCCTTCACATCGTGGTACTTCACTGAAAACGTACCGCCGATTTCGCCCGTTCCAGGGTCGAGTATCGCTAGCTTGAGGCAACAGAGCCTTGGCGGCCGGACTTCGTATTTAATACCGATGACTCGGACTAACTCCTGTTCACGAATTTGCATTCTCATCCAGGGGAGGGAGCGGTTGTTCAGATCGTAGCAGTTGTTCTGACGGACGTAGCGCGCATAGATTTCGTGGCCTTGTCTGAAGTACATGACCTCATCTCCCATTTGAGGGTGATAGGGAGAGCGCAGGGGCCGGGATTCTGACAGCCAATCACTTGGAAAGAATGGCTCTACCGCAGGAGTCGGCCGACTGCCTTCTCCCTGGCCGCCATTCGCTGCGTCTTCGGCTACGGCAGCAGCTGCATTCCGGGCGGCCTATAATGGGTAAGTAAGGTGAGTTGCACATCTCGTAAAATCAACTATTTACGTTTTACCTTTTTCTTTTTTTTTATATCCCGAAGATCAGAAAATCACCATTCGTTCCTTGATGGAATATACAAACCTGATGGAACATACAAACAACTAGGGTGGGTGCTAGCTTACCAAACAAGAGTACGGCCAATCTCCACAAAGTGAGCGTGTCCAAGGAATACAACGGTGCCAATGCCTATACGCATGGTGATAACATGACATGCGGTGCAACCAAAACATTACCAGAGATTTTGTACTGAGCCTAACAGTCCAATGGGAAAACACCCCACATTTTGCTACAATCAATCCAACCAACTGAAACCGAATTACTATCAAACCTGATACTTGATTTCAGATAATTCTCAAGACCGCTGTTGCTTTAGTATATAGACATTTTGTTATTTTCAGGTGCTGACCAAAGTCATTTACGACTCTAGCCTCAAGCCCCCCAGCGGCCAACATCATGGTTATGGCCGAACTCGTGACCGTTCTCTATCATCATCCATTACCCACCTTATAACTTAGCGGATGATGTTGGCACTGAAACTGTACGACGAATGAAAGTTAGGGGTTGTTTCTAATTTCCCGACGCAATAGTGATGTCTCTCGTTTTTCCCAGATGAGACGAGTCTTAAAAAAAAAAAAAAAATTCGTCAAACCAGATCTAAATATATCTGACCTGACGCTGCGGGCGCTCTTGCTTTTGCGGACCACGCCTTCTCGTCCTTTTTTCACCTTCATCGACGCTGGGACCTGAACTCTCAGCAGAAACACGAGGCTGGCTACTCGAGGACTGAGCTAGCATACTGGTATCCATACTCAAGTCTGCTACGACCCTTCGCCGACGACGATGCCGTGCCGATCCGCTGGCTGTTGTTGCTTCGGTCTCTTCAGGCTGTTGTTCTTGTTCATCGTCATCGCTAACAATACGCCGGGCTTTTCGTGGCCTAAGATCGAAAGCTTGCATTATAAAAGACTGAGTCAATTCCAGGGTAGCTTGCATTATGTAAGACCGAGCCTATTCTAGGGTACAGTTACCAGTTCTTTCTGGGCAATAATAGCTCTCTAGCGAACGCGAAAACAGAGTTTCTAGACGCTGCATGAGGCTATAGGGTTACTAAACACTGAGGATGCGCGGAGTTCTCATCAGGCCGGGGTGGATTTCCAATTGTCCTTCTGTTTCTTTAACAAACCAAAAATTTACAAAGCGATCTGAAAGCTCCCTCAATGACGCATCAAATTGCGCGGGATCAATAAAGTCTGCCGCAAATCCTGGATTTGGATCCTGGAAAACCTCGCTGGTTAGGCATGGTTGCCCTACGCCAAATGCTGGGTACCCTAACGCAATAAAATGTTGATGATCTGAGTGAAGTTTAGAAATCAACCCACCAGAATTCCTTCATAGTGGAGTAGGTGAGGGCTAGGGTAACCAGCATTAGGCATAGGCTATCCCAAAACAGGAATTTGTGGTTGATCGAAAATGTAGGCTGGATATTAAAAGCTCGTACCTCTTTTTCTTCTCAACTGTAATTCGCTTTGGCGGCTGCAAACTAGTTCCCGTCTCCGCCATCCAGTCACTGTAATCGGACGACTCGGAACCGGACGAAGATTTTTCAGATTCGGACTCGTTGGACGAGTCCGAACCCCCAGATTCTGGGTGCGGATCATCCTCTTGTGTTTCCTGTTGTGTTTCTTCCTGGGAGCTTTCTTCCGAAGCGGGCTGGCTTCTGACTACTCTTCTTCGCCTTTGCGTTGCAAGCCTACCACTTTGTCGAGTTACTGTGTCACGAGAATCCTCCTAAAAAGGAACTCGGTCAGAATATTAATGTGACTCGCGTTTATTTGCAAATTGTTACTTTTGTTACATAATGTAACGTGCCTTTCTTCTGAGTTTTCTTTATTATACTTTTGTACTAAGTCTTCATCTGACTCCGGCCTGTTGATGGGTTATAAATAAAATAATAATAATAAAACCTATTCCTTCAGCCCAAGCTGACTGCGAATCACAGTTGACACTGCGATTCAGTGAACTTGAAGTTCACTTTCCACCTTGAGCGGCTTGAGCCTGAAGAGGACCCTTGCCAAGAAGGTCCGAAATACCGCTCTAACAAAACTTAGCTGACGTATCCGGTTGCCACTATTAACAATAATAATACCACACATATTTTCTATTACCTAAATCATCAATCCATTTTCTACCGAAAACTCTTTCTCTTGTTCTGGTCGCAATACCGACAAACCGGTTCTTTGACAATCAAACACACTGATTCCAGTTAAGAAATTTGCGCCACTTTCTCCCCACATCTTCGTTAGTCCTCTTGTTCTCTTATGCATCGCATTTTTTTGTAAAAAATATATATTTTGCCTTGTTTGTCGTCGAAGCTAAGCGGCCTTGAACAGCGAAACCCTGTTTGATAGTCTACAGTGTTTCAAACTTGGGAGTGTACTTTTAAAGAAATAACTTACGTCATCTTGCATGATCTGCCTGGTGACGCCCCTTCTTCTCGTGTCTAACTCTTGCAGATCTTCATTGGCTCTCGCGCCTCGTGGTCTCCGCGGCACTCTACCTCCGCTACCTGGAGTGGCTCTAGCTTGACTTTGCCGGGAACCCTGAGGCTCGGGCGTCCGGATACGCATGCGTCTCCGGGGAACATGCGCATCAATCCGCACTTCGTGTTGGTTTCGACTGTTTGGTCGGAAGGGGGAATCGGGATGAGGTCGTCGCGACGGTGACCGACAATGTCGCCGGTAGGTAGTGATTTCTTCTTCGCCGTGTGTCGTTCTAGAGGAAGAAGGGCGTGAAACATGAGCAACATTTAACTTGTAACCAATCATCAGGAGGGATCCCTCTTATGTTGCTGGAACAGCGCTATTCAAAACAGACCGCCGCCTTGGATAAAAAGATCAAGCCTTTGGTCACAGGTTCACTTCTCTTAGAGCATGGACGAGCGAGATACATTAAAGATTTACAGTGATCAAAGTAGGACATCTTCAAACTTTGATGATTTTTTTTTCCGCAGAATGTGGGAAGTGTGAAAACAAAGAATTATGGTCCTCCTCCTCCCCGCCTTCAAAATGGACACTCCAGAAAATTTATTCGCTGGCTAAGGTCTGTCCCGAAGAGAAGCCTCCCACAAGCTCTGGAAAAAAAGCATCTGGGATCGTCACAAAACGAAAATGAGTTACCTGAAGTTAATCGATGCCTCCAGTGCACTCTTATCCAGCGGTCGGGCTATATTCCTCTTAATCCAGGGTCTGAGTGCGGGTTGGAAGGACTGGTTCAGAGTCTCTTCAACACTGGCTTGACCGTCTGGCTGATCACCTTCAGAGCGGCTTTCTGATCGTCGCCGGTCTGACTGAATAGCCAGGCGATTGATCATTTGATCAATCATAGAGCCCGGTTCCGCCTGATTCGAATCCTCATTCTGGATCGGAGCTTCGATGATTTCTTCCTCGCCTAAACAAAGAGATACTTACAGAACTATAGGCACGAGTACCTTGTTATTCACTTAACAAACTTCCAGAATATGCAGATGTTTTTGAGAAACCGAACTATTAAAATGAAATAAAATTAAAAAGTTCCCCCAGTCTTACAGCCGAAACTGGTCGCATATCTTCCACAAGCTGACTATCCGGTTCGCTGGCACGAATACGACACTATAGGCTACAGAATGTATGGCAATCCCTTAAGTGATCCATTCCTTTTACCCATAATGCCGTCGGTCAATGAGGACAAAACTCCTCTTTCACAAGTCCCCTTTTCTTCTTTTTTTATGACGCCTCAGGACACCAGCTATGCCTTCCTCTGTCACACAGCTATCGCAACGTCCAGTCAGGTTTAAAACACAGACTAAACGGAAAACGAAATTCATAGCTAAAAACGGATTTTTTCAACGAAAGAAAAAAGATTTACACCGCGACCTTACCGTTGATCAGGACCACTTGAGGAACCAGCTGGCTATCAGCGCAGTACTCACGACCAGGGACCAGCCTCTGAACTTCTGGAGGATAAGGGTTGCCTTCAGAGTCGACTATGAACGGAGGAGGCATCAAGTGCGGTGCAAGCTGGGTCTGCTCATCGAGCACATGGTGGTTCGCATCGCGAATCAATGGGCGGTAGTCAGTGTGAAAAAACAGCTGCTTCGGAACCTGGAAGAGAGCGACTTCTTTTTACTGTGTTGTTCCAAAAAATATGTATAGTTCTTTGGACGGTATTTAACTTTGGACGGTGCCATTTTCAAAACCTGTCGTGGTTGGGTGTTTGGGTTCTGCCAGTCAGCCAAAAAATTGTCAAAGTTAAACAAAACCGAAACTAACATATCTCTACTAAGCTGTACCGGTGCTCAGTGAACTGGCAAAATAGTTATGAACCTCCAGCCCTATACCTCGCAGGCTGAATTCGGCACTTATGCACCAGGGAAAAGTAATAATGGGGCTACCACGAGGCTTTACTCAAACAGAAATACCATCACCAAGACAATCCAGGGACCTACAAATGCACTGTCGGCACAAGGACAAATTTGAAGAAAAAAGTTATCAGGAAGAAACGTTAATCGCCCACGCCCTAACCCTTCAAAGACAACCTAACCATGGTTTCTACTATTGCTGCTTTTTTGGGCGTACATTCGCCACTCTCTGAGGACTCTCTGGGAAGTCTAGGTGGATCGCTGGATCCCGGCGGAGGAACTATCAGGACACAAGGAAAGCCTCTGTACACCTTTTGTTCGAACCTTCGTCGACGAACGTCCAAGCCAGCGTTACTCAGTGCAATACAATTAGTCTATTATGATATGGTTCCTTTACTGTACTTCGACTCAACATTTGAAAACATTTGTGAATAACCGTGCAACTGCATTATTTACAATCATATTCATAATCACAATAGCACAGACGTCCATTTTTCATTACCAATCTTATCGGAAAAAAAAATCTCATGACTGCAGATCAGATTTTTTTTCCCCTGACAGCTTATCTTACCTTTTCATACGCCTTGCCGTCCCCGAATCCGAAAATGCAGATGTGTCCATGGGAGTCGGTCGCCGCGATTGTCCAGCCATCTGACGACCATTTCGCATCGTACACCGCACCATGACCTTGGCCTTCGATGAAATTGGTGAAGATCTTCAAAGATTCGAAATTGACCAAGTCCCAAACAATAACTTTGCCATCGTGTCCAGCGCTGAGCAGAATTCGATGATCGGTTGGATGAGGCTCCAGAACGAAAGCTTCATCTTCGTGACCCCGAAGAACATTAATGAGATTTCCTGAAAGACGAATCGGGCAATGAAAGGCCATCTACAACAAACCTTATCAAGGGCTGATTAAATGATATACTGATGGCCCTAAATTTCCATAAACAGCGAGATTGCCTGAATTTGAGATTGCGACTTTCTTACGTCTTTGCAACACACTATATATGAGATTTTCTCTTAACTATATACACATCCTATTTTGCGCTTTTACAAGCTTTCATAGTTCCCGAGCTTCTTACTTTGCGTTTTCAACGGATTTTTCAGTTTCATCTCAGTTTTAGTTTCATACTCAAACAAAAACACACAACTAATAAAGAAAGCGCAAGAATGTGTGCTTGGCTAGGCAGGATACTAACTAACTAATAATAATCAAAAATAAGCAGAATCAACAGATCAACTGCGTTACTATTTTCGTTCCAACCTCATGAAAAGTTTCTACGCTGACCGTTCCAACCTTTTCGAAATGGTAATAACTCTTTGCTTACCACGCTCGGGAGCGTAATTAGCTTGGTAACTACGATCCCTGTGACGTGATTGGCCCGATCAGCCCGCGGCACGATATTTTGCCCAAAATAGGAAAATTCGTTCCAGCCTTGACGCCAAGAAGCCAGGATCCGTTACGTCATGACGTCATGCGTAGTAACTACGGTAAGTAGGTTGGAACACGCTCTTAGTATCAGCGCGTAGTATAAGTTTTGCTGGCGACATCCAAGAACAAGAAGCATTCCGATAATATGAGCATCCCAAAAGGACAAGTCTTGTATGCAACTGTTCCAGCTGCAGTTTTCCGATTTAAATGACCTCTTGCTGCTTTTCTGTGTCCATCAACAACGTGGGAAATCCTCTTAGACAGTTTTTTCCGCCCAACGAGCTTGCCGGAAACTGTAGTCGGTAGCCTGATGCGCCTCGAGTAGAGACAGACACGGCAACTTAAAAATCATGCTAGGACCGTTACAGTAGATAAAAATACATTACCAAATTCCAAACCACGGGAATACACTTGGATGAAACGATTAGAGTAGAGAACGAATGAATGAATGAATTTATTACGTGCAGCCTATTAAAGGCATTTGCACAGTACATACAGAGTAAAAAAGGGAAATGAACACTTAACAATAAATATAGATGGTACAGTAAAATCCACAACAACAACAAAAGATAAATAAACGCAAAACAAGAGAGAATTAGCAATGTAAATAAGGCGGATTAACCAAGACTTACCAGTTGTCGCTTCCCAGACTTTCAGGGTGAAGTCACTCGCTGCCGTAACCACTTGGGTGTCGTTTATGACCCAAGCAACCATGCTCACCCTCAAGCGATTCAATCGATTCTCGTCTTCCGGATCAGACATCCTATTACAAATAAACTTTCAAGTTGACCCACAGCTTAGTAGCTTTGAACTACAAAATCGAACTGGGAACATCCAGATATCAGCTGATTCAGGGAGGTTTAGACTAATCAACTTTACGGTTCCAAAAGAGGGTCTCAAAATATTCCCGTTTCAGACGAAAATCAACAGCTAATCGATTATGTACACGTGCGTTTTCCTCCATTCATTTTGGTAGCAGCAGAGATCGTGTAGCGAATACGGTTTTGGAAATTCTTTCAGGCAAGTGACAATATCTCTGAATGATCACAAAAGATGTATAAGTAGAATATCTAGAACACCACATTGAGCTTTGTTTCTCTAACTCGAAAGCTGCTGCTATTCGGAGTAGAAACTCCTGATGTCTAGTATTGTCACTCGTCTTTACAGATTCCCAAAACAAACGAATATTTCCAGTACAGAAAAGCTGGAGACTGGATAGCGACCGTCAAGTCCAGTCTTTAGAAAGTAGAGTCAAAGGTCTTTTTTTATCATTTAAATTTTTTTTTTTTTAAACCTCGTAGTATCTTTTCTATTCTTCCAGTCCAATATGAATTGGCCAGGTGACTAGGTCTAAGCACAAAGAAAAGTAAAAAGTAAGTAAACTTACCCGGGCAGTTGAGTGTTCATTTTTAACCGGACGGAGTTCCACTGCTGGTTCTGGAATGACCAAATCAGGGCTGTGCCGTCCTTACTTCCGGATATGAACTTGAGACCCCTCCCTGCCCACTGAATGCTATCCACGCGATCCACGTGAGCCTCAACTTCCAGAATTCGTTCAGGTCCTTCGTTTCCGTGCATAAAATAAACCCTAGAATGATAGATGATGCCGTCCTCGAAAATATGATTTTTATTCAGAACCTGCTTCATATGCCACAGTACAATTTTTCTTGGGAGCAGCCAAGAAGCCTAGCAGGCATCGCTTGGGACATTAATAAAAATAATCAGAATTGTTTTATTTCGCCTCTACTCTACCGAACGAAGAAAAAGCGTCACTTGCAGTCTTAGGGTCACTTAGAATGGTAAACGCTTTAAAAATGAAAACAAATAACGAACGTGATGTGATTTGGTACTGTAATATGGAGCTAATCACAATAATATAATAATTAATTCCTTCCAGAAGGTGATGACCTAACATCGAATACCTTTCATTTACGCAATTTTATTGCCTACCAAGGGAAGGTAACAAATATCTCTGAAGCTTTTCCGTCTGTTATGTCAGTTCTTTTTTGCAGGTCGCTTCGCTGATATAGCCACATGCTTCGTCTGCCGGAGGCCAGGCCAGTAAAAGTCGCTCAAGACTTCAGCCCAACCACACACAGCTGGAGACGCCAAAGAGGCAGCCCGCGCACAAGATGAGGGGATGGTATGCATTCACGTCAATAGTGGCATCGGTCCCTTGGAAGCTCTAATGCTTGCGCCAGACCCCCCCCCCCCAGGAGCCTCCTTCAGTATCTTTCATAAACTTCAGTACAGCCTCACAAAAAATAATCTGTCAAAACTTGCTTAATGACGGTATTATGGAAACAAGCATCTAAAATAAAAGCAACCAGGATCATGCCCGAAAACCCTGAAACATCGTCAGCAGGTAGATATGCCCGCCCACACATACCGAACCTTCTTTTCTTAGCCAAATCTCTATTCTGCGAATTTGCAACTAACTATCAAGACTCACCTAACGTGATGGTCGGCGCAACCCGCAGCCATGAACATCCCACCAGGACTGAAGGAGGTGCAGAGCATCTGGCAGTGGCCTGGCCTCATTCTTTCGCAGAATTTGTGGGGTCGAGGTCTAGAAACAAACACTGATGACTGAGACAAGACAACTAAGTAAGCGTTTTTCCCAAAAATGGAAGGTTTTGGCGTTTCCATCACTGGTTGCGATACGAATTATCGAGTTCATTCAGTGTACTGAACCCTGTCCTCTGGTCCCTATACAGTCGGAATCCCCACCCCCTCCTGTAAAATATATTTTAGTGGTACGAATGTAGACCGCTAGGTAAGGATAACCTTCATTACTGTGCATTACACTTTAGTATTTTGCACCGAGACAAATGTTTCTTTGACGAAAAGATAAAGAACTGGGAAACCATTGTCGTCGAACCGTTCGCTACACATCAGCTGCGGCTTGGATCGAAATCCCTCGAAATCCCCCAGTTCCATAATAGCAATGTAACGTGCGGATAAAAAGCATAAAACCTGACTTACAGAAATCTAGGCATATCTTGAGTTGAAGGGTAGTAATATTCCCAAAACGAGGCAGAGCCATCAGAACTCGTCGAGGCAAGGTATTGGACGGATCCTCTTGTTGATGGGCAAAAGTTGATGGAGGTTATCATACCTGAATGACCAGTGAGAACGGCGACCTAGAAGTGACCAATAGTCAGAGCCCAGACTCCCAACCGCATTACAATAAACACAGAGAATGTAAAAAATTAGATTAAGATTCTTAACATTAACTAACTTAATGAATGTTAACTTGTGAATTTTTTTTTAATTGTTCTATATTACTGTACTGTCAGAAGTTTCATAACAGATTGCGCATAACACTTTCAAGAATAATACCTTTTCACTTAGAAATAAAGTGTTATGACCAATTAAGTTTACACTATTTCGTGCCTAGATCTCCAACAACACCTTCAGTTGGTAAAAACACTACACTGTCAGAAGTTACATAACGACAACAGAAGGATGCCCGGTTTCAACTGACAACACTTTGGGATGTTATTTGTTATGTTTTTTCGTTCCCGTTAGTATTTTTGACAGTGTGCTTAGTATCCCACTCCTATCTCAGTGATATGACATTATGTCAAGGATGTTGTGGGCTACAAATATTTATTTTCTGGACCAGACAGATCATTCCACCTGGTTAGAACATTCCATTCAGCTCTCTGTCCATTGAACTATGTTTTGACATGCTTCAACTGAAATGGGTAAGAAGGATTTGAAATAAACTCGACTTGGCGGAATAAAAATACCCATAACAGATTATCACAAAAGCTATAAAGCTTCCGCGAAATAGGAAGATCAGGTTTATCTCCGCCGCCTAGTTGCCTCAGAAAATTGGCCCACACAATCCTGAATAACAAAGAATACAAGCATTTCCTCTTCTCAAAAGAAAAGGCCTCTTGTTACCTTCTAAAAAAAGCTTTGTAAAAATCTGGGCGAAATTCTAAATATTCCAAAAAGCTTTGTAACAAGAGCTATAAGCTCATATGGCACTTGCAAGCATACGTAGTAGTAAGGGTAACAGCTAAGATTTGTGCTGTGTTGAAACACAGACGATCAAGGACCTTTCGGATGCACGAAAATGTATGGTTTAGTATAAATATGGTTTAGTATAAATATGCCGTGCATTTTGCGGTTACAATACGCAATTTAAGGAGGCTAGGAATCCATTTTGTAAGCAAATGCACTGGTACGCAAACGATCGTGGGCCCTTGGGTCATGAAAGTGTATCATTCGCTCGAAAGTATTATGTTTTTGCATTTTGCGGCTAAGATGCGCTCCTTAAGGGGTTCGAACTGAATTTGGAAACGAAATACTTGCGGCACAGATGACCATGGGCCCTTTGAGATCTTAAGAATTTTAGTTTCTCAAAAATGTATAGTTATAAAAAATGTGTTTTCCACTTTGCGGTAACATTGGCGCTATAAGTATGTTGGAAAGTCATTTGTAAGCGAAACCCTTGAGGCAAAAATTATCACGGGCCCTTGCGAATCACGAAAACGGATCTTTTGGTCAAAAGTATTGTTTTACTTTGCAGTTAAGATACGGACTTTAAGGGGGCCAAAACTCATTTCATATACTTACGGTACAAACAATCATGGGCTCATGAAATCGTGAGATCAGAAAAACGTCCTTTTGTCAACTGTCAAGTTTCCTTCGGATCCGACCAAACGTTCAAAAGTTATGCATGTAATTCTGGTAGTCCGGATTCCGGTTCCCTCC
Source organism: Branchinecta lindahli (assembly GCA_023053555.1). Taxonomy (NCBI): domain Eukaryota; kingdom Metazoa; phylum Arthropoda; class Branchiopoda; order Anostraca; family Branchinectidae; genus Branchinecta; species Branchinecta lindahli. Next base: position 13,555,102 of record JAKZAO010000001.1, read on the forward strand.
ACTCCCCCGAAGGTAGGTGGATCGGGGAAATGACTGCTTCCAGGTCAATCTGATCGGGTCCCCAACACATCTGCCGAATTTCATCCTCCAAGTGCATCTTTAAGTACCTTAACTCGCGATCACCGGATTTCCGGAAAACCCCTTCCAAGACCCCCACAGTGCGCCGATCCGGTCCATTTCTTTCAAAAATATATTTACAACTTGTCCTTGTTCTTCTCACCTAGCTTCATCCCGGTCCCTCCACTCTAAGCTTGTTCCGAGATTTCCGATCGCTCTCCAATCCTCCCTCTCCCAGAGTTATCGGATACGGTCCGGACACGAAATGGCACATCCGCGACACGAGCTCTTCCCAACTGTCAAGTTTCGTTTGTGTCCGATGCCCCGTTAAGGAAGTTATGCTTGCCTCAAAATCCCGGATTTACCCTCCCTCTTCCCCCCATGGTCGGATCGTGGAAATGACTTAAGTCAGTCTGGTCGGGTCCCTGATGTATCTGCCAAGTTTCATCGTCCTAGAACATCTGGAAGTACCTTAACCCGTGATAGCCGGAAATCCGGGACCCAGCCTCAACCCCCCCCCCAAAGTGCCCGGATCCGATCCAGTTATGTCAACGTTGCATCAAGGATATGTGTGAAGGTTTAAAGGACAGAAACAAGGAATAATATTAAAAAAAAGTATTAGGGGGGAAGATTAGTAAATGTAATATGGGTTTTTAATCTCAAAAGTTAAGTGACGTAAATAGTTTAAAAGTGGGTAAAAATAGATCAAAATTAACGTCACTGAGGGATGGAGGAGTAGCCACAAAAAGAACGAAACATTATTTTCTTTTGTTTTTGTTTAAATAATATAAAAATAAGTTAAATTAGAAAAGATGCTACGGGATTTAAAAAAAAATTAAAAAAAAGGATATGTGCATGTTTCTTC